>JAAGEH010000042.1:20628498-20886926 GCA_011751065.1 Lasiurus cinereus | reverse complement strand
TTCCCCCCCCCCCCCCCGTGGCATACACAGCTGTCACCTTCAGCATCTTTAGAACGTTCCTTATCGGGCGAGATGACGACCAAGAGAAATCAGACCAGTGTCTCATTTTCTAAGAAGCAAATCCTCTGTGAGAATAACCATGGTGGAGATAAATTACAGAAGCTTCTTGTATGGCATCAGAGCAATGGCATTTTGCTTCATCAGAACTTTATACCATAGTGGTCCCTTTCTGTGTTGAAAATACGATGCAGTTTACTACAAATTGATTCATAAACCGCTTTCAGGAGCACATCTTACCCATAAGGTGAAATACACCTCAAATGTTCCTCTCAGGAGAAGCTAACCAATGGCAGAGAAGAAACTGGATCATCAGTTTTACTTGATGTCCTCACTTAAGAGTACAGTGGTACCTTGAGATACGAGTGCCCTAACATACGAGATTTTTGAGATACGAGCCGTCGAGCGAGCGATTTTTGCTTTGAAATACGAGCAACAGTTGAGATAGGAGTAATCGAGCGGATCGGCCGGCTGCACAGGACCCACCAGTTTACCTCGACTCGAGCGTCTCATAGTTTCCCATGCCTCAAGGTTATGGAACGAATTAAACTCATATCTTGAGGTACCACTGTATTAGCAATCCCTTTCCTTGCTGTACTTCTGCCTCAGACCTATGAGCTCCCTTCCTCTCTTCTTTTTCTGGTATTTGGAATCTGCTTTTGCTTTGCTTTGCTTGTCACTGTGAGAGTTTAGTACAATGGAGGAGAGGGTCTTCATAAATGCATTGTAAACAGTCTCTGCAGTTTTAAATAATAGCTGCTTCTTATAATTAATTTAAAATAAGTCATCTTTCATGGGCTTGACTAAACGTTCCCAGGTAGGTACTTGAGGGTGGATGAGTCCCACAGGGTCCCAGGACCATTTGGCTCCCCATGGAGACAGCCCATGATGCATCCTTAACTGGGCTGCCACTAGGATCTGAGCTGAGGGGTGGTGGTGCGAACTTTGGGACAATGATGTTCTCAAAGGCGGTTACTCTGCCACAGTGAATGAATAAGAGAGGCTTTTCAGGCACTGTGATTGGTCACCAGCAGCATCTTTTCCTTTTTTTTTTTTAATATATTTTATTGATTTTTTTTTTTTTATGGAGAGGAAGGGAGAGACAGAAAGTCAGAAACATCAATGAGAGAAAGACATCGATCAGCCGCCTCCTGCATGCCCCACCGTGGAGATGTGCCCGCAAGCAAGGTACATGCCCCTGACTGGAATCGAACCCGGGACCCTTCAGTCCGCAAGCTGATGCTCTATCCACTGAGCCAAACCGGTCTCGGCAGCATCTTTTCCTTTGAGAGAAGGATAGAGAAAGGAGAGGAAGGAGAGGGAGGAGAAGGAAGGAGAGGGAAGGAGAGGGAGAAGAGAGAGAAAGAGGAGAAGAAAGAGGAGGAGAAGGAGGAGAGGAAGAAGGAAAAGGAGAAGGAAGAGGAGAGAGAGAAGGAAAAGAGGAGGAGGAGATCGAGGGGGAGGAGAAGTATTAACACATGCAACGTTCAACGTTACCAAGCAGCATTCCAATCTAGCCACTGAGCAGGACAGAAAGGTTCTTTTGTAATTAGAAAAATCAGTGGTTAGTCACACACTAATCGAGGCCTATTTTTGTCAGAATTAGGTTAGTCTTCGTTAAATGTTCCTCTAGAAAGAGGCGGAGGTCAAGCTCCCCATGGGGGTGCCACTGATGCGGAAGAAATGACTCATGCTCCCTATCGCACACCGTACAGATGGCTGAGTGGCCGACAGGGGCCCCCTGCCTCGCCCGGGACTGACTCACGGGCCCAGAATGGACGCCAGCACAGTGGGCCACAGAGGTCTCCCAGCTGATTCCCGTGCCAGCGGGACACAGTTTCTCTGACCCTTTGCTAACAGGATGCCAGGGAATGATCAACTCACTAGCTGCGCACTGGTGGCTGGCACAGAGGAGCACCTGGCATGGCTGGAGACTCTTAGCTTTTCGCAGGGGAATAAATCACCACTATGGCTGGCCCCTGGCAACTTTTTCAGTTTGCCAGAAAGGCCCGCATCTTGGCAATCCCTCGGTCCTGGACAAACCAACCACTGGTGACCCCAGGCCTCTTTAAGATCCAGCACCAAATCTGTACTTGAAGGACATTCGGGTTCTCCACGGTGGGAGAACTAGTACCTGAGAACATGTCCCAGATGAAAGGGTGTTAGTAACTCCCTGATCTAGTACTGCTCAAACTTCAGTGTGCACCAGAATTCCCTAGACTGTTTATTGACCATGCAGATTCCTGGGGCCTACCCCCAGAAATTCTGATTCACTAGGCTTTGGGTGGGGCTCCATATTTTGCGCTTTTATAAGCACCTTGGGTGGGCTTAATTACAAGTTCTCCAGGAACTCATGTTCAAGAACCAGCCCCTCATTTTATTGATAAGAAATCTGTGTGGGCCCTGACCAGTTTGGCTCAGTGGCTAGAGTGTCGGCCTGCGGACTGAAGGGCCCCAGGTTCGATTCTGGTCAAGGGCAGGTACCTTGGTTGCAAGCACATCCTCAGTAGGAGGTGTGCGGGAGGCAGCTGATCCATGTTTCTCTCTCATTGATGTTTCTAACTCTCTATCCCTCTCCCTTCCTCAATAAAATATATTTTTTTAAAAAAGAAAGAAATCTGTGTGGGCTCTGCAAGGCCACAAAACATGCCCGGTATAGCTGAACCCTCAAGTAAAGACTCTCTTCCTATCTAGTCAGAGTTGTTTCCACTGTCAGCAGTTCTGCACAGAAGCTAAGATCAGTGCTGTGGAGGCAAATTGGTGGGGCTCACATCTGGCTCCACCATTTACTGACCTCAGGAGAGCCAAATCCCTCTATAAAACCAGTGCAATAATTGTTCCTACTGCATATGGTTCTTATAAGAATTAAATAGATTAATGTACAAAGCATTTAGAACAGGACCTGGCTCTGCATCAGTGCTTACTAATCTAATTATTGTTTCTATAATTTAGTCTTATATATCCTGGCCTCCTACCAGGACAACCCTCTCTGATGACATGAATCGTGGGCGGGGGGGGGGGTGGGGGGGATTTGTACATTTAATCTACTAGCAGGTCAGCATGTGTTGAGAGTTTGTGGCTAGAATTAAAGTCCTTGTTAAATTATTGGTGATTGAATATTTTACTTGGAAGAAGAACAAAGACAGTCTAGTCTTATTAAATGAACACAAAGAAAAAAGAAGAAAAAAAGCCCCGAGAGGTAACATACCCAAATTCACCCAGCTATGGAATGGCAGCTCCTGGCTTAAAAACCAGGTCTCCTGACCCTCATTCCCATTGGCCTATGCTCAGAATGGCACTCAGTACATAATAGGCACTAAAAATATGTTATTGAAAAAGAAAATGAATGATTCACTTAGAATGTCCTAGCGTGATCTAAGAGGGTCACGCGATTGTAGCATGGGCATAAACACACATTTTTTTCTTTACCTAGAAAAAAAAATTGTCCCAACTATATTTTGCCCGGCTTCCTACTCAGCCTCTAGGAAGAATGGAAGCGGGAAGTCTCCCTCAAGGACACACGTCTTCATTGAACATCTCCCCTATCTCTTCCCACAGCACCTGGTAGTTTCCCTATTGTGACAATGTCAGGTATTCACACAAAACAATAGTTTGTCCATCTATTGTCCATCTACTCCAGCAGAATATGAGTTACATGAGGATAGCAACTGTGACGTTTTAACATCGTTTATTTTGGCACAATGAGGACCTGGCATCGAGTTACAGTATTTTCAGATGAATATTAGAAACTGTGGAAGATGTTGATGCTTATTTCTCAGCATTCGTTCCCCTTTATTCTTTTAAGACTAGTACCCCCCTCCCCGCCCCCCCCCCCACACACACACTGATATTTTTAAAGGTCAATAACCACCAAACCGGAGAAAATATTTCCTAACCAATCTTCAGCTAGGTGTGGGCGGTGACTAAGTAGTTACTCAGGACATAGAAGCTGAAGTGATAGGTACATAGTTCCTTAAAAGGGAATGCTTGCCATCGACTTTTTCTCCTTCCCTCTTTCACTGGGCTGCAAGGCCGTTGAGGGGTGGTTAGCCAGATCAGAACTTGTGGGGACAGAAAACACGGCAAAGGATGGTGAAGCAGCAAGAGAGAAGGAACCAGGTTCCTGGATGACCTTGTAAGATGGAACTGCCTGCCCTACCTTGGACTGGCTGCCTGACTTTGGACCATTGAAGAAGCAATGTATAAACCTGTAACTTTTGAGTCCTTCTTTTTAGGGGTCTCTTTGTTACAGCTGCTGAGGCCATTCCATTACTAAAAGTAAAGAAACAAAGCACAAGGGCCCGTATGGTGTGGCTTAATGGTTGAGTCAACTCATGAACCAAGAGGTCACTGGTTGGATTCCAGGTCAGGGCATGTGTCCAGGTTGTGCCTCGTAGGAAGTGTGCAGGATGCAGCTGATTCATGATGCTCTTCTCTCATCAACATTTCTATCTCTCTACCCCTCTCTCTTCCTCTCCCTAAAAATCAATAAAAGTATTTTTTTTTAAGTAGAAGGATTCTACTGAGAAGTTGCTGGCCATTCAGAACCTTTGCACAAGAAATAGCTAAGCGACATTGCCTGCAAAGAACAGCTATATTCAGTGAGATTAACCCTAATGCCAGGGAATTTATACTCAAACTACTTACCCAGAGATGACAGATTCCACAAGGGAAGGACTCAGTCTTCCAAGACTACCTCAGATGCCAACTGCAAGTCCTCTTATCTAACAGGCTATACAGATGGAAGTTTCTAAAGGCCCCCTACCGTGGGTTCAATTAATCTGCAAGAACAATTCACAGAATTCAGGAAAACATTTTATTAGATTACTAAATTATTACAGTTTATTATAAAAGGATATAACGTAGGAACATCCCGACTACAGAAGAGATACATCAGGCAAGGTGGAGGGGAAGGTACAGAGGCCGCATGCCCTCCGCCAGCACTCCACTCTCCCTGAATCTCCGTGTATTCATCATCAAAGCTCCCAAACACTCTCCTTGCGGGTGGAGGGCGGGAATGGAGGCTTCACCACATAGGAAGGCTTGGTTAAATCACTGGCCATCAGTGATCACCCTCCAGTCGCTCTCCCCTTCCTGGAAGCCAGGGGATGGAGCGGCAGTTCCAAACCTTTATTCTTGATGGGTTTACTAGCAAGCGGCCCAGATCCTTAGGTTCCTTAGGGGAGTTGCAAATATCCCCTCGGTAACTTGACAAAAGACAACTTTATTACTCTCCTCACTCAGGACATTTCAAAGGTTTTGGTAGCTCTGTGCCAGAAAGAGGGACAAAGACCAAATATATACATATTTTTTACTATAAATCACATCCTGTAATCTAGTAACACACTTCCAGGAATTAGAAGTGGACATTTTTGGAGGACCATTATTCTGCCTACTATATAAGGCGGCTATAGGTAAAACTTGCCTATCTCTCATAATGATCATCTGTTTACTTATAGGATACACATTTTGTATATTTTGTTTCTTTATGGAACTGAGTTAAGGATTGAGGTTCATTTTTTATCCATTTTTTTAAAAAAAAACTCAAAAAAACAACTATTCTTTCTCTAGTAAATTATATTGGATCTTTGTTAAAAAAAAATCAATTGACCATATATATGTGGGTCTATTTCTGGAACATTTATAATACTCCATTGTATGTACATATTTACACCACTGGCACACTGTCTTGATTGCAGTAGCTTTATAATAAATCTTGAAATTAAGTGCTGTTAGTACTTTATCTTTTTTAAAATCCTTGTGGCTGTTCTAAGTCCTTTGTGTTTCCATATAAATATAAAATTAGATTGTCAAATTCCTCAACAATAGACTACTATAATTATGGCTGGGGTTGCCTTGATTCCTTTTATACATAGCTAGACTGATTTTACAAATTACTGGATTCAATTTGCTAATATTTTATCATGATTTTTACATTTATGTTCATGAGAAATATTGGTCTATAGTTTCCTTTTTTGTAATATTTTGGAATAAGATTAATGCTTTTTATAAAATGAATTAGGAAGATTCTCTCCCCCACTATTTTCTGAAAAACTTTAGGTAGGATTTATATGACCTCTTCCTTAATATATCTAGGTCTTTATATTTTAAACAGGTATCTTATAAAATTATTTTTCTTTTAAAATCAAATTGGATGATTTCTGTTTCAGGTGGAATATTTGGACTATTTATGCTCAATGTAATTTTTTATATGGTTGAAAAATCCACCATCTTTCAATTTGTCTTATATATCCTTTGTTCTTTTTTACCTGATTTCTGCCTTTTGTCCTTAAACTTTTCTAGAGCAGGTCTTGGGGAGTGTTCATCATATGATGGTTAGCACAGCCCCTCTGCTAAAGCCTGCGGTCTCCACTCAGATGTGACCACTAATGGCTCTCCAATCTGGCTGGTCATCGTTTGAACACCTCCTCACAGCTTGCACATCTCAGCAACCTGTGTGAGCTCTAGGGATTATTTTGATGATGATTCTCTGGGTGTTTGCTTGGCTTTGAAGAGCTTCCTCTGTGAATGTACAGCCAGGCCTCAGCAAAGATTCAAGAGGATCTTTCCTCAGGTTTCTGGGGTACTTTTTCTGCTCACATCACATTTCACTGAAATGCTGCCCTCTAGTATCCCACCATCCTAGCTGCCTTGAGCTCTGCTTTTCTATCTCCTGACTTCATTGAGGCCACGGGGCCCCTGCTTAGGTTGCCTCCAGGCAGAACTCCAAGGTGATTATGGGGCTCCCCTTGAATATTTTTCTCCTGAACTATTAGGGATCACAGTCCTATACTACCTATTGTACAGTTTCTTATTGCTGTAGACTGCATATTTGTGTTGCCCCCAAATTCATTCGTTGAAATCTAATGCCAGAGTGATGGTGTTTGGAGGTGCAGGCTTTAGGCACCTCTGATTAGGTCATGATGATGGACCCTCATAAATGGGATTGATATGCTCAGAAAAGAAACCTCATAGAGAGCCCCACGTGCCTTCCTCCAAGCGAGGACACTGAGAACACTGCTACCTGGGAACCAGGAAGTGGGTTCTCACCAGACACTGAATCTATGAATGCCTTGATCTTGTATTGTCCAGCCTCTAGAGCTGTTGGTTCTAAACTGCCTAGTCTATGGCAGTTTATTATCACATCCTGAATGGAATCAGACACATGTTTTGCCTAGTTTTCCAGTTAATTTATGGTGAGAGGTTTGCCTTAGTCCTTATTATTTCACTATGGCTTTTGCTTAACCCATTTCTACATATAAACTAAAGTTTGAATCTCGACTCATTCATATAAAGTTCATAGACAATGTAAATAGAGAATAAAGACTAGGCAAAGACAAAGAGGAGATGGAAGGGTGAGTTTGCAAACTGTGGCTTTAGGCCCCTTATCTTTTAACTCCAGCCTGACTTTGATCACGTTTAGCGCTATTTTGAAGATATAAAAAGGAACTATTTAGATGCGTTAGCAAGAGTTTCCTTTCATTGGCCTCTAGATACATGTTGTAGATGCTAAAAATAATTAGGCTGAACAAGTAAGCTATAGGGCTTTGTGCCTTGAAGTAGGTTTTGACATGGGCCTGTAACTCCCTACATTAGTGACGAGCAGTAAACCCATCCTGGTGTTCCCCAAAGTCCTTTCATCCTGGAGATTGATCAGCCCTCCCCGTGAACCTGAGAAATGAGGACAGCAGAGACCCTTTGATACAGCCCTCAATGAGCACCAAGGAGGAGATAATGACAGAAATGAGAAGCAATTCCCAGCCCCGGTAAATGTGTACAATAACTAAGTGGGTAAGTCAATGGTGCCTACATAAAGCTGGAAGTAACCTCTCCTGACACTTTCCTTTAGAAGTCCTCATTTCCTATTATTTAGTCTGAGCTGAAAACTATTGGAGAAAACAGGTCATATCTGTATTTGTCTGGACTTCCCTGTGGCGCTTAACAGGAATGCCCAGCATCACCACTCCAAACATATTCCTCTGCAAGTATTCATACCCATAAGAAACAAAGCACGTTTCCTCCTAAATTCAACACAATCAGGGCGCCAGGGGTGGGGGGCGGCGGCTTCCCCTGCTTTGATTAAACTTGCACAGCAGCAAATGTTACTGCTGAGAACAGATGGCTTTTAAGAAGAACTAGATTGTTTTCTGTGTGAAAGCTGCAAGGCAGTAGAATGCACAAGTAGGGTAGAGGTCTACAGAGTCCAAAGCACAAATGCGGGTGTGTATTCAAAAGCTGATTGCAGCCCTTGGCTCAGTGCGTAGAGCATCAGCCTGCAGAATGAAGGATCCAGGTTCGATTCTGGTCAAGAGCATGCACTGCAGTTGTAGGCTCTTCCCTGACCCTGGCCCTGGCTGGGCAGGCGTATGCAGGAGGCAACCAATCAGTGTGTTTCTCTCTCATAGATATTTCTCTCAGTCTTTCCCTCTCTCTTCCACTCTCTCTAACCATCAATGGGAAAATATCCTCCAGTGAGGATTTTAAAAAAATATTTTTTAATAAATAAAAGTTGATTCCAATGGAAATCACTTCTTGAGATCTTTCTAGAATCTAGAAACTGTATTAAGTGCTAGATAGGATCTAGAGATGTCATATAAGGCAAGGACTTCTATGTCTAAGAAGAGCTGCATCTGGACTCTATGGAAAGGACTATGTAAGACATGAGACTTAGAGGTTCCTCTTGGTGAGTATGTCCTATGTGTGAAAGCCAAGTGAAGAAGTCTTCTATGATACATTGGCAGTCTGGCAGATGCTCATCAACCCTGCTTTCCTCTTTTTGAGCACCCAGTGAAAGACTATATTCCCCAGTATATTTTATAGTTAGATTGGAACAATAAAAATGAGTTCTAGTCATGGGGATGTAGATAGAGGTGATCATGCATAGCCCATGTACTGCCTGATAATGTGGCCACAAAATGAAAATTATAAAAAATAATAAACATTCAGCTTCTCAGTCACACTATATGTCAAGGTCTCAATAGCCACATGTCCAGTGGCTACCTTACTGGGTAGTGGATATAAAACACATTTCCTTCACCACAGAAGGTTCCATTCAATAGTGCTGGTCTAGCCCTTCTGCAGTGAACTTGGCAGTCATTCCCTAAGTGAGATGAAGGCTCAGAAAGTCCAAATAGTGCAGGGAATGTTGACTCTTAAATATCTAGGACAAATTTCATAGATTCAAGTGTCAATTGGAAATAATAGATGTCTCTGGTTAAACAAGTAAGTGGCCAATGGGTGGAAGAGTCCTATTTATGCCTATAGCAGAGAGTTGGGGACAAAGGGAGTAATATTTACTGCTTTAATAACAATGTTATCCTCCTCAACACTGAAAAAATATTTATATCATTTATCTGCTTGTGGTATTTGCGAAGCAATACAAAAGTAAGTCAACAGATTATCCTGACTTTTAGACTGATTATCCTCTCAGAAATCATATTAGCAACACTTGAACGCTGGGAGACCTTGTAAATCAAAAGAAAACCTCAAGGCGTGTAGAAACAAATTCCTAATCAATGAAGTCCTGGGATGCCTGATAAAAGTGCTTTGGGAAGTATTGAACATTATCTAAATTATGATTAGGCCCAGGGCTGCCAGTGTGGCTGAAAGATTCTCTCTGTGGGAGTCATCAAAAATTCTTCCCACCTCTAACCCAACAGAACCCAGTTCATCAGAGCATTTTATAAAACTATTCAGACAGCTATGAAGTGGATGTTTTTCCTACAGAAAACAGAATTTACCACAATTTCCAACCTAAACATGATATTTCTCCTGGTTTGGTTTATTGAACATTTCCCCCCAAATAATCTAATGGGTAATAAGCATCCTGTTCTCAACCTTTCTAATGCTGTGACCCTTTAATACAGTTCCTCATATTGTGGTGACCACCAACCATAAAGTTACCTTTGTTAGTACTTCATAACTATAATTTTGCTACTGTTATGAATCTCTGAGAACTGCTATCAGGGTCGCCCAAGACCATTGGAAAACACAGATATTTACATTATGATTCATAACAGTAGCAAACGAAAATAATTTTATGGTTGGGGGTCACCACAACATGAGGAATTGTATTAAAGGGTTACGGCATTAGAAAGGTTAAAAACCACTGCTTAGGGCATTAGCTTCCTCTCTCATGAGTCTAATGTAGGCAAATGTCCCATGTTAGTCTGAAGCCACAGGTGTCGTCTGTTTTTCATGTATGTGTATGTGTCTATATGTAACTAAATGTTATGCCCCTTCCATTTTAAGATTTTGCCTTTCTGAGAAAACAAAGGGAGCAATTCCAATAACAATTGCATTAAAAAAAAAAAAGAAAACCCAACAACCTAGAAATAAATTTAATCGGGGAGGTAAAAGACACTCAGAAAGTTATAAGACACTGAAGAAAAAAGCTGAAAAATATACAAATAAATGGAAGCAAATATACCGTTTTCATGAATAGGGAGAATTATCATCATTAAAATGTCTATACTTTCCAAAACAATCTATAGGTTCAATGCAATTCTTATAAAAATATAAATAGCATTTGTGTGTTTTTTTTTTCACAGAACTAGAAAAAACAATCCAAAAATTTATATGGCCCTAGACGGTTTGGCTCAATGGATAATGTTGGCCTGTGGACTGAAGGGTCCCAGGATCTATTCCAGTCAAGGACATGTACCTTGGTTGCAGGCTCAGCCCTGGCTGGGGCATGTGCAGGAGGTAACTAATTGATGTGTCTCTCTGATATCAAAGTTTCTCTCTCTCTTTCTTCTACTGTCTCTAGAAGTCAATGGGAAACAAACAAAACCCACAAAAATTTATATGGAACCAAAAAAGACCCTGAATAGCCACAGCAGTTTTGAAAAAGAAGAATAGAGTTGGAGATATTACACTACCTGATATCAAACAAGGCTATAGTAATCAAAACAGCATATTACTAGCATAAAAACAGACATATGGATCAATAGAACAGAACAGAATAGAATAGAATAGAAAGCCCGGAAATAAATCCACACCTATATGGTCCATTAATCTATAACAAGGGAGGCAAGAATATACAAGGGGTAAAGGTAGTCTCTTCAATAAATAGTGTTAGGAAAATTGGGCAGATGCATGCAAAAGAATGAAACTGGATCACTTTCTTAGATCATATGCAAGAATAAACTCAAAATAAATTACAGACTCCAAAACCATAAAACTCCTAGAAAATTAAACATAGGCAATAACCCCCTTGACATTATTCTTAGTAATAATTTTTAGCTATGTCTCCTCAGGCAAGGGAAACAAAAGAAAAAAATAAACAAATGGGGCTACATCAAACTAAAATGTTTTTGCATAGCAAAGAAAATCATCAACAAAATGAAAAGACAACCTACTAAATGGAAGAAGATATTCAGCAATGATACATCCCATAAGAGGTACTATCCACAATATACAAAGAACTCGTACAACTTAACACCAAAAAATCAAAAAAATCAAACAATCTGCTTAAAAATCAGGCAGAGAAAGTAAATAAATGCAAATCATAGATTGACGATATATATATAATTTTTTTCTCAATGCTCAAAATTATTACTGGCTCCAAGAAAAGAAAGAAAAACAAAGCAGGCAGAAGACCTGAATAGAGATTTCTCCCAAAAGGCACAGATATGGCCAATAGACATATGAGAAAATGCTCAACATCACTAATCATCAAGGAAAGGCAAATTAAAACCACAAGGAGATATCACCTCACATCTGTTACATTGGATATCATCAATAAATCAACAAATAATAAGTGTTATCAAGGATGTAAAGAAAAGGGAACCCTGTGCACTATTAGTGGGAATGTAGTTTGGTGCAGCCACTATGGGAAACAGTATGGAGGGCCCTCAAAAAGTAAAAATGGAACTGCCTTATGATCCAGGGATTCCACTTCTGGGTATAATTTAAAGGACTGTACGCACCCCTCTGTCCATTGCACCATTATTTACAGTAGCCAAGATATGGAAGTGACTCAAGTGTCCATCAACAGACAAGAGGATAAGAATGTGGTGGCACTTATACACAATGGGCAATTACTTGGCCATTAAAAAAGAATAATATCTTACCATATTCAATGGCACGAATGAAATTAGAGGGTAATTCCAGTCAGAGAAAGACAAATACTATATGATTTCACTTATATGTGGAATCTAAAGAACACTTTAAATTGTTCTTTAGAAACAGACTCATAGATACAGAGAACAGACTGATGGTTGTCAGAGGGGAAAGGAGTTGCTTGCAATGGGTGAAAAGGTAAAGGGATTAAGAGGTACAAATTGCTATTTACAAAATAGTTACGCAGTGAAGTATAGCATAGGGAATATAGTCAATAACACTGTAATAACCATATACTGTGCCAAGTGGGTTCTGAAAATATCAGGGGCTCTCTTTATAGTGTTTGTGTAGTGTGCTATGTTATACACCTAAAACTAATACAAAATACTATTTTTTAAATGATTTTGTCTCTCTGTATATCTAAATATGTGCATGTTCCTACACACACAATCTGAGGGGAGAGACACATAGCATAAATCTACTGCTATCTATGTGACCACAGTCAAAATCACCTACTTTTTCAAGACCTTGTTTCACTCTACTCTACAATACATGAATGAACAGAATGATCTCTAAGATCTGTTCTTACTAACTTACATGATTCATGACTTCCATATGAAGGAAAACCAAATAGAAAAATATATTAGAAATGCAGCAGGTTCTGTTTCATTATACCATTGGAGAGATGCCATAGGAACTTAATTCTTGTTTATATTAATTAGCTCATGGTAAAAAGGGTTGCTTTATATGTTGTTTTACTTAAAGTCACAGACCTATCGACAATGTTAAGTGAGGACTTATACTCTACTTAAAATTCCACTGCTCAGTTTAATAATTTACTGATATTAGGCAAGAACATTTTTTTAATTTATTAATTCTCATAGACAAGCTTTGAATTTCCCTAAGTATATTTGAATTCATAAGAGCCCTTAACTATGAAGGCAAACTTCCATAGCATTAAATGCCAGCGTGGTTGAACTGATCTTGGCTAGATAGATAATCTAGGGTGACATTTGCTGTGATAAGGAATTTGACCAGACCAAATGTGTAGTTTTGTCCTATAAATTAGAAGATTGTCCTACTAACATCTCATGCGAGGCCATATCCATTTAATTTTAGGTCACTCTACTCTCTCACATATCTTTCATTCACCAGGTCCTTTTGAACTATCACAAGTAACGTATGATCCTCAGAGAAAATGCCTGACCCCTTCTACATCCCTCAACACCTGCCTAGGAAAAGAATGTTCAGCCAGACGGCAGGGCTGTCATGTGGAAATAAGGTTACACTGAGAACCAGGAAAACTAAATCTGAGCCCCGGTTCCCATTTCAACCTAATGAGCATTTACTGAGCAGCCGCTATGTCCAAAAATGTCGGGCTAGCATCTGGAGACACAATGGGAAATAAGACGAAAATAGCTTCCTAATTTATTGAGAAAGATAAGCATGAAACATGCAGTTGCAGGTGTGGTGAGCCTGTCCATGGAAAGATAAAGGGGACTGTGGGAACACAGAAGAGAAGATGACTTTTCCTTAGTCTAAGTGATAAGCTGAAATCAGAAAATTAAGTGAAGGTTTTCCAGAGGAAGATAAAGGATAATTAATCCAAACAGCAAGAAAAGCTTGTACAAAGGCTGAGAGGCAAAAAGAGAGCATCATCCATCTGAGGAATTAAAGGGAGTTCAAACCAGAGCACAAAGAACAGAGGAGACCCTGAAACAACATTAACCAGCTGTGGTTTGAGAAAGACCTCCTCACCTCTTTAGGCCATGGTATTATGGGAGGTTGGAGTAGGTAGATTGTTAAGGAACCTTCTAGATCTGAGGTTGAACATCTATGACCTCTAATTATTCCACGTCCCAGAGGGCCACTCGCCTAAATTCAATCGTTACAGGAAATACTGTTATTTAGGGTAAACCTTGGTCTGATGTTTAAAGCGCTGTTTCACTAGTCCCTGAATCTTACAGCTCTCTGTATGTTGTAAGGAAACAAAAGCCTGAGCACAGCACACCGCATGCTGTGTGGTCCAGCCACAGAGTGGAGGTCTTTGGTTCTGCTTTGAGTCCTCTGTCGACTGACCCAGGCTGGGCTGATTATTAGTCTCCACCTGATCACTTCCCTTTGCTCCTCTGAAACTCTCCTAGGGACACTGAAAAGGCTTCTCCTAGGATAGTCGTGATGATTGCACTGTGTAAAATGGTTTAAGTATTTGGAAGGAAAGGTATGGGCAGCATAATTGGTTCAGTTCAGCCCGTGAAGATGAGATATACACACGAGCCATAGTGTAGGAGTCCCTGAAACAGCATTATGCCTTCCTTTATTTCATATCACTTAGCCTAATCTTCCCATTGGAACAATAGGATAAGTGTAGTCCTTCTTCCACATGACGTCATTTAAATATGTGGATATCAGTGATGATGCTCTTCCTCAAGCTCTTCTCTAGAAACTCTTTCACCATTGTTTGCAGCATATCTATCTTTCTGACAAATTTGAATACATAAAATAGAAATTGCATGGCAAAAGTCACCACAACCAAAGTCTAAAGGGAACTGGTAAACCAGGAGGAAATATTTGCAGGATATGTCAGAGATAAAAGCTAATATCCCTACTATGTAAATAACTCATAAAATTAAGAAGAGAGGGTCAGAAATATGATAAAAATTAGATAAGGCACCTGTAGACGGTTCACAAAAATATATACAAAATGGCTTTCAAACATATGAAATGATGCTCAATCTCACTCAATTTAATTTTATGAAAACTAAGTTAATGCAAATTAAGTTACATTGAGATACCATTTATTTGCTTTTTTAATTGTTGACACTATTACTGAAGTCTTCCATTCTCTCTCCTTTGCCCATTTCCACCCAGTCCCCCCAACCCCGCCCCTGGCCTTCACCACCCTGCTGTCTGTGTCCATGGGCTATGAGATACCATTTCTTATCCATCAGAAAAGTGAAAACTAATAAAACAATCATTTTGTTGAGGGTGCTATGCAGAATAGGCAGTCTCATATATTGCTGGTGGGAATATAAACTAGTACAATTCTTTTGGAGGAGAATTTGGGATTACATAATAATAAGTATATATGCACTTATCTGTTGACCCAATAAAAGAGTCAAAGCAATTGCTATTAGTAGTCTTTGGAATTTACCCTAAAAATATATCCCTCGGCAATATGAGAATAAATATGTGCAAGATTATTCATTGCAAACTGTAATTGCACAGTATTGGGATCAACTTGAGTGTAGCAAAGTGAATGAATAAACTATGATACATCCATATGATATAACACTGTGAAACTGTACAAAAGAATAAGGAAGTTATCTACGAACTAATAGTAATTTTTAGGGTATAATGTTAGGTGAATAGAAGGTGCTACTTTGAGAGTAGAAGGATAAAGTAAGCAAATACCTGAATGAGCTCATTTTTTAAAAAAGAAATAAAAAGGATGAACCAGAAACTAAGCTTGGTTACCCAGACACAGTGGGTAAAACAGGGTGAAAATAGGAATTAGGTAGAAGAGACTGGGCAAGTGACACTTCCTTGAATAAACAAAATTCTTATAGTTGTGACTTAGAACCATGTGACTATCTCACAAATTCAAAGAACAGATACATAATTAAAATGAATGGTAGGAAAGAGACTCCAAATGGGATATAAACAGAAAAGGATGAACCAAACTCTATTCCGAATAACCTGGGAGGAGGGTGGTGGATAACTAACCAACATTAACTTTGGAAAACAGTTAGTTTAACAACCTACTCTAAATAGAAAAGAAAAAGAAAAGAAACTGTAAACAGGTATTGTACTCTAGCTAGTAGGTTTCCCCCACACAGGGTTATGGGTTAGTTATTCTGAAACTATTTTATGTGTGTTCCATGAATCTATGGGCAATGAGAGCTAGGTTGCTGTTTTTCAGAGAAAGGAGTTGGGAATCAGGAAAGGGTGAATGTTAGAATAAGCCTTGTGGGGCTGGACCGAAATTGCAGGCATCAGTATGAATTCAAGTATGAAAACACATATTCAGATAGGTAGATACACAAATAGTTCCAGGTGTGTGTGTGTATGCAGACATCTATTTCATAGCTCTGCCTGCTGAGGAGGCTTAGAAGCAATACCCCTGGATCAATGAGCACAGCTAGTGTGTATTTTCTAACAAAAGGAAGTTTCCCTCAAATATGCTCCATCAAAGGAACTAGTACTCCTTGAAGAAAGGGCACATTTCAAGGCTTGGGCAGGGAATATCCAAGATGAGCGTGAAACATCTTATGGATTCAGAGGTCAGAACATGCTCAAACAATGCCAGGGCCATACCAAAAGGATGCTGGAGCCAACTAAGCAAGCTCCCAGTGACCAAATCCAGCTCCATTTGAGCAGCAAAGTAAGTAACGGACAGTTATAACTTAGAGCCGTGGTCGGCAAACCTGCCGCTCTGTTGACTCATGAGTTTGCCGACCAATGACTTAGAGAATAAAATAAAATCCATGTGTCCACACAGATATAAGCAAATAATTTGAATAGATTATTCAATCTATTGAAAGGAAAGCTCTTCCTTGTATTCAACTTCCATTAATAAGTGGAGAAGGAGTACAGGAGAGAGGAAAATCACCATTCGGCAAACACCACCGTAAGAGTTGTTCAGGCAAGAATCATCTATGAAAGCTAAAATGAGTAGTAAAGTATGAGAAACAAGATATCTACATGATCTCAAAATATCGTCCCATGAGACACTTATTCATTTCAAAGGAAAATCAATACAATGTGGGCGCCCGGCAGACACCACCTTCAGGACACGGTCAGAGATAACCTGGCCGGCGGTGCAGCAAATCAACATTATATGATGCACAGAGGAGCCCTAGAAGCAATACAATGTAATTTCTGTGGCATTCTTGAAAAAAAAAAAGCATAACCTGAATTTTACCATAAGGAAGCATTATACAAATTGAGGGATGTGGTATGAAGTAACGGAACAGTATGCTCCTCAATGTCTCGGACACAACAGACAAAGAGAGTTGGAGGAACTGTTCTAGACGAAAGGACACTAAAGAGACAACTAAATGCAGTATGTTCCTGGCTCAAATCCTCTATCAGGGAAGTGACATGCCTGGAACAACTGACAAAATCTGAACTTCTGCAGAATGCATAATAGAATCAATGCTGACTTCCTGGCTTTGATAACTACACCTTGGTGCTTTGGACTGAACTGTGTTTCCGAACATTCATGTGTTGAAGTCCTCATCTCTGGTACATCAGCATGTGACAGTTTGGAACTAGGGCCTTTAAAGAGGTCATATGGGTAAGCCCTAATCCCACATGCCTGATGTCATTACAAGAGGAGATTAGCACATTGACAAACAGATGACCCAGTGAGGACACAGCGAGAAGGTAGCCATCTGCAAGCCAAGGAGAGAGAACCCAAACCCACTGACATCTCGATCTTGGATATCTGACTTCCAGAATTTCGAGAAAAGAAAATGTCCATTGTTTATGCCATCCAGACTGTGGCATTTTATTATGGCAGTCCAGAAAACTAACACCATCCAATGTTATTCAGCCTTAAAAAGGAAAGAAATTCTGACACATGCTATACATGGATGGACCTTGAAGATGTTATGGTAAGTGAAATAAGGCAGTCACCAACAGCCAAATATGTCTGACTCCACTTTTACAAAGTACCCAGAAGGGTCACATTCACAGAGACAGAAAATAGAATGGTGGCTGCCCAGAGCTGGGGAGGGAGTCGGTGTTTAATGGCCAGAGTGTTTCAGTTGGGGAAAATGAATAAAGCTCTGGAGGTCAATGTGGCGATAGTTGTGCCATGATGTATGTAAATGTACTTAATACTTGAACTGTACACTTAAACATGGTTAAAGTGATAAATTTTATGTTAGGTATATTTTGTCAGAATTAAAAGTAAAAAGGAAGAGGAGAACTTGGATACAGAGACAGAAGACACACAGGAAGAATGCCATGTGATGATGGATGCAGCTACAAGCCAAGGGGTGCCAAGGACGGCTGGGAGTGACCAGAACCTAGACCTGCAGGGATGGTTTTTTGTGGCCTTCAATGAAGGATGGTAGGTAGGTGGATGGGAGGAAGAGAGGAAAGAAAAGAAAAAGAGAAATAAAGAAAAGAGAGAAAACAGAAAGAAAAGGAAATCAGGAGCCTGGGAGCTCCTGGCTGAAGTTTCTGTGCCACATAACACAGCGCTATACATCTAGCCAGCTTGCAATGGAGTTGGCAGAGTGAGCTACCACTATTTCTTTTGGATTAAGTGCTTAAAGTGTGCAGGTCTGAAGTGTCTTTAAGTGTATCTTCCCAAGCAGTGGCCAAGTATCATTCTTTTCCCTGGGGGGAAGCACTTGTTTTTGTAAATCACTGCCCAGCACAGCAGCACTACAAGGAAAGGGCGAAGTGGATAACCTGTCTTCTGTGACCCACCGTCCACTTTCCCAGCCCTGCCTGTCACCAGAGCAGCAACGGTGGTGAGGAATCGTAAGGGAGTGGAATTCATCAAAATAATAAATAAATAAATAAATAAATAAATAAATAAATCTTCTCTTTCAAAGATACTGGTAAGAGGATGAACAGGCCACAGATGGGGAGAAAAGAGACTTTTATCTAGAATATATAAAAAGTCTCACAACTCAATAATAAAAAAAATAACCCAATACCAATGGGCAAAAGATATGCACATTTTATGAAAGATATATAGAGAAGTGCATGAAAAGATGCATATAATTAGTCATTAGGGAAATGGAAATTAAATCCACAATGAGATACCATTACATGCCTTTAAAATATATATATATATTTTTTTTAATTGATTTCAGAGAGGAAAGTAAAGGAAAAGAGAAACATCAATGGTGGGAGAGAATCATTGATTGGCTGCCCTCTATTGGGGATCAAGCCTGCAATCCAGGCAAAAGCTCTTCACCAGAATCAAACCTGGGATCCTTCAATCTGCAGGCAGGTGCTCTGTCCACTGAGCCAAACCAGTGAGGGCTACAAGCCTTTTTAAATGACTAAAATTTAAAAGATTGGCTGCAGTAAGTACTGGCAAGGACGTGCAGGAATTGACTCATATAAACTGCTCGTGGGATGCTACATGGTGCAACCACTTTGGAAAATTGGTTAGCCATTTCGTAACACGCAGACGGATCACGAGAATTCTCATGTTTGCTGTTCTAAGGCTTGTGGCCAATCATACTTTAAAAAGATATTTGCTTGTAAGAACATGTAATAAATAACTTCAAAATGCAATGAGTATTTAATTTTAATGGGTGCCTTTAATATTTAGGTGTTCTTGTACTTGTCCAATGGAAATTTATCTGGCCACTGAGTAAAGCTAGCAATAAAACTAGTCTGCAATGTGTTAAGAATACAACTATCGTATGATCTAGTGATTCCACTCCTAGATACTTACACAAGAGAAATGGCAAGCACATGTCCATACAATGACTATATGTGAATTTTCACAGTTTGATATATCATAATCCCAAACTTGAAACAACCCAAATACCTATCAACAAACTGCCATACAGACATACAACAGTAGGAATAATGAACTGTTGATCAAATGACATGATTAAAACTCAAAAACAGTTTGCTTGGTACGTACTGATTTCATTTACGCAAAATTTTAGGAAATGATATTTTACATATTGTGGCAGAAATTGCATCCATGGTTGTCTGGATTGGGGCTGGAGGTGTGGAAGGGAAGAAGCAGAAAAGGACAGAAGGAAATTCTTGGGAGTGAGGAATGTGTTCATTTTCTTGATTGCGCTGCTGGTTTTGTGGGCTTATTTGTATGTCAAAACTCCCAAACTGTGCATTTTAAGTAGGTTTAGCTCAATGATTTTTAACTGGCATGTCTGAGCACACTGATGTGCTGCAAGAATTTGTAAAACATGCGGTACCTGACTATTTAATCAGGGGCACTAAATTATTTTCCCTTAGTTTTTCAAGTTTAAAAAAAAATAGCTGTCTGTCTGGTATGATGAATCAAAATAATATTTTTTGTCAGATGGGAAAAAAATTTTTTTTGCATACTGCAGAATTTTGGTGATTAGTTTACATGTGCCATGGGATGAAAAAGGTTGAAAATCGCTGGTTTTAGTTCATTGTTTATCAATTAAACATTCACTGTTTTGTTGAAAAGAGAATCTCTGGAATGGGGTCCAGGTGTACATATTTTTAAATGCTACATAAATGAAAGGACCATTAACTTCAATGGGGAAATGTTGCAGGAGGAGAGAGATCATGCCTCTCTCCTAGAGAGTTTAGGTGTGGGCTCTTTGACCGCCACTCACTATGGCAGCCTTGAAATGTTTCGTCTCCAATGCAGCTCTGATGTTCAACTTCACTCCTGTGCCTGGAGCCACTGGCAATGCTCTTTGATCTTGTAATCTTTTAAAAAAAATGTGTTTGTTGATTTCAGAGAGGAAAGAAGAGGAAGAGAGAGATAGAAACATTAATGAATAGAGAGAATTATCGATTGGCTGCCTCTTGCATACCTCCTACTGAGGATCGAGCCTGCAACCCAGGCGTGTGCCCTGATAGGGAATTAAACCATGACCTCCTGGTTCATAGGTCAATGCCCAACCACTGAGCCATGCTGGCCAGGCTGACTCTTTTCCTAGCATAGTCTCTCTTTCCTATGATCCTACTTGTAGCTCCCAACTTTTTTCTGTCATAGAACAGTTGCTTACTTATCTGGCCATCATCCATCCTCCCAACATACCCAGTGCAACAGACGAGAATACATTTAGAATTGTGAAGATGCTAGATGGCTGTTTTTGTGTGTGTGGTGGGGGAGGTGGGGGATGAAGAATAGCCTATAAAGCCATATGGGTATATGCTCCCTTATCTGACAACAAGGAAACCGTATCTGTACTAAGTATAACCCTATCTCACCGTCCGTGAGCATTTGGGAATCTTGTCTGTTTTGACTGCCATGATATCCCAGTACCTAGGACAGCGCCTTGTACAAATCAGATACTCAATAATATTTAATAGCTTGTGGACTGAATTAGTTGGCTTAAACCCAAGTGTCTGACAAGTTTCAAAACTTGATGTTCTGACAATTCCATCTCCCAGGAAATAGAAGTAATTAATCACAGACACGGCCGCCCCAGGAGACTGGGGAAATGCTTGAAGCATACTATATTTGGATTTCACTATGGCATCTGACATGCCATCTGACAACGTCTCTCATCATATTTTGGGGAAGAAAACAAAATATAAATTAGATGTTATTTAGGTGATCAAAGTTAGCTAAAACCCAAGGATATTGATTTCCAAATTTCAGAAAATAGGACAGGACCCTGTCTTCTTCTCAATTGGGCTGAACATTTTAATCTGCCTTATACACAGTCTTTGTTTTATTACCCACTATAGCTCCAGGACCTAGAAGTGTAGTGTATCTGGCATACAGAAGGCTCAATAAGCATTTGTTTAAAGGAATGAATGAATGGAATGGAGTGACATACTTGAAGTTTGGATGACAGAACTGAAATGAAAGAAATACGCTGGGTGACCTCTCTGCAGTGTTTGATACAGTTGGCAGCTTCTTCCTCCTTGAGGGGGCCTTGCTAGTTTTCCTTCTGTAACTCTACATGTTTCCTTTCTTCTTCCTCTGTGGAGTCATCTGCCTCTTCCAAAATTAAAATGGTTGGCTTTCTTACATTCTGGTCTCTTCTTATCCATGAACCTCTCAACCCCTCCCTTATTTTCATGTCCCATCACTGCACTGATAAATCCCAAATCTTTAGCTCCATGCAGACTGACATTCACATAGTCTCCTGCATACTTGACATCTCCACTGTTGATCAAAACTCACCACATGCAAAACAGAACTTATTATCCACCCTGTGTCCAAGGAATCAAACAGCAAAAACAAGAAAACACTCGCTTCCACCTAGATTCTCTCAGTGAATGGGCCAGGTGTTTATCCAAGTGCTCAAAAAGAAAAGAGTTATTATTTTTAATACCTCCTCATTTACCCTCTAGGGCAGTGGTCGGCAAACTCATTCGTCAACAGAGCCAAATGTCAACAGTACAACAATTGAAATTTCTTTTGAGAGCCAAATTTTTTTAAAACTTAAACTTCTAATGCCACTTCTTCAAAATAGACTCGCCTAGGCCATGGTATTTTGTGGAAGAGTCGCACTCAAGATGTGGCTAGTGAACCACAGTTTGCTGACCACTGCTCTAGGGCTAATCTTTTAACAGGTACCTGGTCATTTCTACCTTTCAATATTAACTTCACCTACTCTCTTTTCTCCATCACCACTATTGCTACCAAGTTTCAGACCACTGCCATCTCCCACCTAGAATAATGCCATAGACTAACTGGTCTCCCTGCCTTCAACAGTGTATTTCTCTTCAATCTGTTCCTCACTTTGAAGCCAAAGTGAAGATCTTTCGAGAGTGAAGGTCTGGATGCCATTCATCTCTTTATACCATGCAATGACTCCCTCTTTCTTTTAGAATAAAGTTTAAAGGTGGTTGACCTCTCCTGCCTTGCTCTCCCCTGCTACTCCCTGATTCCACCTTCCTAACCCGAGCTGAGAAGAGCTTCTCTCTTCTTTGCTCAAGCTGTTTTATTTGGCATATCATTATTCTTTCTTTCTTGCTTAGCCAATCCCTACATCTATGTCACTATTGAGCTAACATATAGTTTACTAGAGGCCCGGTGCACAAAATTTATACACAGAGGGGGGGGCAGGAGGTGTCCCTCAGCCCAGCCTGTATCCTCTCCAATCTGGGACCCCTCAAGGGATGTCTTCTATTTCCTGGGAGATAGAATTGTCAGGTAGGATTGGGCTAAAACAGGCAGTCAGAATTCCTTTTCATAATTCAGGACTGCTGGTTCCCAACGACTCACCTGCCTGCCTTCCTGATTGCCTCTAACTGTTTCTGCCTACCAGCCTGATCACCTCCTAACCACTCCCCTGCCAACCTGATTGATTCCTAACTGCTCCACCACCAGCCTGATTACCTCTAACTGCCCTCTCCTGCAGGCCTGGTCACCCCCAACTGCCCTTCCCTGCAGGCCTGGTCACTCCCAACTTCCCTACTCTGCCAGCCTAGTCACCCCTAACTTCCCTCCTCTGCTGGCCTGGTCACCCTCAAATGCCCTCCTTTGCAGGCGTGATCCCTCCCAACTGCCCTCTCCTGCTGGCCTGATTGCCCATAACTGCCCTACCTTGCAGGCCTGGTCCCTCCCAACTACCTTCCCCTGCTGGCCATCTTGTGGCAGCCATCTTGTATCCACATGGGGGCAGCCATCTTGTGTGTTGGAGTGACCATCAATTTGCATATTATTCTTTTACTAGATAGAATTAGATAGGATATAGGCCTGATGACTGGGTAGAGACCAGCTGGTTTGCCCTGAAGAGTGTTCCAGATCATGGTGGGGGTTCCCTTGGGGCCTGGTACAGCCTGGATGAGGGGCCTGTGGTGGTTTGCAGGCCAGCTATCCCCCCTGGCAACCCATGTGGAGGCCCTGGTATCTGGGATTTGTTTATCTTCTATAATTGAAACTCTGTAGCCTTAAGCAGAGGCCAATGCAGGCCAGGGCTGCAGAAGCTTGGTTTCCTCTATCACCAGGGGCAACTCAAGCCTCCTGCTCTCTCCAGCTCCATGGTTGCTGCCATTTTTGTTGGAATTTACTTATTTTCTATAATTGAAACTTTGTAGCCTTGAGTGGAGGCTCAGGCCCGCCAGGGCGTGCGGAAAGCTTGGATTCCTCCATTGCTGGGGAATCCCAAACCTCCTGCTCTCTTCATGGTTGCAGCCATCTTGGTTGAGTTAATTTGCATACTCACTCCTGATTGGCTGGTGGGTGTGGCTTGTGGATGAGGCCGGGGTACAGTCAATTTGCATATTGCTTTTTTATTAGATAGGATAATATATTATATATAATTTATAACATGTAATTTCCTCAAAAATGTCTGTCTGGATTCCCCAAATGAAGTCTAGAGACTCTACCACAGTATTCTGTATTTCCTGTTAGAACTCTTACAGAATTTACTTGTTAGACAGATTGTTCCTGGTCCTCATGAGGCCAAGAACTATGCCCACCATATTCATTAATTCATATTCCCAGAAGAATGACTACAGGACAACATCAGAACATAAAAAATGCTGAGTGAATGAACAAGGTAAAAAGGTACACATCTAAGAACACCTGAGTGCCACAGTTGGATCTTATTCCAAAAAGCATCTGGACAAGCAAAGGTAGAGAAGGAGAAGCTTGCATAGCACATGTGAGAGAGACTAGGAATCATGTGACAAGAGGCTGAGGATGAATCGATACTCTGAGTTGTGACAGCCAAAGAACTGATTCAACTTGGACAGCACTGACATGAGTTACCACATTTGAAAGATGGAGGTGGTGGCTTTCCTATATACATTCCGATTATAGCATACTCGGGGCACTGTGATCAATCTGGACACGAGAAAGTGACTAGAACAATGGAACTACACTGAAAACTATTAGGCACTAATGTGAGAAATTGAAGAAGACATGAACAAATGAAAAGACATGCCCATGGATTGGAAGAATTAATATTAAAATGTTTGTACTACCCAAAGCAATCTACAGATTCAATGTGCCCCCAAACAAAATTTCAATGGCATCTTGTCACAGAAATAGAACAAAAAATCCTTAAGTTTTTATGGAACCACAAAAACCTTGAATATCCAAAGCAGTCTTGAGGAGGAGAAAACTATATTATAAAGTAATAATGAGAGGCCTGGTGCACAGATTCGAGCACCAGTAGGGTCCCTCAGCCTGGTCTGCACCCTCTTGCAATCCGGGACCCCTCAGGGGATGTAGCAGTGTGAGAAGTGACAGGCAGCCAGGGAGGAGCACAAGCTGGTACCATGCCACTCCCTCCCGCTCATCCCTGCCCCCCTGCACCTGCTGCTGCCACCAGTAGCACTGCCACAAGCCTGGCTTCTGGCTGGTGGTGCTCCTGCTGTGGGAGCACACCCCAGAGGTCAGCTCCTGCATTGAACATCTGCCCCCTGGTGGTCAGTGCATGGCATAACGACCAGTTGACAGCTCATTCGGTCATAACGGTCGCTTAGACTTTTATATATAGAGATAATTCAAACAGTACAGTACTGGCATAAAAACAGACACATATGTCAATGACAAGAGAACAGGGCCCAGAAATAAACCCATGCATATATGGTCAATTAATTTGCAACCAAGAATCCAAGAATATACAATGAGAGGCTAGCCCAGAACACCTGAAGCCAGTCCAAAGGGGTGGAGCTTAGCCCAAAAGAGGGGAACCTAGCTCCAAAGAGCAGAGCCTAGACCCGAACAGCTGAACCCAGGGCTGAAGGACACACAGCAAGTAATAGAGCCAGGATGCAGATGCAGGCAGTGTGGTATCAGAATTTATACATTTAGCTTCTGCATATCCTTCTAAGAAAGCTGGGACATTAGAAGAGTTAAACAACTTTACTAGTGAGTGTCACAACTTGTTTATTCTGATTCTAACCCCACAGGCTTAGCATCCATGTTTTACGGTATATCTCGTGGGCATTGCACAGTCTGAGGAGGTAATTCCTAAATGTGATGAAGAGAGATTTCAATATGTCTTCCTTCTTCCCACCCACTTCACTTATTCCATCAGGGTGACATCGTAAGAAACCAAAACCAAACAAAAAGAACAGTGCAGACACTGCAAGAGTGACAAAAAAGCACGTCAGCCTTTGCTCCTCTGCCAAGTCATCAGACAAGCTTGCTAATTGCCAGGCTACCAAACTCTTGGTTTTCCCCCTTCATTCTGACTTGCACTTCAATGCCATTAGGGAAGATTACTAAGCAAAGAGTTTGCCAGAGGAGTCCGTGGCTGGTACATATGCCGATGAGAAAGCCAAGCTTACTACTTCCTGAGTGCATCCGCGCGAGAAGGAGCTGACTGGCACTTACCACATAGAAATGCCCAGGCAGTCAGAACACAAATGCTTTGTAAAAATATTTCTGCTAGCCTCCAAGCATAGAGGAAGTGGAGCAGGATCCTTC
Source organism: Lasiurus cinereus (assembly GCA_011751065.1). Lineage (NCBI taxonomy): Eukaryota > Metazoa > Chordata > Mammalia > Chiroptera > Vespertilionidae > Lasiurus > Lasiurus cinereus. The sequence goes on along the minus strand of JAAGEH010000042.1, from coordinate 20,860,756 downwards.
TTCCCATGCGCCATCTGACCGAGAGCCACTTAGCACATCTTAAACCAGGGGTTGCTAAGGCAAACACATACAGGAAGGCACCCAGAGGGAGGGGATCAGGTGGGGACTGTGGCCTCACTCTCACCAAAGGGGACAGTCATTCCCTCATTAAGCTGATCACTGCCAGGCAGACCCAGTGTTAGCACATTATCCCTTTTTATTTTTTTAAAAGAAACCCAAACTTCAGACGTTTTTGTAAAAACTCCCACTTGTAAATATTGGCGACAGTTTGCACTTGGAACATTATGCCAACTAAACAAAACATATCTGATGTCCAAGTGCAGACCCGATGCTACGGGTCCACAACTCCTGCTTTCAATAACCCTATTATGGAGAAAAAAAATCTAGATTTATGCGATGTTAAAAGGGGCATAATTATTGCCTAAAATGATTTATCATGAGTTCCTTCAGGGAACAAGTTCTTCCCTGTATTTAAAATATTACTAGGTTCAGGGAAACCTAATTCTAGACTCATTGTGAGCAATACATGAATTATGTAAAATATCTTATTTGCAGAGACTGCCCGGTCTTGCTTGGTCCTGTCCTAGCTCTCTGAATTCAGGACAATTCTAATTAAATTCAACACTTCACTCATTAGACAGACATGTATAAGACGGCCATTAGGTGACAAGCCATTTTCAAGGTGCTGAAAATACCAGAGTGGATGAGGTTCAGAAAGGGCTCTGTCCCCAGGAGGGTGTAAGTACAGTGGGAAGAGTGTGGGCGCCTTTGGAACTGACTGTCTTGGTCTGAGTCCTGCATCTGATTATGGTCTCTAGTCCCCATTACTGGCTCTATTCATCTTGCTCAGTTTCAACATTTATTAAGTGAGAGAAATAACTCCAGCACTCAAAGGAGATTTCACTAGATATATATATAAGCAGTAGCCAAATAGTAGGTGCTCAATACATAGCTACCAAAACTAAATTTCTTCAAAATTCATATTCTCTTTCTTTTCCTTTTTTTAAAAGTAAGTACAAAATTTTGTTGCAATTGACATACATCCAATTCAAACTGGCTAGGCAAAAAGCTGAGATGTTTCTTGTTGTTGTTTCTAAGAATATAAAAATAAATCACACAGGCCAGAAAAGAACTGAAGAACCAAACCACAGTAGGGTCGGGATGCATCAGGCAGGAAGGGCCTGGAATGGCATCAGGGCTCTTTCCCCCTCCCTCTGTTCGCTCTTCCTGCAGCTCAGCTTCCTCCGCAGGACAGTGCCCCAGCCTCACGGTGCACAGCTTTTACCTCCAGATAAGACCCTGTTCAAAGAGGCCCAGAGAAGGGTGCTGCCAGGCCTGGCTCGGGCCAGCACCCACTTCTAAAGTGGTCACCAAGACCACAGAAGGGGATGATATGAACGCGTGGCAGTTCCCTATAAGCACATGAGCACCTGGAGAAGAAATGGCTCCAAGGAGAAAGGTTAGGAGGTGAAAGGGGGGGGTGGGGAGGTGCGTGCTAGTCTCCTAAGAAGGCAAGACTGACGGATAAACAATCATCAACAATCTCAGCCCCTTGGGCTGGGCCCAAGTGGTTTGAATTCTCTCCACCAGGAATATCTATCATTCGGAGAACCAGTGTCCCTAATGGAAATGCAAGTGCCTTTTAGTCAAAAGATGACAAATATGCACCACTGATCTGATCTCAAGGGATAATGTTCCACATTGCTAAGTCAGGCCCGGGGTTTCTGCTCTTCGCTGGTCAATTCCTCAGTGAACGTGCCTTTACAGCCCCTTTCTCCTCCTGGGTTCCCTTCCTAAGCCAGGAGGAGGGTCTACCTGACAGGCCCACCAATCCTTACCCATCCGGTCTTCAACTCCTCCCTCTTCCTGTGTGCGCCTAACAATGACATCTGACATCAGAGTAGTTACCAGAGATTTCCCCACAATTATCTACTTGATGCTGATACGACTTCCACAAGAGGAAGAAGTATTACCACCCATTTTATCAATGATGAAATACTTCCAAATCAGATCGCAGAACGGAACGGAGATCTTTGCCTACGACATCTTTTGGATGGGGAATCCCTATCTGCTGAGGCTACGTTGTCATTTCCAGCAGATTCATAGGTTCCTCTAAGAGCTGCACTCTTCCTGGCTGTGAATCATGAACACTGGGCACAAGACTAGATTGGATGTGTGGCAAGGTGACCTGAGCTGTCAATAGATGATCCCAAAGATGTCTTCTCCACCCCATCCCACCCCACCCCAATCCATCCCCAGTTGCAAGGGTCAGGGTATTTGGAAATGGCCTCACATTATGGTCCCTGAATCCAGGGCCCCCAGGCCTGTGTGCAGGCTGCCCATCAAACCTCCCCCACCCCACTCCTACCCCCACTTTCTAACTGTGCACAGGAAAAGCAACCCCAGGGATGCCACCCAAGGCATTTGTAACCGTTTTATTTAGGTGTACTAACACACTATAAACTGTACACATCTACAGGGCACAATTTGATGGCTTAACATTTTAAACACTACCCCAGCATCAAGCCATCCCTACACTCGAGACAGTAAACATGCTTCGCTCCCAAAAGTTTCTTCCTGACGCCCCTCTCCCCATCCTTATCCTCAAGAAAGCATGGGTATTCTTCTTTCACTATTATGTTAGTTCACGTTTTATAGAATTTTATACAAATGGAATCATACAGTATATACTTCTTTTTGCTGGCTTCTATCACTCAGCAGAGTCATTTTGAGATTCATCCACGTTGCTATGTATGATAGTGGCTCATTCCTCTTTATTGCTGAGTAGCATTTCATTGAATGGGCGTACCACAAATTGTTCGTCCATTTACCTGTTGATGGACATTTGAGCTGTTTCCAGTACAGGGCTGAAAATTAGTCTGAAATGGGCAGTGAACAGGTAGTCGTATGGACATAAGCTTTTCTTTTCTTTTTTCAAAAAAATACCTAGCAGTATCATATGGTAAGTATATGTTTAACTTTTCCAGAAATTGCTCTATTGTTTCCCAAAGTGATAACTATACCATTTTACATTCCACCAGCAGTGTATGAGAGTTCCAGTTTGGCCACACTCTTGCTCAGTCTTTTTCATTCTGACCCATCTACAAGGTGTGCAGTGGCATTTCACTTGGTTTTAATTTGCATTTCCCTAATGACTAATAATGTTGAGCATCTCTTCATGTGCTTAAAAGTGCCATCTGTATATCTTTTTTGGTGAAGTGTCTGCACAAATACTTTGCCCTTTTTTAATACTTATTTTCTTACTGAGTTCTGAGAATTCTTTACATATTCCAAGTGCATGTTCTTTACCATATATGTGCTTTGTAAATATATTTTCCTAATATGTGCTTTTTTTATTGTCTTAGTAGTGTCTTCCAAAGAGCAGTTTTTATTAGTTTGGTGAAGGTCAATTCATTGTTATTTCATGGGTCTTGCTTCTGATGCGAGACATTTTTTGAGGCTTTGGAAATTTGTAACTTAAAGCAAGAAACTGGAATGCGGAGAAGGGGGAATAAGGGAGGGAAAGGATTTACTAAAATTAGCCAGTGAGTTGGCTGTAGCTAGCAAACCTTATTGTAAGGGGATTATTGCAGTGCTTTTATTCTGTGGCGCGCGCGCGCTCACGTATACACACACACACACACACACACACACACACAACTATTTAAGCACTTCCCAAAAATGTCTCAAACAATGTTTCTGTCCAGCGTCGTCACATCCAATTGGCTTTATTATTATTTTTTTGGATCCTCTATTTTCTTCTTGACACATATTTAAGAGGGTAGTTTGGATTCAAAGCACTTGTGTCCAAAATATGGTCTTCGTGACATTCCTGGGAGCATTCAGGCAAGATTGACTTAAATTCTGCGTTGACAACTATAAGTGATCCCCAGACAGCCCGACTCAGCACCACTTGCCATGATGGTCTCCATCGTGAGGGTGACAGACTGGCCTCTTGAGGGAGCAGAACAGATGCTCTGCTGCTGGGCGCCCTTGTTGAATCAAGGAAGTTAACGGTGTCAGCACACGTGTTACTGCACACACGCTGGACAGTGCAGCCGAGGGCTCAAGCACCAGGTGCTGCACCCACCCCAGGCACTCAGGGGAGGTGTTTCCAGCCGAATCCTAACCACGTGACCCCCTGACCACGGCCCCCACCTGGGGTGCACCCAGGTGCTCTGCAGGTGTGCCAGCTGTCTGGCTGTGTTACAGTCAACCCCTCACCCTCTTCTGGAGCCGGAAGGCAAGCTCGGTGCACACTCAGCAGCTTGCAGTATGTTGCAGCTGCCTGTGTGGGGTGTGGCTGCAAACCCTGTGGCCGGCAGCCTGCGTAAAACTGTAGGGGACTGGCTCCCCAGCTGCTCTTCCTGCAGGACCACTGGGACCTGGGGTTTCCCCAAAGGCCATGCACGGTGTGGTAAGAGCAAACAATATCGCGGGGCAGTCCATAAGGGACTGTCTCAGAGTCATCTGCTCCGTGCTTGATGGTGTGGAAATGCCCAGGGCTTGGCTGTGCCTGTGTTTTTGCAGAACACCGTCTGCTACACGAGCCTGTTTCCTCCCTGGGATGGAGACCCCACAACCAGGGCTTACATCACCTCTGTGTTCCTGGAAGTTATAAATCAGGGAAGTAAGTTATCTGGTCAAAAGAGGTGAGTGGGGGATGCAGGGAAGGAGTAAGACCCATGTTTCTGACAGACTAAACTAGCTCTAATGGAAGCAAACAACTTTTTGTTGTTGTTTCTGTCCCAAAATAGTTCTGGAGCCCAAACGGTGTTCTCCAGGGTCATGCTATTTCTGGTAAATTTCCTCCTAACCTCTGAGGATTCCCCCCAAATATGTAACTGAATTTGGGGACCCTGCTTTTTGGAAGAACCAATTTTGCAGGCTCTCAGAGAGTCTGTGCTGAGAAACCACAAGATAGAAATCTCCAGGTATTTCTAGGGAAAGAGTCTGGGAAAGGTGCTCTGGGTGAGAGAAGGGGGGTGTCGGCAGGACTAAAGGGAAGACGCCCTGGTGGGATTCCGGGCTGGGCTGCTGGCCTCCCAAAGGGCCCTGGAAGGAAGACCTGGAGACCACGGTGGGGAAGTCACGTCCAGGAAGGAATCCTGAGGGGACACAGGGGCTCAGCACTGACTGAGGGCCTACACAGCCAGACATGCGCACCGGGAGGAATCTGAGCTCTGATTATCTGCACAAGTTCCAGGCCACCACCCACCCCATCCAAACAATAATGCTGCAATGTAGGCGTCCCTCCCCTTACTTTAGAACTGATGCGCAGAGCATCATAACTCAGTCACAGGCCCTAACGTTTACTGAGCAGCTTCTATGTGTCAGCGCTCTGACAGTTGCCAGCGACACAGATGAATGGCCGAGTCCCCGTTTGAGGGCCTCGTGATCAAAGCAGCCTGATTCGTGGAGACAGAGAAGTCCGCAGCAAAACCATCAGACAGAGCTCTGTGGTACCCTTTGTTCAACTGTTCACTCCATGTGAGTGGCAGTGCAATGTTATAAACGAAGACGGGCTGGAGAAAGGAGTGGTGAGCCTGGTCTGAAAGGCAAGGGATTATCCAGGCCAAGGAAGGAAAAGCACTTTCCAGCGAGTCCTGCGCTGCTATGCCTCCTCAGAATCGATGCCGAGCCTGCCTCTGTCTGATGGGGGAGTCTCTGTTTCTCTGTTCCACCAGCTGTGGAGACTCCTGAGCTCCCCGAACCCAGCTGCCTCGGAAGGAACAGAAATGGCTCCTGTTAGACCAGAGCCCCAGGCCTCCCGGAGGCGAAATAAGCTCCCATGGTCCCATCTGACTCTACTCCTCAGCTGGCATTCCATGATTTAATCCTGAGCCCTGAGCCTTGTGGGCAGACCCTAAGCACTCCTGCAACTAAGACCAAGAACCCGGACCACTCTCACCTTGCATGGGAAGATCAAAAATAGTTTACTCCACCCAGCCAGCATGGCTCAGTGGTTGAGTGTTGACCTATGAACCAGGAGGTCATGGTTCGATTCCCAGTCAGGACACATGGTGGGGGGTGAGGAGGGTGGATAGTGGGGAAGGGAGGGAGGGTTTCGGGCTCCATCCCCAGTAGGGAGTGTGTAGGAGACAGCTGATCAATGATTATGGCTCATCACTGATGTTTCTCTCTCTCTCTCTCTCTCTCTCTCTCTCTCCCCATCCTCTCTGAAATAAATTTTTAAAATGTATATTTTTTGTTAAAAAGAATAGTTTATTCCTCACAAAATCAAATGTTATTTAACTCCCTATGGTTTTCTTAGTGGTGACATTATGAGAGCTAGTATTTATTGAGTACTTACTAAATACCAAGTATCATTCTTAATCATATATGCAGGTAGTTAAGTATATTCAATATATGTGGGCAGTTAAATATATTCCCATTGAATAGCCAATGAAAATGAGGCACAGAGAAAGCAAGTTGGTCTGCTCTGAACCTGGTATGGCGGCTATGGTGGTCCACCGTTTGAGATCCAGAATGCGATTTGTTAAGTTAGGAAAAGTTCTAGAAATCAAGATGGGAAACCTCTCAGCTCATCATTTGAATCAGAGCTATGCAACAGATTTGGACAAAGAACCTCATTTTCCAAATCTTGTGTGTGTGAAACTCCCACAATTACAGGTACCAAGTAGCTAAAGGTGGCAACACAGAGAGAAAATGAGCAAAGGACAGAGTAGCATTTGCACATTATATATACGTCTCAGACACCAAGACCTTATATTTGATCAGCACACAAAGCCACCCTTGACCCTCGGGAGAACCCGAGAAGACTCCTAGTAATATAACCTCACTCTCCTGCCACAAACACCCCACTGTGTGGATGTTAATCCTTTGGGACAATGTCCTCCCTTTTCATAGCATCATCATTTCCCTTAATGGTCACTGAAATCAGCAAAGAGCAATTTGCTCCAGACGCCCATGTACTCACTAGACATCCTGCGGGGTGCTCTGACTTTAGTCCAAGCAGGTAGCCCCTTGACCCATGGGGTTGCACACTGACTTACTGACTTGCACCCAGAGGGAAGCAGCCGAGGCTTGTACAAGAGGGGCCGCTTTATGCTGGATAAACTCTCACAGATCGAAGTCAGGCGGGTGGGATCCTTCCCAGACACACACATACCCACCCCAAGACAAGGCTGTCCATTCTTGCCTAGTGGCCCCTGGCTCAATTCCTAAGTTTCTTCTCTCTCCAGCAAGCTATGGTCAAAGGCAGGCTTTATTATTATTGAGGTACGTCAGGCCCACACACCAGGAGATGACGGCCATTGCAACCACAGTTGGCCATACTCACTACTCCCAAAGGAGAGGCAAACCACGCCATGGGGGATGGGCAGTAGTGGGGTGAGGTGGTAGTGGGTGGGGTATACATGGGGAAGCAGCAGGGTCAGTCAGGAGGCAGAGGAATCAGGTAACACATGAGCACGGTTTCCATGGGGAAAACGGGGAAAGCAGGCCGAGTATAGGCAGGTTTGAGTAAGTTTGGCAGGCTTAGGGCACAGTCTGTCCCTGGGTGTCTGGTTCCTCACTCTGGGGTGATGAGGACAGCTGAATCCTGGCCCTGAGTGTGAGAGCCAGACAGAGGAGGTGGTTGGAGGGTGGAGCTGGGTGGCAGGGGAGGGGCTCAGATGGGCTGGTTTGCATATGCAAGCCTCTGCTTGTAAGCCAGACCTTGACTGCCTCTAGGAATTGGCTAAGCCTGCGAGAGTGGTCCCTCCAGAGTCAGCAAGGCCCCAAGATGTCAAAGCATGAAATACAGGAACTGGGAAATGTGGTTATTCTACAGAAGGGAGCTCAGGAGGGGGCTCTGCCACCTCGTCCAGGGTTTGGCCTTCGTGGCTTTTAACACACCCAGGTATTCTGACTCACTCTGGGAACACAGTCCATTTGCATCTAAAGTTTAAAATATCCAAGTTCGGCAGTAGATTTGGAACTCCCACAGCTCTGTATGTGAGGCTGGCTTCCCTGGATCAAACAGGACTCTCTCTTTCTAAGAAGGATTCGTACATCTCTCTGAGGTGCTGAAAATGGGGTTGTGGACTCCTAGGTCATGGATGAAGGGCAAATCAGTTAAAGTAAACCAATCGTGCGCCAAGTGCTGGGAAAGCAATCCAACCCCATAGCAGCCAGTGCACGCCAGTCCCTGAATAGTCACAGGCGGGGCGAAGGCCAGGGGTGCTCAGCCCAGCAGTGCTCAGCCTAGCTGCGAAGTAGAAGCCCCAGGGGAGCGTTGGGCCCTGCAGCAGGCCAGTTACATCAGAATCTTTGAAGGTGTGGCCTGGGTGGCAACATCTTTCACAAAACCTCTGTGATTCTGTTGTTCAGCTGGCATTGAAAAAGCTCTGCCCTATAACTCACTGGACTATTAAACAACTTGACCACGGGCCATTAGAATGGCCGGTGAACACCCAGTGAACGGTGTACAGTTGGAGCTGGGTTCATTTGGAACTGGCTGGGTTTCATGAAGAGGGCTTGGTGGGAGGCACTCCGTGGCTGCTGCTTCCCGTGTCCTGTCACTAAGCCTGCCTTCCCCTTACGCTGCCTTGATGGACTCACCAGTCCAGGCAGGAAAAATATCCTGTTACTCCCTTCCCCCACCCCACCCCCCACCCCCTGTCAAAACTGAGGGGGAGGGGGCTCTGGCAGTTGCCACTCTGGTGGGAACCTGGAGTCCTATTCTCCATCCTCGAGACATGTCTCAGCTTCTGAGAGGGTTTGAGTGCGATGCCAGGAGGGAACTGAGGCATCTGACCCTGCCAGGGTGCCTGTTCTTTATGAGCCCTCCAGACCCTGGCTGAGCTCTTTGCCCTCCCATCGCGGAGAGAAGGAGCCACAGAGCAATTCACTCCGATCGGCTCGGTCCTGCTGCTGCTCCTGTTTCCATAGGCACCGGGAAGAGAAGACAGTGTTCCTCAAGAACCCTCAAGGCGCCCATAAAACCCTGGTGGGGAGGGGGGGAGAGGATGCTCTCTCTGGAACTGAGTACCACTCAGGAACTCTCTGCAGTGGGGCTGTCTCCCTTGTCCAAGTGAATCCACCCTCTGGTGTGCTTCCGAGATAGGCCTGTCTGCCCTTCGGAGAACGAACGGCCAGAGGCCTGTCCAAGCCCTGCCGGGGTGGGTGGTGGCCCTCCTCTTGCCAGGACGATACTGGAGGTGGTTGCTTTGGGAAGGGTTCTCCCCTGTCTGATGCTCACGGCCAGACCCAGATGGGCCTGAGGCAGGCTTCTGCGGATACGGGGAGGTCGCATCACAACCCTGCTGCTTTGCAGAGGTCCTGTCCGCTCCCGAGTTTGGCATGCTCTCCATAACAACAAAAATGCCATCAGCCTGGGCAGATGGAGGCAGCCAGGTCCCTCACCATCTCGGGCCACAGTGCTCAGAGGAGCACAGCTGAGCAACTTGATAGATCCTCCCTTCTCCCAACTGGTGGGCAGAGTGTGACGTAACCTGCACCTGTGGCCTGGACATACCAGAGCACCTAACCAGGCACCTTATATGGACTACACATTCATCCACCAATCAGCACCTGCCAAATACCCTAAGCCCTTGCCCCTAAGTATCCGAGTGACTAGCTAAGTACCTTATATGGACCATACATTAAGCTACCAATCAGCGTGTGCCAAGTACTCTCAGCCCCCATTCCTCCCCTCAAAAGGTGTGTTCACCTCTGCATGTGTTGCTGTTCTCCCCTTGCAAGATAGCTCCTCAGGTCCTTCTCCTCTAACAAAGCCTGTAGTCCTGGTTTTCGCCCTCTGTCTGATCTTTCATTTGGTGCCAAAACCCTCTGTCTGATCTTTCACAACCAGGAAAATAAATGGTCTAAACAGAATAAATTGAACTTAGAATCAACAGCCAGAAATTGACTATGTCAGAAACACCCTCGGGAAGTGCCCTGATAGATTCAAGTTTGCAGACCGCTGTCTCCATGGCACCTATGGGCTGGGGTCCGTAAAGCAGAGGCCCCACTCGGCACACTTCCTGTGGAATCTGCAGAGGAGGGGTCCCCTAGGACTGAGGCCGGGTTTCCCTTCGATCGAAGGAGCTCCGCCCTCCACCCCCGCTCTGTGGCCCTGTGTTTTACAGAGATTCGTAGAGCACCTCCAGGGACACTGTCTCCTCCAAACCCCAGGGGGCCAGGTAAGGCTGTGCATGTTCCCTGTGGCTGCCACGGTCAATCACCACAAACGGGGTGTCTAACAACAACAGACATGTATTCTCTCACGGTCTGGAGGCCAGAAGTCTGAGATCAAGCTGCTGGCAGGGTTGCTTCCTTAGGAGACTGAGGAGGGAGTCCGTTCCGGATGCTCCTAAAGCAGAGGCGGTGCTGGAGTTCGAAACAGCGGAGGAGCTTTGAGGAGGGCGAAGTGTGTGTGTAAATGGATTTGCATTTTCTCCCAGCCCCGAGGCTGCTGGCAACGCCTGGCATTCCTCGGCTGGTATGTGTATCACTCCAACCTCTGCCTCTGTGTCCACATGGCCTCTCTCCCTGGGTTTCTCCCCTGCATCTCTGTCGCCTTTTCTCTCTCTTACTCAACCACCATTAGCTAGCGACCCACCCTACTCCAGATGACCTTGAAACCCTTCATTACGTATGTGAACCCTTATCCAAATAAAGACACATTCTGAAGTTCCAAGTGGACCTCCATTTCAGAGGCCATTATTCAACTTATTCTTATTACTATTATTACTATTATTACTATTATTACTACCTAGATAAGGAAACCATGGCTCCAGATGTTAAACTACCCAAATCACTAAGCTATTTCTGAAAATGCCAGAATTAGAAGAGAGGACATGACATACCATATCTATGGGGATATTCTGAGGCCTGAGCAATCCACCTCCTGGCTTGTAAGGGCGTCTCAAGTTAGTTGCTCTTAATTGTAGATGGAGGAAACATCTTTAAAATTAAAGGGGAATGTCAACAGATCCAGTCGCCTTGAGATACTTTCTGATGCCTAGTACTTTCAACAGAATTTCCTTCTCCAGGGGATTTCTGAGAATGTACCTATATTCAGGTGACAGGTGATGACCACTTATATTTGTGTGACAAACTTTGATCAAGTGCCTAAGATGTGTCAGACACCGTCTGGCCAGCCCAGGTATGATGATGGGGAAGACACAGCCGTGTCTGCAGGATGCTTTCTGCCTGGTGATGGACAAGGTGTCTAGCAGACCATTGTAGTTGAAAACAGAGATGAGAGTGACATCTCTGTTCCAAACACCAAGGAAAAGACCAACATGGAGCCAGCGATTGTGCCCAGGACCACAGGCCAGGGCCCAGCTTTTACAGAATCTGGGAAGAAAAGTAGTGTTTCCTGAGGGAGACCCAAATGGGGAGGATTCTAGGCCAAAAAATAACATGTGCAAAGGTAATTACTAGTGAGCAAACAGAAATTTGTGTGTGTTGGGGGGGGTCCAATAAAGGGTTGAAAAGGTAAGCAGGGGCTGTGTTGTTACCAGCCTTATATGCTGGACCTGGAGTTTGAGTTATATTTTAAACCTTAGGAAACCAATGATGAGCTTTAAGGATGGTGATCTGTATACATAATGGACTTGCATTTTTTAAATATATTTTTATTGATTTCAGAGAAGAAGGGAAAGGGAGAGAGAGAGACAGAAACATCAATGATGAGAGAGAATCATTGATCGGCTGCCTCCTGCATGCCCCACACTGGTGATCACCCACAACCCAGGCATGTGCCCTGACTGGGAATCGAACCAGTGACCTTTTGGTTCCTGGGTCAACACTCAACCACTGAGCTACACCCGGCTGGGCTGGACTTGCACTTTTAAGATCCAGCAACAGAATGGAAAATACATGGGTAGAGGCTTGGAGACAAGGAGACCATTTAGAGACGTGGCCACTGTCCAGCTGTCCCTGCTTACAGCCTGATGGGACCTGCGACATTGGTGACGGAGAGGAGGCCCGGACCCGAACACGTGCTGGTGACCCACCTGAGCCCCGCCTGGCTGAGCGCCGGTCCTCCTTTGTGCTCCCACCGCTCTCCCGGCAGAGCATATTGCTCACGTCCACGCTCCACCATAGTTTTCGCTTACAAGTCAGCTCCCATCATTAATCATGGGTTTCTTGAGACTGTGCCTTATTCATCTTTGTTTCTCAGAGCCTAACAGAGATGTCCAATACATACGTATTGATTGAAGTCTTAATGAGGCAGAACCAACAAGAATTGGTGATCAATTCGATGTGGAGAGCGAGGAGGAGAGGGGGAGGCTGGAAGGACTCCGAAGGTCTTGCTCCCGAGGCTGCGGAGAAGGTGCCGTTACGGGGAAAGAAAAGACTGAGGCGCTTTGGCTGGGCTCAGTGTGGCTACTGTTAGTTCTCTGAGGAAAGCTACGTTATCAGACCCAGCCTGGTACCGGGTGTCACAAATACTTTAGAAATTTCGTTAGGTTGCATTACCTGATGGAGGAAAACCCACCATCGAATGGGTCAACATCACTTAGCAGATTTCAAGAGAAGTAGACTCTCCCACTGGTCCTACTCTGACACTTGCTCTCTGAGCTCTGAGAAGAGGTCTAACCTCTTTGCCTGGAGCCGCGCTCGCAAATGCATCAAACGCCACCTCCTCCAGGAAGCCTTCCCTGACTCCCCGGTTTCATGTAATCTCTGCTTCTTCCAATCATCACAGCCTTCCTGACTCTTACCCCCCCACTCTCAAGAACTTTAATCACTCTCCACTCATTACATTTCAGGATGTGCATGGCCTAATTCCTTTCATAGATTAAAACTACCGAGAGCAAGATTCATGGCAGATTCATTTATCAGGATGGAGCATAATAGCATTTTCAGTAATTTTGCTGCATAAATGAATGAAACTCATTGGAAGTTGGGAAAATGGACCTTGGAGACTCCTCCCGGTTTTTACATTTATTTGACCATCACTGCCTGGTCTGGGGAATGAGCCCCGGAGGCAGGGGGCAAGTCCAAGGCCTGTGGGCAGATTTCTGGGAGGCAGGAGGGGGCAGATTTCTGGGGGGCAAAAGACTCAGCCCTTGTCGCAAGCCAGAGCATCACAGAAGAAATCCCAGCCATTTCTTTGGTGCCTGCTCCCCCGTCCCAGCTTAGGGAATAACGGATGAGAATCTAGTCCACGAGTCTGGGGAGAAAACGTTGAGAAGACATTCAGAATGGGTAGGTAGCTGAGAATTTTCCCCTGGCTGCGCCCCTTCTCATCGATGAGAGTGCTTCCAATTTATAGCCTGCACAAGCCTGGAGTGTGGCTTGGCTGTATCTCCGCATCCAATTATCCCAACAGATTCTGACAAGGGTTCTCCTTAGAGGGGTAGGGCCACATACCCCCCTACCCACATCAACATCCCCCCAGAGTCCTGGCTGGAGCCCGCTGGGTCCATGAAAGACGCCCCCTAGCTCGGCCTTTAAATCAGGGCCTGTGGGGGTGGCTGACAGTGCCGCAGGCTCCACCTCGCTGGGAGGGCTCCCATTTATAAGGGACAAAAATACTCGGCTGCTGTGACTCACTCCCGCCTGATATTTGCCTAATTAATTCTGGCTTTTAAATTCCAGCTCAGGCTGAGTGCTGGGGGCAGGGGGTGGGGGAATCACCAGAAACTCCTAGTGAACGGGTGGCAGAGCCAGGAAAAGGAGGGGTGGCCCTGGAGGGGCTCCTCCAGAGAGGGGTGGGCAGCTCCCCAGGGCACCTGCTAGGGCCAGCGCACGTTTCTGCAGCCAGTGCTGGGAGAGCTGGGGCCCAGACCAGCAGAGGGGCCTGCGGGAAGATGCCAGAGCCGGGGCTGCCCGCTTGCCGTGGTTTCCTCGCCTGTAGAAGTCCAAGGCCTGTCCACACGGGGAGTGGGAGGCCAGTGAGCAGGCTTTCCCTCCAGGGCACGAGCCCTGGCCCGCCCATTTGTAGGGTTCTGACTGAGCAGAGGTGTGTCAGGGTGCTGTCCAGGGGTTTTGGGGCCTCAGCAAGGAGCGTTGTTTAAACCTTTGCATACAAGGAAGCTGGTGGAAATGCAACCCCCAGCCTCCGCCCCTCAGACCCACTGCAGGAGTCACCAGCTCTGAGGCGATTCTGACACCAGCTCAGACGCTCCCAGAGGGACGACACAGGCTCATCCATGACCAGAGGGTCCCCTTCCGGCAGCACCCACAGCCTCCTTGGATGGTGCTGCTGATTTTCTCTCCCTTGTCTTTGAACTCACGGCAAAACCCCAACACCAGATCTACCCAGTCCCTCCGGCTAGGACACTGGGCTGTCAGCTAAACACCAGTCCTCCAAGGCAAAGCCTCTCACAGCTGGGCCAGCACCCCACCGGCACACCGGGCCCTGTCGCCTCCCTGACCTACTTCCAAGGACAAGCTTTACACCCTTTGCCACTTTGCACAACTCTGCCCAGACCCTGCCCACCCCGCTCTCTGCAAACAGTTTAAGCTTCCATTTCACTGCAAAGTACAAGTCCTTGGAAATACCTTTTCTCCAAAACTTACTTAGAATCGCACCTGCACGGCCCCCTCCCTTCCCTCTAGCGTCAGGGAAGAGAGCCATCACTCCGCTTCATCATCTTAATTCTCTGCTCTCTCAGCTTTTCCTCAGTGGCTCTTTCCCCTTGGCACACACATACACGTCCACGTCTCTCCACTTCAAAAATTCCCCCGCAACCCTGAGCCCTTTATCACACTCCAGCACCTTTCTTCCCTCCCCTCAACCCCGCCCCGCCTTTACCTCCACTTTCACCTCCTCTGTTGGTTATACTCCACCTCCCAACCCCCAGTTATCCTTCCGAAACTGCTCTCATCAAGACAGAAAACTGCCTTCCCTTGCCAAGCACAGTGGACACATTCCTCTCCCGCCCTCGCTAGACCGGTGGGCACTCTGGAACCTGCTGGCATCTTCCCGGCCACTCTGCCTATGGCTGCTCTTGCCCTTTCTCTGGCTGCTGTCTCTCTCCTTCCCAGAAGCCTGGCCCTCCCTGGGTTCCATTCTCATTCCACATGCCTCCTGGCTGCAACCACCATCCATATCCTGGGGTCCCTGCTCCATGAGACCTGACACAGAGTTTGAAGTCATGGCCAAAACAGAACCTGCCCCTCCCCCACCCCTGCCCCTCTCACATGACATTCTGTCACTTTCCCCGAATTGGATAACGCCATGTTTCTCTCAAGTCCTCATTCATTTTTCATTCTGGGATGAAAGCCACCTTTTCCGAGAAGGCTCTCCAACAACCTTACCTAAAATAGAAATCTTACCTTCCACTAAATCCCCTCCCCTTATCCTAGAGTTTCTTCCTCGACTGTACAGCAACCTAGACATTATTGTTTATTGTACACACTATTTTATTTATTCATTCCCGTTCTTTCCCACTTAAAGGCTCTACAGAAGCAGGAAATGTGTCTCAATCACTGCAGCATCTCCAGGGCCTAGAAGGATGCCTGACTCATAGGAAGGAATGAAAGCTGGGCCTACAGAATCCCCTGGCACAGTGGTCGGCAAACTCATTAGTCAACAGAGCGGCAAACTGCAGCTCGTGATCCGCATGTGGCTCATGAGCCGCAGTTTGCCAACCACTGCCCTGGGGAATTGAAAATGCAAGTGAATAGGCTCAGCGGGAATCTCTAGGATGGAGTCCAGGAATTAGTACTGTAAAAGGCCTTCCAAGCCAGTTCTTGTAAGAACTGTTTCCTAATGAAATGAATGCGTCCGCCACTGACCCAGGAACCGGCATGTCCTCCCTAACTCATCTCTCCCCTCACTTTGCAGACCTGTCATAACCACACCCTATGTCTCTCTCCCTTGTGCTTTCATGTTTTTGACATCACTTTGTCGTGTACCTTCCTTTGTATTTGCCATTGTCACTACCTTCACACCATTATCATTGTCTGCCAATTATGTAGGGATGTTTCTAAACCCTATCTCTACCTCCAGTCTTCACCGAATGCAGTCCATTGTTCCATCCTGACCTCAGATTGAACTTTCTAAAATGCAAATACAGTGGTACCTGAGATACGAGTTTAATTTGTTCCGTAATCTTGAGGCGTGGGAAACTGAGACGCTCGAGTCGCGGTTAACTGGTGGGTCGTGTGGAGCCGGCCGATCCGCACGATTACTCCTATCTCAACTGTTGCTCGTATTTCAAAGCAAAAATGACTCACTTGACGGCTCGTATCTCAAAAATCTCGGATGTTAGGGCACTCATATCTCGAGGTACCACTGTAACACCACATCAAGCTCCAGTAGAAACCTTGAAGCTATTCCTTCCTGCCTTTGACATGAGGCTCAAATGTGTTACATTCTGGCTACTGCCTGTCTCCGGTGTCAGCCTCCCCAGGCCAGCCTTCCCTTCTCTACTCCAATCAAACCAGACAACTTGCATAAGGCCTTACCCTCTCCCCGCAGAGTTACATGTTTGTAACTGCTGCTCCCTCATCAGAAGGCAGATCTCCCTGCTTCTCTCCCTAACCAACCCCAGTTGGTCTCATTCGAGTCCTCTTTCAGAACCAAGTGCACTTCTAGGTCACAGCTGAATTAGAGAGGGTTTTCCCCCCAATAACGGTACGTCTGTTCCCTGCAGGCTGTGCCTTTGAGCTCTGTAGCCTCAGCACTACAGCCAGGTGTGCGGAAGCCCACTGGCCCAGCCCAGGAGCCGATGGGCAGGTCTCTTCCCAGTTCCACATTCACATTGAGAGCTTCTAATCAGCCATGGTGGGAATGTTTACACCAAGGAGATTGACAAATGCTATAAATCCGGGCATTTTTTTCCTGGAGAGCTGGTTACTGAACACTTACCAGCACACGGTGCCTACAGGGAAACGCGCCTGACACCAGTGCGTGCTCAGTTCCATCAGTGTTGAGTGAGAACGAACATACGAGAATAAAAATTTGAGGAGTCAAAACTGTCTCCTTGAAACTTCCAACTTTACATTGTGGTTTTTTGTTTGTTTGTTTTTGTGGATATTTTTGGTGTGTGTGTATGGCACAATGCCCAACTATTCTCTCTTCTGTAAAATTATGTGTAAGAAAAAAAAACAGCTGTCATACTTTCCCTTTATCTCCTACTTTTCATACTAAAGTTCCTCGATTCCCCAGCCACCCCCCAGGGTGCTCGGCACACTGGCAAGAGGTCCCGAGGTATCTGGGCTCCTTGTTGAACACCGTGACTCTCAGATGGAACTCAGTGCTCTAGGGACCGTCTGCCCGGTGCTGGCCACAACGGAACCATGAATTCCAGTGCCTGGTGCGCAGAACGACTGTCACTGGATCCCAGGTTGTAAGCTGTGCTCCTGCAGACACGCCCCTGTGTGGAATTTTAGCTTATTTCTCCAGCCTTGGTATTCCCACCTACTAAGGTGTTATTTCGTCTCGATTCTGTGATCTCTCAATTTTGCTCTGGCATCTGGGTTATGAATTATGCATCAGATATTCTTGAGTGGGCACTAGAAGAGAGACGATGGGAAGGAAAGAAGCTAACACACATTGAGGAATGCCTTCTATGCCCAAGATATTAGGCTAAGTATTTTCATATGCTCCGCCCTCTTACATCCAGTGGCAACCTGCAAGGTAAACATCGATGATACCATTTCAACAGATGTCTTCAGTCCACATTCCGGTTCTGTGGATGCCACTGCACTGATTCCCAGGAAATACTACCAATAACTAATATAGTGGTACCTCGAGATACGAGTTTAATTCGTTCTGTAACCTTGAGGCATGGGAAACTATGAGACGCTCAAGTCGCGGTAAACTGGTGGGTCGTGTGCAGCCGGCTGATCCGCGTGATTACTCGTATCTCAACTGTTGCTCGTATTTCAAAGCAAAAATCGCTTGCTCAATGGCTCGTATCTCAAAAATCTCGTATGTTAGGGCACTCGTATCTCAAGGTGCCACTGTATTAGCATTCGTGAAATGCTTTTGTTGCTATTTCCTCTTTGGATTCTTACCACTTTTAAGGTAGTTTCTACTCCCCATTCTCTTAGAAAACTTTCTTTTTTGCCCAAATTTAGATAATCTCCTCTAAGTGACCAAAGAAGGGTGGAATGTTCCTCTAGCCAGAAACACCATAACAAAACCCACGCGCTGTGGCGTGTGGTGGGAACCACACCAAAGACCCCTGATGGTCAAGGCCAATGAAAGCACAGAGGCCTTGTTGTCAATACACCAAATGTCCAAAGCCACTCTGTGCCTAGGCTAAGATACCATAAGTAGAAGCAAAGACACAGGAGCGACAACCCTACAGTATACTCCGCAGGCGTGTCCTTCTGTAGCCAAAATACAATTAATTTATCTATTGGCACGAAGCCTTCTTTGTCTCTGGAATAACAGATAAGTTACTGACCAGCTAGTATTCTGCAGTGTGGAGAGGGGAGGGGCCAGGAGGCTGGGAGAAGCTGCTAAGGCAGAGCGCTCAGGTGCTATTGCTGTGTAAAGCTTTGGGTCTAGAGCAGTGGTTCTCAACCTTTCTAATGCCGCGACCCTTTAATACAGTTCATGTTGTGGTGACCCCCAACCATACTTCGTAACTGTAATTTTGCTATTGTTATGAATTATAATGTAAATACCTGTGTTTTCCGATGGTCTTAGGTGACCCCTGTGAAAGTGTCATTCAACCCCCAAAGGGGTCGCGACCCACAGGTTGAGAACCACTGGTCTAGAGGCAGCTTGCGGCTGCTCAGAAGCTGCTGTAGGCACAGAGGCTGCAGAGGCTAATACTGGGGCTCTGTGGGAAGATATATCTGTTTCTTAGCCATTGTGCGGCTACGTATATAGGACTTTGCTGTAAAGAACTATTTTGTCTGATGGCTATATGGCCACTGGCTTCTGCAATAAAGACTTATTCTTATACACCCACAACTTCTCATGGCTTTTCCATCTAAGACCCGGCATCCAAGAAGGTCCAGTCTCTAGGCAGAGGGGTTGGACCCAATAGTTAGTGTAGTGAGCCGGGTTCGAGAAGGAACCCACTCTGGCATAGTTGAATACATGGACTCAGAGCAACTTAGAGTAGCAGTGCTCTAGCTGGCTCGGACACAAGTGTCCGCACTTCTGCGCCAAGCTCTCTGTGGACCTTGCTATTTACATGTTTCTAACATTCATAACCAGCCTATGACCATGTTTCCAGTCTTCTAAGTGTTAACTGAAGCCTCAAGAAGTCCATTCACCTGCCTAGGATCACAGCGAAGCAGCAGAGCTGGGACTTAAGAGCAGTGGGCCCGGTTTCTGAACCCGTGTCCTCATTCATGACACTCGAGGGCCTTCTCCGGCCAACGGAACATACAAGCTCAGATGTCGCAGAGGCCACTGGGAAAATCCTGGCCTTGTTTGACTTTTCCTTTAAGAATCTCTGGGTTTTCTAAAGGCAGCTCATGCATTTGCAATTCAGTAACATCCAGATTCATGTCTACATTTCATTTATTATTTAAATATATGAGAAGAAAAACAGGCAGAGGAACAGAAGGACGGGAGGGAGGATTGATGCCTGTCCATTCTATGGCTATAACTCCTTCCCCTCACTCCCTCTCAGCACCGCCCCCCCTCCCCCGCTCCAATGTCGTTGTTCTAGCTCTGAGAATCTATTTCCTTCTGGCCTGTGCATATCTGATGATGTCAAAATGGTCCATCATCCGGCTCGCGGGGCTACCGGATTCAGTGTCAGCATCTCCCATGTCTAGGACCTCAGTAGGCCAACAGATTCCTGACAGGTTTATTTCCCCAGACAGATGTATAACCCCTATTCACTACCAAGAAAATGGTATCTTTTTCCCCCTCCGCTTGTTCTCTCTTACAATCTCTCTTCTGGACAGCTCTTGCCTAAACACTGTCACCACAGTGAGTGGAGAGCTGTCATGTGGAATGAAGTGTCAGACTGCAGGAGCCGTTTAGCTGCTAACAGGAGCCCGAGACCTTAGGAAATAACCTTTCTGAAGCCAGAAGAGTTGGGCCGAGAGAAATACGGCGAAGCTTAGGTGTCTGGCCCAGGCCAGCTTCTTCACGCTCCATCTCGTTCCATCCTTACCTCGCCTATCAGAGCAGAGGCATGTAATCGGTCCCCCAAGTGTGGTTTTGGTACCTCTGACCTCAGATTCTGCCGAGTAGCCTGGCACTACCTGCTCACACTGCCTGGTTCCAGGCCCCTTCCAGCTGCACCAGCTCCCGAAGGCCTTCCTAACTTACCGGACTGCCAGAGGTTCAGGCTGCGACCCCAGGCAGATTTTCCACGTCTTGATTCTCCAACTGAAACAGCGCAGTTCCAGCATATTAATGCTGCTGCTGGGTGGCCTCCTGGTCCCCAGTGTGAGCTGTGCTTCTTGGCTTTCTGCCTAATAGGAAGAGGTGGACTTATCGATCAGCTTAGCACAGGGAGGGTATCCAACATTATCACTGTGGGCTAGATTCCCAGCAGGGACACCAACCCAGATCTCTGTTTATGTCATTTAAAGGGCCTGCAGGCTTTACAACCCAGCCCAGCTTTGGATGTCTCTGCTTGCATTAGAACAAGCTAGGTCAGTGTGTTCTAGGGCCAAGGAACAGTCAAGGAGGTGTGAAAGCATACAACTCTCCCTCCGGATCAAAGCCCATTCCCCATGCATGAGATGGTGATCATAAATACCCATCCAGCCAGAACCATGTCACCCTGACTCCTTGGCAAAAACAATCTAACTTATCCCATCCCAAGGCCATCCTTAGTTCTAGACCCTGCTTCCCTGTTCTTGAGGGAGGTCCCAGGGTTGAAGGAAATTCCTTAGGAAAGATTAAGTCTACGGTTCCACTGTTCATCCCCAGGGAGGAAGAAATAGGATTTCAGAAAACACCCTCTTCTAGGGGCTTTCTACTTTCAGGATAACTGGGCCATTCCTCTCTCCACAGTTGAGTTACTTACGCAGAACACCGTCCAATTTCTGTTCAATTTAACATGTTTTCATTGAACATACAGGTACCTGGTTTTGTGTTAGATCTTGAAGTTGCAAAATTAGATAACAGGGCTTCTTCACTCAAGCAGTTTGTAATCCAGTAAGATGATCCAAACTTCTTATGTAATCATGTTATATATGTAAGAAGAGAAGTGTGTCAAGGCTCAGATACAAAAGAACTATAAGGAAGGCGGCCATTGGTTCTGTAGGTGTGGGTGCCGGGGAAGGTCCTAGCAGAAGATCCTGCTGCACAGGGATTGGAAACAATCAGGCATGACTCCTGTTAAAGCTGGTGGACTGAACACCCATAGTCTCTACTAACTCCTGAAAACCCGACTGAAAATGACAATACAGATCATTTTAAAATCAATAAGTGTTTAAGGACAAAGACAACAGGAAAGGCAATTGCACTCAACACATTATTTTGAAGTGGAAAAACAGAGGGGCCTGTGATAACAGACTCAACAGAGTGGAGAAGGCTGAACTCTTAATACCAGGGGAAGTAACTGCACTGCCGAACCCCAGAAAAGTACAAGATTCCTCCAACAATGAAGGCAAATGTGAAACTGAGAGCAGAAGGAAGGGCTAAAAGTTGGTGCAAGAAGCAGTAAGGTCTTCATAAACCTTTGTGCCTCCACCCACTCTCCACCCCTCTACATGCAGATAGCTTGCCTGCCCCTCTTACCCCCTTTCTCCCCCACCTTGTGGCAAGAGACTGGGAGCATGGCCTGGAGGGATGCTGGGTTGGAGACATGAGGTGCAGTTGCCTGAACACAGGAGAATCCATGAAAGTGTGCACACAGAACTGAGAGAGCCTTCTACAGTCTGCAACAAGGAGCTCAGTACTGGGCTCTTTCCCTCTAGGAAAAGAGGGAAAGTCTTTTCTCTGAAAATACAACTGACTAGTTTAAGAAAAAAACACTTAAAAAGTTTCAGCCAGTTCATACAACAGCAAAGCTGTTTCTACTCAACGGGCCCCAGCTGCCAGCATGGAGAGCTTTACAGAACATCACTTTTTTTAAAAAAAATATATTTTTTATTGATTTTTTACAGAGAAGAGGGGAGAGGGATAAAGAGAAACATCGATCAGCTGCCTCCTGCACACCCCCTACTGCAACCTTGACCGGAATCAAACCTGGAACTCTTCAGTCTGCAGACCAATGCTCTATCCACTAAGCCAAACCAGTTAGGGCCAGTCCATCAATCTTAAACTAGATAAAACAGCCCAGAGTTTCCAGATATTTAAGGAAAGCCTTGAATACAAAAGGCAAAAACAAACAACAAAAACAGAAAGAAAGAATTTAGAAGAAAACCAAGAAAATTCAGAATAAAAAAAAACCATAAAATTATATATATTTTCAATATCCTTAGAAGAGGAAGGATTTTATTGGTGAAACAGAAACAGGATACTCTGCAGGGAACAAAATAAATAAATAAAGAACTCTTGGAAATACAAAGCATGAAGAATCAAATGTGTGGAAGATGAGTTGAATAGGTCTCCTAGAGAAAAGAACAAAAGTACAAAGATGATTTTTTTTTGAAGAGTAAAAGAATTAAATAAGAAAAACAGCCCAGGAACACTAAGAAATCCCCCAAACACAAACAGAAGTTATCAAATATCTAATTCAAGAAAATTACCCAGACCTCAAAGATATTAACTTCGGGATAATGAGAGCACATCCAGTGCCAGTATAATGGAAGAACACAGATTCATTCCAAAGCACATCACTGTACAACTTCAGAACACCAGGGACAGAAGACCCTAAATGTTTCTGGGAGGCCATAGACATAGGACAAAGAACCAGAATGGCATTGGACTTGCTTAGTTTTCGTCTCTGCCCTTACCATTCATTCACTGGCAATAGCAATGGAAGCTAGAAAATGTCTAAAGGAAAATTATTTCCAACCCAGAATTCTATATACAGCCAAACTATCAATCAAATGTGTTGATTGATCAGAGTTGAATAAACACATTCCTAGGCATGCATGTTTAAAAAAAAAAAAAAAACTTCTCATACATACTTTCTTAGGGAGCTACTTCAGGATATGTTCTGGCAAAAGAGAAGGAGTAAAGACAAGAAGATTTTGGATGCCGGAAACAAGAGATCCTGCACAGGAGAGAGGGAAAAAATTCCAGGATGATGAGGACGAGATATCACGAAGACAGCTGCTCAGTAGTCCTAACGCGCAGGTGGTACAGATGGGGGACGAGACACATCCCAGAAGACGAACTCAATAAAATACCTGATGCGTGGGAATATATGGAGGGGAAATTTACACTGATGGAAGAACGCCTAGGTAAGAATTAGTGTTAGGTGAACAGACAACTACGCAAATGAACGACAATTAACTCCAAGGAAAATGAAAAGTTGTGTGCCAGAAAGGAAATGTAATCATGGTTTCCTACATAAGCATGCTGTGCACAGTCATGATTATGCAAGCACCAAATACTGATCTAACTAAAAATGATGGTATAAATCTATTAGGAAACCGAGAAGAGGAAAATTGTGGAGGTGGATGAGGACCTTGCGAAGGAGAGCCAAATCTTATCTTCCAGAGTGAGAATTCAATCTGTCATTCCCCAAACTTAAAATCAATAAGTCGGTAGTAGAAATGCGTTATTTAGAAATGTGGAAGCAAATTGCCCAAAGAGCAATAAAAGGGGTTGCCTGTGGGATGAAGGAGGGAGTGAGGAAAGGGCAGGGCACTGCTATTTTTCATAATAAGGTTTATAACTACCTCACTTTTAACTAATATGTATAATTTAAATGAATTAAAAAAAAAGAATAAGTAAGATTCCCTCGGATGGAGATAAAGGAGAAACAGTGTTCACGGTGGAGGAAACAATATGTACAAAAATACAGAGACATGTGGTGTGCTGAGAAATGCCCTGGAGCACAGAAGAGACTCAGGAGACATGGGGAAGGTAAGCCGAATCCAGGTCATGAAGGAGCATGAACTCAAGACACATCACTTGCCAGGATGCTGGGAGAAATCTGACATTAGAAGGCTGACCCACGGATAATGAAGAGCTGCTGGGGCCCTTACGATGGATAAATGTTGGTCTGACGTGCAAAAACGGAGGAAATGGGTTGTTGTTTCAGAATAATGGCTCATTGGTTAGTTTAAATTCTACCATGAACTTAAATTCTAGCTTGGATGGTTTTAAGGAAGAAAGGATAATAAGAAATCAATACGAGTTCATGAAGTCACACTGGGATAATTTCTCATGATATCCAGCATGGTTATGAGGTTGAGAAAACACGAAAAAGCTGTGCACAGGAGTCTCTTAATGTCAATATCTGGCTTCCTGCTGTCTCCGTGGACAAGATGAAGATGAGGGGGTGAGTGTGGGAGGGGGCAGTGCTAGGTGATAGTACCCTGGGGCCCCTACAGAACTGACTGACTACAAGCAATGGAGCATGCCATTTGCTCAGGGACTCGAGAGAAGCAAGGCTAGTCTGCAAAGGTACCGAGGAGAACTGTGCCAAAACTGCAAATAGTTACCTTTGTCTTAAGTGATTTCTGTCCCATGTCAATATTTTTTACCATGGATTGGATGGTGGCATTTTTATCAAGTTCCTGCATGTCGAACCCTGAGAAGGTTAATAGCTGGGATGAAGAGGGCAGTCTCCTAAATGATCTTGACATGTTTGATAAATGGACCGAATCCAACAATACGCTTAATAGGAACAAGGTAAATTCCTCCGCATGGAATATATGTTCCCCTCATTGCCTGTCCATGTTACTGGTCTGTTTTTACCTGTAGCTACAAGTTTTTTAGATCCTGGACAAAGGTAACTATTGTAGTTTGGACACGGGTCTTCTGCAAACTGGACTTGCTTCTTCTGTTTGAAATGTCTCCTTTCTTTCCCCTCCTATGTCTATGCTTATTCAACACAAACTCAATTGTCAGACTCTGTTTGAGTCCCCTATAAACTCCTTTTTTCAGTACAACTTCTCTTTCCACCCCAATCCCAGTGGAATTTAACATTCTCTCTTTTGGGCTCCCACTGTACCCTGCTGATGTCTATGAGAGTAGCTGTAGCATATTAAGACTATTTCTTCCTTTTATGAGTAAGACAGTTTGATGAGTTAAACAGTGGCCAAGATGTTGGTTAAGAATCTTAACCTCTGCATGCCTCATTTTCCTCTCTACAGAGAGAGAGTGATAATTATTCCTACCTTATAGGGTAGTTAAGAGGGTTAGAGTTAATACTAATGACCAGAACATAGTATTTAGTTGTTCTTTTTAGACCCTTTTAATAGCCATTGACCACCTTGTAATCTACATCCCTGTGTTGCAGCACTTAACACAGGCACCTGCTGAAAGCCTCTTGATGCCACTCTACTGCCCCCTAGGGAAAAAACAAATCCCCCCCACCTGCCTACTTACTATCTCACCAGCCTCTCTACCTTCCCTGTGACACGCCTCAGATCCTACATCTCAGCCTTGCCAAATGAACCTTCAGTGGCCAAATAGCTCAGGTACTGACCTTCTCCAGACTTTTCATTGGGGAGTCCAGTATCCTCTGAAGAGCTGCAATTGCAGCCAGGCAGCTTGGTGGAGGGGGACAGAACCAAGAGGGGTAGGATCAGGCTCACCCTCTGTGTGGATACAGAGCTGAGGACCAGGACATAGGTCACCCCTGGCCTACCATTGAGCCCTTCCTTCATTTTCAATGGCTTCCCATAGAGCCTACTGGCACAGTAGGGAACCCCTCATCCCATGGAGCCATTGGTCCTTCAGGACATGTCCCCACTGCTCCGTGCCAACATGCCCAGCTGGTCCAGTTAACTTAGACTATCGAAACAGCATTAACCATACTTGGGGGTGCTGGGTAAGAACATTCTGGTGTCTATTACATTATAAGTGGACGCTCTCAGGTCAGAGACTCTGTCATCTCCTCTGTATGAATCCCTCAGATTCTCAGCCCAGAGTCATGAACTTGGGAGCTGCTCCCCAAACCTTACTTGATTTTGATGAGCTGAAAGCCCGTTTGGTGAAATGAAAAATGTCCTTTGCTTACATAACTTTTAATCACTGTTTTCTTTTCAAAAATTAAAACAAAGACAGTACTGCCTAAGTCTTCCAGCTTTCCAGGGAATTTGGACTTTCAAAAGCTAGGGGCCACTTCCTACTGCTCAGATGGCCTGTGAGTAGTGCCGCAGTGCCATCTAGTGGCAACCTTGCTTAATGCAGTGGCTCCTCCATATTCTTGCGTCGTATTTTCACTATGGATCCTGATGAACATCAAATCTCAAAAGTCCTATAGTGGGGTTTTTTTCAAATATAGTTTTATTGAATTCAGAGAATAAGGGAGAGGGAGATATAGAAACACCAATGATGAAAGAGAATCATTGATCAGCTGCCTCTTGCATGCCCCACAACCTGAACCATGACCTCCTGGTCCATCGGTCCAAGATCAACCCCTGAATCATGCCGGGAAAGAAATATATACAAGTAGGACCTTTTCTGAATCCTTAAATATCTGAGAATATCTCTGAATTGCTAACATAAAGGAAAGAAAGCGTATCTGTGCACAAACTTATGTTACAAAATGTTCTAGACAGTGCTCCATTACTGTCAGAATTTATGATTATAAAGAAAAAGCATAATGATTAATTTGCTTTATTAGACAAAAATAACATGAACACTACCCAGCAATAAACATACTTGCTGCTTTGATATTAATAACTTTAGATTAATTTATGCCTATGATATTCCATTTCTAAGATGACATTAATCTTGATGTGTACCTTTAATAACAGCTTTATAGGGAAAAGGCATTCAAGTATATAAACATTATTTGTTTTAATTTGTTCATTTTTGCTAGCAGACAATGAAACTATATGACCACATAATATTTTATTTTAATATTAAAGCCTGTATTTTAATCTAAGCTTTCTCATCTAAAGTTTAAAGATTAATAAAACATGTTGGTCAATAAAAATCATATAAAATTATAGTAATTTTATGTTTCTTAAGTCTACATTCATTAACAGTGATTTTTTTTTGTACCATTAGAATTAACATGATTTCAAAGCATATCGAGGAACATCAGGATTTTGTTGACAGTTCTTACTTGGTATTATTATTATTTTCAATCTTTACATGAGGATTCTTTTTTAATTGATTTTAGGGAAAAGGGAAGGGAAGGAGGAGAAAGAAAGAGAGAGACAATGATGTGACAGAGAAACATCTATTGGTTGTCTCTCATACACTCCAATACCAGGGATCATACCCACAACCTAGTTATGAGCCCTCACTGTGAATTGAACCCATAGCCTTTCGCTGTATGAGATGACACTCCAACCAACTAAGACACCCAACCAGGGCAAAATTTTTATTATCTTAAGAATTATATTTGATAAAACCTGAGTGATGGTTCTTCCAGACATGTAAATTGGCTGATCTAACTCTTCTAGTTGTGAAAATCCTACTCAACACAGGGGATGTGGTAGTACCTATTTTTATTGCATTGCCTTCATAGGATATGCAGTCTTCTAGTTACAAGATATCTGCCTGATAAGGCACTGAAATAAAAATCTATCTTCTCAGAACATTTTATATACCTATAAGGGAGGAAAAAGATCTTTTTCTTTAACCCTTCTAAGTTCTCTGTTAGAGTCCCCTGACAAACTCAGGTGAACAAGAAAAAAGCATATAAACTTATTAATACACTAGTGGCCTGGTGCACAAAATTTGTGCACAGGGGAGGGGGTGCCCCTCAGCCCATCTTACACCCTCTCCAATCTGGGACCCTTCGAAGGATATCCTACTGTCGGGTTATAGGGATCGGGCCTCAACCAGCAGTCAGACATCCCTCTCACAATCTAAGACTGCTGGCTCCTAACCGCTCACCTGCCTGCCTGCCTGATTGCCCCTAAGCACTCTGCCTGCGGGCCTGCTTGTCCCCAAATGCCAACCCCTCCTCTGTCAGCCCGCTCTACCCCAACTACCCCTCTACTGGCCTGTTCACCCTCACCTTCCCTCCCCACTGGCCTGCTCACCCCCAAATGCTGCCCTGCTGGCCTACTAAATCCAAACTCCCCCCCCCTCCCAGCTATCCTGATCACCTCCAACTGACCCCTACTGATGTCCTGCTTGACCTCCAAATGGCCCCCTTCCTGGTCTGCTTAACCCCAATGGCTCCATCCCCCACCAGCCTGATAACTCACAACTGCCGTTCCATCCTGGCCTGGTCACCCACAACTGCCCTTACCTCTTGGCCTCTAACCGCCCCTACCTCGGCCCCACCACCATGGTTTTGTCCAGAAGTACATCCAGAAGGTCTCCCAGCCTAATTAGCATATTACCCTTTTATTAGTATAGAGGCCTGGTGCACAGTGGTGCCAACTCGTTTGCCCTGATGTCCCAGATCAGGGTTGGGATTCCCTTGGGATGTGGGGCAGCCTGGGTAAGGGGCTGAGGGCTGTTTACAAGCCCCCCCAGTGGGGACCCTCACTCCATGGGGGTGTGGCCAGCCTGGGTGCAGGGCTGAGGGCTGTTTTCAAGTTGGCCACAGCCCCTTCAGGATGGGGGTCCCCACTGAGGTACCTGGCCAGCCTGGGTAAGGAGCTGAGGGCTATTTTCAGGCTGACCACCCCCCCCCCAGTGATCCAGGCTCCCAGCCCCTCCTTTTCTTTTCTTTTTCAGTGCCTCCTTGAGCAGAGGCCAGGGCCAGCTGGAAGCAGGTATCTGGGATTTATTTATCTTCTATAATTGAAACTTTGTAGCCTTGAGTGGAGGCCAGGGCTGGCCAGGGTGGGTGGGAAGCTTGGCTTCCTCCATCACCAGGAACACCCCAAGCCTCCTGCTCACTTCAGCTCTGTGGCTACCCCCATTTTTGTTGTGTTAATTTGCATACTCGCTCCTGATTGGCTGGTGGATATAGCAGAGTTACAGTCAATTTGCATGTTTTTTTATTAGTGTAGAAATTTTATTAGTGTAGAAATTTTATGTGACACAGGAATCATAAGGAAATAAAGATCCAAAGAAATTGTTAACCCTGAGTGTTTTTATGCTAGTTTTGAAGAAGACTAGAATTTTGTGAAAAAAAGGTCATAGGACCCAAAAAAGCGGGGGAGGGTATGAACTGAGTGTAGGAAGCCTGCCTATTGCTTTCTATGTCCTGTGTCCCAGGAAATCAGGATGCTCTCTCCTCCAGGTATAAGGAGGGCACCTCTCACATGAGGGTCTCATGACCTGTTTCAGAGGAAGGTCAGAAAATCCTGCACCTGCACCAATTCCTTCAGCCTGAAATACACCATGTGGCATATTTTGAGGAGCTGTTTCATGGGCCCTGTTATAATAAAGAGGCATAAATTAGAAGTTGAAGGGATCTGGCAGTGCTATACCAATACAAATAATTAACGTGACAAGTTGATGTAAAGTTATGGTCTATAGTGAAGTTCACATGTGTAAAAGCAATGACAAGCGCATCATAACTTACTAATCTGCCTGACATCTGTAGGCAGTCTTTTAACATCAACTGTAGTATGCGTCCAATTTGGACAAATAGGATGTCTTCACGTTTAGGAAATACACGATAAACTACCAGTTGGATATTGATGTTGTTTACAATTTTGGCTATTTTTTTTAATGTTGCAACTCAATGTGTCCTTGTCTAAACATTTCTTTTCAATAAAAACCCTGAAAGATTGCTGAGCAAACAGTTAAAGGAATATTTAAAGCTTCTGCCACGCGTTGCCAAACTGCCATCAAGAAAATTTGTCTGAATTTACAGTCCTGACCAGAAGAGGTAGTACATATTCCTCTAGGTTCTTGCCAAAACTGGTTTTTATCATTTTTTATGGGGCAGATCTGATGGGTGACAATGAAATTTTATTGTTTTAATATGTATTTTTGATGTCTAGTTAACAATGGTCGGCAAACTCATTAGTCAACAGAGCCAAATATCAACAGTGCAATGATTGAAATTCCATTTGAGAGCCAAATTTTTTAAACTTAAACTTCTTCTAATGCCACTTCTAAAAAACAGACTCACCCAGGCCGTGGTATTTTGTGGAAGAGCCACACTCAAGGGGCCAAAGAGCTGTATATAGCTCGAGAGCCACAGTTTGCCGGCCATGGGTCTAGTAAATTGAAACATTTTTCTTAAGTTCCTTATTTTTACTGATATGAAGTACTATTTTATATGTGAAGACTATCAATACTTTATCTGTTCTCTGTGTTAAAATATATTCCCAATGTCCCATTTACATTCTGATTTACTTGTGGTGTCTGATCACACAAACGTTTTCATCTTAACATAATGAAATCTATTAATCCTTCCATTTATTCTTTTCCTTGGCCGTGATCCAGCTGATTCTTCTCCATGCTGGTTCCTTTGGAGACTTTCTCTTTATTTTGAACTGTTGGTAAATTTATTTTGAAATTCAGGGGTGGGGAATTGGGGGGGGGGAGGATTGTCTCTTAATTTATCTTGCTTGAATTTTATAGCCCAGTCAGCCATCCAGCCCTATATACTGGTTCCGCATCACTGGATTCAATCAACCATGGATCAAAAATATTTGGGGGGGTTGAGGGGGGTGGGGAGTTACGGGGGGTAGTTACCTGTTGCTGACAGGTACTAGGTAGTTAGGCCGATGACGACTGCATCTGTACTAAATGGGTGTAGGTTTTTCTTTCTTGTCATTATTCCCTAAACCATACAGTGTAACAACTGTCTTCAGAGTATTTACATTGTATTAGATTTACAGTAAAGATGTGAAGTATACAGGCAGACGTGTGCAGGTTATATGCAGATACTATGCCTTTTTATATCACGGGTTTGAGCATCCAAGGATTCCCTTTTCCATGGCACCAATCCCTAGTGGATATTGAGGAATGATATGCTTCTTCGATGTATGGCTCACAATCTTTCCTCGGTTTTAGAACGTTATCAGACGGTATCTTTTCAAATATTGCTCCTGCCCTCATTCTTTCTTCTCCTTGGGATTAAAATTACAAGCATGTCAGACCTTTGTGCCATCAACTATATGTTATCTTCCATCTTTTCTATAACTTCATCCTTTTCCCCTTTGATTCTCATGTTTTCTCCTTACCTATTTTATCTGTCTTCCATTTCAGCTGTATCTAAGCCCATCCATCGTTTTAATCACAGTTGTTCTTCCTTTCTCAAATTTCCATTTGGTTATTAAAAGTTTCTAGTTTTCTGCCAAAAGTCTCCCTCTTTGTTTCGTTCCTTCAACAGAGCGATCAAAACTATTTTGAAATCCATATGAACTTCCCTTTTAACTTCCTTATCTGAGTTTTCCATGGATCTGTTCCTATTTTCTCTGGATTTTTGGTCACATCTTGTGTTTTCACATACTTGGTTATGTGTGTCTGAGCACTAGGTGTTGTTAGTGAAAATTGTATAGATAGTTGAGGCCATTTATTTTCTTCTGGGCCACTCAGCCAAAAGCAGATCACTTACGGCCATCAAGTAGTTAGCTGGTGACAAGCTAGCTTTCTGTCCCTCTGGGAGCAGACCTATTCCTAATTCATGCTTATTTCTAGGATATAACCCTGAGAGCCCCAGCCAAAGACCTGGTTCCTATCTCCTACTGGAGCTCCTCAATCCAATGTTTGTCTCCTAAGGTCTAAAGTCCTGCTCAGCTTTCTCTCTCTTAGCAGCTGCTTTTGAACTTGGGCAGCTGCCTTGAGAGGTACATGAAAGGCTGGGGTCTCCTCTTTTGCTTCATTTTCCTCCCAAGATCTTAGCCCGGCACATTCTCACTGCTTTGGCAGCTCCTCCAGGTCTTGCCAACAGGGGAATAAATACTTCATAGTTTCTTGTTGTTTCTATCAAGAGAAAAAGTAACAGAGTCTACCATTGCTGAAAACGTAACCCTCGCTGATTTTATTTTTTAATTGTTCGCTCTAATGCTGGTTGTTGATGCCTGTAGAATTATTTTAAACTAAAAACAACTGGATCAGTCTACCTCTAGGTATGGGTTTCCTCTTAAAGTTATTAATGTTACCTAAGGCCTGAGAGCAACACAGGTTTTGTTTTTAGATAATGGAAAATCTTTCCTCTTACTTACGTTTTGGACAATTGCATTGGTTTTACTTACTCTAACATTTTTTCCATGAATATCTATTATATATCCACATACTGTGCTCCATTTTCTACCATCTACAAGTATCATCTTAATCAGCAATTTCCCTTTATTTGTCCGTTTAGTCTGAAATCTGAGATCTTCCCAGTTTTCTCCACTGTTTCCAATTCTCTGCAATTTCTTTTCTTCTCTTTATGTCCACCAAGGCAAATTTTAAATCTGCAAATTTGTCATGTTTGCATTGCGATTTCCCTGCGAACTTCTTTTAAAACCCTCCTTTGATCTCATTTTATGATTCTCATGTCAACTTCATCTCTCCCTTTACAACTGTTTTTCCTTTTAATCTAGAGAGCTCACATCCTTCAACTTTTTGAGGCTGTTGAATGGTTTCTTGAAATAATCTTAACCCTGCAATAGATCGTTCTCAGATGTAGGCTCATCCCTTGAGTCTCCCAGATGCGGTTAGATATCTTTTCTTTATAGCGACACAAAATTTGCATGCCTGTGATTTCTACTTGAGGAGCTATTTTAAATGCATATATATACGGAATAAATACTTTGAATCTTGGGATTTATAAATAATTCGTAGGGTCACCATCAGAAAATTTGGAGCTTTGGACCCCAAAGCTCCATTTTCACTTGTTAAATATTTGCAATGCTCAAAAGCACCTTAAATGCCAGCGGGGCACTTTCGTTTCCATTACTTGTTCACCAGACACTGGCTAATTTCCTGCCGTAATAATGGAGGGAGCACCATCTGAAAGGACATGTACCCTAATTTCATGTAATATTAGAGGAGAAAAGCCTATTAGTGGAGATAAGTATTTTAGTGGAGAAAAGCAGAACCTATCTGAAAGAGGTTTGAAGAGGGAATTGGGAATTTTCTGCCCTATTTTATCCAGAGAAACTATGTATCATGTGAAGTCAGTTGGTGTATTTGAACCTAGTGGCAGAAATCGCCAGAAGTTTATGTGACGTGAATGTTAAGATATATATAAGGCACATCTTGCATTTCATATAAGAAAGTCCTTGTATAAATTCATGGTGAATTATCAATGCTATTATCCTTACTATCATTGTTATTATAATGTTCTGTGCTTCTCTCAGGCAATGGTTATTAACTTCAGAGGGCTGTTGAGAAAAATTCAGAGACATCTGTCGGGACTGCTGTGTTTTCAGACCATAAGCTATACACAAATAGGTACATTTTCCTTCTACTTATTTACTAAATAAATAAATAGCTGATATTTAATAAAAGTTTTTCATGAATAAAATTTCTAAATGAAAGAACCTTGTTATTTCTTTATGTTTACGTTTTTGCCTTGATGTCTTTTTAATTATACAGTTTTTCCTATTTCCCTTTGATTCCGCTACCCCATTAT
This sequence comes from Lasiurus cinereus, assembly GCA_011751065.1. Lineage (NCBI taxonomy): Eukaryota > Metazoa > Chordata > Mammalia > Chiroptera > Vespertilionidae > Lasiurus > Lasiurus cinereus. The sequence goes on along the minus strand of JAAGEH010000042.1, from coordinate 20,827,406 downwards.
TAGCTTTTATTTTGTCCATCTTAGCAAACATCAATGGCCAAAATTGCCAGGGAGAAGGCACGAGGTAATTGCAGCTCAGATTGTGGAGTATCTGCAGGTCACATGCGTGGTTAGGAACACTCACACACACCAACAGGCGCTGACTGGTTTCCTTACAGTCTTAGAAGTATTCTTGCTCAGGCTCCGGAGTGTAAACCCAAGGGTAAGTGGCAATGAAACCCACAGTGAGAGCATCCCCTGTTCAGATGGCATGAGCCTGACAGATTTGTAAAAGGTCACGTGTTCTCATTCTGTACTTTCAGTTTTATGGCAATGGAGATTAGGTGGGAATGTCTCTTTTATTTCAAACCCTGACCACTCTCCCCTCTTGAAAATATACACAAATAGCCCATCCCATGAGGCACTAGCACGGAGTCCTGCGGTCCATTTTTCTGAAGCAAATTGGCTTCCATAATTGCATGTTTGGGACATTTTCACATAGAAAATAGTCTTTAGTGGAAAGCCCTGAAATAATTTCCCTCCTGATCTATGACCTGGTGGTCACTAAACTGTATCCCTATGGATGAAATAGAACGGCAAAAACAGAAACAGGATTGTAGTCGCTCAAAAATAGGTAGAGCCTGACCAGCATGGCTCAGTGGTTGAGCGAGACCTATGAACCAGAAGGTCACGGTTTGATTCCCAGGTTGCAGGCTCAATCCCCAGTGAGGGGCGTGCAGGAAGCAGCCAATTAATGATTCTCTCTCATCATTGATGTTTCTATCCCTCTCTCCCTCCCTCTTCTTCTCTGAAACCAATAAAAAATATTTTTAAAAATCAAGTTGGATAAGAGGAACCTCCCAGAAGAAGAGCTGAGTCACTGGCCATGCCCGCTGCTCTCACCCTCCCTGAACTTAGGTGCAGACACTGAGGCCTTGCATTTCAGCTTACTGGCCCCTGAATTTCTGCTGTGCTATGGTGATCTTTGCTCATAAGGGACTTATCTTGAGAAAGTATGATGAGGGTTAACAAAATTCAGTATCATAACTAAACCACCATTTCAGCAAACATCTACTGCACGATTATGTACTCAACATCGTGCCAGACTGTGAGGGACCAACAGAGTTTGTTTCGGATACCAGACCTTACTCAGAAGGGGGAATCCAAAATCAAGACTAGAAGACAACTAACCAAGCCAGGAGATTAAGGACTCTGGGGTCAGAGAGGAATGGGCTCATAATATTTACATGGCAGCACTGGGCCCATGTGCTCAGGAAAATATAGCCATAATCATAGCCGAGACCTGGGAAGCCCTTTACAATCTATGAATCGATAAAGCTCTTGTCCCTGCATCATTATATTTTATCCACACAGTGACACCCGGCTACATGGCCCGGGGAAGTCTTTTAAACTCGGAGAGACTTAATTTCCTTGGTTGCATGAATGAGAATAACAACAGCGCCTGTTGTTCACAAGATTAAGTGTAGTACTTAAAATACCGGCACTAATGCCCTGGCCAGATGGCTTGGTTGGTTGAAGTGTTGTGGGTTCTATTTCCTGTCAGGGCACAAACCTAGGTTCCAGGTTTGATCCCTGTTTGGGGTGCGTATGGGAGGCAACCAATTGATGTTTCTCTCTCACATCCATGTTTCTCTCTCTCCATCTTTTTCTCTCTCTCAAATCAATAAAAATAGATATCCTTGGGTGAGGATATAAAAAATATATACTGCCACTGAAAATGACAAGACATTAAAGAACATCTACTATACATTAAGTGTACTCGCAATCAAATTGTCAGGGTATTTCAGTAGAACTTAATAAGCTAATCTTGTAACTTATATGGAACTATAAAGAAAGAAAAATGAAGTTCTAGGACCCATCTTAAAGCTACAGTAATATAAATACTATGTGTTGTTGGTGAAAGAAATACAACAATAAAATATAACAGAGTACAGGAATAGGCCCACACAAGTAGCATCGCTTGATTTATGACAAAGATTCTGTCATAAATCAGTGGGGAAAGGATGGTCCCTTTAATGAATGGTGTTGAATCAAGTGCATGTCAGTAGAGGCAAAAAACTGTCTCCCCTCACCTTGCACTATTCATAAAAATTAAAATGGATCATAGGTCTAGATAAAAAATATAAAATAACAAAATTTCTAGAAGAAAGGACATTTTCATACACCTTGGGAAAATTAAATATTGTTAGACAGGATACAAAAATCAATAACCATAAAGAATGAATATAGTAATTGGCTTTTTTAAAATGAAGAACTATCAATAGAGTAAAAATTTAAGGTACAGGGAGGAGATATTTGCTATATACCCATCTCTCTCTCTGACAATGAACTTACATTTAGAATATATCAAGAACCCCTATAAACCAATACAAAGCAACAAGATTTAAAAGGCAAATAGCCTGATCTTCAAAAAGAAGTTACCCAACTGGTCAAAGAACTAAATGAAAAGTTTCTCAGCATTATACTTCATCCAGGAAATGTAATTTAAAGCCATTAAAGGGTTAGGAAGGAAAGAGATTAACCACAGAACTTATATACATACTAGATGCCAGTGTATGAATTTGGGCCCCGATCAGGGCAGGGCTGGCTGGGGGAAAGGGCCTCGAGGTTGGCTGGCCAGCCCCACACCCTGATCAGGCCAGTTTGCTGGCCACAGTGGGCATCATAGCAACTGGTCATTATGGTCGTTAAGACCATTATAGTTGCTGGCTTTTTAAATATGTAGATATGCATAACCCATGGACATAGACAATAGTTTGGTGAAGGCAGTGAGGTGGAGGGAGGGGGTCAATGGGGAAAAAAGGGGGACATCTGTAATACTTTTAACAATAAAGATAAATTTCAAAATAATAATAAAAATAATAAAGCAAGAACAACAACAAAATGAAGTCACAATGAAATACCACTGTACCTCTACAGAATGGCTAAAATTAAGAAGACTGGCAATACCAAGTGTTGGTGAGAGTACAGAGCAACTGGCACTCATTTCCTGTTGGTGGGAGTGCACGTTGATATAGTCATTTGGGAAACCACTGGGTTGTCTTTACTAAAGGTTAACATCTATGAATCCACGATCCAACACCTTCCATCCTGGGTATATGTTCCAAAGAAATAAAAATATGTCCCCAAGGACTGCCCCAAGAACGTCCATAGCAACTTGATGCACAATTGTAAAATCTGGAAAGAATTCCAATGTACATCTACCACAAGATGGATAAAGTTATTCATATAATGATCCAGGAATGTAACAGTACTGCTAGATGCAATAGATGCATCTCACGGGCCTAGTGTTTCGTTAAAAGAGTCAGAGAAAAATGATGGGTCCTGTATGAGTCTTTTTAGATGAAGGTCAACTATTGTCATATTGTGATAGAAGTCAAATAGCAATTACCTTTGGAGGCGATTAATGGGGAGGAAGAGTGCTGAAGCGGTCTATGTTTTGATCTGAATAGTGCTTTTGTGAAGGAATAGATATGTAAAAATTCACTAAGCTTTACACTTAAAATTTGTGTTCCTTAAGTTTGTATGTTTATTTACACATTACATATACATATTTGTATATGTACAGGTACGTATGTAAATGCACAAACCTACACACACAGATACTTTTAAGAGTGTCTGGTACATTGTAAGCAGCCAATAAGTATTAGCCATTTTCATTATTAAGACCTCCTGGTGTAAACAGAGCCAGCAATGTTATCTGAAAGATGACGGAGGTGAAGCTTGTCCACACACGCACACACACTCCCCAGCTCACAGAACTGACTGGGGGCAAGGAGGGGAGGAGCTGGGGTGTGAGCCATGCCCTCCGACCCTGGATCTGGGGCATGAATGCAGCTGCCATGCCTTCTGGTGCCCCTTTAAGGGTGACCGGAGCTCCCTCTCTCTGCTGCCCAGCGAACCAGGGCATGCTTTCTACCTTCCCAGCCCGGCGCTTCTCCGGGTCAGACAGGCAATCCGAGGAAGCACATGGGCACTTTGGACAGGATGCCTCACAGTAATTGGTTAAAAAAAGTGCAAGATGCACTTATAACTGTGCACACGTTGCTTAGAACCCTCCATTGCCACAGTTACTCATGGTGACTGAACACAAAGGCTGAGCCATACTGGGTTTTGTACAGGGCATGCAGGAGAGGCCCCTACTTCCTGCATCACCACCCCTGCCACTGGCTCTGCTCCTGGCACAGGACAGACACCAGTAGAGGGGACGCCACTCTGAGACGGCTTCCTGATTCCCTGTGATTGCATTTCCAGCTTCTAAAAGTACAGGTGTGGCCACTATTACCTGGTATAACCCGAGCTGAAACCACCTTATGTGTAGTCACAGGTGCCTGGGCAGCTCTGTGTCTGAAGGAAGCACATCCCGGAGGGCAGAGGGACCAGCCAGTGCAAAGGCCCTGGGGCAGGAGGCTGGCTGCTGCTTTTTAGGAGTAGCTGGTGGGGTAGGGATGGGGGGGACTAGCAGAAGCTGAGGTTGCGTGAGAGCTAGAACATGCTCCAAGCAGTGCATTGGAAAAACCTTCTGAGATATCTCTGCTAAGTTCTGCTTTCGGGAGCCTATAATTAGGAGAGAAAATTGGGCCACATGTGCTCCTAGCCTTGCACTGCACCACTGTCCAGCAAGGCTGAGCTGAGCATGGCTGAATGAGCTGTGAACTAAGGAATGGATTTTGTTAAAAGTTCAATTCTCCTCCGGTATCTTGTTCAAGATCCCTGGGCCTCAGGGCACCACTGCTGATGGGTCAAGTTTCTGTTCTTACTTAGCTTCAGCCAAAACATATTCTCTTAGAGTCTTTCTTCTCTCCCTCTTTTCCCCTCCCCCACCTCTCTCTCATGTTCTCTTTCTCACCTTCTCTTTCCTCCCTTCCTGAAGCAGGCAGTGAAGGGACAGAATTTATTGTCCCACTTTTGTGGCAAGGCTGAGTTATTTTTATCTTTATAAATTGTTTCCCGTTCTTTAGAAAATATTTCATTTAATGAGATGTGTTTCTAAGTGACTAGCGTTCTGCATGTTTCAGTGGGCGCCTACCTTGGCTGGCAGGTTTCTAAGCCTCCTTGCTTCTGTACTGCGTGTGGCCCCAGGAGCCAGGAGGTGGCGGAGCCAGGAGACAGTAAAGATGAAGGATGTGGGCAAGGGGGTGGACTCTGCCCTCCCAGTCCCCGGCTAGAATGCTTTTGTCAGCAAATAACTCTGTAATGGCTTGGGCCAAATTCCCATGGAGTCTGGGGTAGCGGAGGGCTTTGAAAACAGTTTTTCCTGGAAACCGCTGCGCATAGACCTTGTCCTAGAACAAGTTGCAGAGGGAGTCCCAGGTCCCCCGGCCTGAGTAAACACCGTGACATTTACATTTTCATCATCGATACTCCCAGGTCTGGGCGACAACACTTTGATGCATGAGCAAACCTCTGGACTTTATAAAAGGGGCCGCCTCAAATAGAAAATCGAGGGAAAGTCCAGAAATGGCTTTCTGATGTAGGAAAATGGAAAGGAAACAGGGAAAATAGGAAACATAAATGAATAAGAAAATGAAAACAGATAGCAATTATTACGTTCTCATGGTCTGAATACTGAGTTACAGTCCTTACTTGTATTATATTATTTAAACTTGCAACAACTCCCATTTTTCAGAAGGGAAAGCTTACTATTAGAGAAGTTACAAGTTCAATTCTAAATAGTCGGGGGCAGCAGAGGTCTGTCTGCTCCTAGTCTTTGGAGGAAGGGGACTGGGTGAAGAAATGGGGAAGACGCTGGGAGACGCAGAGAGAACTTCACAGGGGGAACCAGGAAGCAGTTCTGTGTGGATGGCAAAGACAGAAAAACATTTGGGCTTACACAGTGAAGGTCGGGTCGGGAAACTCCATGATGTATCTTCCCTTAGAAAATGTTTTAAATTGCTGACAAGTGTTATATTTGTCTGCAGTTTCTTAAGCAAAGGAGAAGGGGTTCTATCAAACCCTTTCCAAGCGTTGTATAATAATCGTCACCCGGAGGGGGAGGGGGGTCAGTCAGCTGGTAGGAGGTATTAACCACTCAGAAAACCATCGTTCATTTATTATCACACGTGTTACCTACTTCCAGAGTGGTGCCCGCACACCACTTGTTAGCACACTTTCAGGCAGAACCAGGTCTTCGTGCCCTGACAGTCATGAGAGATGTGCTAGGCCCGCTTCACACTGTAGCATTGAATGGGCGTGACTCTGGTGGTCATCGCTATAGATGGTTCACAGATCTAAGTCAATGTAGCTCCAGCGTTTGTTTGTGAAGCCTTAAAAAGTTCGATCAGGTAGAACACTAGAGTGTCTGATACTCATGGACATTATGCTAGAACTAATATAGCATCTGACACCAGCCCCTGGACTGAGCACCCACACAAGCAGGTCCTCCATTCTCTCACTTGGTCTGCCCTGTCCCAAGTTTGCTACAGGCCCGGGCAGGAAGCAAAGCTGGTACCGTCAGGGGCTACTTTGCCAGAGTTGGTCATAGGCTGGTGACTCTCCCCGGTGACATGGCTGGTAGGAGGCAGTGGCACTGGTGTGACTGCTCCAGGGGAGCCCCTCCCAGTTTTGGCCTCTCTGTCTTTGACCAGGTCGGGGAACTTACTTTGGGGGTGAGGGGGTGCATTTTTATTAGCATCTTCTGAAGACCTTCTTGACCTTCAAGAACCAAAGGGCTATATCTTAGATTAATTCGTCTTCATTGGAGGGGAGAAATAGGAGTTATTTGCACTGAAACTCTGAATAGATATCTGTGGGTAAAAGGGCTCATGTCTCTATCCTTTCTGTTCTTCTTTCAGCCATTTCTTCATTTCTTCAAGAAGGGGACTTTAACTCCTGATGGCAAGGACATGTCTTTTATCTTTGTATCCAACAAGGCACCTAGTTCTGTGCCTGTAACATGTAGGTGCTTCGTATTTATTGGTAGGATGATGGATAGATGCACCGAGATTGAGCACAGAAGAGAGGAGGTTTTAAATCTTAGCTCTGCTACCTACCAGCTATGTGAGCTAGGCAATGTGTCGTCTTTAAGACACAATTCCATATCATTTAAAAATAGAAATTGCACCTACCTTATGGTTTGTTATGAGGAGCCAATGAGATAATATTGTGGGCTTTTTTAAGTTCCTCCTCCAGGATAGTCATTTTATTAAGTGAGGGGCCCAATCTTTTGAGATTTAAATTCTATCCCCACGATTCCCTTCTTAAAACCTCCCCAAAGGCCTGCCATTGTAAGCACATAAAACACTAACTTCTTATGGTGGGTGACAAGGTGCGCCATGATCTGACCCCAGCCTCCCTCCCCAGACTTGCCTCCTCCTCACTCACCGCCCCACAGCGACACTGGCCTATTTTCTCTCCCCAGCCAAGTGGGTCCCACCTCAGGAACTCTACGCTGGCCGTCCCTCTGCCTGCAACACCCTCCCCGAGGTCACGGAGGGGAGGGCTCACGTGTCACTTGCTCAGTCCAGCTCACGGAGTCACTCTGCTGTGCAACCTTGCTTTATTTTTCCCAATACAACTTCCCCCTATCTCAAATGGTCCGACTGGTTTGTTTCCTTGTTTTTGTCTCTCTCCCACCGCCCCACTCCCACCCCCACCCCGGCTCCCCACCATAAGCGAGAGCCTCGCCTGAATTGCTTCCTAGAATAAGGCCTGGCCCATGGCAGGCATCTCAGGAACCTCGTGAATTAATTAGCTCCCGCCTATTAAAAATGTGAAGTATCCTAAGCAAGTAATATATGAAGTAATTATCAGATGCTAATAGATGGCTGTGAATTTGTTTATCAGCTTCCTTCCAGAGCACCAACCAGAGGAATTTATAACTACCTCTAGAAGCTTGGGGAGGGCGGAGGGGCGGGGGGCAAGGAGGGGGAGCAAAAGAGAATTAAGTGAGATTGCAGCTTGGGAAGGAGGTCTATTTTGGGGAAGTAGGGAAAAGAGGCTCAGGTGGGAGGCGTGGCCTGGCTGAGGGTGCAGGCCAGAGAGGACCCAGTCAGAGGCCTCTGGGGAGGAGGAGAGATTGCCATCATGCCCACTCTACTCTCCTCGCCGGTGAGCTCAAAGCTGACCCCACACGTGGCCTTCAGCGAGGCAAGAAAACATCATCACACCTGTTCCGACCTAAATGTCACTTCCTTCCGTGGTACCATTTGTGCAGCATCCAACACAGTCCCGCCGTGACCGCCGGGTTCTCGCCCTGCACCACTTGCCAAGAGGAAGCCATGTACACAGTTCCTAGGTGAAAGCTGGGAGGGACAACTAAAAACCTGGTTTCCTGGGATCTCTGGGGCCTCTTTCTGGAGCTACTCACAGGTGAGGCTGGAGAAAGGAAAACGGGAGGGGATGGTGACAGGCCAGGGACCTGGGGCAGGTGGCAGAGAAGCTCCTTTAGGAATTAAATATGAACAATGAGGAGTGTCTGGGAAAGGATTAACACAACAATGGCAGCTCCATGGAGGAGGCAGAAAAGAAAACATCTTAGAATCGCCCACAGCATCTCTTCCAATGGGTGGCATCACTCCAGGCGGCCTGGACAGAAAGGCAAAGAAAGGTTGGGTTGTCCTGCGTTTCTCATCCTCTCCAGCTCCGCTGGATTTCACTGGGTTCTTTTGAAATTGGGCTGTGCCCTTCCCATCTCATTATTCCTGCAGGCCCCTGGTGCAGACTTACATAAGACATTCGCAAAGAAATAGCAGAACTTCTGGGGAGGCAGATCTTAAAGGCTCATTTTTTTTTTAAACGGCACTGCTAAATTTAGGGGGATGATTCAGAAGTCACCCCCACTCCATCACATGCACATCTCTCTGTCTAGTGTTCTGTGCACGCTTTGCTGGTCTTCTTGGCGTTTTATTTTTTATTATCTCACTTCAGCAAAGGGCCTTGCATTTGTCCGGAAAGGTTCTCTCTGCAAGGATCATGCAAGCATCATTTGCCCCCTTTTTTTTTTGTTTTTTGTGAAGTGATGTTGGACTAACATGAATAAAATATGAAGCACAGCATGACATCTCTGCACATGAACCAGAAATTGGGGAACTGTAGGGTTCGCGAGGGGAGATGCATTCCTCCACTGAGGTTCCGGGGAGGTGTGGGGTGACTTTTGACAGTCACGGGGCATGGTTCTCTGAAATGTCAAGCAGAAAACAGACTCCTGACATCATATTCATACTACTGGCTCGTTCACTGGGCTCCTTCCCACTTACCTGGATACCGGAGACTGTGCAGCGACCCCCTGCGGAAAAGGCAGAGCAAGGGGAGGCCTGGATTCTCATTGCACATATGCTGCTAATAAGTCAAAGGTTTCTTTCAGCCTCGCTTTCATCTGTAAAATGAGAGGGTGGGGCTGACTTGGCCTTCCCCAAACCGACACACAGCTCCCTAGCCTCGAGGAAATACAGTCACACCGTGTCCCTTCTTTAGGTCGTTCACAAGATTCAGAAGCACTTTAAAGACACAGGCTGTCCTGTAAGAAAACAATGTTGTCCCCTCATCATTTTCCAAACTAATTTGGCCACGAAATAGCCCCTGTCCCCCTTCCTCTTCCCTCCCTCAAACTTTTTTTTTAAAATATATTTTATTGATTTCTTACAGAGAGAAAGGGAGAGGGATAGAGAGAAACATCGATCAGCCACCTCCTGCACGCCCCCCACTGGGGACGCGCCTGGAACCAGGATACATGCCCTTGACCGGAATCGAACCCTGGACCCTTCGATCCCTAGGCTGACGCTCTATCCACTGAGCCAAACCGGTTCCGGTCCTCCCTCAAACTTTTAACCTCTATCTCATTAGACCCGGATGTTTCAAGGAACCCCTCTGGGTAAATCCTAAAGTAGATGACCCTGCAGGCTCCTGCTCGCCCAGAGTCAGCTCATTTCTGCCAGGAGGGCCCAGTTTTTGCTAAGTACATGCCCTGTCGCAAGCTGCTTACAGTCACGGACCATCTTGGTCCATGTGATAGAATAGCAGGCTGTCCATGTAGCTGATGAGGCCACTGTGAAGAATGAGCAGGAGGCCTCATGAGTCAGGACTGTTTCTAGTTCACTGGCCAATAAAGAACTTACCCTGACACGTTTGTCATTTGTTTGTGATTTCAGAAGTCTGTGGATTCGTGGTGAAATAATGATGGGAACCATCACTGTTTTCTCAGCCCTTTCTCGCCCCTGCTCCCATCACTGTTTTCTAAGCCCTTTCCCCCACCCTGCTCCCACTCTCAGTGGTGGCCTTACTGCTACCTGCACATAAACCTAGTCTATAAAATCAAAGCCAGGCCGCTGGATCTTAGTAGGCCTGAAAATAGGGGAGTAGGGGCTAGGGACAGTTGCTTAACAGAATGAGAAAATTTTAGCTTTTCCCCGGAATTGTTGGAGAGAGGAGAGGAAAGAGAAAGGAAAGAAGAAGTTGGCTGACCCCATGGGTGATGAAGCCAGTGAGAAATCCCAGTGGGAAAAACTGTGAGAATGAGAACAAGTTGTGTTCCGTTGCAAGCTGTTTGTGTTGCTAGGATAAGGACCGCTCCTTTGCTCCCCCATCAAAAGTCGCAGTCAAAAGCACCTCAAGTACAACTGCTATGTGAGAATGTTGTTTAGCGGAATGAGGCACAGGCACCGAGTGCCCATGGGACGCAAGACCATTTCTCAGCTGAGCCACTGCCATGCCTGAGACGCAGAGGCCCGGGAAGTCTGTAGGAATCCTGGGAGACTCTGAGGCGTTCACAAGGGCTGGAATAACATTGAGGCAATTCTATCTCAACCTAGACAGGCAGAGAGGACCTCAATGAAGGAGTATGTGAATTAGGGAAACATTTGTTATCTCCATGCTACAAATATATCTACCTATTCTACCGTGATCTTATTTATTTCAAAGAAGAGGTAGAGGCAGGGTGCTTAGGTGTCAAACAGATTTGGGTTTTGAATCTTGATTCTAACATCACTAGCTGGTGGCTTTGAACAAGTTGCTTAACCCCTCTGAGCCAAGGTTAACCACTTAATTTCTTGTTTTACTATGACTAATTTTTTATAAGCCTATCCTATTTAATAAAGAGGGAATATGCTAATTGACCATCACTCCATCACAAAGATGGCTGCACCCACAGCTGAGGCCAAGTTCCCATGAGGAGCCTTACCGAGCAATCAGCAGGGACCTGAGACCATGACCTCCCCTGACCTCATGGGGCTTGATAGGGGACCTCAGGCCATACCCCCACCCCAGTGCCAGGCCAGGGGACCTGAGGCCTTGACAAGGGACCTCGAGATGCACTTCCTATTCTGGTGCTGGGCTAGGGGACCTCAGACTGCTCCCCCACCCCAGCAACAGGCCGGGGGACCTCAGGCCATGCCCCCCACCAGGTGGGGCTTGACAGGGGACTTCAGGCCATGTCCCCCACTCCAGCACTGGGCCAGGGGACCTGAGGCTGCACCCCCTGCCTGGCTGAGCTTGAAAGGGACTTCAGGCCATGTCCCCCATCAAGTGGGGCTTGATAGGGGACCTCAGGTCATGTCCCCCACATGGCAGGACTTGATGGAGGAACTCAAGGCATGCCCCCCTCTCTTCCCCAGTCTGGGCTGGGGGACCTCAGGCCACGCCTCGTCCTGGTGACAGGCCAGGGGACCTGAGGCTATTCTCCCTGCCCAGCAGGGCTTGACAAGGGTGGGGTGGGATGGGTCTGGATCTAGCCCAATAAATGGGGGAGGGAGAGAAAGGGCAGCCGGGTCTGAGTCTCATGCAATTTTGAGGTGCATGTGGGTGGGTGGGGACTTGACTCTGGGTCCCATGGTGTACCCCGGACTCTGACAGGAGGAAGGTTTTCATATACATTTTACTAATTTTCTTTCATCTCTGACATTTCTATAATAGAGAAAGGGCAAACAGTAATATTAAATTATTTCCTCTAATTAATCTCTCTTTAATGTGCATGAATTTCATGCACTGGGTCACTAGTAGTAAAATAAGTTAAATATTTTTTAATGGGTGCCTATGTTCCAGACACTGAAGGTCAAGATGGGTAAAAGACGACCCTGATGCTTCCTACAAATTGTTAGCCCTCCCCACACCTTCACCCTGCAGCATGCTTTCTTTCCTCGTCGACACCTGAGATGTTGCAAAAGCTCCTATGTAAATGTACTCTGTATCAAAACTCCAATGCCATCTTTCACAGAAATGGAACATGCCTTACATTTACATAAAACCACAAAAGACCCCAAATAGCCAAAGCGATCTTGAGAATGAGAAACAGAGACATCATACTTCCTGATTTCAAACTATACCAGGAAGTAATCAAAGCAATCAAAGTACGGTATTGGCATAAAAACACACACACAGTGCAATGGGATAGAAAAAAGAACCCAGAAATAAACCCACGCACACATGGTCAGTTAATTTACAACAAAGGAGCCAAGAATGTACAATGGAGAAAGAACAGTCTCCTCAATAAATGTTGGCAAAACTGGACGGCTTCATGCACATGAATAAACGGGACCAGTGTCTTACTCCATTCACAAAAAGAAACTCGGAAATAGATTAAAGACTTACATGTAAGCCCTGGAGCCATGAAACTCCTAGATGACAACAGAAGTGGCAAGCTTCTTAACATGGATCAGCAACACATTTTTTGCATTTGACACCAAAGCAAAGTCAACAAAAGAAAAAATAACAAGTGGAACTACACACTAAAGCTTCTGCGCAGCAAGAAAACCCATCAACAAAATGAAAAGGCCACCGACTAAATGGCAGAAAATATCCGCACATCATATAACTGATAAGAAGTTAATATTCAAAATAGAAAGAACTCACACAATTCAATGGCAAAATGAACAACCCCCCAAATCCAATTAAGAAATGGGCAGAAGATCTGAATAAACATTTTTTTTCAAATAACACAAACGGTCAACAGATCCATGAAACGGTGCTCAACATCAGTAAACATCAGCGAAATGCAAATTGTCACCACTGTCATACCTCAGACCTGTTAAAATCTGCGGCAAGTATCTTAAATCTGAAGCAAGTGTCTTGTAGTCTCTGGCTGCCACTCTGAGCATGCCCCTATTATCATAATCATACCCACCTTGGCTTCTGATCATTGTTGTCATGTGGCCTCTGCTTTTCCAGAACCCTATCATCCTATTCCTCTGAGGGTGTCCAACGGTGTAACCATTAGTTCTAGCCCACAAAACACAAGGACTGCTGCGATTCTCAGTGATGCTGAGGTCCTCACCGGTGCATTCCCTATTGCCTTGCCAACTGGGGGGACCTCTGGTCCCTCCCGAGATTTTGCTCCGCCAGTGGATGTTCTAGTCTTAGACGGCAGATCTAAACCCGCATACCCACTTCTCTGAGCCTGCGTCCTCCACCACTGGCTACAGCAGTTCGTGCATTTTCACTTCACCGTGTGTGGCTCATTGCTTTCTCCAATCTTCTAAGCGCTATCCCAGTCACAATTTAGAGTCACCTCCTGGGCCAGAGGTGGGGAATGTCCCGCCCACGGGCCATATCATTTGGTCTGGCCCTGTCAAGGCAACTGTAGACAGGATTCGAAATTCAATAGATCTGGGAGCATTTCTCATAGCAACATAATTTTTAAGTTAATAATTTTGTATGGCTGGAAAATGATGTTATGAATATCCAAATGGCAGGGGAAAAAAAGGTTCCCCTCCCCTAAGCATTGCTAGGGTCTTAACTTACGGCTGTGGTGGAGTGCTCCCACATCCACAAACTTCCCGTTAACCAACTTTATATTCACTCCCCCCTTGGTCAGACACTCTAGGGGTCCTTCTTAGACACACTCTCCCAGCTCCTGCCAATAAATTTTCTCCAGGTCCCGAGGCTCCTTCAACATATAGCACCGCCCCCTTGGCTGATTTGATGCCAATTATGAGTCTGGTGGCCAGGAGGGAAAATGGAAGCATAATCTGAAAAGAACCCTGTTTTAAGCTGTTCTCTGAGGTCATCGCTGAAGTCTCTTTATAGGCTTCAAGCAACTTGGGGTAGGAGACTCCACCTTCAAACAATGAGCAATAGGCCACTTCTTCAGGACGGGGGAATTGGGGGGAAACTCAAAGTGCAGGACACAGAAGCTACCTGTATCAGAAGCCTCAGGGGGGTACTCCCTGCCCAAGAAGGCCCAGAGACTTGCCTCGGCTCAGAACTCAGCCTTCTCAGAGCTCTGCACGATCACCATTAAGGCCTGTGCCCCAGCCTCAGCTGTTTCTGCTCCCACCTCATCCCAGAGGCAGGGGTGAAGGCCTCTGCCTCTCTCACTTGGCTTTCAGTTTCTGACCAGTACATCCCGAGTCTGTGATTTTTGTCTCTTCAACCATCCACCCAATTCCAGAGACCTTAGAGTTGTCATTTTTCCACAATTCTCAGAGGCTGAGGCATTGCACCCAAGAGCACATTGCCCTTCCACCTGACTCCGCCACTCCCCCTCCTCTCTCCCTTATCTCCTTCACCCTCCCCTGCCCCCAGCTCATTCCAGATGGACATCTTAGCCATCACAGTGTGTAGCAAAGCAGGAAGGACCAACTCTTCGCCTACCTTCAGCTGTGGGGTCCTCTTTGCCGTTCAGCCAGCAAGCCAGCCAACTCCAGAGTCGCGTCCTCAGGGTGGGCTTCCTGAGGCCGTGTCTGAGGCCAGCTGTCTTAGGTGGGTTACCGGAGCAGCCAGGACTGAGATGAAAAAGGAATTCTTATAAGTGATGGAAGAAGTGCCCCCAGGATACGGGGAAGGAAAGAAAGAGTGGGGCAGGAGTAGAGGCTTAAACCAGAGTGAGGTACCTGCTTGAAGACTAGGGTCCGCTTAATTCCACAAGGGGGCTGCAGCGGCGTCTCACAGCTAAGCCCAACTTTTCTTTTGTACCAAGAAAATCTGTTGCCATTGGCTGAGATCTGGCCTGCGAGGCGTCGCCACCTGGGCCAGGAGTCTTCTGTTTGGCTGAGGACCCTGGGGCAGCTGTGCCTTGTTGTCACTCACCTGGAGCAGCAGCCAGGGGACGGGCTCGATGCCTGTAAAGAGGATGCAGGTGGGGCACTGAGAGAGCCCACTGAGCTAACCTTACTGAGTGCAGCCCCGGGCTCTGTTCTTTCCCAGCGGCCGTCACTTTTAAACTTCGTGGCAACTCTAGGGAGAAGGTATTAACCTCGCCTCCGTTCTACAGATAGGGAAAAGTATGCTTGAGAGTTTAAATGACTTTCTTATGGTTACATAATGAGGGTCTGTGCTTTAAGGTGCCGTAAACTTGTAGATAAAAAAGAAATGATTTCAACGTATGTATTTGTACGATGGTTGTACGCAGAACCTACTTACGTTCGTATCTCTGGAACCTTAAAGTAGGGATTCTGGAATTAGCCAACTAGATTCAAATTCTAAGTTTAAAGTGCTTTGCAATAAAATTGTCTCGAGTATAATTGCGAATCTCATTCCCTGAATATTCTTAATCTCATATGTTGATTATGTGTGTATGTGTATATCAACTCTGTTACTCATAATATTCAATTAGTTGAAATGCCACATTTCCCAACTCCTTTGAATAATAGATATTAAAAATTACTAAGAAATTAAATTCTCCATTAAGTAATGGAAAAGCCAGAAAAACAGCCTGGATGTGAGATTAATAATAACTTACTCAGCTTTTGGCGGTGTGTTAAGCACTTTATATCTGTTTTTCCATTACGAAGCAAGTATTAGCATCATATCCCAGAATATAAATAGGAAACCTGAGACTTCGGGAGGTTTATTAACTTGCTCCAAATCACGGAACTAGAAAGGAAAGGGTCTGTGAATTGAACCCAGACCACCGGAGACATCAAAACTGCTACAGACGTTAACAGGAAAATGACCCAGTGTAGATTCGTGTATATGGAGACAACTGGTGAAGAAGCCCTTGGCCTGGGTAAAGGAAAATTTCCACTTTCTCACCTCTTTTTCACAGGAGCCAGATCTGAAAGCTGTGAAGGAGATGGAAATTTTCAAAAAACACTCCTTCACCAAGCACATCATTGAGTAAGGGAACATTTCTGAGACAAGAAAGAGGAATCATTAATAATAACCTGCTAAAATAAAAGGCATTTTTCTAGAGGCAGTGCCCGCAGCTGACAGAGGATTGAGTGGTTCTGACTCCACAGCTTGAGTGAAATCAGGTTCCCTGGCCTAGAAGAGAATGAGGGCTTATCTATTACCATGGAAACCACGCCTGTCTCTTGCCCTGGGTGGTGGCCTCTGCAGAATGCTACTGAGGTTTTCTTTGCTTCCTCTCCCTCCTCACAGCCTCCCACCCCCCAATGAATAAATCACTTGCCAAATCCATTCTCTGTTCCGCTTCCTGGGTCACTCTAATCGCTTGGAGTGTTTAGGAACAGCTGGGGGACCATCTATATGAGTGTCCTGTATTAAGTTGAGGATTGAAGAAGATGACTTCCAAGGTTCTTGTTTTATAGAATCTATAAACTGAAAACGATAAAAATGAGTTAAGTGGCCCTTTGTCAACATTTTGACCTGGGGATAAAAACCCAAGTATTTTAAATGAGACTTTCAATGATCCAGCCCATTGTTTCCATATTTAATGTATCCGATTGGGTATCGGGCATGCCTTAATCAGTAAGCTTGCTCTGGATTTATGAGATCTAAAAGAGCTGGAATCACATCAGTCTGTTTATCTTACTCATCAGTTGATAATCTATCACATCTATCAAATGCATATCCCAGGCCTTGGTCTACACATGGGGACAAGAACTTCAAAAGTGCTCACAATATCAGGTTCTTTGGTGAATTAGAGAAATCAGCATATCACTAACAAGAACACCTGCATATATGATTGCAAAGGCCTAAGTATTCTTAAGTTCTGTCTTGGGCCCATCTCTATCCCTAATCTGTTCTTTATTCAGCCATGTCTTTTCTCTCTTACAAGGCACTATGAAGAGTCTGCAGAAGGACATTGTTACCCTTGCTGACATCATCTTAGGACAGCTCAGCCTTCACACCCTTCTTTTTCTAGTAATATGTGGCCTCAAAAATAGCATGTCGAAAAATCTATGCTAAGAAAACTAAGTTTCTTTAAAAACTGGACATCCAGACAAGTTCAATGTGTCTGCACTATATTTCTAATTCACGCTGCCCTGAAGTTGAATTTGTGATTATTCCCTGGTTGTCTTTATTATGCTCAGGAGATTGGGTGATTTATTATTAAACCTCTTAGAGGTAATTATGCTTATTGCACCAATCTTCTCCGAAGAAAGCTTGGGAATTGTCTTTCTCATCCTTAATTAGGAAATAATAAAATGCATTTCTGAGGACATGGAAATTGTTTTCCTTTGCTCAATAAAGACTGGCCCACCAAGTTGATTAAAGGAAACTTTCTCTTGATGCCAGATTTTTAAAAAATTAACTTTGTTGTTAGAATGTAAAATGATATTCTGTTAAATAGTAGATCAACTTTACTCTTAACTTCTGGTTCCTTATTTTACATGTTTAGGGAAAGAAAAGGTTTTCCTCCCTCTGTTGAAAACACACTTTTTAAAATAACAAAGTAGCCTTGTGAGTTATAAATGTTCTATTAGTTTGCTAAGGCTTCCATAGTCGAAGATTACAAGCTGGGTGGCTTAAACAACAGGCATTTACTATTTCCTCACGATTCTGGAGGCTGGAAGTCTGAGATCAAAGTGTCTGCAGGGTTGGTCCTTCTGAGGAACCTGAAGGGGAATCTGCTCGAGGTCTCTCTCCTTGGCCTGTCAATGGTCATCTTCTCCCTATACATGTCTGACTCTGTGTCCAAATTTCTCCTTTTCAATAGAATACCAGTCATATTGGATTAGGACCCACCCTAGAGACTTAATTTTAAATTGATTCGTTCTGTAAAGACTCCATCTTCAAGTAAGATCACATTCTGAGGGAGTGGGGATTAGGATGCTAACATTATCTCTTTCTGGGGGACACAACGTAACCCATAATGAATGTCATCAAGGGAAATGTCCTACAGTGTGAGTTACTTGTCCAGCAATGCTTTTGATCGATTAAAAGGAAATGGGGTTATCCTTACAACGAATATTCCCTTCTTTATTTCCCCTCCCCCACATATTAAGTGGAGAAGATAACTTGGTTCCAAAATATGTAAAGTAAAAAGGGCCAAAACAAGAGAGAAATAGTCAGGCCTAGAATCACAGTGGGAGCTTTTACAAACACCTCTTTTAGTAATTTATAGAACCAGCAGGCAAAAACTTTAATAAGAATAAAATACCAGGAAAGAATAATCAAGAAATTTGATCTAATAGACAAATATAGAACACTCTACCCAAGTACTTCAGAAAATACTTTCATGAGACATCTAAACAAATTGATTATAAACTGGACCACAAAACAAGTCTCATCAAAGTCCAAATGAATGAAACCATATAGACTAATTAGAATATACTATTGATCCTAATACAGTTAAGGTAACCAGAAAAATTCTCATTTATTTAGAAATTTAGCACATAATATAATAACCCATGTCAAAGAAGAAATCATAACAAAATTATATTTTTAATTGAGCAATATGAAAATATTCCATATTAAGATCTATAATTTAGCTCTAAAAGCCCTTAGGAGGAAATTTATAGCCATAAAGGCATATAATAGAAAAGAATAAATATTGTAAATAAATAAGCATTCTGTCCATACAGAGAAGTTAGAAAAGGATTAAAAATAAGTACAAGAAAAGCTGAAGAAATAAAATAAAGACAAGAGCAGAAATTAATGAGATAGAAAACATATATACAGAATCAACAAAAGACAAAAAAATTAAGAACTAATAAAATTGGCAAGCCTCTGATGAGACTTTTTAAGAAAAGAAGAAAACAAAGGTTCATAATAAGGAATGAAAAAAAAAAGGGACAATGCTACAGATCCTATACACATTAAAAATGTATCAACTAAACAACTTCAAACAAAAATTCTTCCTGTCTTACTACCCCCCTCCCCAACTTAGTGAGACTGCCAAAATTACTCCTGGAATAAGTGGATTATTGAATAGGCCTTAGAAAACTTGACAATATAGGGTTGTTGTTTTTTTGGCAGCAATAATATAGGAACCATCTTCTAATTATTAATGCAAATGACAGCCACAGGAAGTTCCTACAATTACATTTTGGGGGTAATCCTCAAGTCTCCTTAAAAATAATAATGTCAGTTCTTTTTCGCTCACTAAAATGTAATTAATCCTCCCAACAAACTGTATGATAGACCAATTTTAAGCTTTACCATCTTTCTCTCTAGGGGAGGTGGAATAGGTATAAGGTTTTTAAAAACATGTCATTTAGGAAGCCAAATGTAAGTGGATTCTAAATGAATTAGGCCCCACTCTCCCCCCACAAAAAAAGGTCTTTCACTTTATGAGCATACCTTGAAATATTGAACTAAGGGAGCTATTAGCAAGAGTTTGGTAATTTCATAGGAAAGTTGCAATGGACTTTAACACACATAACTCAGAAATATGCATCTTTTGTATTGTTAAATTACTTCCTAAGCTCTTAGAGCACTGGTTCTCAACCTTTTTTTAATGCTGTGACCTTTTAATACAGTTCCTCATGTTGTGGTGACCCCCAATCATAAAATTATTTTCGTTGCTACTTCATAACTGTAATTTTGCTACTGTTAATAAAACATAATGTAAATATCTGTGTTTTCTGATGGTCTTAGGCTCTACAGCAGCGGTTCTCAACTTGTGGGTCGCGACCCACAGGTTGAAAACTGCTAGCAAGGTCGCCTAAGACCATCAGGGAAAACAGATATTTACATTATGATTCATTAACAGTAGCAAAAGTACAATTATGAAGAAGCAACGAAAATAATTTTAAGATTGGGGGTCACCACAACATGAGGAACTGTATTAAAAGGTCACAGCATTAAAAAAGGTTGAGAACCACTGTCTTAGAGAATGTTTAGCTTTATCCTTGCATAAAGCAGATGCTAACCAATGACGTACCACTGCAGAATATATGGGCTCAAGAAGACATGCTCCTTACCAGATAGACATGTCCATAAAATTAAGAACACATATTATGAAAATAAATAAAATAAGAAGTATGTGTTTTCTGTTGACAAATATTTCTTTTGGAAACTCTGACTTAAGGTTGCTTTGGTGTGGCCATAAATTGAAACATATGGAAAGTTGTAGGAATTTTCAGGTGCTTTATGTATGAGAACTGTAATCCATCAGAGTAATAAAAACTTCAAAAAAAAAACATACAGAAAAGTTCAAAGAATAACACAGTAAAATCTGTGTATCTGCCACACAGAATAAACCAACATTAGCATTTAGGAATGTTTTCTTCAGATCCCTTATTGAATGGGGGAGTAAAGAAATGACTCCACAAGTTAATTTTCAACGTGGTCTATTCCCTTCTCTGGTGCTCGGTTCCTCTATCCCTCCCCAGAGGCAACACGAATTTGTTTTCTAGTTAGAGCTTTTGTTTTCACGAAAGATTTAAATATCCAAAGACAATGCACTAATAAAATTGGCAAGCCTCTGATGAGACTTTTTAAGAAAAGAAGAAAAAGATTCATAATAAGGAATGAAAAAAAAAGGGACAATGCTACAGATCCTATACACATTAAAAATGTATCAACTAAACAACTTCAAACAAAAATTCTTCCTGTCTTACTACCCCCCTCCCCAATTTAGCGAGACTGCCAAAATTACTCCTGGAATAAGTGGATTATTGAATAGGCCTTAGAAAACTTGACACTATAGGGTTGTTGTTTTTTTGGCAGCAATAATATAGGAACCATCGTCTAATTATTAATGCAAATGACAGCCACAGGAAGTTCCTACAATTACATTTTGGGGGTAATCCTCAAGTCTCCTTAAAAATAATAATGTCAGTTCTTTTTCGCTCACTAAAATGTAATTAATCCTCCCAACAAACTGTATGATAGACCAATTTTAAGCTTTACCATCTTTCTCTCTAGGGGAGGTGGAATAGGTATCTTTCTTGCCCTGCCACTTGCTTTTTAACCAACATTTTCTAACCTATCCATGTAGCTGCTTCATTTATTATAACTGCTACTTAGTATCCCATCATGTGAAAAAAAACAATTTATTTATATCTTTTCCTACTGAAGGGTATTCAGAACGTTACCAAATTTTTTCTATTATAAATCATGCTGCAATTAATATTCTCACATATATTATATATGTCTCCTCTTGTATGTTGAATTTCTCCTGCTCTTGTTCATCAGGCAGCCCTATCAATAAAATAACGTAATGCCCTATCTCCAATATTTTTATATATCTTTACAAACTATGAAAATGTCCTATTATACTAATACATAATGTTTAACATAAAGTGTAATGTTTTTCTTAAAAGATAAAATAAATACATTTATGTATTTTATCTTTTAAATTCTACTATTTTCTTCCCACATCCCATTTTAATTGCTGAGTATAGACATGGTCATCTATAATTATATTATATTTACTTATATTCTATTTTATTAATGTTATCATATATCATTATTCTATGTTATTGTATTACTCTTTCCTAAATTGTACTAATTTATGTTCCTTCTATCAGAGAATGAAAATTTCCATTTCCCTACAGCCTTATCATACAAAAGATGCTTTAAACATATTTTGGAAAAAAAACTTTAAACCAGCAGAAAAGATGCTAGAATGCTACATGACATCCTGTGTAAGTTTCACTTAGATTCACCAACTTTCTTTCTTTCTCTTTCTCTCCTCCCTCCCCTCTTTTCCTTCACATGTATTTATATTTTGTCACATATTTTCCCCTTGAATCTTTGGAAGTAATTTGCAGCCAATAAAAGACATTGATCCTAAGTATTCCCACATGTAACTCCCAAGAAGAAACAACTTTTCCGATGTAGCCAAGGTACAATGATCAAATTCCGGAAACTTAACATAGATATAGAAAATTTCACTAATTTTCCCAATCAAGTTCTTTCTGGCAATTTTTTTCCTGACCCAGGACTCACGTTGCATGTATCTGCCATCATGTCTCCTCAGTCTCTTTTAATCTAGAGCAGTTCCTTGGACTTTCTTTTTCATGACACTGACCTAAGAGTACAGGTCAGTTATTTGTTTCCTGCCCTTAATCTGGATGTGCCTGGTGGCTCACACAGGATTAGATTGCATTGTTGGCAGGAATGCCATGTGACTGATGCAGTGTTCTTCTTAGTGAATCCCATCAAGTGGCTCTCAGATTTTTAAAGTTTTGCCAATCTAATGGTAGTTGGCTACCCTGACAGTGAGACAGAGAGAAAGAGAGAAGTTGAGAGAGAGAGAGAGAGAGAGAGAGAGAGAGAGAGCGAGCTGTGAAAGCAACAGTGCCTCTTATGATCAGCCTCATAAGTTGTGCATTGACATTTCTGCTTATTCTATCCACTGGAATTGAGTCGCTGAATCCTGCCTACAGAGAAGAAAAATTAGATTCCCCTTCTTGAAGGGAGGAGTGGGCATATTTTTTAAATGTTTTATTTAAAATAATTTTTTATTCTTTTTCTTTTGAATTTCAGTTTTATTGAGTTATAATTGACATATACAATTGTAAGATATAGAAAGTGTACATTGTGGTAATTTGATATACATATACATTGTTAAAGGATCCCCCCCTTCATCCATCATATTTCAATTACACAATAGAGTATTATCAACTATAATCACCACATTTTCCATTAGATCTTCAGGTCTTAATTCACCTTACAGCTGAAAGTTTCTATCCCAATTCTCCCATCCCCAGCCCCTGGTAACCACCGTTCCACTGTTTGCATGAGTTTGACTTTAGGTTCCACATATAAGTGGGTATGTTTTTTAACCACCACAATCCTGGAAGATGAAAATGTAACCAAGCATGATTTCTAAACCAAAAGGTGGGGGATTGGCCACACACCCTCCTCCAGGCAGATATACGGCCTATTTCTTAGACCTGTGATCCTTTCTTATAATAATAGTCAATACCCACAAGCTATTAATCTTATCTGTTTTCCTGGAAAGGAAAGTTGTTGCAGACCCCATATGGGAATATTTTCAAGGGTCTCTCATAAGGATTGTTGTCAGGATTAACTGGGATAATAAATGTAGTGCCTGATCCCTAAGAAGTGCTCATTAAACGGTAGCTGTTAATATCCTGTCACCAAGCTTTAGGATGCCACCCCTGGAGTCTCTGGCATCTCCTTTTATCTGCTGCCCCATTTACCCTTGCCTTGATCTGAACTACCACACAGGACCCCTGCTTCCCTCCTTGTCTCTGTCTTCCTCTACATCAGTGGTTATCAACCTTCCTAATGCCGCGTCCCTTTCATACTGTTCCTCATGTGGTGGTGACCCCAACCATAAAATTATTTTCGTTGCTACTTCATAACTGTAATTTTGCTACTGTTATGAATCTTAATGTAAATATCTGTGTTTTCCGATGGTCTTATGCGACCCTGCTAGCAGTTCTCAACTTGTGGATCGAGACCCACAGGTTGAGAACCACTGCTGTAGAGCCTCAGACCATCGGAAAAACACAGATATTTACATTACGATTCATTAACAGCAGCAAAATTACAGTTATGAGGTAGCAACAAAAATAATTTTATGGTTGGGGTCACCACAACATGAGGAACTGTATTAAAGGGTCGAGGCATTAGAAAGGTTGAGAACCACTGCTCTACATCTTCTTTACTTTACAGAAGAGGTCTGCTTTGTCTTTAAAGTTTAATTGTAGCTGATGTTTTACAGAAGCTCCATTTAATCGCTGAGCTAATCTACTGAGTGCCTGATAGTCCTGAGACAGTAACACGCTGAGCCAATTTGACCAGGGGTGCGGGGAGTGGTTAAGAAGAAAATAAGGGAGAGAGAGAAATAAAAATATTATCCAGCCAATGATGGAAGAATTGTAATTGCTCTGGTACGGTTTTATGCAGAATGGAAAGAGGGCAACTACTGTTGAAAATAAGCTTCCCTCTCAACGTTCAAAAGATACCCTCTTCTGGTTTGATGAAACACTGAGTCATCCCATCTTTGGCAATATTTCCCTGGGTCATTGAGTTTGTAGTTCATAGTCTAGGTCTTTGTAGAGCAATGACATCTGCTTGAGTATTCTCTAGCAATTGAATTTGATGCCTTACAGGAAAGTTCTTTCCCAAAACGCATTTTTAAGACCTCGTTGGAAATCCTGGGTGATGTGTTGTGCTCATGTCAGGGGTAACATAACTGCTCAACATGCATGCATTTCGACAATAAAATGTGAGAATGTTGAGTGCAAGAGTCATTGCTGGTGTGTTTTTCTGTGGACAGCGCAGGCGCGGGAAGTTCCCTTAGAGGTAAAACAATGAGATCAAACAATGCTGGGCCTTCAGGAACGCTGACTCCTTTATCTCTAATCACTTCCTCATGGCCACCTTATGACTGCTATTAATTAGTCATTAATCGCTGCCAAACCCAGACTTTCCATTATGGCTGGATTCCCCCAGGGCCATGGCCGGTGACCCATCGGAAGGAGGGGCTGCGGGGCGTGGGTGGCAGTGCCAGGCGCATGGCTGGTCCACAGAAGCAGGGGCCACAGAAGCAGGGAGGTTGACAGTGTCCTCGCCTTCCCCGAGAGTCTCAGGGGGAGCCCTCACTCATCGCAGGAGGGGATGGGCTCCTTTCTGCCGGCGCCATGCTTGGCTCGGTGCCGCTGGAGGTGATTGGACCGGGTGAAGGCCTGGCCGCAGTCCCCGCACCGGTAGGGCCTCTCCCCGTTGTGGCCCCGGATGTGCTGGGCCAGCTCCGAGGCGATGCGGAAGGCCCTGCCGCACTGGGCACAGAGGAAGCCCTTCTCCCCGGAGTGGACCTGCTGGTGCCGCTTCAGGGTGGAGGAGCGGGCGAAGGCCTGGCCGCACTGCGCGCAAGGAAAGGGCCTCTCGCCCGTGTGGATGCGCCGGTGGCGCGCCAGGCGCGAGGGCTGCGCGAAGGCCACGCCGCAGTCCCCGCACTTGAAGGGCCGCTGGCCGCTGTGCAGCGTCTGGTGCTCCACCAGGTTGGAGGCCTTGGAGAAGCTCCTGCCGCAGGTCGCGCAGCGGAAGGGCCGCTCGCCCGAGTGCACGCGCCGGTGCTCCAGCAGGCGCCTGGCCGCCGCGAACTCCCGGCCGCAGGCCGCGCAGCGGAAGGGCGTCTGGCCCAGGTGCGCGCGCCGGTGGCGCAGCAGCGACCGCGGCTTGTGGAAGGTCCGGGCGCACTCGGGGCAGGGGAAGGGCCGGTCGCGGCTGTGCATGTTGCGCTGGTGCTTGCGCAGGTCCGAGGAGCGCACGAAGGCCTTCCCGCAGTCGGGGCACGGGTAGGGCTTCTCGCCCGTGTGGGTGCGGAGGTGCTTGCGGTGGTCCGAGGCCCAGGTGTAGGCTTTGCCGCAGAAGGAGCAGCGGTAGGGCCGCTCGCCCGTGTGCAGGCGCCGGTGCTGCTGGAGGGTGCCGCGGTGGGAGTAGGCCTTGCCGCACAGCTCGCAAGTGTAGGGCTTGTCGCCTGGCCGCTGCGCGCCGCGCGGGTCGGCGGGGCGCGGGTCGGCGGGGCGCGGGTCGGCGGGGCGCGGGTCGGCGGGGCGCGGGTCTGTGAGCCTCTGGAAGGCCCGGCCGCCCCGCAGGCCCTGGCATGGAAGCGTCTCCTCCGCTCCGCCCGCGCCCGCCGGTCTCTGGCCCTGCTGGCCAGTCCCCGCTGTCTCTGCCGCTGCCCGCGTGGCTGTGGCGGGCGACCCCTGGGGTCCTGGGTGTGCCTCCTGCTTGGGGACACACGCGGGGGAGCGGCTGTCTGGGGACATGTCCACAGCGCCTTGGGCACAGGAATACCTTCCGGTGCCAGGGACGTCGCCATCGTCGCCATCGTCGCCTGCAGAGAATGAGTCCCCAGGAGGCTGTTTCCGGCTTGACAACCGCTGCGAGAGGCCGCCGACGGGGGCGCTCTGAGCCCCGCTGGCCCCGGGGGAGGCGTGGGTCTGGGTGGCCTTGGATTCACCTCTTTCTCCGCAGGACTTCCCACGTGAGGCGACCCCAGCACCAGCGTCAGAGAATTTCTCGTCCTCGTCGCTGGGAGGCTGCTGCCAGGGCAAGTGGGCCTTGTCCCGAGTCCCTGGCGAGCTGCCCCGGGGACAGGCGGGGGCATCGGGGTCAGCGGTGCTCTCGGGGTCTCCTGCCTCCCCGCCATCCTCATGTTCACTCTTGAAGTTCATGCTCAGCTTCCGGGGCTCCTGAGGCTCCTCATTCAAGCTGCAGAGAGGAGACCCCTCGCCCCCCCTGTCCTGGGGGTTCCCCTCTGCCATGATGCTCAGGCACTTCTCCTCCTCCTCCTCGCAGCCACAGCCTCTGCCTGGCTCAGGACACCTGCAGAAAGGAAAGGGTCGAGAGGAGGTCACAAAGAATGTGCTTAATCACATTCACCGCCCGGGGGACTGAGGTCCTCACCACAGGTCTGTGTCCAGCTGTGGCCCTGCCAGCCACTCTGCTGTGCCTCCCAGCGGCGGCAGCGGCCGGGCCTGCTCAAAAATCCACAGTCAGCCTGAATCCCTGCGGAGATGCCACTCGCTAGGAGATCCACCAGGCAGTGCTGTCCAGGATGGCAAGGGTGGGCGTTGGCTGAGTGCTAGCTGTGCCTGGCCCGTCCAGGGGGCTCAAATCCCCAAGTGCTAGCTGGTGGGAAGGCCAGATGTGAGGCTGGGAAGCAAGGAAGCAAGGTCTGGACCTCTCCAGGCGCCCCCCCCTCTCTCCCTCTCTCTCTCTCTCCCTCTTTCTCTCTAAATCCTCACCTGAAGATATTTTTTCATTAATTTTATTTTTTCTATTTTTAGAAAGAGTGGAAGGGAGTGGGAGAGACACAGAGAGAGAAACATCAATGTGAGAGACACATCAATTGGTTGCCTCCCACACGCACCCTGCCTGGGGCTGGGGATAGAGCCTGCTACCAAGGTATGTGCTCTTGACTGGAACTGAACCTGGAACCCCTCCATCCATGGGCCGATGCTCTATCCACTGAGCCAAACCAGCCAAGGGTCCAGGGCTCTTTATCCGGCCAGACAGGAAGTTGAAAACCAGGCTGGCTCTTGCTGTCCCTGCCAGAAGCACCAGTCTGCCATCTCGTGACAGTGCCAGCTGGGACCGTCCCAGGCACTGGGCTGTGTGGGCCACCTCTTCCAAACCAGGTCCCTGGGAGAATGGGGGTGAGTCAGATAAACACCAGGGTGTTGCCAAGAAGATACAGCAGCCCCTCGTGGCTTCTTAGGGCTTCTTGGGCCTTTGCGATGAAGAGCCCCCAGTGCTGGGCAGGTTAGCGTAACACCCAGGGGAGGAAGGCACGCCCAGGGAGAGCTTGAACTGCCTTAGACATTGCTTCCTCTTAAACACTCAGGAGAATGCTGTGTCACATTTGTCTTAATGTAAAAAATAGTGTTTTAAGTTACCTTCCGTTTAAATGTTTAACTCCCAAGCCTGCCATATTTATCCCATGACTTCAGGGATTCCTGCTCCCCGCACCCTGCAATGGATCCCAGGGGTATGCGTATCCCCCACATACTGGCATTTAGGGTTTTGGCAGCATGAAACAAAGAAAAACCGCTGGGGTTGATGAATAAGGATTGTTTGTGTGGGTGATATATATACATATAGATATATATAGATATAGATATAGATATATTAAAAAAATATATATAGCATATATATATATAATTGATTTTTTTTACAGAGAGGAAGGGAAAGGGATAGTTAGAAACACTGATGAGAGAGACATCGATCAGCTGCCTCCTGCACGCCCCCTGCTGGGGATGTGCCCACAACCAAGGGACGTCACACTTGACCAGAATCGAACCTAGGACCCTTCAGTCTGCAGACCAACGCTCTATCCACTGAGCCAAACCGGTTTCGGCGGCATGAGTGATATATTTTTAAGGAGCTGCTGTAGAGAGAGGCCGGCTATTGAGAGGGGGGCAGGGGGGGGAGAGAGAGGGAGGGAAGGGGGAGAGGAGGGGAAAGAGCTAGAGAGCTAGAGGGGGCAGATTTCCTCACCAGAGGCCTGAGTTTGCTTTGGTCTGGAGGGGACCACGTGAGAAGCCAGAGGGTGGTAGGCCTAGGAGTTCCTAGGAGCTCCACTTTCTGGACAGACATTAGGAGCCAGGCAATGTGCTAAGCACTCCACAAGCACGGTTTCATGTCTTCCTCCCAGCAGCCTTTAAGACAGATGCTATTACTGTCATTATGCTTCCCATTTTCCAGGGCAGGAAACTGAGGCTTAGCGAGGTTATAGGCCTGCTCAAGGCCACACAGCTCACAGCCAACAGCCCTGGGGTTTCTAACTCCGAGGTCTTTATGTTAAACCTAGAGCTGCGTGGCCCCGGATGTGGCCTCCAGACTGAGGCTCGCCCTGCAGCTGGGCCCTGGCCAGGAGCGGCCTCAGCATCCCAGGGAGGAGCCGCTGTGCTGTGGGCATCAAAGCCCCTTGTGTTTTCTGGGCCAAGGAACCTTGGCTTGGGAGCCTCACCACTGAGCTCCTCCCCGCTCCTGCCGGCCCAGAGTGCCCTCCTCCAGGAGAGAGACCACGGCTGCAGAGACCGCTCGCTGCCTGCGGTGGTCAAGTCTTAGCGCCTGTGTGTTTTCTTCAGAAAGCTTCTCTGTCCCTCCGGCCTCCCCCCACCCCTCCCCGCTGGCTCAGAGGGGTAAGAGGAGCCAGCTCTGCAGGTCGGGGGCTCCCAGGTGCTCCTCTTGAGGCAGGAGCCGTTCTGTCACTCCCAGCACGATGTATCCATTCACTCATTCCGCTGACGTTTTCCAAGCAGTCCAAACCGTGGACAAATCGTTTGCGCCTCCACAGGCATCTCCGAGCCTCGATTTCTTCCTCCGCGAGATGGAACTACTGCTTCTGCAGCAGAGCCTGCCGGAAGGCCCTGCACGCGGCCGCCCGAGGTGACCCGTGCTTTGTTCCTGGCGCTGGTGGCACTTCTGCGCCTCAGCCAGATGCTGGGAGGTTCTAGATGGACAGTCATGGCAGCCCAGTGGTCGTGTTCTGCCCTGTTACACCGGCCCGCATCTCGCCCGGTCCTCCTGCAGCTCCTGCCTGAGCGTAAGCTTAGTGACTGTGTGTGCGGAGCGGGGAGCAGGGGAGAGAGGTCCGCACCTTCAAGTTGGATGCAGGAGCCTCAGAGGGACGCCATGCGGCAGTGAGCGGGGTGTCCGTGTCTCGTGACCCTTGGTGCCCTGAAGCCCAGGGACTCCTCCAACTCTGCTCTGTTCCCATAACCTGTCAGTGTGGCTGGCATCGCTCTTTTCAGGGAACCAGGCCTGAGATATTTTCCGCACAGTGGTTCTTAGAGAGTGGCCGTGTGTGTGTGTGTGTGTGTGTGTGTGTGTGTGTGTGTGTGTTTCATAGAGCAGCACAGCACTAGCCAGCTGACGATGGCACACTCACCCCAGCATGTCTGCTCCGGGACTGTGGGTCCACCAACAGGGACAGCAAAGCTCCATGTGAATGAAACAGCTTTCTTCCCCGCCGGTCTTTCTCCGGGACAACACGCCGTCCATGCTCACGGGTCACTGTTTGCAGACCGCTTCCCTCACCCCCCCCCCACCCACCCACCTCCAGCACACGTGCCACGTGTCCCGTTCCCCTTCCTCTGGGCCCCGGTGAGCCGCCTCAGGGAGCACACAGCCTCTCCAGGGGATGCCTCCACAGCAGGCAGTCCCACCCCTATAAGCAGGCGCATCCTGGGGAACCCCGCCCGCCTCGGTCCTCCCCTCCGGAGCTGCCAGAGGCTCTCTCTGGACCACAGGAGGACAGAGAGGAGGCAGGGACTCGGGTGGGGTTTTCTGGCAAAGCTACAGGTCTTCCAGGTCTGCAGGAGATGCCCTGTGGTGGCCGCTCTGCTCTCCCGCTGTGCTGCCCCCTAGAGGCGGTCAGAGACAGTGCGCCGCTTCCTCCACACTTGCCAGCCAGGAGTGGCCGAGTGCAGCTCCCGCTCCCCAGCCTCAGACCTGGCCGCTTGCAGAAGCCTGGCCCTCGGGCCGGTTGCCGCTCCTGGCCCGGCCCCTCTTCCCTTTCCTTCCAGAGACGGCGCTGGGTCTCAGGGCAGCCCGCTCCACCCTCCCCTCGCCTCCACCTCTGAGGGGGCTTCGCCACCTGCTCACCTGGGAGATGCAGACAGCAGCGTGGGCCCCAGCCCAGCCCTGGCACGTGTGACCTCTCAGAGTTCGGTACAAATTGGCACAAGTCGGCAGAGATGCTGTCCCTGTCCCTCAGGCTTCTGTATCCTGTCCAGCAGCTGCAGAGAGAGCGCAGGAGACAGGGCGGTGGAACAGGACCTTCCTGCCTGCACCCCAGACAGCAGCCAGGAAGCAGTGGGGCTGCCCTCTCCCACATCCCGATGCTCCCTCTGCCCCCGCCTTCCCTCCTGCGGGCCAGCCTCCTCCCCCCCCCCAACCTCCCCCGCCCTCTGGAAGGCTGCTCAGCCCTCCTGCTCACTCTCATGCCTCTCCCCCGCCCCATCTGCACAGCCAGCTGTTCCTCCCCCAGTCCTGCCCTCAGAGGTCCATGGGCCCCTGGCCACAGGCGCGCTTCCCGGATGGGCATGCCTCTTCCCTCCCGGGGAGGCAGGACGCGGTGTCTGGCTGTTCTCCCGCCTCCCTATTCCAGCACCCACGTCTCCCAGAGCTGTGGTTTGAAGTGTTCCCAGAACTTTCTGAAGTAGGCATCATTGGCTACCGATGCCCCTGACCATGTAGCTGCGGGGAGGGCTGTGAGGAGACCAGTGTCTCTCCTTGTTCATACAGATGCCGGGCTGTCTGGGCACACACATAGGAGATGCACATGCAGGAACGGTGATGTCCGAGGCTGCCAGAAAGCATGCTGGCTGACTGCAGGGCTCTGGGATGAGGCTGGAATCTGACGGCTCACGGGCTGTGTGACTTCAGGTAAGCTACTTAACCTCTCTGGGGGATCTGATGGTATCCCCACCATGGGGGTCTCGGGAGGCGAATAAAATAATTCATATTGAGAGCTTTGCATAGCATCTGGAATAATACAACAGTACCCTGCAGAGTGAGCTGCCCACATTGCCGCTTTCGATGCTGCCATGTTTCTGGGGGAAAACAGGGCTCACGGGGTGCCCTTACAGCCCATGGATTGTTAGGGCCGCGCGGCACTGCCACCTCATGCTTTTGTCTGAACCGTGATTCGCAGACTGTGGTGCAGACAAGCCAGCTGACTCTGTAGGTGTGGCTTCCGAGGGGGAGGCAGACAGCAGGGGGATGCCTCAGGGTCTCCCTTGGGTCTGAAAGTTGGGAACAGGTTCCAGTCCTGACGTCCTTGATATAAAGTGCGCAGCGCTTCAGATATGTGGCTATGCACTGGGCAGGTGAGGATCCCTAGCTCTCACACATTTCTTAAAGGGGCATGACCCAGAAAAGGTGAAGAACCATTGGTATTGGGGGTAGGGTGTAGGATGATACAGAGAGTAGGTACTTAAAATATCTCCCATAGCCACGTATCATCCCACATCCCAGCACTGTTGTTCAGAATTTCCCCAATGGCCTTACCGCACGGGTTTTGGCAAGCAAGTGGCTGGATTCCTCAGGAGGGGCCTATGGAGGTAAAAGTGGGAGCTGGGATGAGTGTGTGTGTGTGTGTGTATGAGTGAGTGTGTGTCCCTCCCACTCCCAGACTCATGACAACAGTGTACATTCATTGAGTGTTCACCCATGCCAACCCTATGCTAACACACTACATGCAGCGTCTCCATCAACCCTCACCACATGCTGATGGAGTGGCTGCCATCCATGTTATTCCTGGTTGCAGATTGAGGAAACCGAGGCACAGACAACTCAGTATCTTACCAAGGTCACAGCCGCACCATCACTATGCTGTGGAGCTGAGGAGCTGAGGTTCGGTTCCAGGTCTGCACTCTGAGCCACTCGACCACGAGCTGCACACACTCTGTCCCTTCCGTGCCTGCACGTTTGGCATTTTCTGATTCCACCCTCCTTCCCTCACCCCCAAGGCTGCATGACCTGTGTATGTGGGGTCACTGCAGGGACTCCCCCAGAAGACTTTCTTTTCCCTCAGCCTAGCTGCCCAAGGAGACCATGGTTCTCATGAATGCCTACCTGCTATCCAGCTGTCTTTTCATTATACTTTTTAAAAAATACATTTTTTATTCATTTCAGAGAAAGAAACATGGATCGGCTGCCTCCTGCATGCCCCGCACTGGGGATTGAGCCCACAATCCTAGACATGTGCTCTGACCTGGAATTGAACCATGACTTCCTGGTTCACAGGTTGATACTCAGCCACTGAGACAACCAGGTTCATGGCTTTGTTTCTAGAAACCATAGCAGTGGACCGTCACCTAACCCCGGGGCTCCCATGCTAACGTGCCCTGACTGCCTCCTCCTTGGTTCTCAGGACACACTGGTGTGCTGGAGAACTCAGAGCCACTGGCAGGCAGTTCCGCCGGGGGAAGGCCATGCGGGAAGCAAGGAGGAGGAACTGCCTCTGCCTGGACTTTGGGGAAGTCTTTCCAACAGAGAAAGCTGGGCCTTGAGGGATGAGCCGGAGTCTCACTTCCTTCAGAAATGTCACACCTGCTCCTGGGCCCTTTCTCCCCTGGCTCTGCCTCTCTCTGCACAGAGCTGGGCCTCCAGCTCTCTGGCGCCCCCTCTGGCTCACTTGTGCATTGCTTCTAGGATTCTGGCTGCTGCTGCTGCTGTAGAGCCTCTGGCTCCCCTGTCCTCCTGGGCCCCACCTCCAGGCCTGGCCAGCGTACAAGGAACCTTTTCTTTCCAAGGCACACACGCCTTTCCTCACAGCTGTCTAGCTGGGCTGCCTGAACAGAGAGGGAATTCATAGGTGATGAGGAGAGGTGTTTGAGGTTTCCATAAAAATGCACCTCCCGTTTCCTTTTCCAGATGCTGCACTGAGCATAACTGGGGCAGGCCTCTCTCCAGAAAGCTCTGGCTGCGAGCGTCAAGCCAGAAGTGTGAAAGTTCCTGACAGAAAGCCCCTTCAGGGCCCTTGGAGTACAGTGTCACCCCCTGTGGGCTCTGCTGGCTGGTGAGCCGAGGCCTGTTCCTGCCTGTTCCTTAGAAAGGCCGTGAACACCTCGGGCAAACCACTTCGAATGGTGGGTGTGGATGGAGTGGCTAAAAAATATAAAGGCATACTTTGTACCGTTTTATGCCCTTACATTTTGAAAATAACGAAGAGGCAGGTTATGTCCGGTATGTAACATATAAAAATAAAAAAGTATCAACCATCGACTAGTGGCTGGGCCACATAAGGTAAACCTGCCTTGGCTGACTCCAGTCCTCCTCTGATTGTGATGGGCACCCCAGGGTGATAGGGTGAGTGGGGTCAGGGCGGAGCTGTGTTGGCTCCAGGTGGGTTGCTCTGGAGATGAGGACCAGAGGGTCTGGGTTCAGCTTTCAGCCTTCAGCCTTTAGCCAGGTGTGTTCCTCTGGGAGGAACTGGGGAGCAGAAGGAGGGGGAAGAGATGGAAGAGGCTCTCTGCACAGAGCACAGGAAAAGTGGGGCAACATTCTTTCCCAGGAAAAGTGGGGTGGGGTGACTGTTCAGGCAGAAGAACAGTAATTTCAAGTTCCCTGCGTTGAGATCCAGCCTGGCGTGTCCGAGGGGCAGCAAAGAAGCCGGTGTAGCGGAGGAGGGACAGCAGGACAGGACGGAGAGCAGCATCAGGAGGCCACTGGGTGGGGCCTCGACCATTATGCTAGGAATGGCCTGCGTTTGGAATACATTGGGAACTCTTCAGAGGGTTTTGGGTAAAAGGGAGGCATTAACTGATTCACTTGACAGGCATTTACTACATGCTGATTCCTGTCTTAGATTTGAGGGTTTTATCAGTGAACAGAAACAAATTCTGCCACAAGAAGAAGCCTATAGCACAAACGGTCTATTTGGTAAAAGAAGAAAGGTCCCGAATAATGACCTCAGTTTGCACTTTAAGAAACTAGAAAAGAGGATTAAAGTAAATCCAAAGTAAGTATACTAAAGGAAATGTTAAACTTAGAACAGAAATGAATAAAATACACATAGTAAATAATATATAATAGAAATATATGTAATATGTTTATAAAAATAAAGAAAATATAATAGAAAAAAAACAATGAATCAAAAGCTGATGGTGTGAGACCAATAAAATCGGTAATCCTCTTATCAGACACACAGAGAGAGAGAGAGAGAGAGAGAGAGAGAGAGAGAGAGAGAACACCAATTAGTAAAACCAGGAATGGGAGAGACAACATTTCTACAGTTTTTATAGATACTAAAAAGATATAAACAACTTTATCTCAACAAACTTGACCACTTAGAATAGAAAAATTCCTTGAAAGAAACATACTAGCAAAGCTTACTCAGGAAGCAATAATGCTATAGCTCTCTATCTGTTACAGCAGTTGAATTTGTGGTTAAAACCAGCACACAAACAAAGCCCCAGGTCCAGAGGGCCTGGCCTTTCTACCCCCTCTGCACCTGTCACCAGGCGCAGCGGGCCCGGGAGGGTGTGACTTGGGCCAGGCAGGCATCGTCAGTGATACTTTATAGAAGAACATTTCACTGAAGGGATGTTGTAAGATGACACATGCAAAGTGCAACCAAAAGAGGTGGAAAGCTGCCTTCAGAGCAGGGACCAGCCGACTCCTAGCCAGGTCCCCAGTGCCTGACCACAACGTAGATACAGTCTACTGAACAAACGCCCTGATGCCACAATGTCGTATATTCTCTAGGAACAAATGAGGTCAAATTGCAGGTGTCTTGTCTGCACGTACATGAGAACACACGGAAACTTCTCCCTTCTCTATCTTTTTCTCTCTCTAACTCACTCTTTTTTTTAATATATTTTATTGATTTTTTACAGAGAGGAAGGGAGAGGGATAGAAAGTCAGAAACATCGATGAGAGACATCGATCTGCCGCCTCCTGCACGCCCCACACTGGAGATGTGCCCGCAAGCAAGGTACATGCCCCAGACCGGAATCAAACCTGGGACCTAGCAGTCCGCAAGCCGACGCTCTATCCACTGAGCCAAACTGGTCTCGGCACTCTCTAACTCACTCTTACCCTGCCTCCTCTCACGTAGAATGAAAATCTGGACATGCTCAGTCTACACATCATATTAGTTGCTGACATCCATATCATATTCCTTCCCTGTTCTCAGTTTCCATTAGACGAGGATTCATCCGATGCAAAAACCTCTAACTCACTCCCTCAAATAGATTCATTTGTTCATTTAATAAATAGTGACTGTTTAGCAATCATTAGTTGTCTATGGAATATCTGCCGTTTCCCACCTTCTTAGCAGACAGTAGGGTTTTCTTTCCTGGCCTCTTATGGAGAGTAAGGACCATGGGGTTACTTCTGGCTGATGAGGTGGGCGTGTCTTTCAGACAGAGCATGTATTGGCCTCCCTGAGACTCCAAGCTCCCTCTGCTCTCTCACAGGGCGACACCATCTAGTGTCCTGGATTCCTGAACCGCAGGGAGGAGCAGAGCCTCCATGCAGACCCACAGAGAGCGTGGAGTATGTGAGAGGAGTCAATTTTTAATTTTAAGTCTCCCACCTCCAAAATAAACATAATTAGTACGCAGATTATAGAATCTGTTCAATGTCACATTTATTTGCAAAGACATTGCAGCATTGGCCTAGCTGATTTAGCTCAGTGGATAGAGCGTCGGCTTGCACACTGAAGGGTCTCAGGTTCGATTCCGGTCAAGAGGGGCACGTGTCTGGGTTGCGGGCTTGATCCCCATTAGGGGAAATGCAGAAGGCAGCCAATCAATGATTCTCTCCCATCATTGATGTTTCTATTTCTCTTCCCCTCTCCCTTTCTCTCTGAAATCAATAAAGATATTTAAAAATAAAAAAATAAAAATATTGCAACATTGTTCACAGTGGCCAGGACATGGAGATAACTGAGTATCCTTGGATAGATGATTGGGTAAATATGTGGTTCATATACACAGCCATAACATAAGACGAAATACTGCAATTTCTGACAACATGGATGGACCTGGAGAATATCATGCTAAGTGAAATAAGTCAGATAGAAAAAGTTAAGTACACATATGATTTCACTCATATGAAGGATATAAAACTGAAAGCAACAAATGAAAAAAATAAGAAAACCAACCAAACAAAAACTCGTAGACACAGCCAACAGTATGGTGGTTACCAGAGCAAGGGGCGGGGGGTGAGGGTAGCAATGGATAAAGAGGGTCAAATACATGGTGAAGAAAGATGATAGGCAAACAATGCAATCTGAAGAGCATGTATCATAGGCAGGTATACTTGAAACCTATGTAATCTTAACCAATGTCAACCCAATAAATTTAATACAAATAAATAACAGAATCTGTTAGATGTTGAGGAATGTCATGAAAACAACAGGACAGTGCTGAGGGGCTTGGAAGCATGGCAGTGGTGTTGCAGTTTGAATCATCTGGGTGAGTTGTGTCTTCTTCAGATGATTCTGATGTAAAATCTTGAAGGAAGCAAGAAAGTACAATGTGCAGATAATCCGGGTGAAGCCAGGAGAGCGAAACCCAGTGCAAAGCTCCGGGTGGAGCCTGCCTGTAAAGTGGAGGACAAGGAGGCCTGGGTGGATGGGTAGCGTGAGCTGGGGAGACAGAGAGGAGCAGGAGGAGGAGGAGGAGGAGGAGGAGGAGGAAGAGGGTGGGGGGAGGAGGTCATAGTCAGATCATGTGGGGACTTGCAGGCCATTTTAAGAAGCTGGGCTCTTGCTGTGAGTGAGGTCTGAGCCAGGTCAGTGTGGCTGCTGTTTTAAGAAAGCTGGTGGGAGCCGTGGCAGAATTGGAAGGCTGCATGGGCAGCCTCTGTAGTGATCTGGGTGAGAGATGAGGGTGGTTTTGGACCAGAATGACCGCAAATGGTCAGCAGTGGTCAACTTGTGAGTATATTTTGAAGTTATATCTAACATCATTTGGTTACAGGTTGGATGCAGAAGTGAGAAAAAGAAAAGAGTCAGAGACAAATCCAAGATTTTGGGCCCAAGCAACTGGAAGGATGGAGTTGGCCTTAACTGAAGGGGGAAGACTGTGGGAAACAGATTTGAGGGGAGAAGGTCAGGGGTATGGCTGGGACAATGTTTCCAAGTGAAAACACCAAAGAGACGATTGGATATGGACACTGGATTGGATATAAGCATCTGGATTTCAAGGTGGAGGTCTTGATAGAATATAAAATGTTAAAGCTGTCAATGTATGGATTGCATTTGAAGCCACATGATTATATGAGTCACCAGGAGAGTGCAGGTGGCGAGGGGGTTAATAAGCAGGGGAGATGAGAGGGCTCAGCAAAAGAAGAGGACAAAGCAAGCTGAAGGAAATCAGAAGGGTCTGATCTTCTGGAGACCCAGGGAAGACATGATTCGAGGAGAAGGAAGTGGTCCATTAAATGAAAAGCTACCGAGAGCTCCTGCTCAGTGAAGACTAAGGAATGACCATAGGGTTTAGCCTCGTGGGCATCAAAAGCTGATGGGAGTAGATGTACAAGGAGCGGGGAACTGGAGGCAGTGAGTATGGACAGCTCATTCTAGGAGTCTCTCTGCAGGAGGGAGCTGAGAAGTGGGGACAGCGTGTTAGGATGCGGAGGGAAATTACCCAGGAGAGGAGACACTGACCAGGTCCGAGTGGAGGCAGTTTCTGGTGCGAGGTCCTGGGGAAGGTGAGAGAGGACAAGGCCCAAGCAGGGGTTGGTCTCTGCATAGGCAGTGCCCCCCTTCCCCCCAGGAACAGGAGAAAATCGAAAGGACAGGCATACAGATGCAGGTGTCGGGGGGATGCAGAGGTGGGAGTTTGAGGAAGTGCTCTGTCCAGGGCTCCTTCTGTGCAAGGTCATAGGCTGGAGGGCGGGGGGTGGGGGTGAGGGTGGGGGTGGAAGGGGGGGAAGGAGGCAGAGGAGGAGGCAGGGAGGGCTGAAAAGAAAGAAGGTAGAAAATATTCCCGTGGGAGAGTGAACGGGTCCATGACTGCCAGCCAGCAGCACAGGCCCACTTGAGGTGAGCGCCAAGGCCTAAAGTCCAGAAGATGGTGTGCCCTCCTCCGGCCGCGGCCAGCGGTGTGGGCGCAGAAGTGGAGCTCGCCAGGGTTAGAAACACAGTGAAGCAAAAAAAGGTGGGAGGGTGGTATTAAAGATGAGGGTGCAATCACAAGGGAAGCTGTTGAAGTGATAATCATGGAATTTAAGGGGGGGAGGTGGGTAAGAGGACATGGGGGTAATAGAACAAGCTGCAGAGTCAGGGATCCCCCTGGGATGAAGGTGTGACATGCAAACGCTTCATTTCTTTTTTGTTTTTATCCCTCACCTTAGGAGTGAGGCTATTTTTTCCACTGATTTTTTTTTTTTTCCCAGAAAGAGTGGAAGGGAGGGGATAGGGAAAAAGAGAGAACCCCAACCTGGGGTAGAGATTGGAACTGCAAACCAGGTAGTGCCCTTGACCCTCTCGCACGCAGGCTGGTGCTCTCCCACTGCCACACCGGCTGGGGTAAAACTTCATTTCGGCCAAAACGGTTTGGCTCAGTGGATAGAGCGTCGGCCTGCAGACTGAAAGGTCCCAGGTTCGATTCCAGTCAAGGGCACGTACATTGGTTGCTGGCACATCCCCAGTAGGGGGTGTGCAGGAGGCG
Organism: Lasiurus cinereus; assembly: GCA_011751065.1. NCBI lineage: Eukaryota > Metazoa > Chordata > Mammalia > Chiroptera > Vespertilionidae > Lasiurus > Lasiurus cinereus. The sequence continues at coordinate 20,788,782 of JAAGEH010000042.1, read as the reverse complement.
GCTCATCGATGTCTCTCTCTCATCGATGTTTTTAACTTTCTATCCCTCTCCCTTCCTCTCTGTGAAAAATCAATAAAATATATTTAAAAAAAAAAAACTTCATTTCATTAATATGACCTTTTCTCCTTTATCTCCCTTGGATTCAAACTGACCTCGTCCAGCACCCTGCTTCAACTGGTTCCTTCTCCCTTGCATGTCCACTCCCTTCATTATTAAGCACTCAGGACAATGAGGTCAAAACCAAAGCCTCTCTGGTCTGCTGACCTCAGAGACAGAATTTAGGTCAAACTAGAGATAACATCCAGGCCTCAGTTGTGCTGCAGCTCCAGGCCCAGAAAAGCGGTGAAACCAGACAAAGTGGGGTCCTGGCTGACATGGGGATCAGATGCAGTGATCAACTGCCCCCCATGCTAGTGCCCACCAGTCAGTCAAGATCACCTAAGCTCCTCAGCCACCAGGATTGCTGACCTTCCCCCCTGTGGCCCGTCCCCTGGAAGCTATTGGGAAGCCAGGTCTTCAGCCAGGTCTCAGGCGGGGGCCACGAACTGAAATAAACTCTTCCTTTCTTGGCTGCGAACCACTGTTCCTGTCTTACTGGGCTTTGGTGTGTGCAAACGGACCCCTTTAGTCCAATCACAAAGGGTTGTTGATGATGGAATTTTGGGAGCAGTGAGCTGGGGAATTGGGAGGTGCTAGTCAGAGAGGGAGGGGCACCCACTTGAGATTGCGGGGGGGGGGGGGGGTTGGGGGCAGTTATTCCTGACATCAGGCATTAGTCTTTGGCCTAATAGTCACCTGAGTGACTCTTTGAATAGAGTTTAGGGTAGATGATGAGACTGTTGGAAGGTAAGAGCTCGGGGGACTGAGCTCCACCAAACTGTAGTCCTGAGAATAATGATGACAGGATGGGGTTGCTGAGAGACCCAGACAAGGAATGGCGGGAAAGGATTTGTTTTGTCTTTTTGTTTTTAACCCTCACCTTAGGAGTGAGGCTATTTTTTCCATTGATTTTTTTTTTTTTTCTGGGAAAAGGCACCAACAAGGGGTGGTGGGTGCTGCAGGCTGGTGATGTGATCTTCAAAGCCAGGAAGTTTTAAGGGAAAATGGCCTGAAGCAGCCAGAAGGAATGAGGAAGATGCCTGCCTCGCCCGGTGGAAGGAGGATGTGGAAGAGACAAATGAGTCCACCTGAGCTGGCTTTGGGGAACTGTTCTCAGAGGGCAGTGCTCAACGGAAACAAAAGGAGGAAGAGAAGACCTGGCGGATCTGTTTTCAGCAGCTGAACACATCTTGGCGCCTTCCTGCCACACGTCAACAAACCTCTCAGACCAAATTCCATGCCACCTGCTCACCCCTTCTCCATTCCAGCCACAGTGTCTGCAGCACGCTTCTTGGGTGTGCCCAGTTCCTGCTAACCACAGGGCCTTTGCATATGCTGACGTGCAATTTCTCTTCTTAAAATCATGCCTCTACCGCCACCCCAGTCCTTTAGGTCTCATGTGGCCTGTCACTTCCTTTAGGAAACCTTGCTGACCCCCCTCTTTAAATCAGAGTGCTGTGCTGGGGCCATAGCAGCCACAGGGGTGCACACACAGTCTCTGCCCTCCAGCCATCCACAGTCTGGCAAAGCAGATGAAGAAGTGAGCAGGTAGTTTGAGAGTGTCCCAAAGGCAAGCCCAGAGCAGGTAGGAGTGCACGAGAGAAACCCATGATGGTGCAGGTGGGGATTCAGAAATGACAAAACACGATACTTAAAGGACCAGCACGCCTTAGTTGGGAGGCTGCTGGGAGCTGGGAGCCTTTCCTAGGGCTGGAGTGGAGGGAGTGAGGAAAGGTGATGCAGATGAGGGTGCCCAGTCAGGGCCTGTGGGAGTCTGGGCTCCTTCCTGGGACCATGGGTGGTGGAGGGTGGGGTCGGTGGTGGCCTGTGAAGGACTAGGGAACTCTGCTGTGGCCCCAAATGTGGAGAAAAGAAGCCCAAAGCACAGGAGGAAACCAAGGAGCTCGATGTTCTTGCACACGAGGGTCTACAGCAGGTCCACGCTGCTCATCGGTACACAGAGGGTCAGGCCGCGGATCACTAAGATGGGGAGGGTGGGCCTGTTGCGCCGCTGGTGGACCAAACCGTCTGGGAGGTGAGTGGGAGGCCAGGAGTCTAGGACAGTCTGTGGCTCTGGAGGTTCCAGGGCCCTGCCAAATGTTCCTCCCAGACGGCCTGTTCTCCTTTTGGCTTTAGAAGGCATATCATTCTTTTGCAGAACATTATCAAATTCGCCCCCACTTGAGTTTGGGCCCAAGACAAATGCCAGAACTGACACTCGGGAACCCAGTGACCATAACTGTCGGGGACACGGAACGGGCCGTCTGGGAGAAACATTTGGCAGGGCCCTGGAACCTCCAGAGCCACAGAATGTCCTAGACTCCTGGCCTCCCACTCACCTCCCAGACGGTTTGGTCCGCCAGCAGCGCAACGGGCACAACCTCTCCATCTTAGCTGCTCCGCGGCCTGACCTTCTTTGTACCCATGAGCAGCGTGAACCTGCTGTAGACCCTCGTGGGCCAGAACATCGAGCTCCTCGGTTTCCTCCTGTGGTCTGGACTTCTTTTGTCTACGTTTGGGGCCACAGCAGGGTTCCCTAGTCCTTCACAGGACCCAGTCCTTCACAGTCCTTGGCATCTGTCCCCTTAGGTCAGTGGTTCTCAACCTTCCTAATGCCGTGACCCTTTAATAGAATTCCTCATGTTGTGGTGACCCCCAACCATAAAATTATTTTCATTGCTACTTCATAGCTGTAATTTTGCTACTGTTATGAACTGTAATGTAAATATCTGATATGCAGGATGTATTTTCATTGTTACAAATTGAACATAATTAAAGCATAGGGATTAATCACAAAAACAATATGTAATTATATTTAATATTTATTTCTAATTACAAATAAATGAAATTTTGTCTTGAATCGTGGTGTAGCATGGGTAACAGTCTTTTTGTTAAAACATATTTTATTGATTTTCTACAGAGAGGAAGGGAGAAAGATAGAAGGTCAGAAACATCGATGAGAGAGAGACATCGATCAGCCGCCTCCTGCACGTCCCACAGTGGAGATGTGCCCGCAAGCAAGGTTCATACCCCCAACCAGAATCGAACCTGGGACCTTTCAGTCCGCAAGCCGACGCTCTATCCACTGAGCCAAACCGGTCTCGGCAGCATGGGTAACAGTCTTAATATGACAACAGTAAACTATATTGCTACATTTTGCTACACCGAGGAACATTGTGTTGGTTCCTAAGACCATGTGAAATAGGTGTTTTCCAATAGTCTTAGGCGACCCCTGTGAAAGGGTCATTCGACCCCCAAAGGGGTCGCGACCCACAGGTTGAGAACCACTGCCTTAGGTTACCAAGGGGTTCTTTCAGCTTGGGGTGCACAGGTCTGCTGGCTCCGGGACTCTGGCTCTGGGATGACTCTCTGCCATTCTCAGGACCTGGACATTTTTTTGCAAGGCTGGAAGAGGAAGGGGTTGGGGTTGCCGAGAGACCCATAAAAGGGGCCACTTCCCTCTGGGGCCTTGATACTTCTCTGGGGGCACCGCAGGGGCCAGGTTGGAGTGGCGACCCAGAGCCCTCTCCCCACGCTGGCCCGGAGGACACTAATAGGCAGACACCTTCTCTGTCTCCTGCTTCCCCATCACACAGCTTCCTCCCGCCTCTGTCTCGCTCTTCCCCAATAGGCCAGGAGGCCCTTAACACCCAGGGTCAAATTTTAGCAACGGAAAAACCAGTTTCTCTTTCTCTTAACCTTTAAATCCGCCCATAAGTTGAGGGGAAATATTTACATTCTGTCTTTTTTGGTGGCAGCAAAGAAGTGGACCAAAAAGGAAATACTGCCCTTTCTGTATCTAAACCGCGAGGATATTCTGTCTTGCAGTCCCTTTGCCTGGAATCTCCTTCCCGGTTTTTCATGTGGCTTCTCCTTTAGGATTCAGCCCAGCCGTCACCTCAGACAAAAACGATCCACGTGCCTGAACTGCCCCCACGCTCCACCCCCACGCCCCACGACCCTCTGCCTTCCTTTCCTCTGTAACAGACAGCACACACCTGGCTCATATCAAATGTGTGTTAAAGTGAATCAAATTCAGGACGAGGTGTGGACTAGCAGGATCTCCCCGTGGACCGATGGCTTAAATGAGAAGAGCAGCTTCAGTGAGTGGCCCCAGAAGAGGCACAGACTGGGGGACACTGTCGTTCTCAGAGTAGGGCATTGAAAGAGAGGAAGGGTAAAGGCGTGACACCTGACTTCCTCCAGGACACTAGGCACCTGGAGAATGGGCGATGTTTCTAGTATGGACCAGCAGGCGGCAGCATTGCTCCACGAAGAGAGTCTCCCTTTGCAGGGGAGGCAAAGGACCTTTTCTAAGCCAATCCCCAAGAGTGTTTGAGGCACCTACAAGGCCAGGGTGCCACTGCAGTACACACAGCAACCTTCTGTAGCCATTTGTGTGTCCAGTTCTCTCTAATGCCAAGCCTTCTTCTAGCCTATGGGTCTTGTAAGTTTCTTTCTTTCTTTCTTTCTTTCTTTTTTTAAAAATATATTTTTATTTATTTTTTACAGAGAGGAAGGGAGAAGTATAGAAAGTCAGAAACATCAATGAGAGAGAGACATCGATCAGCCGCCTCCTGCACACCCCCTACTGGAGTTGTGCCCGCAAGCAAGGTACATGCCCCCGACTATAAGTTTCTTTAAGAAAAAAACACACACAAGAAAAACAACCAAAAAAGACCTGTGAGAGGCTTCACCTGGAACCACTTGATCAGAAGCTCCCCGTGGCTCCTGGGCATGCCCAGGTGATTCACATCATGTAGACACGCCAAACCCTCATTTGTTGATTAGATTCCATAGGCCAGCCTTTCAGCCACAAAACTGACTTTGCCCATTAGGAAAGCCTGGCCCAGCTGGGCCCCAGGCCTGCCCTATGCCCGGGCACAGAACCTCAGCTGGGCAGGCCAGCAGGGCGTCTCCAGGTGTCCAGCAGGAGAGGGCTGCTTGGTGGCAGAGACAAGCAGTTCCTTCGGGCACAGCCTCCAGCTGCCCCAAGGAACATTCCTCTCTTCCCGGTCCTTGCGTCAGCCTCTACTTGGGCTGCTCCCCGGTGGCTGGCTGGACAAGCCTGCAGGGGCAGATGGGGTGTTGGCTTAATGCTCAGCCCCTCGCCTGGCAGGCAGGCTGTCTCCTTGCAGGGCCTCATGAAACGGGGGCCCCTGGAAGGCACCCTGGTTGGTATTGACCGGGGTACCAATTGGCAGGGCTACCTGTGCATGGAAAATGTGGGCCTGGGAGGCTGACTTTGAATGTTAATCATCAGTGACCACATTGCTTCTACCTCTCCCTGCAGCCTCCCCAAGTCACTGCCCGCACATGGCCTTGGGCAGAACGCTGCCAACGTGAGCGAAGGCTGCAGGAGGGAGCCCAGGGGCCGGCCGACTGGCCAACCTGAAGGAGCTGGTCTGGTGGGCACCATCCCGGTGGCTCCCACTTATCCGTCCACTCTTTCCCGTCTCCACGTCTTTGTCCACTCTGTTCTTCTGCCAGAAACTCTTCCTCGACTGACCCCTGCCATCCAAACCCTGTTAGGACCGTCCTTTTTCTCTTTTTAATATATTTTATTGATTTTTTTACAGAGAGGAAGGGAGAGGGATAGAGAACCTCAATGAGAGAGAAATATCGATCAGCTGCATCTTGCACACCCCCTAGTGGAGATTTGCCTGCAACCAAGGTACATGACCTTGACCGGAATCAAACCTGGGATCCTTCAGTCCGCAGACCGACACTCTATCCACTGAGCCAAACCGGTTAAGGCGGGAAAGTCCTTTCTCTGAGGCCACTTGTAAAGTTCCCTCAGGTCAACGCAGTGTTTGCCTCCTCTATCCCCGTGATATTTGCTGTGACTGTCTCTCGTTTCTGCACATACATCTCCCCGGCTGCAATGGAAGCAACTCAGAGGGATGGGGGCAGCATTGACCTCTCCCCCAGCTCCCGGGGCAGAGTGTTGGGAGGCATGGCGGGAGGGGGCACGCAGGAAGTGGAGCAGACAGGTGCGGTTGTTAAACATTGCAGATGCATACAGGGGGAGGGGGCAGACCTGCTAGTTGCAGGCAACAGGGCGGCCTTCCCTGTGGAGGTGGGAATTGCCCTGGGCCCGGAAGGGTGGACTGGGTGACTAGGAGAAAGGTCCCTGGTGTGTTGCCAGAGCTCTCTTCTTAAGGCGAAGCTGGGATGTTCTGAGGAGGATGACAGGGTCCATGGGTGGGACACGCCAATCACCAGCAACAGTGCTTGGTGCTCCTGCTCAGACCCCAGGAGGACTGTGCAGAGTGTGTGAACTGCCAGGGAGTGAGCAGCATGTGGACAGCAGGGCCTGGCTTCTCTCAGACCCAGTTCACCCCAAGGAGGGATCATCAAGCACAAAGCCAGAGAGAAATGCTGCCAGAGTGGGCACAGCACCCCCAAACCCTGTCCTTGTGCAGGAAGCAGAGCTCTGGTGTGGTCATGCCTGTCCGCAGCCCAGCGTCGAGGATCAGAGGGCGCAGGTGAGAGTGGAGTGCAGGTCTCCAAGCACCAGAGAGACGCTGCCTGGGGCCGGAGGATGTCCGCACTCTCATCACCTTCCTGCAGTGCAGGCTGGTGACTGTAGGGTCATCTACAGCTTTTCATCTCCCGTGAAAAGCTTGGGGCCTTTGCTTAATGAGGTCACGGTGCTTGAAGGGGAGAATGGGGAAAGGGGCCCACCCAGTAGGGGAAACCCCAGTGGAGGAAACCTTGTTCTCTGCCTTCTCGGCTCCACCCTGACCTCATTCCCTGCCCTCAGTATGCTTCCTTCTGCGTTTGCCTACGTTAAGGAAGGTTCCGCCAGGCAGTCTGCTTCCAGCCGGCCACGGCCCTGAGCGTGACTGTGCGTGCCGTGGACAGGGTAGGGGGCCCCAAGCCCACGGCGCAGGCAGCACTCTGCCCACCACAGCCTCACCCCTGTTGTCTGGGGAAAGGGCACCTCACGGACAGAGTGTACCTCGCATTCCCCGGGAGAACATGCTTTTTCTCCACTATCTGATGGAGCGCAGGCCAAAAACATGTACCTCCCTGCCCTTCGTTTCTTCCTCCGAGGGCACCCCTGTCCTTAACCAGGGCACCTTGCTGTGCTCTGGAAAACAGACATGTCTGTCCAAGCAGGCTCCCCCCGGGCATCCCATAAGATCTGGCAGGTGGGGCAGCCCAGGCTCGAGCCCCAGGCTGGCCCTGAGCCACGACCCTCCTCCTCTGCCCCAGGCTGGCCCGCTGCCTCCCATGAGTCACTCAGGGAACCAGGAAGGCGACCACAGGTGGAAAACAACCGCCCCGTGGCCGCGGGCAGGCATCCCTGCCCAGGGCCGAGTGAAGCCAGGCATTCCTTGCCACCCATTCAAGCTGGGCCTGTCCCTGGGGGAACAGGAAGGGGCAGCAGGACGAGTGTCCAGGAGCTCAGTGTGTGGTCCCCCCTTGTCATTTCTGACGTCAGCACCACCGAGTGCCCTTTCGGAGGGGAGGGACCAGGAAGAGCAGAAATAATGTGATCAGAACGCTGCCAGGCGGCTTCCAGGGAAACTGGGTGAGCCCATCACACTGAGCAGTGCCTTTTGGTAAACAGAGAGCAGCTCTGCCCTCCTGGCTCATCCCGAACACACGCATCCAGGGCGTTAGCCTCTCCCCACTCTGCATCCGCATCTCAGATCTGGTTCTTCATGTGGAGCATATAATTTGGTTATGGGTCTGTCTTCCCCACCAGTGAGACCCCAGTTTCCTGTCCCTGACCGTGGGCACAAGGCTTGTCGCCTGCACTCAGGGGACATCTTTGGAATCAATGAATGAACACTCAGGCTCCATATAGCACCCCAGTGATTCAGGTGGTCGTGTGGCCCCTTGAAGACGCCTCCAAAAGTGAGGGGAGAGAAAGTGTCTGTGGCAGGTCCCAATCTCTGAGAAATGGGATTATAATAGCACCACCACATAGAGTTGGGGATGAACTGAGTTAATTAGATTTGGAAAGCACTTAGAGCCATCTATATATACAAAAGGCTAAGCGACCATTGCATCCGAAACAACTGAACAGATGACCAAACAGGCCGTGTGGGGTGATCAGGCTGACAGGGGGGTTAGTGAGGGACGACCAAACAACCGAGCAGCAGGCTGCATGGGGTGACCAGGCTCACAGGGGAGGAATTTGGGGGTGAACAGACCAGTGGGTGGGGACAGTGAGGAGCGACCAGGCCAGCAGAGGTGGGCAGTGAGGGGCAATCCAACAGGCAGACAGGTGAGCAGTTAGAAGCCAGTGGTCCTGGATTTTGAGAGGGATGTCTGACTGCTGGTTTCAGATTGGGCCTAAACTGGTAGTTGGATATCCTCCAAGAGGTCCCAAATTGGAGAGGGTACAGGCTGGGCTGAGGGGATACTCCTCTCCCTGTGCACTAATTTTGTGCACCAGGCCTCTAATGGTTCAATAAATCTTTATTATTGTTGTTAATGCCAGTTATGTTTGATATTTAATAACTAGAGGCCTGGTGCAGGAAATTTGTGCATTTGAGGGGGGTCTCTCAAGCCTGGTCTGCACCCTCTCTCAGTCTGGGAGCCCTCAGGAATGTCCAACTGACAGCTTAGGCCCTGTTCTCCTAAGCCATCAGTCAGACATCCTTATCACTGCCACAGAGGTGGGAGAAGTTCCCACCACAGCCACTGCATTTACCAGCCATGAACCGGCTTCTGGCACACTGACCACCAGGGGGCAGCTCCTATGTTGATCATCTGCCCCCTGGTAGTCAGTGCACATCATAACAACCAGTTGTTCCACCGTTTGGTTATTTGCATATTAGCCTTTTATTATATAGGATTACTTCCAAACAGAGTAAACGTGTTACGTTAATGCCATTTTATGCAGAAAAAAAGAAGAAGAAAGTTGAAGCCAAACAGCTAATAGCTGCCCCAGGCTCGGGTCCCAGCCACACCACTTCCCCTTCGAAGCCCCTCCTGCAGGAGGTACCAGGGTGCCTGGGCCTCTAGGAACTCCTTTCTCTGGCCTAGGAGGTGGCCTTGTCTGGCATTCTCCCTTCGGTAGGGCTCTGCTCTTATTCACCCAGAAACGTTTGGCTGCCACTGTGCCATAAAGGCCACACAAAGGGCACACCAAGGCCTCAGTGGCCAGCTCTGCCAGTAGCTCAGCACCATCTCTCATGCAGGATGGACAAGTGCCTGCCTCTTGGCCAGGCCCTGGAGCCTGAATGTCCGGCTTCTTAGGCACCTGGAGCTGGTTTCAGGATCCCACCCAGGAGGAACGACACACTAGCCTCTCCTCCATCCTGCTTCCTTCTTACTCTCTGCTCTCTCTCAACAGGATCCAGGTGGTCTCTAGCCCAAGCCCATTGTTTAGAGAGCTGCCTCTTTCATTCTTTTTACAATTTCCGTCCCAGCAGGTAGAGAGACTCCAAGGGAAAATGTGGTATGGACTTCTCTGTGACAGAGCAGAATTGCTTGTGATAGACATACTGGCAATGGGACTATTGGGAGAATGTTCCCATCTCCCTGGAAAGCTTGTGGGTTGGGTTGAGAAACCAAGGCTACCGGCTCCACGCATTTGTCAGATTGCAGAGAGATGTGAATAGGCTCATGGAAAAACATACATAGGATTTGTGTTAGTGAAGATGATTCTAGATCTTGTAATATACACATTCTCAAATTTCCGTGGCTTAACAAGAAGGCACTTCACTGTATTTCCTATTCCCACAAAATCCAATCAGGAAAAGGCCCATTCAGGGCAGGAAGAGGTACCATGTTAGAAGGAGAAAGTTTCAGTGTTAAAAGTCTTTGACACAAGAAGATATTTTAGTAAAATCTAAAGACTAGTAGCTCTTGGAGAAGAAACTACAAATGCAAATTGCCCAGGAGGGAAGCATTCCTGATGTGTTCCTGGCACATGGAGTCCAGTGCGGGCAGTGGAGGGACTCGGGGAAAGAATAGCAGGGAAGAGGACTGGACTAGGGAGGGCTTTGCAGGCCCTTGGGAGGACTAGGAGTGTTACTTAGAGATATGGCAGCCCTTACCAGAGGAGTGACATGCTCGGCTGCACATTTTCAAAGTTCACTCTACGTGTAATAGATCGAAGGGAGGCTACCGTGGAAGCAGGGAGTCCTGCTAAGAGGTTCGTGTAATAAACTGTGCAGTGATGATGGCTTGAGTCAGGCCGGTAACCAAAGAAGATGGTGAGGCATGGACTAAGATGTAGTCAAATTCTGCATAGACATAGTCGGATTTTGCTGAAAGATTGAATGAGGATGAGAGAAAAAGAGAGGGCAGGATAATTCCAAGGACTTTGGCCTGATCGAATGAAGAATAGAAGTGGCATTGATTAAAATGGGACAACTACATGAGTGTTTGCAGATGATGGATGGAGATGAGGAGCTTGTCATTAGATATGTTACATTTGATATGCTTATTTCACATCCAAGAAAAGACAAGTGATATCTAGTTGGGTGCATGAGTCTGGATATCGGCGTAGAGGCCAAAGTTAGAGAGATAGGTCCAAGAGAATGTGGAAATTATCAAGGGACTAAAATAACTAGAAAAGAGAGGAAGCCCAAGGACTGAGCTGGATCCCATTGTTGAGATGTTGAGAAAAGGAGGAAGAAGCACAGGGAGCCTAAAGAGGAGCAGCCAGAGGTGGGAGGACAACCAGGAGACAGTGGTGTCCTGGGGCCAGTGAAGGAAGACAAGGCTTTAAGGAGGAGGGAGGAATCAACTGTGTCAACTCCTGCTGAAAGGCCAGCTAAGCTGAGGACTGAAAAATGACTACTGGAAGAGTTGGTTAAAAGGACTGACAGTGGATCCTTGGAAAAGAAAGTGGTAATGACTAGGATTTCAGATTGGTTCACCAAGAACAGGTTTTGCAAGATGAAGCACATTCTTCTATTTAGAAAGTATCCCTGGCCAAGGTAATAGTTTGCCAAGATTTTAACATGGCGTTAGGAAAAAAAAGATTCTTCTGGTGTTTTTGAAATGCAAGCAAAACAGGGGCTTGTGAAACAATCTTATTACTTGAATTTGTAAATGGCATATTCTATCCTCTCTTCTCATGGCCTGTTCAAAAATTTTAGCAAGGACTTGAATAAAGATATCACTGAGATGTTAGTCCAATTTGCAAATTTTGCAAAGCTAGGTAAGACAAAAGAAATACATTCACAGAGCCAGGTCAGTGTGGCTCAGGGGTTGAGCATTGGCCCATGAATCAAGAAGTCACTAGTTCAATTCTCCATCAGGGCACATTCCTGGGTTGCAGGCTCAATCCCAAGTGTGTGTGTGTGTGTGTGGGGGGGGGGCTTGCAGAAAGCAGCCAATCAATGTTTCTATTTCTCTATCCCTCTCCCTTTTTCTCTCTCTAAAAATCAATAAAAATGTATTTTTTAAAAAATAAATATGTTGACAGAATACAGGATTTCACAGGACTAACTAAATGGGCAGTGCTAGCAAAATGATGTTTAATGGGAATTCGTGCACTTTCATAGCAAGAACTGAATATGTAAATATCAGACGAGGGAACAGTGTTTGGACACAGTACATGAGAATGTGACACTACAATATATGTTGATAAAGCAGCATAGTGACTTGTTACAGAAAGCTATTGTCATCTTAGGCAGCCATGACGGAAGAGTGATATCTATATATATAAAAGCCCAAGTGACTGTTACAACCAGTCGACCCAACAACTGCTCAACCGGTCACTATGACACACACGGACCACCAAGGGCAAATGCTCAATGCAAGAGCTGCCCCCTGGTGGTCAGTGCACTCCCACAGCCGACCTACAGCTGGCCAACCTCCTGTGATCCCTTCCCCCAGCTGGCTGGCCCTGATTGGCCCGGATCAGGTCTGGGTGAGATGGCTCCAATTGGCCCTGATCACCGGCCAGGCTGAGGGACCCCACCTGTGCACAAATTCATGCATTGGACCTCTAGTCTACAATAATTAACCATCTTATGACATTCTGAGCTGATCAAACGCACTTATGGTATTTTTTGTTCTATCTGGCACCATGTGTAAAGGGTGGAACTGTCATAGTAGGGTGCATAGGGAGGAGAAAAGCTGGATCCATGAAGACCGCTGCCACCTGCTGGTTTCTCTTGAACATGAACAGAAGCACATCACTCACTTATTTAAAGTCTTCAGTGCTCTTTTTCTCATGGCCTAAGGAATAAAACCCAAGACTCAAAACTAGATTTTTCAAAATCCAAAGCCCCAACAAGCAAGATAGAGATAAAATTCTGTTTTGTTTTAATGGTTTTTATAACCAGGAGGAGAGTCAGAAGAACCTACTGTAAGTTAGTCCCCAAAGCCAAGGGCTCAGACAACAAGAGTAAGCAAGCAGAGTGGGTGGAGGGACAAGTCAGAAGGTCAGGGTGAGCAGTAGGGACAGAGGAATCCACCCTCCTCCCTGTGGAAGGGCTCCTGGTGAGCTGGACACATGGAAAAAAAGAGCTGCAGACAGGGCTACTTGCTGCAGCCTGTGCTTCTCTGAGGACCAGGATGTCTCCAGTAGGGTCCACCTATGCTCTGGTTCTTCCCTTTTCACAGCCGTGCACTGCTTAGTGATGGGGATAATTCTGAGAAATGCATCGTTAGGCAACTGCGCCTTTGTGCAAACATCACGGAGTGCACTCACACAAACCTGGATGGTATTGTCCACTACACACCCAGGCTACATGGTCTAGCTTACTGTTCCCAGGCTACAAGCCTGCACAGCCTATTACTGTACAAAACAACCCGAGATTAAATCAAGCACAAGAGAAAATGATGCAATCAAAACACTCAGTAAACACAAGATATATGAGGCTGCTGCCAGCATCACATGACAAACAATTTACGGCAAACGTTTTTAATGAGTGGGAAGTGCACACTCTAAAATAACGATAAAAAATATGGTCTAGAACAGTGGTCAGCAAACTGCAGCTTGCGAGCCGCGGTTTGCCGTTCTGTTGACTAACGAGTTTGCTGACCACTGACCTAGACTCTCCATTCCAATAATTACAGGCTGTTGTTGTTCCTTGTGATTAAGCCCCTCTCCCAGTGGTCTGCAAACTCAACAGTCAACAGAGTGGCAAACCGTGGCTCGCAAGCTGCAGTTTGCCGACCACTGGTCTAGAAAATAAATAGCAGCATAGTCATTTATTATCATGATTGAGTACTGTTAACTGTATGTGCTATTGTAAGTGCTATTCTTTACACAACTGGCAGCACAGCAGATTTGTTGACATCAGCACCACCATAAACAGCTGAGTAGTGCATCGTGGCATGACTATGACAGCCCGGAATCCCATTACGTTTGCCATAACATCGCTCCCTGTGGCATCAGGGCTGGGATTCTGCAGCACCAGCCTGGGGGGAAAGCCGGGGCAGAGAGAGAAAGGATGGCAAGCACAGCCCCACCTTCCTTCATTCACCACAATATCGGTCGTGTGACCAAAGCAGTGAGATAACATGTAAGCCCAGACCTTGGCATCCAGATGGTGCAAGTGTGAGGGAGAGGGCCATCGTTCATGGACACTGGGTGACAGCTGCCTTTCTACACTGATCTCTGGTGAAGAGTCAAGGAAACTGCCAAGGACAAGCCCAAGGACAGGTGTGATTCTCTGAGCAGGACTGAGGCTCAGGGCGCCAATGCTATCGCAGGAGAGGAAGGCATAGAAAACGGTGACGGAGGCAGGCGAAAGTTCCTGCCTCCAGGCCCCGGGTGTGGAAGGTCTGGCCCTCAGAATCATTAGGTCTGGCCCTGCCAGGCATCAGGGGTGAGTTAATGAAATATTTGACTAGTGATAGCAGGCTGATTCTTAAGCTGATAATTTTGTATGGCCCACAGATGATGTTATAGATATCCAAATGGCCCTTGGCAGATAAAAGGTTCCCCACCCCTGCTGTAGGCCGTAAGAGAGAGGAGGAGGGTTTCTTGTTAGTGTCTTGTGGGAGGACCTAAGTGGTAGCTGCACCAGCGTGGGCACGGGGGTACAGCATGTCTCATTTCATGGGCATAAACAGAAGCATTCACTTGAGCCAGCCGGGGGCTTTGTATGCCAGCCACCAGAGTGTATCCCTCAGGCAAACAAGCCAAAGCCAAGGAGCAGACCAATGGCTAGCGTTTGTTCTGTTCTGTTTTTTTTTTTTTTTTTTTTCTCTCTCTTCTAGGAAGACGTGTGGGTCTTGGTTGTCCTCTGGGTTTTTCCTCTCGCTCTCACGCAACGCTCCCGGCACAGGCGTTGCGTAACAGCGGAGACGGCCGGGAGCACCTACACAAGAGGGCATGACAGTCAGACAATGGGCGGGCAGAGGCTGCCCTGAGAAAACGGACTCATTCATGAGCGGGGAGAGAGGCGGCTCTGTTCCCAGCTTGGCTCGCCGGTAAATGAAGTGCTCTGGGGACAAAGAGGGAAACTTTATACTCTCGCAATTTTCCCACAGTGGCAGGCTCACAGAAAAACAAGGCACTAGCTGGCTTGGAGGAGAAAAGGCAACCGTAGCCATAGACGGCCTTCTCCCCCAGATCGGTGGCTCGTGCCAAACCCACAGAACCATCGCCCAGGGAGGGAATGGCAAGGCTAGCTTGCTGTGGGTCCGCCTCGTGCTTCCGTCTGTTTTTGTCAGCACTGGAAGGGTTTTCAGCTCTGCACCAGCTCCTGCTTTACCTCTGTGCTGGCTCATCGTTTTGAAGGGAAAAAATGTTGTCAGTCAGGATGATTACCCAACGCAGAAATAACAACTCCTTTTCTAAGTGCAGGAGGCTAAGCAGAATCGGGGTGCACCTTCCTGGACACAGCCAGCCAGCTCACTTGTTCCGGGGTGCTCTTCAGCCCAAGGGCAGGGCAGTTATTGCTCTGGGGCAGTGGTTCTCAACCTGTTGGTCGTGACCCCTTTGGGGGTCGAACGACACTTTCACAGGGGTCACCCAAGACCATCGGAAAACAGATCTTTACATTATGATTCATAACAGTAGCAAAATTAGTTATGAAGTAGCAACGAAAATAATTTTATGGTTGGGGGTCACCACAACATGAGGAACTGTATTAAAGGGTATCGGCATTAGGAAGGTTGAGAACCACTGCTCTGGGGTCAGAACCAGAAAGCACTTGGCTGCTTGCTGCGTTCAAAGGGCTCTCTACTGCCACTGTATGTATTTTACTGTCTTGACTTATGAGCCAGAAATGTTGAAAATTCAACCAAAAAGTGATGAGTGTCCTATAGTGAGTGTTTTATATATGGCTAAATTTCATACCAAGAAGATACCAAAATTATAACAAATAATTTTAGATATTTATTTTTTAAAAACACACACACCAAAGACCAATTGAACTTGGTAAAAAGCACTTGTCCAGCTTATCTATTTAAAGAGATTGTTGGAGTCCATTGTGGTACGAGTTGTCCCACGGCATTGTTCCTACCACTAGAAATCCTACTGTAACCCTCCGGTGCAGAGTGGTTCCTGCCATGGGGTAGATTATAACATGATAAGGCAGTGGTCGGCAAACTGTGGCTCTCGAGCCACATGCGGCTCTTTGGCCCCTTGAGTGTGGCTCTTCCACAAAATACCACGGACACGCACGTACAGTGAGATTGAAACTTTGTGGCCCATGTGCAGAAGTAGGTCTTCTGCTCTCAAAAGAAATTTCAATCTTTGTACTGTTGATATTTGGCTCTGTTGACTAATGAGTTTGCCGAGCACTGTGATGAGGTATAAAGATCCCGCTTTATCCACCCTGTAGGGCTGTCTTGCTACCTAGGACCAGGGGCCACCACAGGATATGAGAGAGACCAGAGGCAGGAGATGCAAAATGCTTCCCGAATGACCAAAGGCACCCATGCAATCCAGACTGGGGTACATGTGAAACAGATGTGGGTTTGTCAGCTAGGCCACATCCAGGGAGGCTCCATCCTTCTGGTCACCGAGCCTACAGGTGCCAGGTAAGAGCAGACAGTGCTGAAATGCTCTGAATCTGACAGGTGGGCCTGGATCTTAACTTCAAAACTTGGTCACTATGTGGCCTCGAAGAAGTTGCTTTACTTTGATTTCTTCAATTGAGGCCATCACCATGGACACTATATGCATTAGGAAGATGACAGAGCCGATCAGGCTGTCCTGGGAGAGTGGAAGGAAGCAGCTGCAGGATATGTCCTCCCTGAGGCCCCTCCCAGCTGGGGACCCTGCTCACAGCACTGAGACAGGTGGCAATTTTTTGAGAAGAATCCACATTGACCCAGGAAAACTGTCCGCAGTCATTGTTTCATGCCCTGGGGATGGAAACCATTGTACAAAATGCGTTGCCACCGAGTCCTACACTGTCTTTAATTCTATCCTTGAAAGAGAAACCTTTTCTAATGGGCTGTAGGAAAATTAAGGGAAGCTGGTAGATTTCAAGGGCTTAGCAAGGTTTAGGCTATGGCACAGGGTCACACAACCTCTGCATGACCAAGCTACATCTCTAGCACAGTTCTATCTGACTCCAAAGTCCAGGCCTCTTCTATTTGAGATTTGAGCCTCTCATGCAGGGTATGGTCAGTTAAGGCTGCAAAAGGGAGAGAAATGGAAGCCCAGAGTTGAAGAGATATGAACATAGAAGCCCCTGAACATTGCTGGCACTAAATAACCAGGCTCTCATTTCAGAGGTAATTCTAACCCTGCCTAAAAGTTGGAATTCACATTTTAAAACCTCTGGTCCACTTGCTGTAGAGGCCATTGAGTATTAGGAATACTCCACTCCAGCTCCTCACTATGCATCCTTTGATGCAGAAAGGAGAAAATAAAGCCTGAGAATTTAGCTCACTTACCCAAGTCACTGACCTATTAAAGAAAATCTCTTCTAAGTCCATGTAGGTGGTTTAGGGTGGAAGGAGATGCCCATATTTTCTATACAGAAATCTTAGTGGTCATCAGAGCAGAGAGGCCAGGCCCTTTCTGGCCAGAAGGTCACTTTGGGCTCCAGGAATTGCTCGGCTCAGGAATTGAAACGGCCTGAGTGAATTACTCACTTACGAGGATGAAAAACATGCTCCTAGCCCGAAATGTTAGAGCTTGACAGTTTTAGTCACTTGGAATCAGGCCAAAGTGAATTCCTAGTACCGACCCGCCCGGGCCTGGAGCTGGCTGAGACGGGAGGGAAATCCCAACACAAACGGGAAAGCTTGTGCGTGGCCCTCCCCTCCCTGGGACAGGTCTGCTCCAGGTGCGCCAGGATCTGAGGAAAGCTGTGGGTGATGAGTGGTCACGCACGGTCAGGAGCCGGTCAATGGCGTCTCTGTTTGGTTCCCTGCCTGTGTTGGGGCTGTAGCTTACATAACAGTTTGGCAGGTTAGGCAGCCAGGCGGAAGCACGCGGGTTTCCAGCAGCTTATAATCATCTTTGATTTCTCTGTTTGCTCAGCAGCTTTTATGTGGTGGGGGAGGCAGGGGTGCAGGAATCTGACACTCAACAATCTCCTGTTCCTTCTGTGGAGCAAACAGCCCCAAACAGATCCCTATGGCCAGGGAATTGGCAACGGCAATGCGAGTCCTCTCTGGAGGGAAGAGCTGTAGTGGATGGAGCCCAGTCCTGGACCAAGAAGGCTGGAGATGGAGCTCAAGTCAGGCCCTCACCAGGTGCACATGAGCCTGATGGCTTAGGTCCTGGCTGCTGGCAGAGCCTGGCATTGTTTGCCCTCTTGGCTGCGAGGGTTATGGTGTCCCCATCTGATAATGCAGGTCACTGTGTCCTATGCCATGTCTACCCAGAAAAACCTGTGTCATGCTAACCATTGCCTCTCTCTATGCCATTATCTCCATGTAGGTACCAGGCTGATTGTGCTGGAACCCTGGGTTCAGTGAGGGAGCAACCAAGCTAGACAGTGACAGGGGGGTTTCCAGCATGGTTTGATCCTTATTTGCCTGGAGTTGAGAAGCAACTGTCCCCTTTAGAAGGAGCACATTCTGTTCACTGGCTGCAGTCCCTACTAGTCCCTATTATCTTTCACCCAGAAGGCCTGTTCATTTACTTATTTCACTTTGCTCATTCTTACAATTTTTAGGATGAATTTCCAGCTCTATCTTAATTGTAATCATTCGATATCATAATCACTGGTTTACCTCTCTGATTCTCCCAATGGACTAGGAGGTCTTTGGGCAGGGGTCCAAACTGACCATTCATCTATTCATTCAACGAACTGTCTATAGAGCCATCCCCTTGGTCATTTTGTTAGGAATATGGCACTCATCATGGGGTTCCTGCACTTGGCGCGTGCTCTATGTATGTGGTTCAGATTAAATAAATACATGACGAATTCTTCCTGGTGCAGCCTGTTGATCTTGGTATTGTGGTTCTGGCACCAAATATGCCCATGTCTCAACCTTGTGCACAGGTTTACTGATAGGGCGCACCTTGATGGAGAAGTAATTTGCATGAACTTGTGTAATGTGGTTGGCTCAGAAACTTCCCTATATTCAGATATTTCTAATCCTTAGCTTGGCCTCATTTTTGCCACTCCCCGCCCTCTTCAGCCATGCCGAACTGCTTGCATGACGTCCCTATACTCACCTTACTTCTGGCACCCCCCAGCTCTTGCACACCCTGTCCCCTTGGTCCTGAATGCCCTTAATCTTGTCCTCTACCTTGCCTTTTTACCACCCCTCCTGGCCAGCTTCCAGTCAACTCATAAGACTCAGCTCAGGGGTCACCTTCCCTTAGAGCCTCTCTGACTCCTCCAGGGGAAGGGCCTCTGTGCTCACCTCTCCTGACCCTCAGGGGAGGGTCTGTGTACTCACCTCTCCTGACCCTCCGGGCTGGGGGAGGGTCTGTGTGCTCACCTCTCCTGACCCTCCGGGCTGGGGTAGGGCCTGTGTGCTGATCTTTTGTGAAGACTTTTCATGAGACTCTCTTTGCCAATATGCCAAAAGCCCTCTGAGGGCAGGGACTATCTTGATTCGCCTCTGAATTCTCAGGGCCACCCACATAACAGGAACATTCTAAGGAGAGGGAGAACATCTCAGCTGGCCTGTAAATGAGACCTTAGCCCGGTCCAGGGCCCACTTCAGCAGCACCCACCACCTCAGAGCCTATGCACCCCCAACTTCGACACCTCTGCAGAGACCACATGGCTGGCTGGATTCGGGCTTCGCACAGAGTCTAGCTCTCTGTTGACTTACCCTGTTCTTTCCCCACTCTAATTACTGCCCTGCGCTGTGTGTTTTCTTAGGCTTTCAGTGTTTGAGTACATGACATTCTTCTGCTCCTCATATGAAAACAATGCCATCTGTTCTCTAGACGGAAATTCCATCTAGAGAAAAGCAACCAGGTTTTTGCTGCAAAACATCCCCAAAATACCTCTGTGGGACTCTGGGTGGGAGGCACATAAGGTTATGAGGGCTCTTAGTTGTGTGTGATCCTCTTTCTTTGATCTTAGAGTCGAGCTTTCCTATGAGATCTGTTTCAATGAAACCTACGCCTCAATGAAAATAACATCCTCCTTAAATCTCAGTCTAGCAGCCCTGAGGCTGATGATGGTCTAGGACAGTGGTTCTCAACCTTCCTATTGCCGAAACCCCTTAATACAGTTCTTTATGTTGTGGTGATCCCCAACCATAAAATTATTTTTGTCGCTACTTCATAACTGTAATTTGCTACTGTTATGAATCTTAATGTAAGTATCTGTGTTTTCTGATGGTCTGAGGAAACCCTGATAGCTGTTCGCGACCCACAGGTTGAGAACTGCTGGTAGGAAGTCGTGGTTCAGTCCTATGTATTGAGCACCCACAAAGCACTAGTGCCTACAGTATACACGCCTGC
The DNA here is from genome assembly GCA_011751065.1 of Lasiurus cinereus. Lineage (NCBI taxonomy): Eukaryota > Metazoa > Chordata > Mammalia > Chiroptera > Vespertilionidae > Lasiurus > Lasiurus cinereus. The sequence goes on along the minus strand of JAAGEH010000042.1, from coordinate 20,768,912 downwards.
TGATGAGTAACTTGGCATCATGTAGACCCACAGACATTCACAAGGCTTTCCTTGTGGGCCAGATGGGGAGGAGGCATGCGTGCAGACCACAGCAGCAATGAGGCAGATTGAAACAAGTGGTGTGATCAAGGTCAAGCCAACTGCCGTGGAGAAGCGGGGAAGGCGGGAGGCAGATCAATTCTAATAATGTCACCCCCTCTGCTTAAGGTCATTCAGTGGTTATCCATTGTTTTTGAGGTAAAGTCCAGATGCCTTCATATGGCTTGATTCAAGGCCTTCTGAGATCTGGATCTTGGGTGTCCACTACCCCACTTTGTCTCCCTCGTACCTCCCCTGGCCCACACTCACACACCAGCGCTCCAGCCTCAGGGACCCACTTGTCCCTAAATGAAGCCTGCTCCCCTCTTTGCATCTGCAGTTTTCTTTGCCTAGAATGTCCTCTTCTTTTTCTAATACCAACTATTAGATTTAACTGAGGTGTCCAGTCCTTAGCCTCCTGAGTATACCTCACTTTCCTCCATTATCACTCTCTTCTCCACTAGATGGTGAGTTTACCTGGGGACAAGATTCTCACCCCTATAACCCCAGAAAATAATAAAATGGAAGGAATCTAGTAGCTATGCAATAAATGGCTGCTAAACATGAACATTGCTGAATACATCTGTGGTAATCAAGGAAGTCTTTATGTAGGAGGTGACCAACTTCTGAAAAATTAAGTTTACTATAATTGATGAAGAAAGGGAAAGGGTATTTCAAATGGAAAGAACAACTTATTTGGATATGTCTCAAAGGGCTCAATAAATATTTATTGCTAGTTTGGCAGAATCTTGCAAAGTCAACCCTACCCTATGATCCAGCAATTTCACTCTGAAGTATTTACCCAAGAGAAATAAAAACATGTGCCCACAGAAAGACTTGCACAAGAATGTTTCGGGCAGCTTTATCCATGGTATCCCCAAACTGGAAATAACCAAATATCAACAGGAGAATAGATAAACAAATCGTGGTGTATTCATGCATGGAATATTACACATAATCTAAAGGAACAAACTACTAATACAGGGAATGACATGGATAAGTCTCTCAAACATTTCAAGTTTAAAAATCTGGCAGATATAGAAAGAGTGCTTACTAGACAGTTCCATTTATAATGAAGTTCAAGAACAGATTGTTCACTGTAAGAAAACTTTTGACTCAATTTTGTAAAAATCACTTCTTGAGTACCAACTCTGTCCCTGGCACTCTTTTGGGTTCTATGCTGGTAGCACTCCGGTTGTACTTAGGGATAGATCAGAGGACACAACAAGCAAACATCCCAGCCCCTGTGGTGCTTATATTCTTCCTGGTCAGCTTGCCGGGTTCAATGCAAAAGGACAAGCTGACATTTATCCCCACTGAAGCTGGTGACCTGCCTCAGAAGCTGGTCAATGCCAGGGCTGGCAGGCACTCCCGCTTGGCCAGGTGATCGGGACTGCACTGGGATTTGTTTAGCAGCACTTTGACACATTCCAATGATATTTGCCTCGCCTAGTGATAAGCAGGATGGAGCACAAGACTTACTCTTATCTCAGATCACAGACATCAGGGACCATGGGAAGGAGCTCCCCTCTCTGTGCTGGGAAAGGAATGCAGACCCCAAGTGGAGGAGGCCCATACTCTAGGCCTTTGGGGAGAAGAGGTGGAGGGGCTGGCAGGCTGCATCTCTTGGTAGTTCTCACCAGCAACCCAAATCAGGCACCTAAAACAGTCATTTAGCAAGGAATTTTATGAAATGAAAAGGTTGTAGTAGAAAACCAAAATTGCTTCAAAGAAGCAAGAAGAAGCTAATATAAAGTGACCATTTTTCATAAATGTATTCATTTAGATTGGGATACTAAAGGAAGTTTTGTTGGACTTGGGCTACAATGTGTGCCACTTAAGGAAGTTATTATGCTCATACTTTTGACAACTGATGAATGGTGTAGAAACAAACAGTGTTAACCTCATCTCAGGCAACAAAGGGAGTGTGACTCTGCTGACTTGTATCTCTGGCCAGTCTTCCAGGGGTTCAAATATTCTCTACCTTGTCTTCATCAGCCTTCTTCCCTGTTTATTGATACTTTTTTTTTCTTTTTGAAAAAGAGAAGAGGGGATAGAGAGGGAGAAAGAGAGGATGTTGTTCCACTTATTTATGCATTCACTGGTTGATACTTGTATGTACCCTGACTGGGGATCGAACTCACAACCTTGGCGCCTAGGGATGACCCTCTAATTAACTGAGCTGTCTGACCAAGATCTATCTCGATTTATTAGTGTCACATGGGGCCAGCCCCGGCGAATGGGGGTAGGATGGAGGATGTGGGTCATGGAACCCAGGACAAAATGCATGCAATTCCTGACTTGTCTATAATTTTTATTCTCTAGGGAAGGTCAACATAGAAGAGAAAAATAAATGTAAAAAGGGTGCCTTGGGGAGATATGGGAATATAATGGTGCCGATTGTGTGCGGGGTGAATTGTTGGTCTCACGCCAATTCTTCATACAACCCCACACTGCCTCCGCCCTCATGTAGCAGTGAATACCTAAAGCAATACCATTTTTATGGGTCATGCTGCTCTTTATTATTAAAGTTCAATTTCTAGCAACCTGACTTGTCTCAGTCAGCCCCTAAGTTATTTTCAGCATGACAGTTTGAAGGTCTTTGACAGCTTTTATACCTTCGCTACTATTGAACATCATGTTAGAAATAAGAAATTTTAGGAAAAGTCTGCTTCAGACTTTTAGAGATCTCTGGAGTAGTTAATTAACTACAATAAACATTCTAGGAATGTTTAATGTAGCTTTAAAATAGTCAAACAATATGGGATGGGTTAATTAGATAATAGAACACCATACAAAGGAATACAATCAGTCATGGGGATAAGGTTATGGGTAAATATTTACTGGTATATTAAACACAAACATATGACACTGTTTGTACAATGTAATACAGTGGGGGAGGGGCTGTGCCTACGTACCAGTATGTATAGCATGTGTATAGGTCTGGAAAAGAAATGAAACAAGTTACTTACACTGAGTATCTTGGAGGAATGAGATCATAAGGGTTTAAAATTTGGCGTATCTTTATTTTCTAAGTATTCTACAGTGAATATTGAATTTTATAATAAAAGGCTATTTTAAAAAGGAAGTAACCAAATATACCATTAAAAGTTAAACTTATGGAAAAAAAAAACCTCTAGAAATCCATGATTCTCTCTCCTTTAATAGGGACAGTCTTGAATTCTTCTTCTTCTTTTTGTTGTTAATCCTCATCCGGGGATATTTTTCCATTGATTTTTAGAGAGAGTGGAAAGGAGGGGGAGAAACAGAGAGAGAGAGACATTGATGTGAGAGAGACACATCGATTGGTTGCCTCCTGCAAGTGCCCCTACAAACTGAGCCTAAACCCAGATATATGCCCTTGACCAGAATCGAACAGAGACTCTTCAGTCCACTGGCTGACACTCTATCCACTGAGCCAAACTGGCTAGGGCCAGTCTTGATTTCATTTGTTTTTGTTCTGGCAATATGAACTTGTATGGTTTGTTTTCCCTTCTAAAAAGAAGCTGAATATTCCTCTCAGTCCTTCAATCTTACGTATGATAAAGGGAAAAGAGAATAACACAAGTAAAACGAGCCTCTGTTTTGCCATTTGAATATCCATGTCACTTTGGGGAAATCACTTCTCACTGTGTAAACCAAAATTTCCAAAAAGATTCAGAAAGGAGAAACTTTATTCCAGTGAAGTAATTTGCAAACTGAGGGAAAGGCAGCCTCCAGTAGAAAACAGAAGTACACTCAGCTGAGACAAAGGGGAGGCCACCTTTTTTAGAACAAGTTCCCACCCAAGTTCCCAATTGATCCAATTTTATACAAATCAGGTTTCCAAATTCATACAGTCTGATTGGTGGGTAGAGATGTGAATGAGAATATAACTGTGCAGTTCTGACTGGATAGGGCAGGTCTTGGTCCATCGGTTGAAAGAGGAATCCAGGGCTTTCCTGCAATGGTTAATTCAGACAGAGGAAACAAACATAGTGCAAGAAGCTGAGAGTTCAGTCAGAGTCTCTTTCCCGTATACAGAATACATGAAAGCTCCTGTCAGCAAATGTCCCCTAGACTCTTACTATTTATAAAATCCGGGCCCTTGATTGACCATGGAGAATTCATCTCAGTAGATAAACTCCTTCTCAGGATTCACATCAAATGAATCTTTCTTCTTTGGGGTCCACATTTGTAAAATGAGTCGATCTCCATATTCTAAACCCCTCTATTCCCTAGGCAAAAGTCTAGGAGGCTGAAGTTACATGCAGACTGGTGCAGCTCTATAGCTGTCTAATCTGATGGGTAAGTGCATTCCAGAAATGTCACATGTGGTGCTATGAGAAGTCCCAGTGCTTTTAGAACATCCACATATATGTGGCTTCACTGAATGGCTTTATTTCTTTCCTCCAATGGATACCTATTTTCTGCCCGCCGCCCCCCCGCCCCGCCTCCCTGCAACTAACAAAAGAGAAGGCAGCAAGAAAGACAATAAACACAGGAAAAAAAAGAAAGAGGTTAACAGTCATCGAAGGAGGGGCAAAGGGAATTTGAAATCTGGGGAGGCCAGCTGGAAAACAGGAAATGAACTACATATGAAAAGTCAAACCGAAGGGCACAAGTTATGTTTGATTTGGGTAATATTAGACTGTTTCTTGAGATGAGAGCCCCAGCTCAGATATCTTAAAGAACCTCCTTCAATTGGTGGATCTTCAGGAAGCCTTTGTCTTGCAAGTTATCTTCAAACGGAGAGTTACTCAGAGTCCCAAAGTTGATGTTCTTCCCAAACCTAACCACCTAGGTTAGCTTGAAATCTTTCTGGAAAGTGAATTCCTGGAAGAAGTACTAGAGTTGATAAGAAGTCCTGGGTTTGAGTCTTAACTCTACTAATTACAGTCAAATTTTTTACATGCAAAGACTGAATTCCCTTATTTGTAAGATGTGAGGGTTAACACCACCCTGCCTACCTGCCTAAGTGGCTGGAGGGCGGGCTGTGAATCCATGGACTGTAGGGGAAAGTTGTGCCACTGAAACCAAGGCTGGCGTTTTTCCATGCATTGTCTGCAATGCGGTGCTCAAGGCAAGCATGGTTATAGTTACATAACAAGCAAGTTGATTATAACAGAGGTGATGCTCCTGTCTACCTCTGTCATCAAGAGCTCATGTTGTGCTGAAACCGGTTTGGCTCAGTGGATAGAGATCTGCCCGCGGACTGAAAGGTCCCAGGTTTGATTCCCATCAAGGGCATGTACCTTGGTTGCGGGCACATCCACAGTAGGGGGGCGTGCGGGGGGCAGCTGATCAATGTCTCTCTCTCATTGATGTTTCTGACTCTATCCCTCTCACTTCCTTTCTGTAAAAAATCAATAAAATATATATTTTTTTAAAAAAAGAGCTCAGGTAGCAAAACACTGATCTTGTTTCAAAACCTGCTTCTTGAAGTTTCAAGGAATAGGATCCACAGCTTCCTTTCCCTGCATTTACTTGGACAGCCACCGGGCCTGAACCTCACACCCACCCAGGGTATGCAGCCCTCTGAGAAACCTTTGACAGCCACTGCCAAATGTTGCTACTGCCATCCTTTTTCTGCTCCACATCATGAACACAGCAATCAAAGGGGCTTTTTGTGCTTGGTGAGTTTTCCCAGCACCCAACACTTGGGAGAATGTGCACCAGGAGGAGCTGTTTAGGGTCTTGGGTGTTTATGAGTTTAGTAATTGGGTCACTTGTGCCTCTTTCCACCAAGTATCCAAAGATGTGACATTCAAGTCTCCCCATTTGGCACTGGTGGCTCAAAAGGTGAGTCCTGCTGGCACGTGGGCTTAGAGGGGAGGAATTGAAGGTCACGCTGACCCCTGCTCCTGGGGTCATCACCTCCTTGTCCACGATCAGCAGACTTGCATTTCCATGTGAACGAGCCCAGGGAAGAGAGTGTTTCTAAGTGTTGTGGGTCTTTCATTCTCTTCTTTTCTTTAAAAAAATTGGACCAGAAACTCCAGTCCTTTCAGCCTTCTTCCTCTCCCTGGAGTCCTGCTGGTTCATATTGCCACTAATGGGGCAGTGGCCCTGCCAACTCAAAACGAGGAACAGGTTGGTGCTGCCTCGGCGGCTTAATGAGGAGTCCGGAATGGAAATGAGAGTCAAACATGCATTGAAAGTATTCAGTTCCCAGCCAATCGTCCCTCCCCTGTCCCTTGTCATCTCAGGGTCCTCAGCCCAGTGCCAGGAGAAGGTGACCTGCCAAACTGATACCCCACGTAGCTCAAAGGGGACCCAGAAGCACACTCTGAACTTGTTTTCTCTGCTCAGCAGCTGCCAAAGCAAGGCTGAAATGCGGGTCAAGTGAAATGGGAACAGGGTTCTCATGACTGAGCAGAATGAAAAATCTGGGCGGTAGAGAGCAGGAAGGCAGACCCATGGTGGGAGCCTGAAAACCCATCATTGGGATTTTCACTACTCTGAGCAGGGATTGGGAACTTTTATCAGCATCTTTAGTGGAAAAAGAACAAGGGAGAGGGTGTAGCAGAACATAGTCCTAGGCCTGGAGCTGGGCCATGTTAGCTGCAGGAATTTAAGTTTCTGAGTCTCAGTTCCCAATGGTGTGGAATGGGGATGGAATATGTCCTGCCTGTTGTGAGGACTTTGTGAGACACTATCTGTGAAAGGGCTTTGTCAACTAATAAAATAATACCTCACATCAAATGTGAGGTATTATTAGATGATTAGAGGTCTTTTTAGGCAAATGAATTCATTAGAGCTCTGGAGGTAGTGAAGTCAGCTAAGCAATTAGGGAATGGGCTAAGTAGGCTTAAGATAGGGAACCCCTAAATTGTGAGGTTAAAGTTAATAAAATTAACACTTGATATTAAAAGGAAAGTTGTTCAGGCCACACTGAATGGAGCAACTGGGTAGTAGCCAAAGCGATAGCCACGTTGGCAAAGAACTGGTTGGCAAAATCACATCACCAGCAAGAAAACCAGCAAAGAGTAGCACATGGCAGCATTTCACTAGAACTATCCAGGGGAGATGGCAATGAGTCCTTCCCAAGTGGAGATGGGCCTTCATTGCTTTGCTCTATTTAGTCCACACGGCTGTCCCCTACCTGGCTCACCAATCCCCCTTCTGATCAGTTCCTAACTTGCATGGAGATTTCTCACCAGGGACAAATGTGCAGATCAAAGTGCATTAAAAAAAAATGTTTCTTATTGATTTTGGAGAGAGAAATAGAGAGGGAAAGAAGGATAGAAACATCAGTGAGAAAGAATCATTGATTGGCTGCCTCCTGCACTCCCCTTTCTGGGGATCGAGTCTGCAACCCGGGCATGTGCCCTGACTGGAAATTGAATTGTGACCTCCTGGTTTATAGGTTCATACTCAACCACTGTGCTACACCGGTTGGGCCAGAGTGCATTTTTTTTACATCAGTCTCCTATAATTTTTTACACATCAGTCTTCTATAATTTTGATTCATATAAATTATTTTCCTCTGAGTCCAATTGAAAACCATGATTGAGATTTTAGACCCATAAGCTAAAGGAGGACTAAAGCTCAATATGGCAAGATTCTCAAGGATCTTCTAATTTGGATCATTTCTGGACACCCTATTGGCTTCACCTGGACTATAAACTATATCCCTCTAAATGCCAACAGCTTTGAAAGTCTAAAAAGACTAGGACCAAAGTTAGGGCTGGAGAAATGGAAAAGGAGAGGGAAGTTTTAGAAAGGCCTTGTTAATAACATAGATTTGAGTGGGATGAAGAATAGAAAAAAGTCAGGCATTAAAATGAAGTCCCCAAGTTTTAGGAGAAGTGAACTGGCATGGAGGTAGAGATTGTTCTCATTGACAATACCATGAGGAATGTAAGGTTGATACAAGGTTGGCAAAGACCTTGAATAGGTTGCTTTTCTTCCCTCTTGTACTCATGGAATTGTCCCTAATGAGAGTGGGCTTTCTTTCCTTCTGAGAAATGGTCACTACTAAGGAATTTTTCTCAACCCAAAACATTCCAGGAACCGCTCCAATAAGTCAGAGCTAGTACACGAGATGTCATTTTGGAACCGATAGGTTAAGTAGTTACTTACCAAATCTTCATTGGTTAACTGTAGATAATAACCTTGGGCAAGTTACACAAATTCTTGACTTAAAAAAATTACTTGACCATCTCTGATAGCTAATATTCAATAAGGACTACAATTAAATATGGAAAGTTATGTTCCCCAGTTGTGTTGTGTCTGACCATATTTTCTGCCTCATAAGTAAAGAGAGAAATCTGACGTCAACATAAGCTTATCTGGCTAGAGAAGTCACTTCCCAGGTAACCCTGGAGGAGGCTTACTTGAACCCCACCCTTGGCTTTGATAGAATGTTTCCAAACTGCTGCCTAGTTCCTGTAAACTCACCAGATACAAGATTTTCTTATTGTATGTACTTGTTTCTTTTTACTTGGTTTGCCTTAAAGCTGAACCCTATTTTCTTTTGCTACTTTCATTATTAGCTGACTATTGAACAGCTTAAGACTCTTGGAACCTTTTATTTAGCGGAACTTGGTTTATTATCCTAAGAGCTGAGCCCCCACACTGTGAACTCCTGCCAGTATAGACCACAACCTCTCCTCCTTAGTCTAAGGAAATTAACCCTCACAAGGAGATTATTGGAGAATGGAGTGGCTGAATCACTGGGCTCTAATTCAGTGGAGATATTGTGAAATTTGGGACATTTTTTCCTTTCGGTTAGCAACAACTACAGCCATTCTGACCACAGTAGCTTGAATGATGTGCCTTCCTCAGAAATGAATAAAGTTTATTGTCTTTGAAAGCCAGCTCTAGGCCAGCATCATGTGTGCGTCTGCAGACTCAGGAAATCTACTTGAAAATGCTCTAAGAAGCACTGGGCATGAGGAAGCATCTTAATTTTAGGATACCAAGCTCTGCCAATGTGGGTTCAGTGATCCAAAGTTTTAAAATCCAAGTCTGGGGAGTGAGTGAGTGCTCTTAAGAAGTGCTGCTGTGGGCCAGGGGTTCTTGTAATAGTAAACTTAGGAATAGTAAACATGCGTTTGGAGAAAGGGCTAGAAGGGCATTTAGGACACAAGAGGGCACTCTCAATGAATGAATGTTTGATTCCTGTGACATAAGATACTTTCTTTGAAGAATAAGAGATTCTCTTTAATAAAATAAAACTAATCACGGTAAATAAATGAAAATAGACTTTCACAGGTAGTGTGAGTGCATTGTCAGAAAATGCTAATAACAGTAAAACTGAATACTGAAGTTGAAGTAAGTTCTGCTGAAAATCACAGCCTTGGGCACATGAAGGGTTTGATGTCAGTCAACCTTTTCTTCCTGGTATAGTAGGAAGAAAATTCTTTTTAAATTCTTTTTTAAAGGGAAGTAGGACAGAAGGAGAAGCATGCCAGGTTCTTAGCAGCTTGAAAATCTCAAATCAATATAAGAATGGCTTTTATTCCCCCAAATACCTGCTATGTACTTAGCATAGGTATAGGGTTAAGGTTATTGCCACACATACTTGCTCATCCTCACAGCAATGCTGAAAGGCAGATGTTCCCATTTCTGTTTCATTTATGAGAAAAAGGATATTCCCAAGGTCACTGAGAAAGTAAATGGCAAAGCCAGGGGAGATCCAGGTCAGTCTGACTCCAAAGCCTTCATCTTCACTCTCTCTCAGTTTGCATTCATGTTATAGAGACCAGAGAGTGATGACAACGGAGAATCAGGTCCAAGAAGAGACTAAAGTTCTGAAATTTAAGACAATATTGGCTGATAAAGAAAATGTCAGTAGACCTACAGGAGCAAAAATAATATAATAATAGAAAAAAATGTATTCCTTTAAAACCTTCTAATGAGTTAATCAGCTATAGCAATTGACACATAAATTGGAGAATAATAATCAAACTCTGCAGTGGTTACCAATTAAAGATGTGCTCCAAAGTCCATGTATGATATTAGCTCCATCTATGAGAAGGCCATTCTGGCAGGGACTACGCCTATTAAAGAGATGAAACATGCGATTGTAGATATTCTAACAGTGAAGAGTCAAGGAAAAGTTAAGCTTGGAGGAAATTTTGAGGAGGCTTGTCCAACCAAGGTACAAATCCAAGAAGTCAACATCGAAGAATCAAGAAAACTGAAAAGAGAAAATAGACATCATAGAAATGTGGGTATTTCAAAGTTGTGAAAAAGAGGAAGATGAGGGAAACAAAAGATCCAACCGATGGTGGTAAAACCCCCAATACAGAAATGAGGTAGGATTGTTGATGAAATATAATGTGTCTACTACAGCTTACTTGCAAAGTATAGGAAGAAGATGGCAGTTTGACGAAATGAATTCTACATTTAAAGAGCTGAAGTTCCTAACACCAGGTAGATGTTCTCAACCTCTTCAAAACAGGACTGCTAAATTGCCAGGCATGTTCAAAGACCATTATTTGTATGTGTCTTCATTGGACCAGTTAGCAGAGTTGGGAGGTGAAATGGATGGTTGTAGATGCTGTCCTAATGCAGCTCTGTGCCAGATGTATTTGGAGACCAAAACCACAGCAGAGAAATAAAGGAATGAGGGTGTTTTGGTTGTTTGTTGTGGTTTTTGTATGTAGGTCAGGAGTTGGCCATGTACCTAAGTATTCACTAACATTCACATTAAGCAGGTGTTGTGCTCTGTGTGTCAGCAAGTTAAATCCCATATTGTCTATCTCAACAGACTATGATTTTGTCTAAGATAGGTGAATTTTGTCAACTAGTTTACTATGTTCCTTGAATATAGTTAATAAATATCATTTTAGTTTCAGTGGTATTTCTAAAACTTAAGCTTGCTTTGTAATATAAAAACTTACTGTTAAATCATGATACTGCAAACAATTCTCCCCACACATATAAGTACTACCAAGAAAATTGTGTATGTTTGTGAAATGATACTTAAATAGCATATATTCTCTACCAGCTCTATAGTTTCAAATAAGTAAGTGGTAATTGTAGGACATGAGATCATTTTAAAACTGTGTGTAATATGAATATGGTTGAAAATCACATATATAATCTTTATGTTCGTATGTTCCATTTATAAAATCTAGCACCTATCTTCTACTTATTGTCTTCTCATGTTCTAGAGAGTAAGATTTTTATTCCTTTTTAAACTATGTGCCAAACCTGTATACAATGAACTAAAAGAACTACATTTAAAAAAAAATAAGCAATTTGTCACACTACAGAATCTCAACTAGGCTGAAAATTTTTACAAACCTGGAACTTTTCTGAACTTGTCAACACCTTGTCATTCATAATTTTACACTGAGAAACCTAAATAATAATCATTCTTCCAGAGCTTTCCAAATGAAATATAAATTTGTATCACACTTGTAATTTTCCCTATTTCTTGAAAATTTCCTTCCAGACATTTTGATAGTTTTGTGGTCATAAAATAAATAATAAAGTTGATTCATTAAAAAAAATAAAAACTATAATTTACCAAAGCTGGTTCAAGTGTAAGCAATTGTTAGCCAATAAAAAGTTAAATATCTAATAGAAAAATCTTCCTACAAAGAAAACTTTCATTGGAAAGTTCTACCAAATATTCAAGTATGAAATAGTTCCAATCCTATGTAAACCATTTCAGAGAGTAATGTATAGACAGAAAAATGTGGGGAAAGGCATTCTAGGCAGGAACAGCAGGTGCAAAATACCATAGATTTGGGAAACAAATGGCTGAGTACAGCTGCAGCTCGGGGACTTATTGGTGGGAAGCAGAAGATGGGCTGGGAAGTCGGGCAGGAGCAGATCGTTTAAAGCTAGGCTGAGGATGAAGAGGGATTTTATTTTGTCCTATAAACAATTCATTTCCAATTAGAAGGTCAGATTAGATCTGCATTTACCTACAATGAGTCTCTGCTATTAGATGATCCTGAGATACCAATTAGTATTTATGCAGAGGAAAAAATGTATCTATAGAATAAGACAATACGACATCAACTGAAAACCTTTTGCAAATATTCCAGGAACAAAGAAGTTCCAAAAACCTGTACAAATGCCTTTAAAGGATATCTTAATCACAAGTCTCTCCAAGGACCTGTATAAGATTGAAGCTGAGATGGCAGATGTTCTGAGCAGCATTCCTGGGCCTATCACATGTGTGATAATAACAGCTAATGTTTATTAAGTACTCTGTGCCAGATACATTGCTAAGCACTTGGCCTGAATTATCTCAACTAATCTTCATAATAATCCTGCGAAGCAGGTGTTATCATCTTTCTGCATTTTACTGATAAGAAACAAGCCTGAAAGTGATTAAGTAACTTGCTTAAGGAAAGTTACCCTGCTAATAAGTGGCAGAGACAGAACTTGAACTTGTGTCTCTCTGACTATAACACCCAGGCTGTTAACTAAAGTGCCGTGCTGCCCATGGCAGATATCACTAAGTGATTAATGCTCTTTTTTTGTTTTGTTTTTTTCATTAGCCCAGACTGGGCCTCCCAACTTCTTTGAGTATGGTTCTCTAGGAAGCCACCTTATATAGATCAGAGTTGGCACAAGAGACAGGACTAACTTGTGCACTTGGCCTATTCCCTACTATCAGCCTCAGATTTGGATTCAGCTGTGTAAACCTGAGCAACATCAAAAGCTGATTTGCCACCACAGATTGTATTTTAAACACCTTCACCTAGAGTTTGTGCATTAGAAGACCTGTCTAGACTGTTCTTCCAAGCTTACCCACACTGGTTAATTTGTTGGTATAGAAAAACAAAGGGAAGAATTCAGGCTATTCAATATGAGTTTGCTACCTATAAAGAATACCTTTGGTGAGAAAATTGCAGAGATGATTTCAGAAAGAGAGTATGGCTTTATATTACATGCTCCACATATCTGGGTTATCTGAATGTCTGCAGAAAAATAGACATATTGTTGAAGACTTTGAGTTGATTTGGATTTTGGAGAAGATTAATATATTCTGAGATATATCCTATAAAACATTATAGGCGCCTTGTCATCCCATACAAAGCGGTAAGAAGTACCCATGTTTATTTTATAGAATCCTTCCAAGCAGACAGCTCCACCTGTTGTCATTGTTTTTCCCTTTCTCTCCAAATGCCTCAACAGCCACAAAATTGTCACCAAGTATTTACAATGCACAGATGGTGTGGTGGCTTGTGGTGATTCAGAATGAAGAATGATAGGTTAGTCCAGGGCTGGGAGGAGGGGAGAGGCCTATCTGGACCAAGCAGGGGCTTTATCCCTGTGAATAGAGGGAGAAGCAGGAATGCATATCCAGTTTTTGAGGTTGGTCTTAGAAGGGCAGCTAGGTGCATGGCCATTTCTGGCTTAGTGGTGGACCAGGTCAAAGTCCAGGCACCTGTGGGTACCAGGCAGGCAGAAATCCAGACTAGAAGATGTGCCAACATAGTCTAGAAACCCAACTGGGGCTGAGAAGTGAGGACCCATGAAGAATGATAAGAGTTAAGTGAGGTTTCTGGCTAGTCACTCATACCTGTTCTCCCTAAGAGGGGAAATGACTAGGGAGAAACTCAACAAGTTAGCTCAGGTCAAAATCCCTACAATAAGGACTAGGGCCCTATGTGGTAGGAGGAGGAGGGCGAGACAAGGAGAAATTTAAACCACTTAGGGATAAACCCGGGTGTTCAGATCCTGACACCAGATTCTAGAAAGAGTTGACAGTAAGACAGACTTTGGAACAACATGGGAACTCACTTCCCACAGAATATGGTGCAGTGGCTCTGCTGCCTCTCTCATCTCCTCCAGGATTTTCTCAGACCAGAAAGATCTATGTGTGGCGACAGGGAAGGGAATTGACATATGACATAAACCTGCCAGTGTTGGGCTCATTTAATTCTCAAAATGCCTCAGAAACATTGAGATCTGCCCAACATCACAACTAGTAAGTGATATGGCCAAGACCCGAATTCACGTATGACTCCAAAGCTTTGGCTCTCTCTCTACCCCGTCAAGTGGCTTCTGGGAGGACCTAGAGGACCTAGCCACACTTGGAAGGAGAGAGACAAGTGACACTGAAGACCAGGCGAAGGGAACAGATTCTATTATCATCTCCATGGTTTGCAACCCTGGCTATACATCAAACCTTCTGGGAAGGTTTAAAACACACACACACACACACACACACACACACACACACACACCCCTCAGAACCATTCCCAGAGATTCTGGGTTAATTCCTCTGTGATGGGGGCTGGGCATTGGTGTTTTTCTTTCAAAGCTCTCCTGGTGATTCTAAGGGGCAACAAGGGCTGAGAACCTTTAACCTAGTCCTTTAAAGCTGTTTAATGTACACAGGGCTGCTGGCCCACAAGCAAACTAAACACCAGGGCTCAGCGCCTTCCTTGCCTGTTTCTATGTAACTTTCACTTTGTTCTTCTCCCTCTTGACTCTTAGTTTCTGTTCTGTCTTAGGTGGAAACATCCAGTTCCTGCTCAGGCTGTGGAACTTGGCCCTTGCTCTCTGCGCTAGATGTGCTAGATCCCTAGGAACTAGACAAAAGCCAGGGTGCTGTGTCCTAGAAGCCAGTGGTATCAGGGTTCCGGGAATTCCACAGAGGAATGCAGTGCATGGAGGGGAGGGGAGGGAAGGAGCTCAAGGAGAAACAGAATTAAACCCAGGGAGAACATTCGAGGGAGTAGTCATGAGAACAGAGGACCTAGGCCAGGAGAATTTAAGATAGAGCTCTAAGAACAGCACAGGGAGGAAAGCGTTTATAAGGTGAGGTCAGGAGGTGGAGACACTACCTGGAGATGCTGTTTACTAGAAGCCTGGGACCTTGGGCTGGGTGAGGTCCCCATGTGTCTGGCCTGGACCCAGCTTTTCGTTTACTTGCCTGAGCTCAAGGCACCTGTGTGCTGCTATCCCTGTGCTCCTTCACCTTCACACCAAAGAATTGTGGGAAAGGACAGGACAAGTGAATAAAGGACCCTGAAGCAATATTTTGGAGATTCACCAGAGACTGTGGAGACCTCTTATCTCTCAATATGTTCTTTCATGTTGCCTGAGACAGTGATCTTTGTAAAGTGCTCATAAGAGTTACCTAGATCAGCTCCATCAGACCTTGCTGAGAACTTAGAGAACAAATATACATCTACCCTTTGCTTATTTTATCACAAAAACTGGTCTTTCCCCAGCTCTACCAAAGAGGGCTCAGGCTGGCAGTGTTCTTCCCACAGCCAGAGTTCAACTTGCTTCTCTGAGTTCACAGCTTCTTGCTGACTTCTGTTCTCAATGGTTCAGCCTCCTTTTATTCCCAGCCTTGTTTGAGTTAAACTGACCCTTCCTTCCCTGGAGACGCAAGGCTATGGAACAGCAAAAGTCCTTGAGAGGTATCTGTCCAGTCTTAACATCAGAATCTTAAAATCATAGATTCTGGTACCTCAAGAGGGACTGATTAAGAATCTCTGGGGGTTGTGCCCCATTGATTTGATGTATTTCTCATCCAAATGGACACATGCTTCAGTTAGCCTGAACAGAGGAGAATCTTGTATACTGAATTCGCAGCCGCCTTTCACGTATACAAATGTTTTATGTGATCTCTGATTCAGGTGCAATTCTGATACATAGGAAGAATCATAGCTATGGCTGGTATTTTGGGAGCCAACAGTAATTTGCCTTTCTACCTCCCAAATCATGGTGCACTTTTAAATATTAACTTCACAGTAGAAAAGTGATTTAAAACATTTAACTATCTACCCAGCTGCTTTTTTGTCTCTATGATAACACCTAACTATGAGGCAGTGAAGAATTAAGGGAAGAACATTGCATTTTGAAACAGAAGGCCCAAACTTTGAGTCCATACTTTCTCCATTATTAGCTAGATAATCCTGGGCAAATGACATCACCCTCTGACTTTCAAATTTATCATAATCATCATAGAACTAACATACGATGTTAGGCACTTTACCAATGTCATTGGCTTTAATGTTCCCAAACAACCTCCCACAGAAGAGAAAACTAGGTCTCAGGAAGTCAGCCACTTTCGCTAAGTGCTCACAGAAAATCCCACCTTGGCTGTCCTCCTGTTTTGCAATGAGCATTTTACCCTTCAGAGTGCATCTGTGGCTGCCACTGTGGACAAACTCCCTTCTCACTCAAGCCTGGCCACCATGTCCATAGCCTGTAAGACTGACTTTCCCACTATGCTTCGCTAGGCTCCATGGATCAGAATCCCAACAATCAGACATCAAAACCAGGCAAAGGCATTATTTTTGTTTGTGTGTTTGTTTGTTTGTTTTGTGTTGTTTTTCTATAGACTTTTATTTTTATTTTTTAAAATTCTTTATTGTTGAAAGTATTACATATGCTCCCTCCATCCCTCTCCCATTGTCCCCTCCCAACCTATACCCGCCCCCATACCACCCTTCACCCTCTACTGTCTGTGTCCACTGGTTATGTTTATATGCATACAAGTTCTTTGGTTGATCTCTTACCCTCCCACCCTTAGGCAAAGGCATTTTAACAAAGCCAGTCAGAGAAAGACAAGTACCACATGATCTCACTCATATGTGGAATCTAATGAACAAAATAAAACGATGAACAAAATAGATCCAGAGACATAGAAGCATGGAACAACTCTGCCTTCAGAGGGAAGGCAGGGTTGTGAGGGTGGGAAAAGATTAACAAAAGAATATATATATATATATGAAGAGAGAGAGCGCTTGCGCAGAGCGCGCAGATTATTATGACCTCTGAATATATAATAATCTGGCTACTCAGTGTATTTGTATCTCAAATGGGTACCAAAAGCATTCTAGGCTTTTGCTGGAGATCAACCACCTATTCGCCCTGAGCTTTCTATCAGCCAGTTCGAAGGGGAAAACTGATCAGGTGCACTATTTATAGTATCTTTGATATCAAATAAATGAGGTACTCAAGAGAAGTACACTGAATGGCCATATTATTATGTGTTCAGAGATCATAATAATCTGGCCACTCAGTGTGTATATATATATATCTCGTGGACACAGACAATAAAGTGATGAAGGCCTGGGGCAGCTGGGGTTGGGGGAAGGCAGGCTAGAAAGGATCAATGGGGGAAAAAAGGACATATGTAATACTTAAAAATGATTAAAAAAAAAAAAAAGGCAAAGACTCTCACCTGCCTGGACATGAACACTGATGGAGGGGACATGTGAGGATGGGATACAGCATTGTGCCACTCAAACAGAGTAAAACCAAACTACCGGAAACATGTCCCAAACCTTTGGGAAAGAAGGAACCTTTAGAAACTGAAAAGGATTCAAAAGAAAAAGTTGGTCCACTGGCAAAAGAACACCGGAGGTGACTTAGTGAAGATGAAGCAGCAGAGAATTGACAAAGGCTGTGGAAAGAGTGGCAATAACGTGAAGATACACGGCAGAGCAAAAGGCCAGCCGGCCTCACAAAGCAGGGTTAAGTGGTATTAATGTGGCTGCTAATTAAAGAGAGTCCAGCCTGGTCAGCAGAGAATAGCAGTCACAGCCACCAGGTGGCGCTAGAGTAGAGGCTGCGGGAGAATTTTAGCGGCGGCTCAGCTCAGCAGGTAGGAGGGGCTTTGGGGGAAAAGGTGCATTTGAGGGGCTGAGGGTCCCTGGGTGATAGCTCAGAGGTGTAGGCATGAAGATGTATGTTGATCCTCACACCTCTCAATGGCCTTGGCCTGGCAGGAAACTAAAGGGACACATATTGTACTGGTTTTCTAGTGACAAAATTCCCAGCTGCGCCCTAGCTAACATTTCAAAAGGCACTGATGGAATATTAGGCAACTCTACGTGTCAGTAACCTGGGGGAATTGCTTCCCATTTTCCACTTCAGCGAGAATTTCACGCTGGGATCCCAAACTCTAAATATGTAAGAAGAGCCTAGCACAGTGCCCACTCTGCCCCAGTAAATGCCCAAGAATCGGTGCTCTTTCCTCAAAAAGCCCGTGTGTCAGTCTGCCTCCAGCCTCACACATACCTGCTGGATCTGTGCCCCTCGGAGCTGAAGCGCTTTTGGCCCCATAAAGCCCGCAGCCCCTCTGGCCAGAGACCCTTTTGTCCCGGAGCCTTTGTTGCTGCAGACTTCTCACTGTGAGGCCTAGGCTGCTGCCAGGGGCCACCCCAGGAGCTGGGCTCTCAGCTCACAAACAGAGCATTCTCCTCCGTCCTTCCTCTGCCCCCTCCCTGGCCCGGTTGCCCCAGCCCCACACCCTGCCTCCAGCGGCATGCCATATACACTCTCACCCCTCGCACCCCCCTTCTCCAGCCATGTGTTTCTAGTCTGCCGGGGAACAGTCACCAGGCGCGCTGGGGTTTCCTGCCTGGCCTAGTCCGCTCGCCTCTGGGCCTCGGCGTCCCAGGGTGTGTAACCCAGAGGCTTGCACGGAGGTGATCAGATTGCAGGGAACAGTATGTTTTCCCCCTGGCGGCCTGTTTTCTTCAAGGGCCAGGGCCGGCCAGCTGAGCTGTCTTTCCCTTTCCACTCCTCACCCTCCCTCGCACGTGGTCTGCCTTCAGCGGGGTGCACAGCTGGCTCGGAGAAGGGGCTGCAGGCAGGGGAGACGAGACTGTGGCTGCATCCAGAAGCGTGGAGGAAGAAGGCTGGGTGGAATTTGTCATTTGTGCGGACTCGTCCTGGCCAGATCTCTTTTTAAATGTTTTGTTCTTGCCTCGTTGCTGCTGATCCTCTGCCCCCTCCCCCTCTTTCTCCATGCTGAGCTGTCATTTCTTAATCCAGCCAGCCCTGTGTAACCTCCCGGTTCCTCTAGGCAGTAAACACCCTGTTTCCCAGGTCACTATTGCTCCCTTTTCTAAGTCTCTTACAAAATGCAATTTAAAAAGAAAATTACACTAGTGGTAATGTCCATGATAAGGGCAGGGTTGAAATGTTTAAGAGAATAATTAAATCCAATGTTTATTGATCCTGGCATCCGCTTCAACTTTATTCTCTGCTTTCTTGTTCTTGGCAGCGTTAGATAAGAAATCAGCTTGTGGAGCAACACCTGAAAAATGTCCGCCCCTCTACAGCAGTATCAAAATAAATATTTTCAACAAAAACACGAACAGTTAACAAGGAAAGCACGCACATGTTTATCCCGACAAGGGGACCGCAGTCTCTTCTGGCCATATCACATTTCCACAGGAATTGATGAGGAATGTCAGACACGAGACTGGAGGATTATGGGACCAGGTGGGGGGTGAGCTCGCCTGTGGCACCCCAGCCTCAGCCTCATGTCATCTGCTGCTTAGACGTGTTGAGGTAAACAGTGGCTCAGTGACCAGAGATGGCTGTCTGGCTTGTGAGCTGCTGGACAAGCCTTGGTCCACAGCCTCGTTTTGACCATGTCCAGACCCCCTAGTCATGCCATTGAACGCCTTAACTTAAACCAGTTCGCTCCAGAAGAAAACTTTATAGTTTCAGTGTCAGTGTAAAATAAATACCACTTTGGTAAATAAAAAGTAAGCAGAAAAAGAGAGATATGATGACATGAAGCTATGGAAACAATATTTTTCGTACTTTGCACGTAGCAACAAATCTAATCAATTTATGAATTTGAGAAAAAGGAAACAGTTTATTTCAGTAAAATAGGGTGTTTGGCTCGATGTCAGCTGCCCCTTCACTTATGATGCAGTTATGTCCCAATAAACCCATCATAAATTGAAAAGATCCCAAATCAAAAATGCATTTAATTCACCTGACCTATGGAATATCACAGCTTAGCTTAGCCGACCTTAAATGAGCTCATGACACTTACCTTAACCTGCAGTAGGGCAAGATTATCCTAGCAGAAAGCCTTTTTTGTAATAAAGTATTAAATATCTCATGTAATTTATTATGCATATCACTTTTCCACCATGATAAAGTTGAAAAATCATAAATTGAGCCATCATTAGCCAAAAAAAATCGTAAATTATTATCAATGGGTGAGTTGGGGACTGTGACTAAATTTGCAAGGACGATGAGACACATATCTGTTGGAGGCTGTTACCAGGCACAGGAGCCAGAATGCCTGCATGTGAGTCCCTGCTCCCCACTCAGCAGCTGGCAGACTGAGCTGTGTGCCTCCACATCTGTGGGCCTTTTATCAAACAGCGCTAATATTAGCACCCATCAGAGTTCTGGCATGAGTTAATACATGCAAAACATTTATGATGGTGCCAGGCCGGCACTTAGTAAGCTCTCAGCGAATGTTAGCTATAATAATAATCAGCGGTCGTGGCAGTAGCATTAGTTGTACTCGTAGATTTTTAAACTCCTGCACACTAGAGTATAGAGTCAGAAAGATTGAAAAGCAAGATTGAAAGATTTAACTGTTTCCCCTCGTAAGATTGGTTACAAAGAGTCAGTTCCTAACTAAAATGATGAAAGGGACTTTTGCTCAACAAAATTCTCTTTTTATAAGGTCTCTGAAGCAATCTCTGAAATCTAGTCTTGGAATATGTTGAGTTACTTGGTAATGTTTGGAAAGTGATGGAAATGGCTTTCTCATCTATTCTCCTCTGCATCCCAATCTAGAAAAACACTTGCAAAAGTATTTTATTTCGTTTCAAAGGATCTCTATATAATATTCAAAATAAGTTTTAATTGGCTGTTCATGTAAGTTTGAACCATATGGTTCATATAATTAAAATATTTGCTGATATTGGAAATTAGTTGCATGGTTTGGGCAGCTTGGAAGATACATTATTGGGTCCTTGGTGACTTCTGACATCAGCTACCACTTACTGGGGATTAACTGTGCCAAACAGGATTAATATTTTTTTTAATCCTCACTGGGGGATATGTTTTCATTGATTTTAGATAAAGAAGAATAGAGATGGAGAGAGAGAGAGAGAGAGAGAGAGAGAGAGAGAGAGAGAGAGAGAGATATGAAAGAGAAACATTGATTGGTTACCTCCTGCACATATCCCAACTGGGAATTGAACCTGTGACCCTTCAGTGCATGGGACAACACTCCAGCCAACTAAGCTATCGCAGCCAGGGCCAGGATTAATTTTTTTTTTTTATTCTCATGGTAACCAAATAACTTACATACTTTGTCTCCACTTTGCAGCTGAAAAAAACTGAGGCTCATCAAGGTTAAGTGACTTAAGATTATACTATTTATGATGAGTTCAAGATTGAAATTCAGGTCTGTCTATCAGTACCCAGGGCCTGCTCTATGTCTCCATGCTTCTCTGCCTCAGTGGGACCAAAATGTCATTTGAGGTTATAACTCTGCCTTAGTCATTCCCATGAGACTAAGCTTCAGAGCGGGGGACCAGGGTGGGATGTCTGCCCCCTGTAGATTCATGCTGGCTTAGTCCTACATGGAGCCCAGGAAGGGTAAACATTGTGATTGTTATTGTCACTACCAAGGTCATACTTTTCCTAACTCCATCTAATGTCTTTCAGGTCCTGACTCTGCCTGAGTGCTAGTGTTTCTTTTCAAAACTGTCAAGAGATGTAAATTCAGGGGAAGCTTGGGGAGGATGGTTTTGAGGAGGGCCAGGAAGATAGGGAAGAAGGAAGCTATCTTTGATGGGAGCACCTGGGGAGGGAAGGAGGTCTCTTTGGGGGTTTTCCCCAAAGGCTGGGAACAGAAGTCCTCATGGAAGCTCACCCTGGGAGAGTAAACAGTGTTCTGAGAAGTGAACTCACAAGTAGTTCCAGGGAAGTCCTGAGAGACCCCAACTTCTTGTTGCCAGGGAGAGTCTCATTATAACCCGTTTCCCCACACATCATCGACCTCAAGACAAAGAACTCTTAGAAGGGGCAGGAAGAGCTGGGCCCAGCTCTACGGAGTCACTGCAGTGTACTTCTTCGTTCTTTGTCCACTACCTTTCTTTAGAGATTCTCAGGACTGTTCCTCGCAGGCCAGCTCTGAGTACATTTTTTATTTTGGAATTCATCTTTGAACCCAGCATTTCCAGACAGGGTCATAGTGGCCTCCAGTTTTGACCATCTCTCACTGACCCATGTTCATTTTCCTTGACTCCCGACAGCCGTGCATTTTGGTGTCCCCCACCCTGACAAACAATTTCAACATTCTCTTTCTGCCCAGGCCAGCCATGGAGCCATTATTTTAATCTCTGCTCAATATCACATTTGAGCAGGCCATGTGTGTTCGTCTGGCCCAGACATTCTTATAGCTGAATTCAGTATTCAAGTCTTCTCAAAACCCTCAGAGTCTCAGCCCAGCCGTGGGCACAAGACAGGATTAATCTTGTGTGGATTTTTGAGCTCGACCGTTGAAGACTTTAGGTACCAAAAATCCAATTAATGTGTTATCCAGGACACTCAACATAACACATACGAGTAGTAACAGCCCTTGGGCACGTTGCTGAGCATGTTACATACAAAACACATACCTGCTAGCCCCTTATGAAAGCAAGCTCTGACACAGTCCCTGATTCCTTTCAAATCCTGAATTCATATCATAGAAATGTCGCCCCAAATTGGGCCTGTGGTCCATTCAACTTAGGCACTAGCCATAACAGCCAACAGCTACTATGCAGTACTAGCACTGGTTAAGCATGTCTCAAACATTTTCTTATTTAATTCCCTGTTCACATAGCAATACTGAGGGATGGACATCATTGTCACCATTTTACAAATGAATCTGAAACTTAGAGACACAAGGAATTTGCCCAAGCTCACATATTTTGAACCCAGATGTCTGAAGCCCAAACCCAAGCTTTTAACCAGTTACATTCAGAGGTCAAGGTTTTTAGGGACGAATCATACTCTCTGCAAGGCACTAGCCACATAAGACTGGGGATGGGCTCTCCAAACACTGTTTTGTTCTCTCGACAACTATGACTATCTTATTATCTATAAGTTAATTAAATTCTTCTTAAATCTAAATTTTCTCCTCACACAAATCATTTTTATTTTAATCAGATTGTATGTACTAAGTGTTGCTTATTTTGAGCTAATGCTACTATCTTCTATCTTTAAAAAGAAATCCTTAATTCTAAATTTCCAAAATTTGTAAATTCTAATTCCCCCTCATAGGAACTCTAAGGCCTCATCTTCTGCCCAAAAGTCATGTTTTCAGTTGTTGTAAGGCAGCCATCTCATACCTCCCTACCTGACCCCATATTCTAGGCAAATTGAAATCCCTTCCCTATTCTCCATCTGTTCCTTATCTTCTCATAGCCAAAACCTACACTTTCTTCTTCTTCTTTTGTTTAAGGGATGTCTTTTTTTTTTTTTTAATTGATTTCAGAGAGGAAGGGAAAGGGAAAGAGAGAGGAATATCAATGATGAAAGAGATTCATTGACCAGCTGCCTCTTGCACGCCCCCTACTGAGGATTGAGCCTGCAATCCAGGCATGTACCCTTGAACGCAATGGAACCTGGGACCCTTCTGTCCACGGGCCAATACTCTATCCACTGAGCCAAACTGGCCAGAGCCCTACACATTCTGACTGATGCAAAGATGGGCCCATTACCCACTCCTTGAAGCCTTTTTTGATGCCCCCAGATGGAAGTGATTTCACTCTTATGTGAAATGACCACAGGACTATATTCCTTTGGATACTTCATATGGTACTTTTTACTTCTTCTATTAGATTTTAGCTATACTAAACATTTCATATGTCTCCTAGATTATAGCTACTTGAGGGCAGAGTATGTATCTATTTCATAAGGGCTTATATTATTTTAGATACTTGCGTATTGGTCAATACATCAAAAATATGGGGTGTCCCAAAAGGTAAACACACACTTTGAATAATTATAAAGGCAGTGTTTATTAAAATACATTTCATTTTCAAAATTGAACTGTCATCTATTAAAGTGTATATACATTTTGGGGGAATATCCTGTATATAAATCAGTGGGAAAGCACTTCGCCTCTCATATTATCGTTCATCAGATGAGAGATCTGAGCTTCCTTATCCCTACCAGCACTCTATTAACCCAGAAATTAACTTAGCAAAGGCCCAGGCATTGCCTCCAAAGCATCATTTTCCTGCAAAGATATACTGCGAACTGCATATAGAAGACTGGATATTCTAGTTGCCATATTTCAAGAAGGAAGTAGAATCAGATAAAATTAAAAATAAATTTGAAATATTATCTTTACAAAATGTAATCAATATAAAATGTGATTTTATGGTCTCTTTTTTTCTCTACTAAGTCTTGGAAATCTGATTATATTTTATTATTCCATGCATCTCAATTCAGACTAGCCACATCTTGGTTCTTGAGAACCATCTGGACAGTGCAATTGGGGTCTGCAAACTGCCAAGAGCCAAATCTGCTCTGCTGCCTGTTTTTGTACAGCCCACTAGCTGAGAATGATTTTTGTATGTTGAAACTATCAGGAGGGAAATGAAAAAAGGAAGAATATTTTATAATACATGAAAATTATATAAAACTATAGGCCCAGTGCATGAAAATTCATGCACTGGGAGGGGGTGAGGGGGACTCAGCCTGACTTGCCCCCTCTCACAGCCAAGGAGCCCTCAGGGGCAGGAGGCAACCTGGCGATCAGGGGAAGACAAGGCCCCCTTCACACCTCTGCTGCTACTACTGCCAACAGTGCAAACCTCGGCCAGCCCTGGTTACCTGAGCCTCAGGCAGCTCTGGGCATCTGGGGAGCTGCCATTTGAGGATTGCCTGTGCCTCAGGCCTTCTCTGGGTGGCTGGGGAGCTGAGAGGACTGGGAGACTCTGTAGGCAGGTGTGCAGAATGGCCTGGCCTGCCTAGGGGCGGGCCCGGCCTTGCCACGCACCTGCTGCCCTGGTGAGGCTGAGGGGACTGGGCACCACCATCTTGTGGCTGTTGGCGCCACCATCTTTGAGTGTGTGACAGTCAATTAGCATATCCCCTTCTGTTAGCTGTGGGCGCCACCATCTTTGTGAGGGTATGATGGTCAATTAGCATATTCCCTCTTCATTAGATAGGATTTTAATTTCAGATCCACAAAAATAGTTTTATGAGAACATAACTGTGCCCTTTGTTTACATATTGTCTATGGCTATTTTTGTGCAAAGCAGAGTTAAGTAGTTGAGACCGAGACCATGTGGTTTGTAAAGCCACAGACCACATGGTCTAGAAATATTTGCTATCTGGTTCATTTCAGAAAAAGTTTGCAGACCACAGAGAGGAGGCATCAGAGCTGGTCCTGGAGGGCCTGCTGCCTCCAGCCCTTAGTCATTTGCATGTAACCAGGGCTTGGCTAACATGTGGCTTGGACAATTTAGCAAACTTCAATCCAGAGAGATGGGGGGCTGGACAGTAGAGGTTCAGCGGGGGAGGCCTGTAACATAGAGTACTGATGGAGATGCCATAGCAGAAAGGAAAGTCAGGCAGGCCCAGCACGGGGGCTTGGAGCAAAGTGGGATATTCCAGGTGGCAGGATATTAGACTAAGGCCAGGGTTGCAGGTGGCACCTCCTGAAAGAAGGGGCTCAGAAGATAGACTTGGTCAACTTTAGAAGCCTGACCCATTTACCTGTGGAAGGGTTTGGGTTTGAGCCTTAAAATTAGGACACACATCAGCAACTGCCTATTCTTTTTCTGTCAGTGTTCTATCTCTAGTCCTGTTCTTATCTGGTGATGAGCTTATTCAACCTCTTTCAAAGCTGTCCTCTCTCTAGATTTGGGTTTTGCTGGGTCCTTGGTTTTCTGTTTCCCAGGCTGGATATGTGAGTGATTGATATTTCAGCCAAAGGCCTTGAGTTTAGGGAACCTTTCCAGGACTGTAATTACCTGGGATTTATCTCTATCAAAGGCATGTTTTGATCCATCAACTCCTTGTCCTGGCCCAACCATGGCAGTTCCTGTAAGTCACCTTTGGGTAACATAAAGATAACATTTATTATTTTTTTTCTTTTAAACAATTGGAAAAATGTGACCAAGCCTTTGGTGAGGAAAAAAAAAAAAAACCACCTTTTCCTGACCTTTTTGATCCATTTCCTCATGAGTTATAAATTCAAGGTAGTATTTCTTTAATGTGGAAGCATTTTTTGCTATATTATTCCATAATTGCTCATGAGCCTTTTGACACATCATTTCTACTTCTGTTCACCTTAAATACAATTTTCAAGCATTTCCTTGTCCATAAGCTTATTTTACTCTGAGAAATAGTCCGGTTGTTATGGGGAGGGTGCTAATAGTTCTATTTTTACAGATTCAGAAACGGAGGCTCAGAGATGTCAATAGATTTGATCTGGTTCACATAGCTAGTTAGTGGTTCAACCTGAACTAAATATATAGTCTTCTAACTGCTGGGCTCATGGTCTTTCTGCTACATTTTCCTGGTTACATCTTCTTCCCATCTTCTTCCTTTGTTTATCTCAGCATTTCTTCTTCTCAACTCATTTTAGCTTTAATCCACATTTGTTCACCCCCTAATTCCCTCTATCCCAGCCACACTCAAGTCATGTGCTCTTGAAAATAGTCATGCCTCCCCCACCCCACTGACCCCCTCAGCATCACTCCTTGCTAGACCAAAGAGCCACATCATGTCCTGAAAGTCTCTCTTCTCCTCTTCATGAACTTGGTCCTACATTCTGCTCTTTTTCCACAGTATTTTGAGCCACATCTCACTTGTTGATGTGGGAAGAAGGTGACTCTGTATGCTCTGAGAGGGAACACAAACGTGAGATGCTCAAAGCTAGGGTTCCCAGCAGGATTCTTTTTGGCCCTAGAGCATCCACAATGAGCTCCAGAGACACTGGGAATTGTTCAAAGCACTCAAAGGTCAATGTCAGTTATCTTGATTTTTTTAAAAATCACAAAATGTTAAAGCTATAAGATATTTCAGATATGATTTTATCCATTCCTGGCATGATAGATGAGAAAACTGAGGTCCATAGAGGTGTGTGAAACTCAACCTCCCTCCAGGTGTTTCAGGATTTGGGAATGAGCATCCTAAGATTCTATAACGATAGGGTCATTTCAGTTGTAAAGGACTTGGGACTCAATGGTTTAATTTAAGACTTTATGAGATCATTACTTTCCTAGATTGCTAAAATATAATGAGAAATAGCCCTAACTGGTTTGGCTCAGTGGATAGAGCATCGGCCTGCCGACTGAAGGGTCCCAAGTTCGATTCCGGTCAAGGGCATGTACCTTGGTTGCGTGCACATACCCAGTAGGGAGTGTGCAGGAGGCAGCTGATCAATGTTTCTCTCTCATTGATGTTTCTAACTATCTGTCCCTCTCCCTTCCTCTCTGTGAAAAATCAATAAAATATATATTTTTAAAAATAATAATCAGATATAATGAAATACCAGGGAACATGAGAACCAAATGGTACAAGAACTTTCTTCTGAAATGTATCTCTCTCCTCTGGAACTAAGTAGTAACTCCACACTGAGTTTTCTGTATATCTCTGGTAAGGGTTTGGTAAGCCAAAGTAAACATGCGCAGCAAGGACTTGCCAAGCAGAAGGAGTAGCCTGTGGAAAGGCCTACAGATGTGAAAGTAGCTGGCAGTTGGAGGAAATGGTATGTGAGATGGTCGCCTACAGTGTGAGACATAAACTCCATACACAGCCTAAGCTGGGCACATAGAGGCCGGATCTTAACTAACCTGAGACTAATAAACCTTTCTCCTGGGATCATCTGGATGTTGGTCATCCCAGTTTTTCTAATCAGCTGCTACAAGCAAAATTTCAGAGAACAAACTAGAGCCAGGAGCTCGCCCAGTGTATTAAACTGGATGAAAACAAACTCTGTAGTCCCTATGAGTTAAAAAGAAATTCAGAACTGAGAATGGCGAGGCCAGCTGGCCAGCATGGAGACAGGCAAATGGCCAAAGGTTCATGTTTGGATGACAAGGGAAGAAAGAATAAAATTCGAGAGAAAACAAGGACTCTCTCTTCAAAGAGTTGGGGAACACCCTATGCTGCCTGTCACTCCCCAGCTGGGGAGGGCAGTGGCAGCAGGACAAGGGGTCAGGAGGAAGCATTCAAGCCCGGACACCCTGCCTGTGACCAGGAGGCCTCCTGGGGTGGGTGCCACTGGGCCGGATGCTGGAAACAGGATGTGGTGTCCAGGCCCCTGCAGATGCCAGGGTCTGCCCTAAAGAACTGGGCGTCTGCAAACAGAAAACCATTCAGACCCTGCAGCAGGCAGGGTTTCCATGGCAACCTCGTGGTTCTCCCACCCCCCTTCCTCCCCCTTGCTGCTCCACATCCTTTCTCTTCCTGGACTAAATTTTCCATATGATCACTTTGGGTAAAGTACAGGTTGGATGAGAGGTGCTGAGAAGGGGAGGGGGGTGGATATCTAAAGAGCTGTTGCGTGTAGGAAGAAGAAATTATTTTTCCTATTAAATCTGAGAATTAAAAGCCAGGGATCTCTAGGCAGACCTATAATCAGGCTGTGTTGTTGGGTTTGTTTGTGTGTTGTTGGTTTGTTATTGCTGTTTTTTAATTGGGGGAGGGGAGAGGTGTTTTTTTAGCCTAACTTTGCTTCCAGTTCTGGTTGGCATTTGCTGAGGCTCTTTTTTTTATAGCCGAAGACCACTGGTCACCGCTTCCTCCTGGCTCTTCCCTAGCCATCACTCCTGCCTGCTGAAGGGATGCTCTGCTGCCCGATATTGTCCCCAAGTCTGAGCTGGCTGAAGTCCCTCTGCCCTTTCAGTGGCTGACAGATTAAGGGGAAGGGAAAAGCACCCTGGGAATGTTAAAGAATGTTGAGTCCTGGCCCCACCTCCAAAACTCGGAGTCATTAAGCATTCACAAAACCTGCGCTTTTCACAAGCACCCCAGTTTATGCAGGTTTTGGTGAATGCAGGGCCCTCACTGAGAAAACACTGTTCTCAGGGGTCACCTCGATTGAAACGTAGCCAAGACCATGGGATACACAGACTTCCTAGCATCTAAGCCAGGATTCAGGCTATAGGGTGTGTGCTCCTCAGGCCATTTGGAGCTGCCCAGTCTACTTGGCAACTCTTAACAGACACTAAAACTGTTCAAAAGAAGGAGGTTTCAGTTCTCTTCCATTCCCTCTTCCAAAGTGACTCCAGATCTCTAAGGATGGCAGGTTCACGCGATGTTTGCTTAAGTCAAAGTTGGTTCCCTGGCTGTCATTTCTGATTCTGGAAACCCCAATAGGACACGGGGGAAGTCTCATGAAATGAGCCAGAAAATGAACAGAAATGAGCATGACCAAAAAATAAGAAATCTCTCTCGTGTCGGAAATGGAGCAAATGTTTGTGTTGGCCTTGTTTTCCTCTTTGGTACTGATTCGTTTTAAGTGGGGTTGTTTTTATTTTTGTGTGTAGTGACTATATTTTGCTTTGAGCTTTTTCTGGCCCTTGATTGTCCCATCTTTAAGGCAAAGAAATTAAGAGAATCTCCAAAGGTATATTTTAATTTTTAAAGTGATTGATTGACTTTAAGAACGAAGTGGGAAGTGATTGAATCTCTAGAAACAAAAGTGCATAGTAACTTGTGGGGAAAATGTGCTGGCATCATATATTAAAAGTTAACATATAGAGATTTCCCTGAATGGGCCATCCACTGCTCAATGCCCACCTAGTGAAAAACTAAACAATTTATTTACGTTACCCTGTATAGGTTCTTAGGGGCTGTGGGATCTTTGATCCACTGTCTTTGGGTCTTTATGGATAATAATAGCTTCATAGCATTCTTCCCTTTGATGCTGGTCCAAATTAAACATTATATAGTGAATGCCAGAGGAAAAGCATATATTTTTTAATATTTTTTATTGATTTCAGAAAGGAAGGGAGAGGGGGAGAGAGACAGAAACATCAGTGTTGACAGAGAATCATTATTGGTTGCCTCCTACACGCCCCACGTTGGGGATCAAGCCTGCAACCTGAGTATATGTATATGTATATGTATATGTATATGTATATATGTATATGAATAGTATTCATCCTTAAAAAGGAATAAAATTCTGACATATGCTACAACTTGGATAAACCTTGAAAACATGCTAGGTGAAATAAGCCACTCTCAAAAAGAATAAATAATTATATTATAATATTATAATTCTACTTGTGTGAAGTACCTAGAATGGTCAAATTCATAGAGACAGAAAGTAGAACAGTGGTTAGCAGAGGCTGGACGGCAGATGTGAATGGAAACTGTTGAA
Organism: Lasiurus cinereus; assembly: GCA_011751065.1. NCBI lineage: Eukaryota > Metazoa > Chordata > Mammalia > Chiroptera > Vespertilionidae > Lasiurus > Lasiurus cinereus. Next base: position 20,738,806 of record JAAGEH010000042.1, on the reverse strand, counting down.
TGAATACAGAATTTCTGAGATGATGAACAAATTCTGGAGATGGAGGTGGTGATGGCTGCATAGTAAGGTAAATGCACTTCATGCCACCGAACTGTACAGTTGAAAAGGGTTAAAATGGTAAATCTCATGTTGTGTACACTTTACCACAAATAGACACCAGGGAAAGCATGAAGAAAAGTGACATCCAAGTAACAGTTGGACTTTCTGCTCCCCTCTTTGCACGAGCAGCTTTGCTCCAGCCCTGTTACGCAATGGTTGCAGGCGGATGTTATAGTCCGTTTCCCAGTGGAGGTCATCGGAGGCCTGGAATCTGCTCTGACCTTCCATTTGCCTCACTAGTTCTGATGCCTGCTCCTCTTGAGCATTCCCCTAAGGCAGGGGAAGGAGCAGAAGGGAGGGAGGAGGAAGGTGACTGAAGGAGGCAGCATCTGAACAGCACAGGGCAGCATGCTTCCTAAGAGAAGTGTAGGCTCTGCAAGTCATTGTGTTCAGGCAGTGTGCAACTAAAAGCATTTCTCTCCAGTTCCCTAAATAAACAATATATTCAGACAAGAGTTCTGAAGTGGGATCAAACTTAATGTTTCAATAGCTTTCAAATTATTTGGATTGCAACCTCACAGAATGACATTCATTTTACATCACAATGTGTACTTTTATGTTGATAAATGTATATAACTGAAATAATAGTGTCACGAAATAACACCTTAGTACACTCAGGACACTGCAATATTTTACCTTCTCAAGGTAAACTATTATAGTGTCCTGGGGGTACTCAATGGCATTTTTTAAATGCTGGTTTTAACTCATTAAACTTGTTTTAGGACCCTCTAATGAATCTTTTTAAAAAATATATTTTTACTGCCGAGACCGGTTTGGCTCAGTGGATAGAGTGTCGGCTTGCAGACTGAAAGGTCCCAGGTTCGACTCCGGTTGGGGGCATGTACCTTGCTTGCAGGCACATCTCCACTCTGGGGTGTGCAGGAGGCGGCTGATTGATGTCTCTCTCTCATTGATGTTTCTGACTTTCTATCTCTCTCCCTTCCTCTCTGTAAAAAATCAATAAGATATATTTTAAAATATATATATATATGTATATATATATATATATATGTATGTTTTATTGATTTCAGAGAGGAAAGGAGAGGGAGAGAAGAGATAGAAACATCCATGATTTGAGAGAATCATTGATCTGCTGCCTCCTGCACAAGCTTACAACCTGGACATGTGCCCTGACCGGGAATCAACCATGACTTCCTAGTTCATAGGTCAGCACTGAGCCACACGGGCCACGACCCCACTAATTATTAGAGTCCAATGGATCTTGATCTGCAGTTTGAAAAATACTCCAATGTGTCTGCTGCTCCGGCCACTGAGCTAACATTAAATTGCTTGCTCCAGGGGCTAACCCCAGGCAAGATTCTCTGATAGCGAACCCTTGGGCAGGTCCATTTCTCAGTCTCAGAAGGAAAGAGGCTGCTGAGGCAACACAGAAACTAATTGCAAAATGGGTGTGCAGGTGCCACAGGCCACCAGGGCAGCTTGCTTGGCAGGAGAGGCCCAAGTCCTGTAAGGACCTTCGGGAGAAACGGTAAATATGGGTGACAGCAAAGTCCACCCTTGGATACCACCACACAGAATTATCCAATCAAAATTGGAAAATCAGGAAAAAGGTAAGAACAGGAAACTCAGAAGTCTTGCTAAGCTGTCAGGAAGGAGAGGTTGCAGACTGCGTGACACTTTTTTCAGAGAGAAATTAAAGTCAGGCAATATTTGAGGACCGTGTGGTGTCACCTGGACTTTTCAGAGCCTCCGGAATCCAGTTACTGTCCTGCTTCGGACTCCATCTTTCTTTCTATGTTGTCAAGGGAGTGGGACAGAATGTTGCAACTTTTTCCTGGTCTCTGTTTGGTGGTTGTTTCCTGTGCACCTCAGAGAGCTCTGAAGGAAGGCAGTCCTGCGGGGGGAGTGGGTGCTTGCTGGCGCCTTCAATTAGCCCCAGCAAATGACATTCACTGAGATCAGGAGGAGAAAAGCACAAATAATGTGTGACAGGTACCCGGCACCACAAAAACACCTATTCTTTTTGGCAGATTGTATTGAAATGTTTTTATTTTCTTTTAAAAAACAAAACAAAACAACAGATGGATGGTGTCTGCAACCTGAGCCTGAGAAAATGATATGGTTACAGGCAGTAGGACATTCTGACCGATGTTTCTGCATTTTTTTTTGCTACCAGGCGATATGGCCGCTGTTGGTCTTGTCTTTCCAAAAGTAAATGAATTTTAGGGAATATAGGCAACAATGCACATGACCTTGCTTGCTAACCTACTGATAGGCTAGATAAAGCTTATAGTAGGGTGGGGATGTAAGAGTATCTTGAAATGAGATAATAGAGAGGTATAAATGTCACTCATTTTCCAAACTTACAATGTCAAACCAAGGTCTAAGAGACATGAATTTCTTTTCATGGAGAATATGGCCAGTATTTCAAAATGGCACTGTTGAAAAAAGAGTTGTCTATCTTATTCTCCATAGCATCCACATAAGCTAATACAGCGCTGAGTGCAGAGTAGACACTTGATAAATTGAATGAATGAATGAATGAATGAGTGAGTGAATGAATAGTGCTCTAGGGTGGGGAGCTGACTTGCTTATCTCAGGACAGCTGCCTTGCTTCTGCCCCATGCACACAACCTCTTGGAAGGCTGCTTTTCCCTCGTCAAACATCTGTGGAAATTTGCATGTTGGAGAAAAATTAGCATTCTTGCTGGAGAGAATTTCTGAGCCTGTTGACCATGACAGCAGTAAGAGATAATGTTGAACTGAGGCAGAAGGGAAGGGACACAGTGTAAGGACTGTGTATACAGTGAGGCAGGCAGGAGAGCCAAGAACATCAGGGTCCCGAGTCCTTAGGAATGTCTGTAAATCTGTGGAAAAGATTTTTCCCTGTGGTCACTCTCATTTGTCCATGCTGATTTTGATGGTGAGCAGCTAATAGGAACCTATTGGTGTGGCGACTATTACCATTCAGCTGCAATCAGGAATTCTCCCTCCAAGAAAGTGCAGCCCTTTCTAACCAAATAAGCATCGGTAAATTAGTAACTCACTTGGTGTTTTAAGGCTGTTTTTGTCTTTGCTGGAATCCTAGTCACACAATTACTGAAGAGTATTTTATTACTTTTTAAAAGTATATTTTATTAATTTTTTTTACACAGAGGAAGGGAGAGGGATAGAGAGTTAGAAACATCGATGAGAGAGAAACATCGATCAGCTGCATCCTGCAAACCTCCCACAGGGGATGTGCCTGCAACCAAAGTATGAGCCCTTGACCGGAATCGAACCTGGGACTCTTTAGCCCCCAGGCCGATGCTCTATCCACTGAGCCAAACTGGTTTCTGCTGAAGGGTATTTTAAGATGTTCCTTCCTGTCTAGCAAGAAGTGCTCCAGCTGCTGTTGGGTTCCATTTCTTCTTATCTTGCCCTTAATGAAGATGAAGAATAGCTCTTCAACACCCTTCAAACTCTTTAAGGCACTTTAAGCCAAGAATGGGATTCCTGAAAACCATCCCTTCGGAGGGCCTCCCTAAAACTGAAGCTTGTCCCTGCAAATACTATACCCATTCTCCTTACTGTGAAGAGCCCTAAATTACTCTCTCCCCCTAACCTGTGCTTTTTAAATCAACATCAAGCCCCTGGGGCCTTTGTGCTTAGGCATAATGATTCTGCATGCCTTCCCAAGTCCCTGATGTATAGAGGAGGCATGAATGAAATGTTTTTTTAAAGAATGTTTGAAGGAGAAAGCAAGAATACAGAATTCATTTAGTCAGTCAGTCATTTAGCATCTATTTAAATCTTATGGATCAGTCACCAAGCCAAGTCATCCTATCAGTACCAGGAATTACATAGAACAGACTTGGATCCTATTCTCAAAGTCAAATGTTCTAATAATTATCATCTCCTATTACAGTTTCCTGGTTGTTGCCCAAATTCCACCTCCTGGGCTGGACTATTCACCACTGCCTGACACAGCCAGCCCTGCCCCTGCAATGACCCTATAAATGCTGCTTCCCTGATGGGTATAGGATGGTAGGGTCCCAGTGGATTGGCCAAACAATCACTCAGGAAAGAATAAGTCTCCCTTTTCCTGCTCTCCCCCACCCTTCTCAGTGAACTATAAGGAAATGGCAATATAATGGGCTGGAAATAGCCCCAGGGCCCCTTAATAAATTGCTCCTCCACACCCCTCTTGCATTTTAATGGAAAGAAAATGGGTGCAGTAGATCACTTACACAATTTCAAAACTGAATTGAGTTTAATTTCGTAAGATAGATTCATCATAAATAGTGGTATGGGAACACAGAGATCTGAGCCAAAGAGACATAAACAGCCTGTTCCTAAGAGGAAAAAATCCTGGTGTGCAAACAAACATTAACAAGTAAACAATTAGCTCTCTAGCTGCTGGGGGTCTGTGCATCTCCCTGAAAAGGAAGAAGCTCTGGAAAATGAAGGTTGGCCAGAGGCTCAGGCTGACGTGAGGCACGTAGTAGGTACACACTATATGAGGTTTGCAGCTGTCCTGCTTGGTGACATATGATAGTTACACTAGGTACACAGTGCCCCAGCATTCAACACAGTGCCAGGTGGCTTGTGTGATCATTTAAAAGGCACCGCATTACCCTGTCTGGTAAAACAAACCCATAAATCAATCAACCAACCAACTTTGCCACCAGCCAAAGATAGTTTTGTTAAAATTTAAAATGCATTGAACTTTTCCTGCATTTAGAGCATGATGTTATGGTGAAGATGAGTGTAAGGAATAGTACCTGCCTTGAAGCTGAATTTTAGTGTGTGCATCTGTGTGTACTTGGTGGAGGGGAAGGGATAGATTTGTAGTAGTATTATGAAAGAATCCATGGAATCATAGAGGAAGAAAATTGACTAGATTCCTTGGGAAATCTAGAAAGGCTTCTTGGAAGAAATAGAGTTGAATTGATCTTGAAGAAAGGGGAGAGGAAAATATTCTAAAGAAAGGGAATTCCTGAACAAAAATAGAAATCGATGGGAATAGAGAGCATGTTTAGAAAAGGGCCAGATGACTCTGTAAGAGTCCAATGATCTGTCTGTCTTCACTGTGCAGCTGTGAGTGTCTCAGTGGCCAGAAAAGCAGAACAAGGTTAATACCTCCACAAGCCCTAAGCATAGAAATTTAATTACAATGCTCCTCAAATACTACTTAACATCTTAAAAACACTAAATTATAAAACAAAGCTAAGGAAGCCCTACAAAGTTCTGACTTGGATCTTCTAGAATAGTTTAATTTTTAAAAAATACTTAAATATAATATATTTTTAAAATCTGTTCCAGAATCTCTGGTTTTGAATATTAATTTGAATAGGAGAAATGAATTCTGGAAACTCAGAGTATTAACCTTTATGCATTCTGGTTGGGGAAACCTCTTCAGGCAACTCTGCTCCACATGGTAACTCAGGAATCCAGGCTCCTTGCAAGCACAAGCACTGGCTCTGCCACCCACTAGAGCAGTGGTTCTCCTAAGGCCGCGACCCTTGCATACAGTTCCTCATGTGATGGTGACCCCCAACCATGAAATTTTGCTACTGTTATGCATCGTGATGTAAATATCTGCATTTTCCGATGGTCTTAGGTGACCCCTTGTGAAAGGGTCGTTCGACCCCCAAAGGGGTCGAGACCCACAGGTTGAGAACTGCTGCACTAGAGCCTCCTTGGGATCTTCTGCTTTCAGATGTCTCACCAGCAGAGAGAGAGGTCATGGGACCTTGCACAAAGGTTCCGAAGCCAGGCCTGGATAAGGTGCATATCAGATCCACCTCATTCCATGAGTCAGAGCTAGTCTCGTGGTCCCACCTGCACTATTACTGTAGATTAGAGACTGGGAAAAGTAGAGGAGCACCTGTGCATTCCTTTCCTATTGCTACTGTAACAAATTACCACAAACTTGTGGCTTAAACAACATAATTTTTTTTCTCTTACAGGATAGACGTCTCATCTGAGTCTCACTGGGCTAAAATCAACATATCTGTTCCCTTGCCATTCCCAGCGTCTAGAGCAGCGGTTCTCAACCTGTGGGTCGCGACCTGTTTTCTGATCGTCTTAGGCTCTACAGCAGTGACCCACAGGTTGAGAACTGCTAGCAGGGTCGCCTAAGACCATCGGAAAACACAGATATTTACATTATGATTCACCACAACACGAGGAACTGTATTAAATGGTCGCGGCATTAGAAAGGTTGAGAACCACTGTTCTAGAGGCTGCCACATTTCTTGGCTGGTAACCCCTTGAAAGCCAGCAACATTGCATCTCTTTTAAATGCTGATGCTTAACCTACTGGATATTGCTTTGATTCTAAGAGCCAAAGGTTATATTTTTATGGTTGTTGTATTATGTCCTCATATTTTCATATTTCCAAACTTATATTACATATGTGCCTGGTTCCCTAAATTTGGGTAAAGCTTTACCCAAATATTACCTCATAGTCTAGCCTTGAAATGAAAAGGCTCCCTGTGCACACACCATGAACAAGACATACAATTCCTTGGACTGCCAAGGTGCCTTCCACCTGGAATGTTTCATTATTCTCTGAGCCCTCTCTCAGTGGTATGCTGGAGGGAGCTTGCATTGGCTCTTAAGAGCTATCGTACACATCTATTCACAACTTTGTGTTCAGTGACATCTCATTGGTAATTTGAAATGGTCACAGTGAGAGTATTTGCGCCACACAAAAAAATGGCAAATGCTACAAATGAGGACTTTATTTTTTATTATTAGCACACCATTGGCACACATTGCTTTAAAATCATGGTCAGGATGTATTTGGGGCAATGATTATTCTAACATACTGTTTGACATTATTGTTTTAGTTAGACTTTGGGATCAAGAGACATTATGTCCTATGGCTTTTAGGAGACCCATCAAAAAACAATAACAAAAAGCCCACAATTAGATTTCTACCTGTTATTTAAGAAGTACTTTATTGGTCATTGTCTGTTTTATTTGCTACAATAGAAGGACAGGAATATTCTTCCATTGTATTAGTTGATGAATCCCAAGAAGCTAACAACACATGGTAGGTTGTTGAGTACATGAATATGATTTGCCTGAAACAAGACCACTGTCTTCCTGGTGGGTGATTCTACCAAGCTTTCTCTGTCATTAGTATTTATTATACATTCCCTGTGGGAAAAGAGTTAAACTCCTCCCAATAATGCCTTCTTCTGCATTTTCACAATCATTTAATAAATACCTGCAATTATCTATACAATGATCCATCTTTTTTTTTATATACATGTGTGACTCTTCCACTACAATAATAGCTTCAAAAATTAAAGGCAACATTCTTGTTTTGTTTTAATGTTTATTTCCTTTATAAGAGTAATATTTATTTTTATTATTGATTCTCATGATGTGTTCCATGGAAAGGACTTATCCTTGCTTAAGTGCAAGTCCATTTGCAACAGGTGGGATGGCCCAACATGCACTCCAAGTCTTACTCCCCCTGTGACCTCAGCACTGGTGAGAGTTCCAGCTCAATACATGCTTATTAAAGGAACAGTGCTGACTTTGCCTTTGTAAATTCTGGAAGGACTTCAGGAAAGCTCAAAGGAAGAAAAGCTGGAAATCCTCCTAACACTTTGCATAGTCTCCCTCCCACAGACATGTAGTAGCTTATAACCTTGGTCTTTGCACCAGCCACCTATCAAAGCAAATGTTTATTAAAGAGACTTATGGCAGAGGCCCACCTAAAATTTTATTTTGACAGAAACTGTATGTCTGAGTAAGGCTGACCATGTCCTTGGCCTTGGCTGGCTCATTTTGTGACTCAGAAATAACCTGAACTCCTCTAATGTAACAAGCTTTGAGAGGCTCTGCGGAACTCATTGACAAGTCTGTTCCAAGACAGTCTGGGACACTCAGGCAACATGTAATGGACACATGGGCAGCAGTGATCAGACAAATAGCTATTCTTGAGTTTTACTTTTATCCTGAAAATCTAGGCCTTGAGAAAAACATGCTTGGAGTTACTTTGGCTGCTTGCTAAAGAATTATATTTCTGATTTCTTAAAGGCTTCAAACTGCAGGCATAAGGACAAGTGCCACTATATTGCAACCACTATGAAATAAACAGCTACACCACAAGAGGCCAGCACACCCTGAACTGATTTTTTGTGCAAACTCCTTAGGGATCCAGAGTTATATAAAACGCTACGGAAAAAGACAGCCTAACTCCATCTAAAGTCTAAACCCTCTTTACCCAGCATAGGAGTCTGTAATCTTTGAACTTGCCAATTGTTGCTTACAGAATCAATTTACCATTCAGATGCTTTGCAGAAAACAGTTTTTACTGGTGTATGAGGCAGCTCCTTCAGGGATAGTTAGAGATCAGAGAATTGTATGTTCCAGAACCCTCTTTCTTGAATTTTGAGGCTAGTTTGGCTAAGGGCTTAATCACAAGGAACAACAACAGCCTGTAATTATTAGAATTGAGAGTCTAGTCAGTGGTCGGCAAACTCATTAGTTAACAGAGCAGCAAACTGCAGCTCACAAGCTACATGTGGCTCGAGAGCCACAGTTTGCCGACCACTGGGCTAAGACATCAGGTAACATTTAAGATGAAATATATAGTTATGTGTGTATTATGTACTTGTTTATATTATGTGCTATGGAACAGAGGATCCCTGTTCCAGAGGACAATGGGAATGATGCTGCCTTCTAGTGGGAGAGAGTGGAAAATTGAAACAGCCTTTAGAATAGACTGGAGGAATTAGAGAGGATCTTGGACCCCAGATAAACTATTTTTTCTGCCTTCAGAAACAGGTTTGGCTCAGTGGATAAACTATTTTTTCTGCCTTTGAAGAATCTAACTTTTTGCAATGCAAAGGATCTCTTTCTAAAAATCAGCCTCTCTTGGTAGCCCAAACCTACCAAGAAACTTTTTTTTTTCTTTATTGATTTCAGAGGGGAAGAGAGAAGGATAGAGAGCTAAAAACATCAATGATGAGAGAGAGTCATTGATCGACTACCTCCTGAGCCTGCAACCCAGGCATGTGCCCTGACTGGGAATCAAACCATGACCTTCCAGTTCATAGGTCGGCACTCAACCACTGAGCCATGCTGGTTGGGCATGCAATATATATATATATATATATATATATATATATATATATATATATATATATGTAATTTTTTTTTACTACTTCCTATGTGCTCAAACATGTATCTGGAATTAGAGAAGACACCAAGGACATTTTAGGCAGGATTTTTTCCCTCAGAATATGAGAGAACAGCTGGTACCTTAGAACAATTAGGAATAAGAAAGTCTTCATCAGTGTGGCTCAATCAACACCCTAATCTTCCTTTGGTCCTCTCTGTCCACTTTCGGAATTCAAAGATTTTCATAATCTTGTTTCCTACTCATAGGCCAGCTAGCCACATTTCTGGCCACTTCTCTCTTAAATTCTGTTTCAGCCACTCTTAGAGCTGGCATTAGCATTGGGGCCCTCATGGAGTCCACCTCTAAGACTTTCTAACACATTACTAGAAATCCAGCAAGGCACAGAGAACAGAATCATCACAACTCATAAAGGAGAGCCCATTAGATGAGGGCCTGTGATAAACTGTTAAGACTGGGGAATGATGTCGCCCAGGGCATGATTACACAACAGTAGAAGATTTCTAAGTTGCTTTGGGTCAGGATGACCTATGAACAATTCCAATTAGAGGAGAATTCATCTAAATGTAAAAGACCCTCAAAAATGAAGATTCCATTTATCAGTATCTAATACCATCTAACAATACAATTTTTTTCTTAAGGGCAGTTAGTGTTCATTGAGTACATATTAACAGCTGGGAATAGTATTAAGCCTTTTACATTTATTGTCCTTACAAAAGCCTTTTAAGTCAGGAATCAAAACAATCCATTTTACAGATGAGAAAACAGAGATTCATAGAAATTAAGTTACTTGACCAAGTAAATAGCGGAGTCTAGATTCAACTCTGGTATGTCTATAGCTCTAAGGTCTAGATGATCTCCTATGCTTTAAGGTATATTGACTCACCTGAACATGCTATAATGCTGACGTTTATATCTGTTTCCTTGTATTGGCTTCTGGTATATCCACCAGTTTTACTCAAAACCTTCGGTTTGCCCAGAGCCCCAGAATAACCAGATCAACCTTGTGTGATGGAAACATAATGTAAGCCACATTTCTTATTTTAATTTTCTAATTAGCCACACTTTAAAAAAATAAAAATAAATGGATAGAATTAATGTTAATAATGTATTTTATTTAATTCAATATAGGGTGGAGCAAAAATAATTTACAATTGTTCATATGGAAAATAATATAATTAATAAATAATGATCCAAGAAAGCTCTGTTTTGCATATTCACAACTTTAAATCAACATTTGCCTCACCCTGTAAACACAGTGTTAGGATTTCAACATGAAATCAATATAAAATTATTAATGAAATCATTTACAGCTCTTTGTGGATTAAACCTTTGAAATATGGTGTGCATTTACACTTTCAGTGATTCTTAGTTCAGATTACTCACATTTCAATTGTTCAATAGCTACATGTGGCTAGGAGCTACTGAATTGGTCATTGCCAATCTAAGCTCATGGATCCCTACTCTCTTAATAATCCTGAGAACTCTTCAGAGGATAGGAAGCAAAGAATTGGCAAGATGAAAAACATGTTTCTCATTATTTTCCTTATTCAGTCCAAGGAAAAAATAAAAGGAACAAACTCCACAATTTCCTTCTACAATTAATGGTTAGCTTAGTTGCCTAAGAGCAGGTAAGAAGCTGAGTGATAGAATCTACATCATTGCAGAGCTTGTATCAGGTATCCTTATACTTTTAGAAGGGTGCTGGACACAAGAAGATCAGGGAGCTCCAGATTCCTGACCAGAGGGTAGCTCATAAAGCCAGATCACTGAGTGTACCCCAAAGGCCACCATCATCTCCCAGATTCACTTCTCTTGACAATCACTTTCACACCTGCCCCAGTTTGAAAGGCAAGGTGCTAGCCCTGAGGAGCACAGCACAGGCTGTCCTCCTCACACTGATTCTGACATCTGGAGAGCAGAGAGAAACCTCAGACTTCCTCTTCCCCACCCCGATAGAGAATCCTTCACCAAGAAATTTTCAAACTTTTGCACACATCAGAATTCCCCAGAGAGCTTGTTAAAACTCAAGCTATGCCTCACCCCAAGATTTTCTGATTCAAAAGGTCTGGGATACAGCCAGAGGATGTGCATTTCCAAGAAGTTCCCTGATGATGAGGAAGCTGCAGGTCAGAGGATCACACTTCAAGAACCAGGGCCCAACCCTAAAGAATCAATATATGATCCAAAGCAAAAAGAAATATAAGAAAAGGCAAGGTTCTTTTCCACTCTTAATGAGACAAATATGGTCTACATTAATAAAAGAGAAAGATGTAAATTGACCACACCTCCGAAACACCCACCAGCCAATCAGGAGTGAGTATGCAAATTAACCCAACAAAGATGGTGGATTAATTTGCATGCACAGGTGTGGGGTGAAGACTGAAGGCTACGATCGAGCAAAGACTGAAGACTGGAGACTAAAGACTGAAGACAACTAAAGACTGAAGATTGTAGAGGCTTGGCTTCTCTGCTGTGCTGGAGCAGAGAAGCCTCACTGTGGCCGGAGCTGAGAAGTCTAGCCTTGAGGCCTGGCTTCTCCGCTGTGGCTGGAGTGAAGGCCTACGTCCCAAGTGCCAGAGGAAAACTGGTGCCAGCAGCCAGGGGAAGGAAGGCCTATTGCATAAATCTTCGTGCAATGGGCCTCTAGTTTTTACATAATTATGTGTTTAGTTAATTTCCCCTGCCCCCCATTATTTCCTCTAGTTCAGGAAGGGAAAAAGTGATCATAATTAGAAAAGACTTGAAAGGAAGAAATTAAGGGGGCAGAAAGGCTGGAGGGAAATAGGAAGCAAGGTTGTGATAGATCAGAGGATCATGTGACATCTGTACTCAGGAAGGGAGAGGGCAGCAGTCTCCCTTTGCTGGAGCCACCCAGTCCCCCTTGGCTGGACAGATGCACAGACTGAAGGCAAGTTAGATCCTCATTCTTTTCAACCAGGTCACAGAGGCATCTCACACAGATATTATTTTCCTCTTTGCTTTTTGAGAGGGGAAACTAGCTGAACCATGAGTGACAGTGGGCAGTAGCAAACACACCAAGAGTCTCAGTTATCCCTCTGTCCGGGCTTATTCATCTCTCACCTTTCAGGGCACCTGGTTGAAAAGGAGAGGCAGTGAGACTTGCTGAGTAGCAAGCAGCTGGGAATTTGGAATGCAACTTTGGAGATGCACACTGAGCCTGGCTCAGAACTTCCAAGAAAACTCAGTGGGAGGGAAGGAAAAACAGTGCAATGCCATGACGCCTTGTAGGGCCCGCTTCGGCCTTGCTGAATCGCCTAGAGATTGCATTCCAGCTGCACTGCCGTGACCCAATGTTCCAGTAAACAAGGAGGGGACGGGGTGGACAGACCTCAGATCAGGCTACCCTGGAGCTTCTAAAATAGAACCCAGGGGGCTGGCTGGGTGGGACCAGAGTTGCGGGAGTTGCCTTTTTTCATTTCCTGGACCAGGGAGGCACACCCACACCTCCTACTGACATACATATACACGTTCTTGCTTCCAGTGGGACTTGAATGAATTCCCAAAACTCAGATGGTCTCTGGTACAATGGTCAGGAATTGGCGACCTCCTCTTAGGATACCTCCCAATAAGCCCAGAACAGGAAAGTGTGCAAAGGAGACACTGACCTCACTCAGGCCGAGCCAGGCCACTGACAAATGGGTCCACTCTCTAAGCAATAGTTCCACCTTCCAGGACAGACAGAGTGGCAGCCAAGCAGCACAGTCACTCAGTCCATTTCCCCCATTTGATTTCATGGCATTAAACAACTGACTGATGATCCTGTGATTCCTCGAGTTTATCCTCCCTTCCCTGCCTCACCCCACACCCACCTTTTTTCTCCTGTCTCATTTCTGGTCCACCAGCCAGCACATGGGCCTAAGTAATAGTCAGAGGGGCTTAGTGAAAATATGAAGAAGAGTGCCCGGGTTCAGAAAGCAAAGTTCTGAAAATTCCTTCTCTGAGTGTCCATCTGCATGAGGAAATTCAGGGCTTTGTAGCCCAAATGGCATAGTTTCTCCTTCCCAACACATAAATGTGTGAGTGATGCTCTATCTTCCATATGACTAGGTGACTAAAGAATTTATCATCCACACTGGAACATCTCTGAGAAAAAAAAAGGTGCTATTGAAAACCATTCTGGGACAAAGCCATTAACCAGGGCACAGGATCACCTGCATGACTAGTGGGTGCATTTCCCACCCTGCGTTGTCACTCCCACCTTCTACAGCCCCACCCTGCTTGACTGTCTTCTCTACTAAGATTGACGTGACCCTTTCCTTTACTGAACTTGGCCTAGTCTTCACTTATTCCTTGTTTAACAGTGATCCTCAGGCAATAATTCCATCTCTGTTTTGAAGCGGGGAAAAGGCATGTTTTAAAAATCTCCCTTGTAGAAAGCTGTATGACTCCTTCATTTAAGCTCTAGGCAGTATGTTTCAACAGTCTCTGGAGCTGGTTTTCAGTTCCAGAGACTTGCTCCATTCAGAAGTTTGATGGCCAGTGTGTATTGTCAGATTTTACTCAGCAAATGTCACACTCCAGTTTTTGGACAAGCCAAACAGCATGAAAAATGGTGATGATTGCTTGAATACTCATGGCAGGAAAAAAGCCTTCCTCTTACTATTTCCTTAATAATAATGACAACAGTTCCGGCCTCCTTTCTGTCTCTCCAGGGTGCTTAAAACACCATGCATATTATGTCTAATGTTTACAGCCACCCTGTAAAGCTTCAGTCATCCTCACTTTACTGACTGGGGCTGTAAGTTGAGGCCAGAAAGGGGATGTACCAAGTATTGTCCAGACCCAGATCTACCTGGGCCCAGACCCCATGCCTGCATTCTACCAGGTCATGTACCTGCCTTTATAAAACCTTGGACCTACTTCCCCAAGGGCAGTGGGACCTTATACCTTGTATGAGATTAGCACTCAGTAAATGGCTATTTATGTGGCTCCTGTTGTTATTGTTTCGGATTGGTGTTAAGTTCTTCCTCCAGAATCAACTAGCCCAGTGGTCGGCAAACTGGGGCTCGCAAGCTGCGGTTTGCCACTCCGTTGACTAATGAGTTTGCCGACCACTGACCTAGACTCTTGATTCCAATAATTAGAGGCTGTTGTTGTTCCTTGTGATTAAGCCCCTATCCCAGTGGTCGGCAAACTCATTAGTCAACCGAGCCGCAGTTTGCCGACCACTGAACTAGCCCAAGAGCAATAGAAACAGAGATGCTGGAGACAGAAGGACCTTAGCAGTCATCTGGTCCACCATTTTCATTTGAGAAGGAACCCGAGTTTCAGCTGAAGTTCATTGGTTTGCTCAAGGTTCTAATGTTCAACTAAGGAAGTTAGTTGGATAAAGCACTAGAAAGAACTTTGGCTTTGGAGTCAGACAAATGCAGATTTGAATTCCATTTGCCAGGTAGGAGGACTCAGACAAGTTACTCGATTGAATTCTGCCTCATTTCACCTGCGGCTCTGAGATGATAGAGCCGATCTCCCAGGAGGGTGGGAGGACTCAGCAGAACAATGTACATCAGGTACTCAGTGAGCAGTAGCCGTCCACTTTCCCCTCACATCCTCAGACCATTCTAGGGTAGAACAGGAGCAGCCCAGCAGGAGGAGCTGAGTGCTGAGTGAAGCTCAAAAACACAATGGGCTTTGCCTAAAAGTGGAAATAGGGCGATTTAGAAGTAACTTTTGCTTATCAATCCCCACATGCCAACTTTACAGCAGAGTCTGACACACTAACAGGAAAACGTTTCTTCTGGTGAGGCCAAGAGCAAACATTGGGAAGGTTATTTGCAGGCAGACTTAGAACCCTAAAGTGAGGAAGAGTGAGGAAGGAGAGCTGGGGTAGGATAAGGGGAGAGGTCAGGGAAGATGATCCTGAGGGTTTTAAACTGACCCTCTATGATATCTTCCAAAACAATTTTGAAAGCAGCCTGGTTTCTAGATGCAAATTATATTTTGAATCGACAAATTATATTTTGAATTGGAAGGCGGCTTTGAGATGAGTGGCCATTTTTCAGATGCAGTGGTTTCGAAATAAGAAGCATAGGCAAGTTTTGCAATGAAAAGCAAGGTCTGGTGTGGGTTCATTCCAAGATGAATATGGAGAAGGACACTGAGACACTGGACAGCGGGCTCAGCCCCTGAATGATCCAATTACAGGTTTTGAAATGGACCCAGGGGCAGAATTTAGAAACCTTAAATGGAAAGGCTGAGGAGAAACAATTTTGCAACAAATGACTGACTCCAAAAAACCCTCCAGGGGAGAAAGGGTATGGAAAATGCTGTACGGGCAGTTTCTAAACGCCCCAGGGGAGGTGGATGGACTTTTCTAGGAATAACTAGGGTGAGGTTGCTTGGGTTCTGAGAGAGGACTACAGTATTGTGCTTGCAATTCACCCAGATGACTGATGGCTTGTGGAATGGAGAACACTGGCAAGCACTATCAGCAGAAGCCAAGTCCATGACCCTATTTAACAAACAAAAACAGAAGAGAAATTTGTTTTGAACTATGAAATTCGTAAGTACTGGGCCTAGGTTTTTGTCACCTTGCATTCGTAGTGTCTGGCAGAGCTAATGAATTTAAAAATATTTAATTAATGAATTAATGACTTATAAGATTGAGGGTTCCCCAGCATAGGAAGTATTCAAGTAATAGTGCCTGCATGCTGACCTTCCTATCCATTTATCCTGTTTCCAAAACATGTATTCTGTTAATTCAGAGGATAGAATACCTTACTGAAAGTCTAATCTCAAACATCAACTGCTATTAACAACATAGCTGAGAGTTACCACTCTTATAAATATTTGATTCAGAGAGTCTGAGAGGCATGATATCTATCCACACGTGTGGATAGATAACTTTTTAAAAATATATTCTTTTTAAAAATATATTTTATTGATTTCAGAGAGGAAGAGAGATATTGAAACATCAATGATGAGAGAGGATCATTGATCAGCTGCCTCTTGTACACCCCACCCTGGGGATAGAGCCCACAACCTAGGCATGTGCCCTAACCAGGAATCGAACCATTACCTCAGAGTTCATAGGTCGACAATCAACCACTACACCATGACGGCCAGGTTTTAAGTATTCTTAACATACCATAGAACTACTTTTACTACATTTATGTTTCAACATAGGTATTTTTTTTTTGCTTTTATCAAAAATTGTTAGGAAAACTATAAATTTCCCTTTTTCACTCATTGTGAAGTCGTTAAGGAGAACCTTATATTACTTAATATTCCCCTCTTAGATAAAAAGAATGATCCCAATTTATTCCTTCTCTCCCTCTCTCTTTTCCTTTATCCTTTTGGTTTCTTTTTCTTTTCTTTGCCCTTCAATATAGTTTCCAGAAAGTCTTGGTGAAGTTTTATATTTAAAACCAGCCTCTGTCTTACTTCTTATTATGGTTGAAAATTGGGTTTCTATTTCTTAATTCTACATTCCCACTTAACTATTTTGGTAATCTTAATGTTTCTGTTACATTAAAAAAAAGTCATTTAAAAATAGGAGAATATGCCTAAATTCAATTAAATATATTTTTCTTATGTCTCCAGGTACTTCTCTGCTTTGAATGGTGAGCAGTGAGGACAGGCTAGCCAAATGGAAAGTTAGGATGAAAGGCTTGGTCATTGCTGATTTATGTCTGATTGAGAGCCACTTCTAATGAACCTGCTCTGAATAAGGCAGACATGTTCTCTCTTCTTACCAGATTTTATCATTTAAAAGTATGGGAGGAAAAGCCAGGTTCCTTGAATTCTAGCACCTAGTGGTCTCTAACTAACTATTAACCAGGGGTAGGTCTCTGCCTCTTCCTGGAACTCAGTTTCTTCATCTATAGAAAAAAGTTGAATAGAGAAATACTGAGTCCACTTTCAGCTCTAACTCTCTATGGCTCTCTAGCTTCTTCTACTATAGGTATGGAAGAGTGGTTCCTGCCCTCAAGAAGCTTAGATTCTTTGAAGGAGATAAAATATAAACCCTGCCATATTTGTAAAGAATTATATATGTACAAGTAGATCTGCATACTGAAAGCATAAGTTTGCCAATAGGATACCTGGTTGAGATAGAAATATTTTGCCTCTTATTTTCTTTCTTTAGAATGATAATCTAAACAAATTTGAATAAAATTAGTATGTCAAGATTAATTATCCTCAATCTTTTTATTTTAAGGTTATAAGAAACAATAAAAAGAACCCCTATTGTTTCTATTGTTGGGTCTGAACATTCTTGTTACGTGAAGTGTGTCCTGCATATATAGGATGAGAATGACCCAGGACTTGGCCAAATAATCTGAGTTCTAGTTGAGATAATTTGTAAAAAGGATAATTTATAATGAAAATATACAGTTTATGCTAGCAGTCAGCAGCTGTGCATCACTATAGGTTGCCTAGGACCAAACCAGAGAGGGTCGGACCTACATTACCACCATTTGTCCACCATCCAGACACCATTGCTGACATGTACACATAAGGAACTGTTTGACATTGAAACTGAGACTCAGAATTAATGGACATTGAAATTGGGACTCAAACATTTTTTTGTTCTTATAGGTTTATTTCTAGTCTGCAGAGGCAAGTTTTTTAAAGAAAAGAATCGGGGGGGAAATAGATACAGAGGCAAAAGAGCATTGAACAGACTGTCAAACTACAGCAGGAAGGCAGGGGAAGTTGGAGGTGGGAGGCTGTAAGAGATCAACCGAAGGATTGGTATGCATGTATATAAGCATAACCAATGGATATAGGACACTGGAGGTAGGGCGGGGGGGAAGGCACGTGGGGATAGGGGAGACTGGGGGAGAAGGTCAATGGGGGTAAAAAAAGGAGACATGTGTACTACTATTTGTAATACTTTAAACAATTTTTAAAAAGTGCATGAGGAAACATACTCTCCTACACAATAAAAGCATAATATGCAAATCAACCGAAGGGTGGAATGACAGGTCGGCAGGGAGTGGGGCCAGTGAGCAGGCAGCACCAGGCTAGCCAAGGCGTGTGCCAGGCAGAGGGAGGGAACGGCGATGACAGGGTGGGGAAGGGGCGCTGGCAACCAGTGGTGGTGGAGGGGCAATCAGGGGTAAGGGTTGGAGGGTGGTGTCCGCTCACCAGCCAGTGGCATCCCCAGATTGGCCCCTGGTCACCTCCCACAGAGGGAGGCCAGACTATGGCTTAAGCCCACTCTCCATGGGGAGCAGGCCTAAGCCATCAGTCGGACATCCCTTGAGGGCTCCTGGACTGTGAGAAGGTGCAGGTTGGACTGAGGGACATGAATTTCCATGCACTGAGCTTTTGAAAGGAAACAGCTAATGCCTTAAAAATATGCATTACTAATGCTTAAGCAATTTCACTCCTGGGAATGTATCCTATAGGTCATCATAACTGCAAACAAAGATATAGCATAAGGTACCTGGCTGGTGTGGCTCAGTGATAGAGCCTCAACCTATGAACCAGAGGTATTGGTTTGATACACCATCAGGGAATACGTCCCAGTTGGAGGTGTGCAGGAGGCAGCAGATCAATGATTCTCTCTTATCATTGATCCTTCTACCTTTCTCCTTTCCTCTCTGAAATCAATAAATATAAAGATATAGCATAAGGCTGTTTCTAACAACTTTTTAGAAATAAAAAAGTTTAAATCATCTTCTAAACTAGAAGATGATTTTAGGTGGCATAAGGGATAACTTTTTAATATTTAAGTACTTATTGGCCATTAATTCAAAATATACTAGTTTTCCATTTATGTTAGTAATATAAAATTTTCTTTTAAAATAAATTTAAGAAAAGTCAGATAGGTGGGATTTGAATGAATATATTGTGGGAAAATCCTGGGATGATAGAAATTTTTGTAATAGGTGGACTTGACCTTAAGCTCTCTAAAGTTCTGTCAAGTTTGAGATGCTCGGATTCTATAATGGTTCTGTGTCGGTGGCATTACCCTCTAAAAATGAATCATGCACTTGGGTAGACAGAAAATACATCTTCAAAGATACCCAGAGAGGTGAAGCTATGTGCATTAATATCCCCCATTTGCTCCTTCCACAACAGTCACATCAGCTCCCTTGCTATTCCTCATCCACCAATGATCCTTTCCACGTCAGAGACTTATACTGTTGGTCTCTTGGTGAGGGAGGTTTTCCCCCCAGACATTTGCATGGCTCCTCCTCAAAGAGGTCTTCCCTCTAAAATGGCTCCCTCACCACTCCTCTCCTATCCTACTTTATTGTTTAGTTCTCATTTGTTTCTCTCCTCATAGAATATCAGCTCCATGGAGCATAAAATGCTGTCTTATTCATCACTGGATCCCGTGGGGATGTTTGGTGCAAAGATGCCAAGGCAGAACTATGCCTTTTGTGTTTAAGGCTCAGCAAGGAGGCCTGTGTGAATAAAACTGGTGTTGCAGAAGGAGAACCTAGTAGAAACCCCAGGGTGTTTGTGTTTTTGACACAGGCACCTGAAATATAAGAGAACCTGCCTACTGCTACCTGCTTTCACAAGTCTTCATGCAAAGGGACAGTGCAGAATAAAGCAATCTGATAGTGCCTCTCCTGTTGCAAAATCACGGACAGGAAATGGGCATTTGGTTGTCACTGAGGATCATTTTGTCTCATATTGCAGTTGAAACTAACGACCTTGGAAGAGGACAGGAGATATTGGAAGGGAACTGCTAGCTTCATAAACAAGCTGAAAAACGAGTTTTATTTTCCTGGACCATGGCTTGTAATAATAGAGCAACAGACTCTTGGCAATAGGCAGAACAGGAAGAAAGATTTGGCAGAAAGTTCATAAACTGATCAAGGGAGCTTTACCTTAATATTTGATGCGGAGGGAGAAAAGATTCAGATAAAACTGATAACTCAATATGAAGGGAAGCTCAGGAGTTAAGCAGAAAGAACAATAGTGCTGAAGATCTCCAGAAAACAAGAGGAGAAAGGTTTGATAGCAAAACATATGACCTCAGATATGAGCTAAGCATAGATAATAAAAATGAAAATCATTCTTTTTTGTTGTTGTTAAACTTTACCCAAGGAGATTTTTCAGTTGATTTTTATTTTTAAAGAGCGTAGAGGGAAGGGAAGAGACACACAGAGAGATAAATCAATGTGAAAGAGACACATCGATTGGCTTGCCTCCCACAAACACCCCAACCAGGGCCAAGGATCAAGCCTGCAACGCGGTAGTGCCCTTGACCAGAATCGAACCGGGATCATTTAGTCCATGGCCAATGCTCTATCTACTGAGCCAAAATAACTACAGCGAAAGTGATCATTCTCATAAAAAGGAAGTTATGCTTTTATAAAGAAGAATTAGACTTTTTGGAAAGTGACCCAAAGCTAGAATATATTCTGTGCCATTGTTGGGGCATGTATCCAATGCCCAAAAGAAGTACAACTAATTCAAAAGTTAAAAATTTGTAATATATAGGGTGGGGCAAAATGAGATTTATAGTTGTGAGTACATGAAACACAGAGTTTATTCTTATATTATTATTTATTTATTATTGCATTATATAATTTCCATACAAACAAACTGTAAACCTACTTTTGCCCCATCCTGTATCATAGAATTATCTGTACCTTTAGAGACATTTGTGAAGCAGAGAATAGACACTTTGGGATTAACTGAATGCTAAAACTATAGAAGCATTTAAGAATGTGGAGGACATTTTGCAAATATAGATTAGAAAACTACAAAATAAGATACTTAATAGCAACAGAGAAGAGAATTTGAACACCAGGAAGTCTAACACTTCAAAAAAAAATAATCTGGTCAATTCTTTCCTATTTGAAGAAAGCAAAAGAAGTAGCTTGAGGAAATGTATAAGGATGATAAAATGATAATGTAAATTTATTGAAACCTTTATAAAAGTTAACATGTATTGAGTACTCACAAAGTCTCAAACATCACTTCCTTTAGTCCTCTGAGAATTCTATGCAGCTATCCCCATTTCACAGACAAGGAAACTGACAGTTAAAGAGGTTAACTAGTGCAAGGTTACTTAGCCAGCAATAAAACCCCGGGCTTTTCCTGACTCCAATTTTTAGCCAGTCCTCTTAACATTGATGAAAGGTAACCCTGCCATTTTAAAGACCATATGGTTAAGAAAGAGAATTCTAGGAAGAATCAGTCACACATGTTAAACTTTAGGAAAGTGGATGTTATAAAATAAGTAGAAAAGAGAGATTGAATCTATGGCCAAGGTCTGCAAAAGGCAGGATATCTCAAGGGACTTGAAAGATTATGTTTTAAATCACATTTTTACTAATATAGTCATAAGTCATCCAACCTGCTGTGCATGTGTGCATAACCATGCCAAAAATAAGACATGGAAACTAACAATTTGGCTGTTCAGGACACTCAGATTTTACAAAGATGAGCCCAAAAGATGGAACAAAAGGCCCCAAAAGACCAGTGCAAGAAAAGGCTGAGACTTGCAAAAAGCCTAAAGACAACAAAGATTTTTGTTTTAGTTGTGTTCAGAGTAGGAAGAACGAGAAACAACGAAGGCTAACTGCTTGAGGCAGGTGGTGTAAGACTGTAAACAGGTCTGAAGAGCCAGATGCCAACATGGTATCATTCAGAACAAGTCTCATCAAACTCTCATTTGCTTTTTGATGGTATTACCAAACAGGTTGTGTAAGGTAGCTCACTCTGAGCAAAACATTTTACTAAAGCTCTCGTAACACTCTCATGGGCAAGATAGGAAAAGCAAGGTAGCAACTAAGCCCATCAAGAGGCTTCCTTCAGTGGACTACGTGAATCTGAAGGCCAGGCGTGCCTCTGTGTTCTGGCCTCTTCAACACCTGAGTATGAAATTTGGCCTGACAACTCAAATTATCACATCCACAGATGACCCAAAGCTGGGCAGGATGGATGCCTGATATGTATGTTAAATGATAGACTCGAGTGGCAGAAATCTGGCAGGCTGAGGCTAGCAAGACGAGGTTTGATGTAAATCTATGTAAATAATCCTGCTGTCAGAAATACTGAAACTAGTACAGGATGTGAGACGTTTGACTTTACAGTATTCACTTGAAAAGGACCTGGGAATATTGACTCACACACAACAAGAAATGGACAAAGGCCTGCAATCTTTGGCTGTCTTCATAGAAATATGATGTCCAAACAAAAAATGAAAAGTAGTTTACTGTATCCATATAAATTCCATATTTGGAGAAATGTGTTTTTAATCCAAAATTATAAAAGGATCTTAAACAAATAAAAGGAATTGTTGATAGCAAATTGTTGATAGCAAAGGTTAACCGTGGTATCTTAGGCTCAGAAAACATACTGGTGGAAGAAATGGATATTGTTAGCTTTGTTAAAACAAGAAGCCTGAAGGAATTCTGATATCAAGGGACTCAGCTCCTTGGAGAGTCCATCTTCTTACTCTCTATCACGTTGCCCTGTGTATTGTCTTTGAAGTATTTACTGCTCTCTGAAATTGCCTTGCTTCTTTATTGTCAATTTCCCCTTCATAGACTCTAAGATTCACAAGAGAAGGGGCCTTGTCTGACCACTGTTTTATCTGCAGCACCTAGAACAGTGCCTGACACATAATAGATGCCAAGAGAAAGGAGCGGATTGTCTGAACACAACATTCAGAGAACCTCCCTCAGGTCAGGGGGATGGGTCCAAACTGGCCTCTGGGGCCTACCTTTCAGCAGGGGATATGTGGCAGGGCAGATCGTTAGAAGGAGCCATGGGGATAAAACATCTCACTATATGCAGAGGGACTCATAGCTTGAGCCAAAGGTTTCTGCTGGCCACTGCTGAGGCTGCAGGCAGGTCTGGACACATGGAAAGAAATAGTAGGTTGGGCTGAGAAGAAGTAAAATTTGCATGGACATTAAAGAGCCTGCTGGGGGAAAAAAAAAATGAATAACCTCAAGCTGCATCCCCTGATGGACTTCTGATCTATCTGGGCATGCCTAGTGATTCACTGGGGTAGTCAGTCAAAAATGTACTTGCTGCCCTGACTGATTTGGCTCAGTGAATAAAGCATCAGCCTATGGAATGAAGGATCCCAGGTTTGATTCCAGTCAAGAGCATGTACCTTGGTTGCGGACACATCCCCAAAAGGGGGTGTGCAGGAGGCAGCTGATCGATGTTTCTCTCTCATTGATGTTTCTAAACTCTTTATCCCTCTCTCGTCCCCTCTGTAAAAAAATCAATAAAATATATTTTTAAAAATTTACTTGCTGGTGAGGATATAGAGAAACTGGATCACTCCTACATGCTGGTAGCAATGTATAATGATACAGACACTCTAGAAAACAGTTTGGTAATTTCTTATCACACTAAACATGCAGCTACCACACAACCCAGCAATGGCACCTCTGGGCATTTGTCCCAGTGAAATGAAACTTATATTCACACACACACACACACAAAAAAAAAACACAAACAAACAAAAAAAAGAAAACCTGTAAATTAGCCATTTGTTCATAATAGTCAAAATTTGGAAATAATCTAAATGTCCTTCAACAGGCAAATGATTAAACTGTGGCACATCCAAACTGTGAAATATTACTCAGTAATGGAAAGGAATGAACTCATGATAAAACAACGTCAGTGAATCTCCAGATAATTAGGGAATTTGGGGTTGCCAGGAATCAGGGTGGTAGGGGATACATGGAAACTGACACAGTTTTTAAATTAACCTTTATATGACTCTGCAATCACAGTCACCCTGCTGTGGGAGCCTCTGACACAAGCAGTTCCATAAGGAGGGAGCCACTGTCCCCACTCTGCCACAGACTACCAAGTAGCCTTGAAACTGGTACCGACAGAAACTGCTGGGCCTGGTGGAGTCACAGGGGAGAGAACAGCTCCGAGAGACAAGAGCAGTGTTGGTGGGTCCTGGGGATTGGCCCACAGTGATATGACCTCCATAGGGCCCAGAAGAACTGGGCATGTGAAACTTCCACAAGTGGCCTTGTTCTTGAACACAGGTGAGAAACCTCTTAATGACCCCAGAAATAGTCAAGATGGAATTGTCAGGAATCTGTTCTCTTGCATACACAAGTGAGGACCAGAATCAGGTAACTTGAACTGTAAATTTTAGTTTAAATTGGTATAACCTTACATCACACTAGAGACCCAGTGCACAAAATTTGTGCATGGGGGTGGTTCCTCAATGCTATCTGCACTTTCTCCAATCTGGGAGCCCTCGGGGGATGTCCTACTGTTGGCTTAGGCCTGCTCTCTGTTGGGAGCGGACCTAAGCCACAGTCTGGCCTCCCTCTGCAGGAGGCAACCGGGCTGATCAGGAGAAGGCGCCACCCCCTTCACCCTGCTGCTGCTGCTGCCACTGCAGGCCACTGCAGCCACCAAGGTGTTTTCACTAACATGGACTCCAGTCCCCCCACCACAAATAAATGATAATTTTCTTTAGGCATTTTCAAGATGTCTCTTTCATAGGATATGACCTTTCTTCTTTTCTCTCTTTCTTCCTTTTCCTTTCTTCCTTCCTTCCTTCCTTCCTTCCTTCCTTCCTTCCTTCCTTCCTTCCTTCCTTCTCCTCACCTCAGGATATTTTTCCATTGATTTTTAGAGAGCGTGGAAAAGAGACAGACAGAGAGAAACATAAATGTGAGAAGGAGACTTTGATTGGTTGCCTCCTGCATGAACCCTGACCTGGGCCCCAGGCAGGGAGGAATTTGCAACCTAGGTACATGCCCTTGACCAGAATTGAACCTGGATCCTGCGGTCAGCAGGCCGAAGCTCTATCCCCTAGGGCAGGATATGACATTTCTGAGCCCCTCCAGCAGTGGACCTTTGTTTTTTCCTCCAGGAGTGAGGTGGAGAAACACTAGATCACCTTCTTAGATTCTTATTACCCAAGTTACCAAGAACACTGAGAGTGGCATACGAGGAGCCTAGCCAATGAGTGATCAGAAAAGGTGTTTTCTTGCAGCTCACACACAGAGGCAGGACTGCCAGCGCATGCAGCTGGCAGGCCCTATTCTCTGCGGGCCTGCACCATCCGTGGCTTGCCTCACCACACACGCAGTCCCCTCCTGTCCACCTGAGTGTTCAACCTCCTCCTGATCAGTCATCATAGCTAATTTGCATATTATAGAGAGAGAGAAAAAGAGAGAAAAAGAGAGAGAAAGAGAGAGAGAGAGAGAGAGAGAGAGAGAGAGAGAGAGAGAGAGAGAGATTGGTCCTGATTTTTCACTAGGGAAATGTCTGCTCTGCTTACTTTACAAGGCTGTTACTTTGAGAATTATATGAAATGATGTCTATGAGACAGCTTTTTAAATTGTCAAATACTATACCCATGCAATTTCCGGTACCAGTATTTTAAGAGTGCTTTATCATCGCCACTGTAACTTCCTTCCTATCATCTCATCTTCTAGAAGCTGCCTAAGTTCTAAGCCTGCCTTTATGTGCCCCCTTTCTGTGGTAGTATTTCAGATCCCGTGTGACCTAGGACTGTTGGAGGCACACATTACGGTAGTCTTTGTCTCTCTAACGTCGCCCAAGAGCTGTCCTGGGAACAGAATCTGCTACAGTTCCCGCATTCCTGCCCAGGGCTCTGCTGAGGGTGTGACCATGGAGGTTGGGCTAACTGCAGAGGGAGAGCAGCCAATCACCCAAGGGCTAGGAATTAGAAAAGTTGCTCTATAATTAAGCTCCTGTTTGTCCAATTTATAAAATTTTTACAGGTCCCAACGCCTGAAAATTAAGGGGTAGGAATGAATGCTGGAAATGAGGGAGCTGAGAGCCGGGAAGTCAGGGTCCCCTGGGTCTGGCATCAACTCCTCAACAGAACCCGGCTTCCACCGCTCCCTGGGCTGATGCCCCGGGTTGTTTATGCTTCCTGCTCCTGGGTCCAGCTGGGGGAACAGAGCCAGCTCCTCCTTCACACTTGCGGTAGGCAGGGGAAGAGCAAACAGAGATGCCCTGCCCTTTGTTCCAGCAGCTCTGGGAAAGATTCCGTTCCAAGGAAAGTTGGAAAATGAGCTGATTCAGAGTCACAGATTGACTCAGCCACTTATTGGCTGTGGGGACTCTTGCTTCAAGCTACTCTTTTGAAACAGGGATATCTACTCTGCATCTCTTGATCAGTTGGGAGCTTTTATGGAACTTTTAAAAATAAAAAATAAAAATCTGTTGTACATTGTGAAGCCAACCAATGCAAATAACATTTCTTTTTTTGTAGCCCAGGGTCCCCAGGGAAGACCAGCTATAACTAATTGAACTTCTAAATGAGATGAACTTCTCATTTAGAGACAGGAACTCTCCTGAGTCCTGCGGCTGAACTAAGGTCTTATTTCAGCATCAAGAGAGCTTGCAGAAACACACTGGAAGTCCTAGCCTTTTGCATTTGCACATAAGCTTTCAAATTGTAGTGGAGAAAAGTATTTTAATCCGTGAAAAGACAGATCATTTCATGGACATTAAAGGAAGCACCAAGGAAAGGCCAACCTGTTTTTCAGATGCTGGGAAGATGCGGAGAGTGTGTATTCCGTGCAAAGCCAGGTATGTGTGTGAACTATGGCAACCAGAAGCAGAGGTGGAAAAGCTGAGAGTGGGATGGAAAGGATCCAGCTCTCTGCTGCAGGCTGGGGCTGCTCCATTCACTCACGTCACTCATTCATTCATTCACTGAGCATTTGTACTATGCTAGTGGATCAGACCTGGATAAGGCAAGGTCTCTGATCTTGAGGCGTTTTCAGCCAGGAGGTGTTGCTGTTGAGAAGTCTGGTGAGGAATAGGGAGAGAGCTGCCCGAGGATGATTGCAGGCACTTGCCCCAGGCTGGCTGGAATCCTGGCTCAGTGAGCTTCTTCAGCTGCCAGCAAGGACGTGTCCCATAAAGGAATCTGAATGTCTCCAGGCTTGTGATGACTCAAAACAGAAATTGCCTTTGCAAACATGCAGAATTGGCATTCCTAAATCATGATAACTTGAAAAACAGGCCACTGTATCTTTGAGGCAGGGTCCCTGAACAGATTAAGGAATCTAGAGGTCATGACCCCTGACCAAGGTAGAAAGCAGACACCACCTTGGACTTCCAAGCCCTAGGTATAATTAGCCATTTCCTTTTCTGTACTTCCACAGGTCTTGGCCCATAGCTCTTTTTAGCATGTCTTAGACCAGTGGTCGGCAAACTCATTAGTCAACAGAGCCAAATAACAACAGTACAATGATTGAAATTTCTTTTGAGAGCTAAATTTTTAAACTTAAACTTCTTCTAATGCCACTTCTTCAAAATAGGCTCACCCAGGCTGGGGTATTTTGTGGAAGAACCACACTCAAGGGGCCAAAGAGCCGCATATGGCTCGAGAGCCATGGTTTACTGACCACTATCTTAGACTCATGGAAGCCATCCTCACTGTGCTGTGAGCTCCTCCAGAGAACGAACAGCAGGGGATAGCAACGAGGTCCCTGGCCACTGGGCAGAAAGACCTAGGTTCACACCGTGAGTAGGCCCTTTCATGACTTACCATTTTGCTGGGAGGATAGAATTAGACCATATCTTCAAAATGAACTGGTATAACCAATATGTGATGACTGTTATTTTAATTTTTCCATATATTAGCAATTAATAATAATTGTACCCATCAGGGTTTGGTACAGGAAATAGAAATTGCTTTATGTACATTAAGTAGGCAGGGATTTGAATAAAGTGCTTGCCAAGTCAGTCTAAGGGCTGAAAGAACAGATTCTAGAGCAGGGCTACAGAAACAGTTCCTGAAACAATATAGAAATGACCTACCAGGGTAGTTACCACATCCAGGGCCCCTCTGGTGCTGTGCTGGAATCAAGAAGCTGGGGCTCCCTCTGCTACAACCCCTGCTTCTCAGTGTCTGAGAAGCTGGAGAATGGACGCTAGCGCAGCATTGCGGGAAAACTTCACACTGCCACAGCTTTGCTTACCAGCAAAAACGACAAAAAAGGGAGCAGATTCCGTCTTCCACTTCTCATGCTGAGCTCATCTCCCTGGTGGAAGACAGGTTACGTCTACAACTTTGAGTGCCAAGAAGTATGGAAAAGATGGCGCCCCACTTTCCACCCTCTCCCCCTGAAGGAGGCTGGAATGAAGGTCGAGTGAGCCCAAGCACACACGGCTCCCGTGTACTGACCATCCCATTCCAGGGATTCTGCTGCGGACCTCACGCCAGCCTAGCCCACAGCAGTCCAGGGGGGCAAGGGCTCATTTTACTGATGAGGCAGCAGAGCATTGAAGGTGCTGTGTCTTGGGTCACAGAGTAGGAGTGAAGATGGGAGTGACCAGATTTTACTTCATTCTAGAGCCCATCCTCTTAAACCACTATTATACTCCTCGTCACTGTATCTTGCATGCTTAACCCAGTATTGTGGCCATACCGACTAAGTGAATGTGAGAGGAGTTCATTCATCATGAGTTTAAATACAAAATTAAACCTAGAATCCTTTGGCCTAAAATATCTTCTCTTTCGGGGTCTGATCCAAGTCAGGAAGGCAGGAGGCTGATGAGGAGGAACACGGAGGAGGTGTGGCCACGTGGGTGGGTGGACAGAGCTGTGTGTGCAAGTCCAGCAGGGAACTGGGGCCAGAACACAGGGGGAAAGGCCATTTGGAGGATGTGGATGGTGTTGCCTCCCCTGCTTGTGGATTAGAGGATATGGATGGACCTAATGAGAATGACTGACTGGTTCACCTGAGAGATGTTTTCTACTTCCTCTTTCTTTTTTAATAGAGAATTAAAATATGATCTCAGAGAAAAAGCACACACAAGCAGTCTGGTGCTTGCGATAATGGCCTCCTGAGTGTCCTGCCTCTGCTGATAACCACAGGCACTCGTCTCTGCAGGAGCTGCTGGCATGCCACACACTCAGGCCCACAGTGACTGTGCAGGTTTTTAAACACCTGCCATGAGAAGTACACACGAAAACACATACACAGTGCACAACACCATATATGTACTTATGCTTGTGCATATATACTACTTCTCGAAAAGTGCCTCAATATGGTATAACCATGTCATACAGGTTGAAAACACTGGTTATGTGGACTATAAATGTAAGAGGTATATATACAAAACAGTAAAAGAAGTGGGGGAAAGCAGCAAAATTGGTATGTACGCAAGATGAAAATCTCTGTAGAAAAGCATGCATGATATTTAGGCACAGGGAAGCAACACAAATAATTGATGTCTATTAATCTCAAAAACTGTGCTCTGTGAATGCATTTAGTTGAACAGAATACCTTTCAAGTGATTGCTCTTTAGCTCCCACACACTCATTCACTCTACAGCCACTGACTTACTTCCACAGGCACATCAGCTAGGCCTCCAGCTCACCCCTTTCCATTCGCAATATACTTGTTGTTAGGGGACAGCCCCATGTAGCCCCTGCACTATCAGTTTGATGACAGGGCTTGCCACCCATTCCCCCTTGTCCTTCCAAGATCCTTTCTTGCCCAAGTCAGAAAAGTCCACGTTCTTGCCTCACAGTACACACAGGGAAGTTGAGGGATTTGGTGCTGACCTTAGAGACCAGCTTTCCAGAACAGTTACAACCTCACATGTTTTTTAGTTAAAACAGTTTGCCTCTGTGTACCCAGGGGGCGCTCAGGCCTAGGAATTGAAAATGTCAATGTTTCCCTTTAGTATTTCTAAGACCCACTAGGGAAGAGCTGGAAATTGAAGTTAAGGGAGCTGCAGGTGAGAATGATAACTGGGGACTTTTGAACAGAAAGAGAGGGTAGGTTAGTTGTGAACATGCCTCCAAAACCCACTATCTTATTGAAGTTTAAAGCTGAAAGGGATCATGCATTAAACCATCAGATATAATCCTTTCATTTCCCAGATGCAGCATCCAAAGCCAGGAGAGTGGAATGGTATGTTCAAAGTTAAATCTGATTAGAAGCAACTCCCGTAATAACAAATATAGAGCTTATTTGTGATGGAGCAATCTTCCCATTCTCTACCATCCTGTTCCACAGTATTGTCTGACTCAAATACTTTAAGATATATTCTGGATATGAGATATTATTAGAGATGCTAATTAATTAAATGTACTTTAAGATTTTCCCCTTTATTAAATGAATATTAAAGAATATTATATAAAATGCACAAATCAGTTGTTTAATATAAGTATGCCTTGCTTTAAAAGAGTTCAAAATACAAAAACCCAAATTCAAAAATAAACTGTCTGATTGTCTCATTATAAAATATATCAGTCTATTTTTTGTTTGTTTTTAAATAGGAAGTTTCCACTACATTTTTCAACACTAAAGTTTTCAGGAGGAGAAAAAGGAAAAGCTGTAACTTAAGAAAAATGATGGTAAATTTAGGTGTATTTTGGCATCTTAGTGTGCGTTTTTACTATGTTTATAAAACAGAAAGAAACTGGGAAGATGTGTGGGTTAGCAGTTGGGAACCAGAAAGCTAGTTCTACATTTGCCACTAATCCCACAACCCTTACAGGAGTCTCCTAAGTCCCTCTTACTGAGGGAACTGATAACTATAGGTTATTCTAAGGTTGCAAAGCATTGTGGGAGCACAGTACTCATTAGAGTCAGACCAATAAGCTGATTCATCTTTGCCTTCACCTCTCTGAGCAAGTCACTGACATTCTCTGAGCTGCAGTTCCTTTTGCAGAGATAAAACTTGTACAATCCACTATGCAGGGCTATTTGAATGCTAAATGAGACAATGCACACTAAGTGCCTAGACACTGCCTGCCCACCAGAGACTCCATCCCCACCTCCAGCTCTGCCACTCTGTCATTTGTCATTCTTTATAAATTTATAAATAATCCACAGCATCCATCCGGCTTAGACATCTTGGACCATGAAGGACTTGAGCAAAAAATGCCTTTTGCTATCAATGTGGAACGGATAGAAGCCAGGCTGGATGGAGAGGGCTCTGCACCCACACCCCTGTCACGGTTGGCAGCTGTTTGGGAGCAGACTTTGGTCCCACTGTGATTTGTCCTTATTTTGTTTTGCCTTCTCTTCATGAGTTTTGCCCATTTGCCCTTTACGGATGGTTTCATTGTTGTTGTTGAGATTTCCCTTTTCACCTGCCTCTCTTCACTCATGCTGTTATTTCCTGTTTAGATAATTTCGCCCAATCCTCCTCCTCTTCATCTGGCTAATCCTTCAAGGCTCAACTTTCCACATGGAAATTTTATGACCTGTCACCACCCCTGCAATTTGATTTCATAGCACCCTGTGCTTCTCCATCCTAACTCTTACCATAATTCCAGTTACATAATTTATTTGTCTCATATGAGTCCCATCTCCCTTACCAGGTTTCAAGCTCTGAGAGAGCAGCACCCTTTTTTTATTTTGTTCTCTCATCTACTCCTAACACCACAGTGCTTAGCACATAATGGGGTTCCATGAACAGGTGTTGAGTGAATGGATAAATAGATGAATAAAAGCACACATGATGAATAAATGAATCCCCAAGCCAGCTGTCACCTATACATACTGACACTAGCTCATTAGCAGAAGTTCTTTCCCTTGGCTCATTTCATATTCAGTTTCATCTTCACTCCCTTTGCAGGATATCTCCACAGCTTCCACACTCTTCAAAAAGGAATTGATTTGCTAGTACTACAAACAGGTCGACCAGAAAGGCTTGATGGATTGTGATTCCAAAAGAAATTTAATTTTGCCCAAACTGCAGCTGAAGCACACATATCCAACAGCCTCCATGTCCTGAGTTAGGGTGTTAAAATCTACCTGGGGATAGCCATGTGATTATCAAGAGAAGCAGAAGGGTTAACCTTTAGCCGCTAAAGGATCTTATGGAAGACAGAGCCCATTGTAGATTCCATGTTGACAATTTTCCCAGCCCAACAATTCACTATTAAAGAATCTTGGTTCACCTCCCCATGTGTTTAGTCAAATCAATATCTTCTCCTGCTGACAAAGGCCTGTAGAGCTCAAAGAACATTTGAGCTCTGGAAAGGGACATTGAGGAAGGAACAGAGAGTGAGGCCAAGACAGTGGGTTCCCCCAGAGTTGTGACTCACTCCACTATCCTTGTTTTCCTCTGTGTGTTCCTCTCCTTCATTAAATAGCGACACCCAGGCTTCTCTGCCCAGCGACAGGTAGTCTGCTTCTCCCAGTCCAGTCTGACTGAGGACTGCTTTGACCGACCATAGGCAGCTATGGAGGAAGCACTTGCCACAATAATTTCTTGATCCCTGCTGTGTTTGGGTCAGCCTTCAGGCTTCCTGACAATATAGCTTTGTCCACATTTCCTCCTGATACCGGCTACAGCCCCATGCGATTGTGCTGCACGGCAGTCTGTGCCCCTTCTCTAACTCCCATGGGTGTCTTGTCATTATCAAGGAAACAATAGGCCAAGCTGAGATGTGGAGGGTATATATTCAAGGACGCTGTGTTTAATTTCCCTGCTTCCACGAATAGTCCTTAAGATTAATAGCCTCAAGATTTCTATAAATTTTTTTTTTTTTTTTTTTTTTTTTTTTTTTTTTTTTTTTAGGAATTAGTGCCCAATGCAGGGATTCAGGCCTATCTGGGTGTGTGTGACAGAAAGGAATTTAGGTGGCAGGAGTGGGAGTGGGGAACCGCAGGCACCAGCAGATCCCTGCCTTGGCCCCAGGGAAAGAGAAGGTGCATGCTGAAGCTGCAACAGTTTTCAAAGTTGGAGGAGATGTGAAAAGGAGGAATCTTATGCCAGGACAACAAAGGGCAACTGAAAGTGGGAAGGAGGAACATGCCGTCTGTTTCTGTGTCAGCGCTGTGGCGTTTGGGGCTTCTGAGACTGTAACAGCTCATCACTCCACAGAGTTTTGGGGACACAGTTGCGGGGAGGGGAGGGGGAGGACTGCAGCACTGTTATGGAGGGCACTGGCAGCTGTGGTCCTCAGAGGCTTCTCAGGCAGTGAGCATCCATCAGAGCACATGCCAGAGGAGGAAACTCATGCTATGTGGGAGCAGAAGACCCCTGGGCATCCCCAGAAAGAAACTGGAGGGAGAGATCTCACCGAGAAACAGAAGGAGGAGCCAGAGGAATAGCAATTACTATTGCAGTAACCATGGTCTGAAAATAGTAACTGAAAAAATCCAGAAATAAGCAGTTTGTAAGTTTTACATTGCATGCCATTCTGAGTAGCGCAATCCCACTCCGTGCTGCCCGGAATATGAATCATCCCTTTGCCCAGTATATTCATGTTGTATATTTTCCCTGCCCATTAGTCACTTAGCTGTCTTGGTTATTAGTTGTGGTATCACAGTGTGTGTGTGCAAGTAACCTTTATTTTACTTAATTATAGTCGCAAAGTACAAGAACAGTGATGCTGGCAATGTGGAATGCCAAAGACAAGCACTAAAGTATTTCATTTAAATGAAATATGCAGGAAAAATCATGATATGCATAGCGTTAGGTAGTATTGGGGTGTCTTAGAATGTATTGCCCACAGATAAGGAGGGACTACGATATTGATATGACCCTATTTGAGCCCACAGTTGGGTGAAGCATGGGAAAGCACAGGTTACAATAGAAATATAAGTGTCAGTATTGGGTAGGACCTTCGTGGTTATGTAGTTAAAAACCTCTCCTGACACAGGTGATTGAAACAAGGCCCAGAGAGGTTAAACTACTTGCCCTTGTTTCACAGCCAGTTAACAAGGCCAGGGCAGGGTCAGTTCTCCCAAGTCGCAGCTCATGGTACTTGATGGACTCCTGACATTTTTAAAATGTTTGTAGGGCACTGAGGCTTCTGCTACCTACAGGAAGGAAGGGTCTTCGTGGTGCCTATTACTTTGAGGAAAGTCCACGATGCCTTAAATCAGACAGAGCTTGTGGTGGGGGATTCTATGTCAGAGCACACCCTTGGGAAGGTCCTGTCAGATGAAGCTCTGCCAGCATTTCCTGCAAGAAAGGAGTTACCTCACCTGGGACAGAATAAGGTCAGAAAAGAAAATGTGCTGCCTGATAGAAACAGAACATTATTAGCAGGACCTCAGGACGTTCAGTCTATTCACCTAACGATAGCCATGCCTTTATGAACAGATGTTTTTCCTATCTAATACTAGGTCTCCCCATGGCGTCCAGATCCACCCAGTGGGGCAAAAAGATACAAGTTTTTTTTTTTGCATCAGTGAGTTTTCCTCTCTGCTGCCATTTCATCTCATTTACCCTTGATTGGTCCTGGGCAACTTTGAAGCAATGTGTCATTGTTCTTTTACATTTCTGCATGAGATCTGGTCACCCAAATCAGTTTCCCCAACCTGAAACAGCCCAACTCTTTTATCCTGGCTCTTAGGAAGATGAAATCAAGGCAGTCTCTTGGTATGGAATGTTCCAGAAGCTCATGAGAGGACCCGACATTCCACAGGGCATAGCATTAATTTTCAATTATTCATATTCATTACGGTATTAATAAAGACTGCTAAATTTAGTCTACCCTGAGCACTCAGGAGGTATCTTTTGGCTTAGCAAAGGTGCCTATTACCTTGCTGGGTGATTTAAAGCACACTTTTAAAAATGCACACACACACACACACACACACACACACACACCTTTAACTTAAAAATACATATCATTAAAAAATACACACACAAGTATAGCTGTCTCCTATATCAGATCACTGTATGGACAGAGACATTTTTATATAAGATAAACAAATGGCCAGCTTAGCCCATTCCAGGGTCATGCAGATATCCTTCATTTCAAGTGTTCTTGTGAATGGGCCCAAATCCCCCTAGATACCTTGAACATTCTCTTCTTTACTCTCTCACTCCTTGACCCCAACCATGCACACTTGATCCCCTCACTTCCTTTCTCAGTTTACCTTCTCAAGTACCCATAACAGAATGAGAACTTGTCTTTGACTTATTCCAGGTGAGTCTCCCAGTCTTGGCCAAGCCAAGACAGTCTGCCACAAGAGGCCACACTGACCCCATGAGAGACAGACTCTACAGAGCCATCATTTAGTTCTGCTGTGAGCCAGAGGGGCTCAGGGAGAGAATAAGCCTTCACTAGATTTCTGGTCGAACTCCACCCTCCACCCAGTGCAGCCCATGACACTCTGGCATCTGCTCACACACAGAGCCTTCGCTTGGGCCTTTCTATTTACATTCCTGTACTTCTGCCTAATCTTCCCATCAAAAGAGTCAATATGAAGAATGTCTACTTTTGTCTCCCAAAACTCTCATGAGAAATTTTGCTGTGACAGAAGTACCAGAACACACAGGATGGGATAAAGCCAGCAAGATGAAACACAATACCATTTAGATACATTTCCAGAGCTTAAAGGCAAACAAACAAAAATCTCTGATAATGCTATCCTCAAAGGATTGAAGTTCAAGTGCTGTGATGAGGACAGCTGGGGCATTATCTGCCCCATGGTCCCACAGTGAGTTGTGAGAGTTCTTACAAACTCTCCCCTGTCCTTCTAAAGAGAGGTATTGACATTGATAGAGTTCCACAAGGCTAAGATGACTCAATGGACATGCGTCCTAGCCCTGGCTTGGGAGAGGGTCAGATTTATTACCTCTAACCTCCTGCCCTGATTCAGAACTGAGATTTTTTTTTCCTATACACAGTTGTTTTGATCAAAGATGTATCAACCAGATGTATCAATAGGCAGATGGAACTGGAGGGAAAAAATCCCCAAATGTTAGAGGAAGTTTTCAACTGCCAGAATAAGGATACTGATACTTTTCTCCTCTTAAAAAAAAAAAAAAAAAAAAAAAGCACTTTGAAAGGTTAATAAACCTCTCGCATTTGTTTAACTTTTACTCTATATTTTTTTCAATTTGTCCTCACTTCTAATTCCTCCACGAAGTCTTTTTATCTTCCAACCAAAATGAAACTGTAGCTGTGTGCTCTGAGAACCTGGGACACTTTTGTGTACTTGTACAATGTTTTACTATGCCTGCCTTCCTCACCAAAGTGGAAACGTCTATGTAACTGTCTCAAGAGAGTTTAACCATTAGAAAGTCCATGTGGTGTAAGGACAAGAGATTTATGACTCTTTCCTGGGAACCATTAGGCAGGCCTTCCTTGTTGTCATGCCTCTTCTTTTCTGCACTCCACCCTTTGACTAAAGTTGACACACATTATGTGAAACAGGCCAGGGTTGACATCTATGGTCCATAGAGTGGAACTCACTGAGATTGCAAGGGAGGAGGGAGTTAGTTGTACAAGAGACATGCATGACAAAGCTTCTAGTAAACTATCTAGAGAGAAGCATGCAAGGGAAATGGTTACTCAAGGTTATTAACAAATTGGTCTGTATCCCCATCATCTCTGTGACTACCACTATCATCATCATCACCCACCCATGTCTAGGGCCTCAAGGTTTACAAAGTATTTTTTAATATTCACTCTCTCGTTTAATGCCAGCAACAGCCCTCTGAGGACAGTTCTGCTTTTGGGATCGTGAGTACTGACATCACTAGCTTTTTCTTGGGCTTTGAAATGGGTATTTTCATATTAAAGAAGTAGACACTGGTCATATAAAGTACTATTACCCCTGTACAGGGAGAGGCAAAAATAGGTTTACCGTTGTGAGTATATGAAACACAAAATTTATTCTTGGAATGTTACTTTATTAATTATTGTATTATTTTCAATGCAAACAACTGTAAACCCACTTTTGCCCCTCCTGTATATTATCTGGGAGACTGAGGTTACCTATTTGCACTCTTTGTTGTTTGCTATTGAGATGATAGTAACCAAATAAATAAATAAAGTGACACTAATCTTGAAGAATTTAATGTGAAAAGTAGTTTCCTAAATGACCCTTATATGCCCCAGTATATTGCAGGTCTCTGGATAGCAATGTCAGTTCATACCCTATGCCCAACAGTCCTCAAGATATCTGGATATCTTCCTTTGCCCTGTATATAGTGACCCAAATAAATAGCCATAGTTCCTTCTGGGTAAAAACTAGAAAAATAGCCTGTTCACCTGTCATGGTGTTGCAGGTCCTCCTGGTTGTGGTCTGGAGACCTAGCCACTTCATCAGACAGTGTCCCAGGGTGAATATTGGCCCACATCTAGGAGCTGTGCAAGGGACAGTGGTTGTATTGTGATGACCACCCTCCTCTCAAATACATTTCGTCTCCCATCATCCATCTTCACTTTTTTTCCTGTTGATTCAAACTGAGTAATACCATGATCAGCATCTTGTCTACTTTCTCCTGGGAACCCGACGTTCTATTAACTGTTCCAATAACTCTACAGGTCAGGCCTCCTTAGCTATCACTCTGACCTCACCAGTCTTTTCAATAATTATAACCTCTTGACTTTGGCAGTTAAGCGCTGCCTCCTGGTCTTTATTACTTTAGGGTCTTACCCCTATTGCTATAAATAAGCCAAGGTCTATAGCAATTTCTGTTACTGTCCTTTGGACACTGCTGTGAAACACAAGCATTCAGTGGATCACCGGGCCATACTTAGCATATTCACTGCCACATGACCATTCCCATAGTCTTCGGATCCCTTCATCCACTGTCTACAACTATAATTCTGGCATTCTGGCTTCTCTCTATGTGGACCATCACCTTTTGTATTGTTCTAGGAAGTTCACACTCTCTCCTGGGATCCATGCCAGGGTATTACCAGGGTGTTAAGTCTTATCTCTCAGGAGAATTCCTTCAATTCCATAAACCCTTCTGTATCCATATATCTGTTTTCAGTCCCTTGATTAAACACCCTAGAACTTAATTATACAGTGGTCCATTTCAAAGTAACCCCTGCCACAGGTCGAGGGCCTTATCAGTATGTCCAGTGAGTAAGTCAGATGATAATCTTCAACTGACCACAATGTTGGGACCACCATTCCCGGCTGTCATCTTCTGAAATGCCCAGCTCTACTCTTCATGTTTTCAGCCTGGAGAAGGTTCCCCTTCAGATGCAAGTGGCAGAGGGGGTTTTGGAATTCTGGGTTCACCATGGGTAATGGTTGGTCCGGGGCCCATCTCTGGTCTCTGGCCATATTTTGACCTGCTTCTCATCCTTCTTCTAATTGGTTTTACTTGCCATTTTTTCAAAAAAAAAAAAAAAAAAAAAAAAAAAGTCAGCCACTGGATCCATCAGATGCTTTTTGTAAGGTAGGGGCTGTGCCTGGCCCAATCAATGGCTTTGGTATATGTGAGAAAAGCCAACCATCCCAGAATTTCCAGCTCTCCAGGTGTGCACCAGAGGATCAGATGGGGCCAGTCTTTCTGTATTGGTGTTAAGGCAATGCTTTCAGCAGGGAAGCCCAACCATTTCTAAGAATGGAGCTTGCTGTATCAGGAAACAACACTTGCCAAAGAAAAGCTCTTCTCTTCTTTCCTTCCTTCCGTCTTCTCTCTCTCTCTCTCTCTCTCTCTCTCTCTCTCTCTCTCTCTCTTTTTCTCTCTCCTTCCCTCCCTCCCTCCCTCCCTCCTTCCTTCGCTCCCTCCCTCCCTCCCTCTTTTTACTTCTCTCTCTCTCATTTTTGCTCTCAGTAAGTGATGAAACTTTCAGAAGTTTCCTGGCTTGGGATAAGCTTCTTCATCCCAGAGTTTACATTTGTGTGTGATCAGTTAGCTAAATCGTCCAGAAATGCAAAGAGCAGTCACAGGGCCCCATCCTGAGTCTTCTACAGAAGTCAGCTCTAATCTATGACCCAGACTGCCCTGTGTTCCCTTTTGAAGCAGCTACTTTGTTGCCTCACAAAAGCAGGCCACCATCCCTTCCCCCAGGACTTCCACAGCAACATCTTGCCAGGAGCCAGCACATTACAGTGCTTGAGGCCTTTCATTGCCGGTGCTAACTGCTGGTCTCCTGGACGTTAGAATGATAAGTACCTCAACCTATAGCTTCATAGTCAAAGGCTGGCGTCTAACATGTGCCCTATGGTCATTTTGCTGGTTATGGATGAACTTCAAACAGTTGAGAATTGGCACCCTGTTCCAGTTACCACTCCAGGAACTTGAATGCTTCTCTATACCTCGTGAATCTGCAAAATAAGGCTGACAAGTGTTCAAGAACAGACCACTTCATGAGATTTCCTGTACTTCCTGCTGCTGCAGCCCAGGCCACATGGTCCCAAGAAAGCCTTTCCCATGACTGGTCAGCACTTCAGTTGCCAGTTGTGGCAGAAGCAGATGTGAGAAGGAGTGTGAAAGGGCAAAATAATGAAGAAGAAATGCACCCTCCGCTTTTCAGTGGGGGAGGAGGGTATAGAAGACAGACATGAGGGCTTAAAAAATGTACACATGGGCTCATGTAAAGTTTGCAAAGAGGGCTCACAGTGGATTGGAAGTGGCCCAAGCCATTGCAGAATCAGCCATGTGCAGCTCTCTCAATCAGACATTTATGTTTTGTTTTCTGTTTAAAATATATTTGTATTGATTTCAGAGAGAAAGGAAGAGGAAGGGAGAGGTAGAAACATCAATGATGAGAGAGAATTATTGATCAGCTAACTCCCTCATGCCCCACACTGGGGATCAAGCTCGCAACCCACGCATGTGCCCCAACTGGGAACTGAACTGTGACCTCCTGGTTCATAGGTTGATGCTCAGCCACTGATATGCCAATCAGACATTTAAATGGCAGTGTTGCACCAGTCAAGAACTAATATCCAAGTCCTTTTCTTCTCTGAAACACTAGCATTCAGTGGATCATCTGGCCATACCTAGCATATTCACTGCCACATGACCATTCCCATAGCCTTCTGATCCCTTCATCCACTGTCTACCACTCTAATTCTGGCATTCCAACTCCTCTCTATGTGGATCATCACTTTTTAAATTGTTCTAGAGCCATCCTACTAGCAAGTTCACACTCTCTCCTAAGATCCATGTCAGGATATTACCAGGGTGTTAAGTCTTATATCTCAGAAGACTTCCTTCAATTCCATAAACTATTTGGGTAACTGTTATGGGAGCAAAGGAAGCTATACAGACAAACAGTACTACTGTCTTATATGTAAGAGGGAATCACCAAATTCAGGACAGTAGGGGACCTGGATAGGCTTGTGGTCACCATAGGCAGCTGGCCCAGATCATCTTGGAGATAGAAGGTTCTTGTAATGTCAATAGTGTGTCTCAATGCCCAGAAAAGTGCCTGCACCTAACCAGCACTCAGTAACTATTTATGGAGTAAGTGAATGGAAGAATTTTTGCCTCAGGCTAACACTAGAATTAGAGAAATATAGTTATCCTAAAGTAAAAGAGATATGCTATTTTATTGTCTATAGAATAATCTTTGGCCTTTATCTTTATCCACTCTCCTAGAGAGAACCCATAAATAAACCTCCTCTGCCCCTCTCCTAATCATATACTCACCTTAGTGTTCTTTCTTTCATTTTTTTTTAAGATGGTAAGTTAGAGAGGAAAGAACAGAGTGGTCACCACAATGTAGCAAAGTTTCTAACCTGTATATCTCCTCAAAGCCTCACTTTTGCTTCTGCCAAAGACTAGAGATGACCAGGGAAATGTAGTCAGTCTGGGGTGGCATTGCCACATCTGGAATCACAACTGAGCCAAGATCTGCGGAGAACACAAACTCTGGGATGCCCACAGCAGTTCAAGCCAGAAATTCCTTAGATTTTCAGGTCTTTTTGTCACTACACTCTGGAGTTTGTGAAATTAACTTACATTTTTTTTGAACTCTAAGATTCAACTGTGGCCTCTTACAAATATGGGATGTGAAGTACATTCTTCAGTTTTTTTGTTTTTTTAATCCTCACCTGAGGATATGTTTTATTGGTTTTAGAGAGAAAGAAAGATAAGCATCAATGTGAGAGAAACATCAATCAGTTGCCTCCAGTATATACAGGCATTGAACCCACAACCTAGATATGTGCCCTGACTGGGAATTGAACCCACAACCTTTTGGTGTAATGCTCTAACCAACCAAGCCACCCAGCCAGTGCCATTCTAGTTTTTATCTGGAGCTGTCTTATATCTCTTGATGTATAAACTCCTGATGACATCCCTCTTCCTCTTTCTCCTTTCCTTCCTAGAGAGGTGGCTACCAAATTGCCATAGAATAGTTAAAAGTCTTCTTCAGCCAAGACTGGTTTGGCTCAGTGGATAGAGCGTCGGCCTGCGGACTGAAGGGTCCTGGGTTCAATTCCGGTCAAGGGCATGTACCTTGCTTGCGGGCACAACTCTAGTGGGGGGTGTGCAGGAGGCAGCTGATCAATGTCTCTCATCAATGTTTCTGACTTTCTGTCCCTCTCCCTTCCTCTCTGTAAAAAATCAATAAAATATATTTTTAAAAAATCTCTTTCAGGTTCCATATTTAATTGAGTACCTATTCTGTGCAAGGTCTCCTTTAAGGATTATGAGAGAGGGGATATTTTATTAATGAGAACTAATGGTAAGAAATATATAAACAATATATAAACAAAAATAATTAAGATAAAGCAAAACGTAAAATTCCACTAGAGACAAAAGCAAAGTGCTCTGGGGGCCTGGGGAGCAGAAACTACCTATTTGGGGAGAATTAAAAAACATGTCATTAATGCTGTTCCTAGTTTCAAACAATAGAAAGAAGTTATATCTGGCGAAAAGTACAAGATGAGTAATGGGGTTGGAATAGTTAGTCATGTTTTGAAACTAGCAAGGAAGATAGTTTGCCTAGAGCAGTGGTTGGCAAATTCATTAGTCAACAGAGTGGCAAACCGCAGCTTGCGAGCTGCATGTGGCTCGTGAGCCACAGTTTGCCGACCACTGGCCTAGCGTATATGAACACATGGAGAAGAATCACAATAGATGAGACTAGACAAGCATCTGGAATCACTTTGGAAAGAACTCTGAATGGAGGTAGATGAGTTCGAAGTCAAAGGTGTTTCATAGTCATCAAATATTCATCAAATCAGTAGATATGAAGAATCACAGAAGGCTTTTGAGTAAGGGGGTATTTTTAGAAAAATTAGGCTTGAAGGGAGTTGAGGCTATCGGTGGAGAAAAACATTAGGCATCTATGCCTATGTAAACTGTGGCAATGAGTTTGGAGTGTTAATGAAGGCATGGAATAATACAGTGTCTGTAGACATAAAAAGCACAGTTATACTTGGCTATCAGTGGGGTAAAAAGAAAGGAGCACCAAGGATGATTGAAGATCTGAGACTGATACCTCAGAAACTAATGGGAACCACAAACACAGACCAAGGGAAGATCAAGAAGAGGAAACAGTCTGAAGAGGCCCGTGCTCGCTTCCTGTTTCTCCTCTCCACCCCATCTGGACAGGCATCTTGAGACCACCTGCCTATGAGGTCCAGTCTTGCAGCGGAGTAGGAGTCTTTTCTGCATAAGAGGCTGGAGTTTGCTTGCTTTCCTCTTGACCACAGTGCTTCAAGGAATTTCTGATCCAACAGACCACTTTGATCACACTTTCTCGTTCCTTAGCTTCTTTAGGAAAAACCAGTGAGAAACAAGTTTTCAAACTCATCTGCCAAATGTTCCCAAGAGTGTGCTAAGCATTGCACATGAGTCCATAGTGTAGACCAGTGGTCGGCAAAATGCGGCTGGTGAGCCAACAGCAGCTCCCGAGCCGCAGTTTGCCACTCAGTTGACTAATGAGTTTGCTGACCACTGGGATAGGGGCTTAATCATAAAGAACAACAACAGCCTGTAATTTTTAGAATCGAGAGTCTACGTCAGTGGTCAGCAAACTCATTAGTCAACAGAATGACAAACCGTGGCTCGCTAGCCTCATGTGGCTTGCAAGCCACAGTTTGCTGACCACTGATGTAGACTGTCTTAAGCAGTGAAAATAATCTCTACACACCAGTCCTACAGGGCCTGAACCACACAACCCCTTGGTATATAGAAACTTGAACTATGGATCAAATTGTTCACATTGGGGTGAATATGCCTCAAGGATGACTCTACTTGTCTTATAAATCCAATGAATAAATAAAAAGCTCTCAGTCTTGCTGGCATAAATCACAGTACCGGGATTACACTGGTCTACTTCGAAGGTAACAATATTTTTTTTAAATACAGTCAATCCTTATCATTTATGAACTAGAGACCTGGTGCATGAAAGGATTCATGGCTGGGGGGTGAGGGGGGAGGGTTCCTCAGCCCAGCCTTCAACCTCTCCAATATGGGACCCCTGGAGAGATGTCTGCCATCCTTCTCACAATCCAGGACTGCTGGCTTCCAACTGCTCGCCTGTCTGTCTGCCTGATTGCCCCCTAACCACTCCCTTGCCAGCCTCATTGATGCCTCACTGCTTCCCTGCCAGCCCAATTGCCCCTAACTGCCCTCCCTGCCAGCCTGGTCACTCCCAACTGCTCTCTTCTACAGGCCTGGTCGCCTCTAACTGTCCTCCTCTGCAGGCCTGGTTGCTCTCAACTGCCCTCCCCTGCAGGCCTGATTGCTCTCAACTGCCCTCCCCTGCAGGCCTGGTCACCCCCAACTGCT
This sequence comes from Lasiurus cinereus, assembly GCA_011751065.1. NCBI lineage: Eukaryota > Metazoa > Chordata > Mammalia > Chiroptera > Vespertilionidae > Lasiurus > Lasiurus cinereus. The sequence continues at coordinate 20,695,257 of JAAGEH010000042.1, read as the reverse complement.
CTCCCCTGCAGGCCTGTTCCCCCCAACTGCCTTCCTCTGCCAGCCTGGTCGCCCCTAACTGCACTCCCCTGCCAGCCTGATCTCTCCCAAATGCCCTCCCCTGCTAGCCATCTTGTGGTTGCCATCTTGTGTCCACATGGGGGCGGCCATCTTGTGTGTTAGAATGATGGCCAATTTACATATTATCTCTTTATTATATAGGATTCTGTATTTTCAAATTCACCTACTCACTAAAATATATCTGTAACCCCCAAAGCAATACTAGTGGTACAGTTTTAGTTATTCACAGACACATGCTGAGTGGAGAAAAATTTGAATCTCTGAACATACTTATTACCAGCTAAGGTTAAATTAGGCATGCTCTGCCCTTTTGTTCCAGCTCTCATACCGTAAACAAGGGTCCTTTTTCCAGTCTATTTGGAGCCAGATTTTTAACATTTTTGTGCTTTTTGTCAATAATTTCACTGTTTAAAATGGCCCCTAACCTACTGCTAAAGTGCTTTCTGGTGTTTCCAAGCACAAAAAGTCTGAGATGTGTCTTAGGGAGGAAATACACGTGTTCAATAAGCTAGGTTCAGGCATGAGTCACAGTGCTGTTGGCTGTGAGTTCAGTGTTAATTGGAATCAACAATATATACTGCAAAGGTGTCTTTAAACAGAACTGCACATAAAGTAAAGTGATGTATTATTTGGTTCATTAAAACATTGTGACCAGAAGCTCCAACCACCTAACCCTGTTTCTCCCTTGGAACAATGGTTCAATATTCATTAATTCAGTGTTCACAACTTTATAGGACATAACTACTGCAAATAATGAGAGCCAACTGTATCCCTTCCGAACCCACAGCCACATACTAAAACTCAAGGAGCAGAAAGTCATATGTAGAGGAGCCAACCTGAGTTGATCTGAGTAGATAAAAATCTATCCTGTTCATGCATGTACCTATTGTACACCCACCTTCATCAGAAAGATCTGAAGGGACTTGCCTGAAAGGTAACATGAAGCAGGACTAGGTACACTGAGAAGTCTTAGGGAGAAAGAAAAAGGACATAGAGAGTTCAGCACAAGATCGTTCCAGGAATGAAGTTAATACAAAATGCAGGATTCCAGGAACTTACCAAAGGTTACAAGTTTGGCCCTCGACTTTTGAGCAGTGGATGAGAATGGGAAATGGAGTAAGATACCCAGTTCATGGGGCCCATAGATAAGTGTAGCAGAGCAGCCCAGCTGAGTTTCTAAGCTCTAGCAGCTTCCCTCTGCCTAGAAAGTTTGTCCTCCTCCCCCGCCAGTCCCTCCAGGGTCTTCAATCTTATCAACTCACCCCTCCCTGTTTCCTCACCCCACAGCAGCATGCTGATCATTGTTCCTTGAGCTCACCAAGGTCATTCTTGACTCAAAACCTTTGCACCATCCTTTTCTTCTTCCCAGAAGGCCCTTTCCTCAGACCTTCCCATGTCTATTTTGTTCTTGTCATTCAGGTTTCAGCTCTAAGTCCCATCCTTGGAGCAGCAGTTTCTGATTGCCTAATGGAAAGTGATCTTCCTCCCCACAATCCAATGCTTTGCCCGGTCTAGTCTTTTTTTCATAGCACCTAATCACTATAAAAAAATTTTAATTTGACTTATTTGATAAATTTGTTTGTGTAATTCTCCCATTATAGAAGGTCCATGGGTACAAGGACCTGGTTTGTACCTCCTAGGACAGAGAAGCCTCAATAAATATTTGTTGAATAATTAGTTGAACAAAAGCAGGTACTAAAACTAGGAAAAGCTTTTTCTGAAGAGTCCTCATAAAAGGGATGCTGGGTAATGTGACACTGCTAGGAGTCTCTCAGGGTTCTTAATTATTGTCTAGTCAGCTCAATGTAGGGACAAGGGGAACCCACCAGTAGTAGTTCTATCTGTACTTTCATCCTGTCCTCCTTTCTCTCTAACTTGCAATCCCTCTTGCTGCAGCCAAAGACCATTATACCACCCTCAATAGATCCAGATAATAGTGGGCTGCCATCGTATGTCTAAAACACTATTCATCTGTAGGTGTGAAAAATGCCATCAATTTACGTTATTTAGAAGGAATAATGAATGAAAGAGTGGCATTTGGGAATATTTTTTTAAGTATTTATTATTATTATTGAATAGACTTATTGACACAATTGCTAATACAAGTGGTATCTTTTGGACCTATTCAAGTTATTCAAACAAAACATTAGGAAGTTACTCACGCTATTGTGTGTAAATTAGTGTTTGCTAAAGTCACTGACCAGGGTATATTCTAGTAAGCACTAACACCAATTTCATCAAATCTAAGATGCTCTGTCTCTAAGAAAAAAAGAAGCTGGCAATTACAATTGTAAGACTCAGTTTTGGGATGTGTCTCAGAATCTATGAAAAAAAAAAAGGTAAGAGTTAACATTTATTTAAAGCTCAGCTATGATTTAAGCAGTGCTAAGTATTTCACATAAATGTTCTTTTATTCCCTGCAAAATATAAGAGGATAGATGACATTATGATCTCCATTTTATAGATGACGAAGCTCTGGCCAATGATCCCAATTCACAAAGCTGGTACATGGTGGAGAGCAGGTGTAATCCCTAGTCTGACAAAATTTAGCCCCAGTTTTTACCCTTTCAGCTTTATCCTAGCTACAAGCCTCCTAGACATGTGCACCTACATACACTCATGCACATACAGTCACAAACACATTCAAAGACACAATTTCTAATAAAATCCTATCACTCATTCAGCATAAAAACAAAAAGCCCTTATTGAGATCTATAACCTCCTCCCCCTCCAATTAGCTCCCTGATCTTACCTCCTATTGATTTACTTCCCCCTCATTTAGCTCCAGTCACATTGGTTATTTTGCCAGGCTTACTCCTGCCTCAGGGCCTTTGCACTTGCTGTCCTCTGTGTCAATAATGTTTTCTCCAGAAAAAACGTCTCAGTCCTTCACTTCCTTCAGCATTTTACTCAAAGTTCCCTTCCAAGTGGGGCCTTCCCTGGCCATGCTATCTAAAATGTCACTTCCTGCCCTGGCATTTCACGTATTGTTTACCTACGTTATCATTCTTCCTTAGCCCTTATTGCTATCAGCCTTTCAAGTCCATCTCAGAATGTACAAAAAGAAAAGATGCCCAAGAAAATGCACCAAAACAAAACACCCCACAGGATTTCGCATGCTAACCTATAACTAATATGAGAGAAAGAAATTCTGGCTGAAGTTAGAGTAAATCTAACAAGAACAAAAAAGGAGGTGACAAAAAAGTTACTCATTTAGGTGTACAGGGAAATTTTCTACTAGTATTTGAAGAGTAAGAAGACAGTCCTAGATAAAATTATAAACCAAATTTTATGCAGGCTACTAGGAGTAGCAAAGAGAGACCAGATAGGAGAAAGCATACGTAATAGAGTTCAATATGAATACCAGAGTTTAAGTAACAAAATAAACTGGAAATTTCCATGTACGAATGCAAATACAGTCTTGAGGATTTCTAGAGACTTGGAGGATAGTGTCTGACAACTGCAATCTAAATATAGAAGGTATGCTTTTGTAGATTTGCTGGACCTACAGGACATGGCTAGTCTTAAGTGCCCAAGAACTCAAGTATGTAAGTCCAAAGGGAACCATTTAGATAAGGGGACCATCTAAAGGTAAGAAAAGCCAGTAGTAGCAACATGGCTGGACTGAGCTTGATGCTATCCTAATACAGCACAGACAATATGGATGTAAGAGAAATTGTTTTCAGTTATCCTGAAATCTGTTGCAAGTCTCATTGTTTTTTTAAAAAAAAAACAGAACTTCTCTAAAATATTTGCACACAAAATTGAGGAAGCTTTAAAGCAACTGCTTAAATTTAGACTTAAATTTGATCAAGTAAGGAATCATTGGGATCATAGTGATGAGAAAATTTTAGGGAAAAATATCTATATATCCAAAACTTCCAACAGCCAAACAAGTAAATGTTGAGTTGTGTACTCTGAACTTCTGGATGGCAAATTAAAATTCTTAGAGAAAAGACCACTGGTCCCAAGATCAGAAGCTGATTCAATAATATTGACTTAGCACACACTATATGCTAGGCACTATTCTATGCTAGGGACACAGCACTGAAAGAAGCAAAGGTCCTGTCCTTGTGGACTTGCAGTTTAGTAAGGGGAGAGAGGAACAAAAAATAAATATACAAATAAATATATAATGTAATGTTAAATAGTGATAAGTGTCATTAAAAAAAATAGAGAAAGCCGAAACTGGTTTGGCTCAGTGGATAGAGCATCGTTCTGCAAACTGAAGGGTCCCAGGTTTGATTCTGGTCAAGGGCATGTGCCTTGGTTTCGGGCACATCCCCAGTGGGGGTGTGCAGGAGGCAGCTGATCGATGTCTTTCTCTCATTGATGTTTTTAGCTCTCTATCTCTTTCCCTTCCTCTCTGTTAAAAAATCAATAAAATATATTTTTTAAAAAAGAGCAAGCTCTTTGGAGAAATAGCTAATTCTAGAGCAAGAGCAGGCAATATACATAAGCTTGAAACATTTTTTGGTGTCAGAAAGTAAGTAAGTGCTTAAAAACAAAACAAAAACCCCACACTCATGGGAGTATGTCAAAGTGACCCAGGAACAAACTGACAAGAGTTCCCAATGACTAAAACTGGAATAATTTGAGCAATTAAATAAGGTAGTAGTAAATTATTACCCAAGGTGAAAAATGTGTGTCCATGTGATATAAATAAGTAAATGAAAATACAAGTTTCCCCTGCAAAAGAATTTCCAATAATTTATATTGCTAATTTGCCCTGAAAGGGGTGGAACCTAACTCCCACCCCTTAAGTATGGGCTGTGCAAAGTGACTTCCTTCCAGGGCACCAGGTAGAAGGCCGTAGTGTGCACTCTCAAGCTGGCCTGCCCAAGGTCTCATCCTAGCAGGTTGTATTTGCACAATTACATGGAAATTTCTAGTTTATTTTGTTACTTAAACTCTGGTATTACTGCTGAACTCTATTACATATGCCCTCCTAGTAGCCTGCATAGAATCTGGTTTGTATTTTTATCTAGGACTGTCTCTTCCACATACTAGCTACACGTCCCAACCAGGAATAACACTGAACTGGTGATCTTTCGGTGCATGGGATGACTGAAGCTCAGCCAACTGAGCCACACCGGCCTGGGCTGAACTCAGATTTTTTAAAGTTAAAAAAAAAAAAAGATAAAGTGGTGGAAAACTATACTCACACAGTGTACCAATGTCAATTTTCTGATTCTGATATTGTATTTTAGTTAAGTAAGATGTCCTCTGGGGAACCTGGAGGAAGGGTATTTGAGACCATTCTGTACTTTCTTTGCAACTTCCCCCAAATCTATCATTATTTCACAATAAAAAGCTTAAGAAAAATGCTTTTGTTTAGGAGAAGAAAATAGCAGGTATTTTAAAGGTTTTAATTGACTACAATACTGTGTTGTGATTGAGAAACTGATCTGGCTAGGATTAATGGAAGACTCATAGACACAAAGAAGAGATTGACAGTTGCCAGAAGCAGAGTGTTGGGGAATGGGGTGAAAAGGTTAAGGGTTAAGAAGTTCAAATTGGTAGCTACATAATAGTCACAGGGATGTAAAGTACAGCATAGGGGATATGGTTAGTAATATTGTAATAACTGTATGGTGGCAGGTGGGTACTAGAAATACCCAGGGGATCATTTTATAAAGTATATTATTGTCTAATCACTATGCTGTATATCTGAAAGTAATACAAAATAATATTGAATGTAAACTGTAATTTTAAAAAATTAATTCCAAAGAAGGACTCTAGAAGTACCACTTTATTTTGTTTACATCAATCTGCATCTGAAATGGTAATTCAACTTCCAGACTGAAACACACTGACAGCTAGACAAAACACCCAGAATTGGACAGCCCTATCATATAAGATGTAGTTGAAGTAAAGATATTTAACCATGTAAATTGCAGACTTCCAAGAGACATAGCTGCTGTCTTCTAAAACTTGATAGGCTGTCATTTGGTAATCAAATTCAGGTGTCTTTGACATCCCTTTCTTTAGCTATAATAAACTTACATTTTTTCACAAGACGTAAAGTGTTTTTAAAGAACACAGAGAAATCATTTTAGCTGCATTACAATTCCTCATCTTTTAAAAACAACTGAAGTGGAATAAACTTAGAATATCAAAATGTTCTTCCAAATGAATCTTGATTGCTATTTTACTTGTTTGAAACTGTGTCACTTAGTTTAAGGAGCCTCCACTTTATTGCCAGCACCTTCAACCATCTTTTCCTGCAACTATCTCAAGAGCTATTAAGATATAAGACCTGTGATTCATACTTAGGGACCAAATGTCTCAGCCTTTCAGATGGGACCAAGAAGCTTTATACTAAATATCTGCCTTGACTGTCAAGGAAGGGGGTACACCTTTCCTATTTTTCTTTATCTGTGGTTGAAACATAGGATGGATTTCATGCTTCATGTTGCTATCAATTTATTAATTTACATTAGATACCACAATGAAGGCTAGACAAAAATTTAAAAAGAAATTATTTGACACTTCACTATTATAAAAGGCTATGAAAAGTATGATGATAAAACCCAAATGGAAAGAATCTTGCAGACACTCATTTCCATACCCTGATCTTGACAGAGGCCTTAATTCAGCACTATTGTGAGCCTATTCTGTTGGCTGATGAATTTTTCTATTTATGACCCAGCAGAGAGCATGAGATGAGTGTGCTGCTTTGGCCAAAAAAGCAAACAAAATGCTGAACATCATGAACCAGAAACAAAACAGTGAACATTATTCTTCCTTCAAACACAACAATTGGTTGCTCCACCTGAAAGGGACAGTGTGTGTGGTTCTGGATGCTAGCTGACTGGAAAGACACACATAGGGACGATAACTCAAAAAAAGAATGAAGCCAGGAAGCGGTTTTGCACGCTTAGGATGTACCAGGTTTTATACTAAAGGGGACTGGGTGAAGGGGGCTTTATTTGCATTATTTAAAATGGGTAAGATTCACAGCCACCTTATGAAGTGAGGTGATACTACTGTTATTCCCATTTTAAAGCTGGGGAAACTGAGGCTTACAGAGATTAAGAGAATCAGCTAGAAAGTGACAGAGGTAGAATTTAAACCCACATCTGTTTTGATTCAAAAGACCATATATTTAACTACCGTGTTCTATTTAATGATTACTGAAAAGGAAACCTTAGTACAGTGTCCATTCTCCCCATCTTCATCTAGAGAATCACAGGTTCAGAAAATGGAGGAGCTTGCCCAAAGCTGTCTTGTAGCATAACTGAGACTTGAACCAAGTCTTCTGGCTGTGCCATGAACAAAAGATAAAGCTGAGAGGGGATATCTAAAAATAGATAGAATGGCATAGAACTATACCCACAAATTCTAGAAAAATCACAAAGGAAATAGAGAAAGTAAACTTAGAATCTTCCAAAACCCAACAGTATAAACATACTAGGACCTGAAATCATTCTGGAAGTTTGAGAGATGCATTTAGAACAAGAGAAGAAAGTGTAATTGTACACACATGGCAAGGAACTCACAGAACTCAATGCTCCAAACAAGCAGTAGAGGCTGAGAATGAAGATCCAAACAAGACATTAGATTGTATTTATTTATTTAACACCAAAGGCCCAATGCATGAAGATTTGTGCAAGAATGGACCTTCCTTCCCCTGGCTGCTGGCACTGCGTTCGCTCTGGCTGAGCTGCCTTTCTACCTTCCCACACTGCCAAGGCCCAGAGCTCCTAGGGCAGTGCAGAACACCTGCATCGCCCCCTACTGCTTGGTGCTTGTGTATGCAAATTAACCTGCCATATTTGTTGGGTTGATTTGCATACTCACTCCTGATTGGCTGGGGGGTATCACAAAAGTATAGTCAATTTGCATCTTTCAATGTGCTAAATACTGTTTTAGGTATTTGTTTTGGGTTGAATTATGCCTTCCCCTGCCCATTTTACATGTTGAAGCCCTAAACCCCATACTCTCAGAATATGAGTGCATTTGGAGATAGGGCCTTTCATTTTATTAAATTCAAATGAAACCCTTAGGGTAAGCCCTAGTCCAGTGTGATGGTATCATTTTAAAAAGAGATCAGAACAAAGAAAAAAACACCAAGGGCATGTGTGCACAGAGGAAAGATCATGTGAAGGCAAAGCACGAGGTGGCCATCTACAAGCCGAAGAGAGAGGCCTGCGAAGAAACCAACTCTGCTGACACCTTGATGTTGGACATCTGCCCTCCAGAACTTGGAAAAATGTATTAAACAACAGAAACCTCAGCCACTCGGTCTGTGGTACTTTGTTATGGCAGCCCTAGAAAACCGATGCCTTGCTTTAACAATACACATTCATCAATCCCTATAACCACCTTTTGATGTAGGAACTATTATTATCCTCATACTACAAATGAATAACCTGCGGCTAAGAGGGGTTAAATAACCTCATCAGTGTCACTTACGAGTAAGTGCAGAACTGGGATAACGTCATGAGTGACAGAGTTCGAATGGATTATCAAAGGAGCCTGGGACCTACCTCCAACCTTAGCAGGCAGACTTCAAGAAAAACAAACAGGACGCACATCATGTTGCTTTTGCTTCTGGACCGGGCAGATGGAGGCCACAAGCTGGTGTGAGCATTTGTGTGGGCTTTGAAAATGTTGAGGAAGGCACCTGTGAATAACACACAGGGCAAAATAAAGGTCATTGAATTGGGCACCAGAACCCCTGGGCTCAAGTCCAATCCCCAGAGCTCTTCTAATCCCCAGGTATTCTTGAGCAAGTCAAATTCCAAATCCGTTTTCTAATCTGTGAACAGGGAATACTTATCTGCTTACTACCAGTTGCTTTAGTTACAATAACATTTCATAGCATTCACTGTGCTGTGTTAAAGCTGTCTTTAATGCTTAGCACTGTTTCCTTGTGTGTGATTGGCTCTCGAATAATGCACAAGAAATGACCATGGGGGGTTTCAGCATACCATGCAAATGTAAGGCACTCTGGTTAACACGGGAAATGACCACTCTTGTAGCACTTCTTTTTCAGCCCTGAGTGGAAGGCTGATGAGTCAAGAAGCAAAGCCATGGGCCCCAGTGGCCCCAAGGAAGAGAGGGCTGTGGTCTGCTCCCAATGATAGGGGTTAGACCCTGACCTGACAGCCTGTGTCCTTCACCTTCTCCTCTTCTGTCTGAGTGACAGTTGTTCCCATGTTCCCTTATCTGTAATCTGCTGCTTTTGCCCGGGAATCCTTAATATCAGCCAGTCTGTAAAATGAAGAGGGAGGGGCTCTGTAAATTAGAATGGAAGCCTTTGTTTGTGTCCTTCACTAGGGCAGCTCCATATCCTGTTCCAGAGAGCCATAATGGGTCCCCAGGAGTCTACCTTGCCTTCCTTGGCCCAGGGGAGAAAAGATGTTACACCCAAAATAAACACTCAACAAGCACTTTCTCATTGATTCAGAGGGTGTGGAATGAGCCTCTAGCGCTCTAGCCATCTTGCCATAAACAGTAGCCAGAGCTCATGTACCCATCTACTTATTTATTTATTTACTCATCAATTAATTCATTCACCAAATATTTATTGAGTGCCTTCTATGTGTAAATCACTGTTCCAGGTGACTACAAAACAGACAAAGAGCCCTGCCCTCATGCAGCTTGCATCATTGTTGGGAGAAGGCAATGAGCTAAACAGATATGACTTGTTAGGTGGGATGTGTTGTGGAGAAAAATACACTAAGAAAGGAGATTACAAAATGCTCAGATACCGGCCTAAAGATAAGAGAGTAAAGACAAGCAAAAAGAAGAGAGAAAAGCAGCTCAGGAAGAAGCCGGGGAATGTGCCTGGCACATCCTAGAAACAGAGGCCAGCAAAGCTGGAGCAGACTTAACAGTGTGAGAGGTCAGAGTTCAAAGGAGGCCTTAGAGAAAGGCCCTCAAATCAGATGGCACTTACTTATGGTCATTACACTAGATGAAAGCATGGAGAGTGACTATAGGTGGAAGAGAGACAAGGCCCGATGACCAAGTCCAGGAGCACGCCAACCTGAAGCCTCAGAGAAGAGAGGTAGAGGAAGGAGTGGGAGGGAAACCAGGAGGATGTGGGTCCTGCTTTCCCCTCACTGCTCTCTCCCAACTCTCATTTTCTTTTTTGCTCCAGCTCACTTTACCTCTCTCGGCATCACTTTTGGGTAAATAAAGGAGTTTTCTATCAAAGTGCATGAGCCAAAATAGATATTTACCAGGTAAACACTATCCTTTTAATTGGGTGATTCTTCTACAAAGACACACAGATTGCTGCTCAGTGCATTCGTTGCAATATGCGGGTCAGCTGGAATATCCAGTTACCCAGCTCTGTGGATTCCCAGCCCGGACAGCAGTGTGGAAGGTATTTTCATTATTGTTGCTGTTGTTATTGTTCAGGGACACTTTGGCCCTTGTTGCACCCTCCCTTCTTCCTTCTCCCACTCCCCACCCTCTGATCCAGAGGGCAATGAAAGCTCCCATCATTTCACTTTGGTCCAGCTGCCAGGCTGGGGAACAGATGTTGTATTGTTAACACAAAGAAGAAAACAAACAGCCCCCTCCTCTGGGTTCCTCCACCTCCCTATCCACCCCCGACTTCAGTCCCCTGGTGAGAATGGGCACCGTCGGGGAGAGGAGAGGATGGAGCTCCAGTGAGTAATGCCACCCTCCCTCGCCAAGGCTGAGCCCTGACCGGAGCGCACAGAGCGTTCTCCCGGCCCTGTTTACAGCAGACACGGGTTCTGTCAGCTGAGAGGTTGGCTCGAGGCTGGTGACATGAAGATGCTCACACTGAGTGGAACACTGAGAGAAAGAAGACAATGACCCTCTTGTGCATGTGGCCAGAAATGAATCTACCTACATTTGATGGGCAGAAGCCATCACCAAGAGACATCCCAGAGACAGGAAGGAAAGACTTCTTAGCTGAGGTCTTAGCTCTGCATGCTTGATCATGCCTCTTTAGGAAACTTTGAAGAGCTGGGGACGGGGGGGGGGGTTAGCTTCTGGAGACCACCAGTTTAGAGTCCTCTGCCTTTTCTCTCACTTCTCCTGCTGTCCCTTTCCTTGGGTGTGTGTGGGGGAGGGGGGGAAGAGGAGTAGACCAAGCCTGAGAAGCATAGAGTGAAGGCAAGGAGTGAACTAGTGCATGGAGATGAGGCCCAGTGAGGGCAAGCAGGGCCTGGTCAGCCCCGCCCTTGAATTTACTAAATTGCAATGGTAAGATCTTAGGAAGGAGAGAGACATACAGGAAGCAAGTACACAGCTCTGTGCGGCTGCTGTAGCAATCCAGGTAGCAGACAGCAAAACCCCTGAGGTGGCATTAGAGTCGGCTCAATTGTTGTCAATGAGGCAACATCAGCAGGGCTCAGGAACCAATTAGGCCTTCCAAGAGGCAACCTAGGAAGATCAGGGCCACAGTAAGAATTTAGTGGTTCTAATCCCCGAAAAGGATTATGCCACCCACCCTTCTGTGTATATCATTCAAAATAAAAGAATATCTGGTCATAAAACAAGAATAAGGAATTCCCAAAAGTTTCTGTTATTCTAGGATGGCTGCTTGGATATATTTTTGAACACTGAATGCTTTCAAAATGATTTTTTTGGCTCCTGTGTGTGTGTGCGTGTGTGTGTGTGTGTGTGTGTGTCCAGCAGGTGCCCTTTTGTGTTTTTTGGACAGTCCTACAATGGAAAGAGTCATGAAATTCATGTGTGGGCCACTAGGTGATAGCACGCCTCTCGCAAAGAGCAGGGATGCAGGAAGAGGAGGAGCAGGAGGCGGATCAGAAGGTGATGAGCTCAGCCTTGGACTGGATTGCGAGTTTGAAGCATCAATGGAGACAGACACTGCCAGAAGGCAGCTGATTAGATGAGTGTGGAGCGGAGATGGCAGACCTAGGCATCATCAGCACTCATAGGACATGGGGCAGGGGAGGGGCAGGGGAGAGGCTAAGGTCATCCAGGGTGAATCTGTGGAGGGGAAGGGGTGAGGGTCTAGGGTGAAACCTGCAGAGAATTGGCACATGAAGGATTGGTCAGGAAAAGAAACCTGTTGAGGAGCGTCCAGAAAAACAGGAAAATTCAGGCGAGAGTAGAGCCCCAAAGACTAAGGAACAAAGGAGGATATAATGAACAGCGTGAAATGCTCTAGACTACTTCAAGCCAGGGAAGAGGAAGTGCAGGGCTGGTTAGCACCACTGCATGCAACATCAGAGAGGCCACTGGTGGCCTTACTATGGCAAGTGATTTCTGGGGAGCAGTATATGTGGAAGGATGAGTGACCAAATAGAGACAATGAGTTTACACTGCTGGTGGTAGCTCGAGCGAGGAAGGCTGAGGGAGCGTTTCATGGCAAGATGACAGAGAACACGTTAATATCTCACTTGCATCTGCCAGGCAAATGCATAAGACCACCAGACTTGGAAGCAAGAAGGTGGCTTCAATACTTGAGTTTGAGGGGAAAACTTTTCTTTGCACCACTCACAGACAACAGTGTCATCTGAAGTAATAATTTTGTTCTGCTTGGATGTGGTGTTCTAGAAAGTCGGACAAGCATTTATGAGGTACCTACTATGCATACTGGTTAGTGCCTGAGCTGCTGGAATTCAGAAACAACAAGCTAAAGGAGCTCCTCACCTCATGGGAAGAGAAAGCTTATGTCAGAGGCTTCCCACCTACAGTGTGACACACCCATTGTTGTTGGCCCTACACAGTGCTTTTGTAAAATTGAACCATCACTTTTTAAAAATCACATAAAAAGCCTGGCTGCTCTCGAACTAGGAGACATGTGACCCTGGCCCTGCATTCCCACCAGAAAGCAATTGACTAGAGCAAAGGTGAGGCTGCTCATTAATGACAGCATCCATTCTCCAGTGCACTCCAGTCCTCAGAATTCTCTGCTGGCTGACACACAGGAAAGACTTCATTTATAAATGCCTAGAGTTTGGGAGGCACTCGTATTTCTGACTAAACCCCAGAACAATCTAAGTCATGAATTACTCCGTGCTAGGGAAAGCAGTAGAATTACATTGTTGAGCAAAAGTTCTTGGACTTGGTCTTGACAAGGAGGTAGAATAAGAATAGGTGGTGGATGGACAAATGCATGGAAAGATCAAAGAATGAAAAGCCTAACCTTTGGATTCAGGGATGGACTTGATACATGTGAGTAGCAGGCCACGACTGGAATTGAGGGAGCACAGATCTGGCATCTTTCATTAAAAATCTGAAAACTGCCCTAACTGGTTTGAGTCAGAGGATAGAGTGTCGGAATGGGGGGGTCCCAGTTTTGATTCTGGTCAAGGGCATGTACCTTGGTTGCAGGCACATCCCCAGAGGGGGTGTGCAGGAGGCAACTGATGGATGTTTTTCTTTCATCAATGTTTCTATCTATCCTCTCTCTTCCTCTCTGTAAAAAATCAATAAAATATTTTTAAAAATCTGAAAACTTCTGGTTGAGACAGCCTTCTAATAACAGCATTAATCATATAGTAATATTGCAAGAAGCTGTTCCCTTTCAAATAGAAAGTTCTTGTAACATTAGGATTTTGTATCTATACAATAGTCCCATTCTTGCTTGGCACAATTGTATCAATCTGTGGGTAGTCATAATATCCAAGTAATCTTTCCTTTTATCTCTTCCAGCTGGTTGTTTGTATCTATCCTCAAAGAGGGTGTGCTCTTCAGACTCAATGAGTTGAAGTTCTAATCTTTCATCCAACTCCAAGTTTCAGACAGCACCTAAAATGACCTCAAAGAGGCAATCACTTATCAATCCCTTTGATGATTTTTAAAGTTCAAGAATGTAACAACAACACATCTCTATAAACAAAGAGAAAAACAGTGAACTTTACCATACTAATTCAATGACCCCTTTTACCATACTAATTCAATGACCCCTGTTTCAATGACCTGGCCATGGCATTACATTTCCTGTTTCTGAATATGACCAGCCATGTGTGTAAAAGCCCACTTGCCATCTGACGACCCCCTAAAATGTGGTCCACCAGTTGACAAACCTCACTCTTAAATAAGAACACACAACTAGAAAACACCAGACACTTAAGAAAATCTACCAACATGAAATATGGAGATAATAAGAAACAGTAAAAAAAAAACCAACCTAGCCAAAACCGGTTTGGCTCAGTGGATAGAGCATCGGCCTGCGGACTGAAAGGTCCCGGGTTTGATTCCGGTCAAGGGCATGCACCTTGGTTGTGAACACATCCCCCGTAGGGGGCGTGCAAGAGGCAGCTGATCGATGTTTCTCTCTCTCATCGATGTTTCTAACTCTATCCCTCTCCCTTCCTCTCTGTAAAAAATCAATAAAATATATTAAAAAAAAAAAAAACTAGAGAAAGAAGAGGCAATTCAGAAAGCAGAAAACAACCAAACAACCATGAGTAGATAATTAGTATCATTAGTATCTTCAGAGAGATAGGGGAAAGATTATATCCATGAAAACAGAGTAAAATGCAACAACAACAAAAGGAACCATGAGAATAAGAAAAAAAGTGCTTTATTGTAAAAGTTTATTGTAAACATACAATAAACACAGTGGGAGATATAAAAAAATAAGTTGAAGGGATTTCCCAATAGGTACCAAAAAAATGTGCAAAGTGGTGGATAAGAAGATTTTAAAAGTCAGAGAATCAATGTAGAGTGTTATTTTTTCTGACAGATAATACAAAAAAGAAAATGAAAAAATTAGAGGGAAGACTTTTTTTAAAAAAAGAATAATACAAGAAACTAAAGAACACAAAGTTGCAGACAAAAGCCCATCAGTTACAGAATATATTGAATTAAAAAAGACTCAGACTAAAGTATATAATCATGGAAATTTAACATCCTAGGGGTAAACAAAGGCTTCTAGGAGGGAAAATACATTGCTGGCAAAGAAACGAGGAGTAGAAATGAGCAGTAGACTTCCCAACATCAGCTCTGAAAACTAGTAGACCAAAAAAAATTTTTTTTTGAAGAAAAATTATTTCCATGTATTCCCAACAAATGGTCCCCCTTAAATATGAGCTTAGAATATTGACATTTTCATATAAGATTTCAAAATACTTAATGCCTATGTACCCTTTCTCAGAAATTCTTAGAGAATATGCCCCCAAAAAAATGAGGTATAAATCAAGAAAAGGGAATGCATAAGATCCAGGAAACAGGAGATGCAACAGAAGAGAAAGAGGAAAGCAATTCCTGGATGACTGTGAAGGGAGGGCCCCTGCCCTGTGCACAGGTTTGCAGCTGGTCAGGAGAGCAAGCCAAAGAGGCGCTGGAGGACAGAGACTCCTGGAGGAGGGTCTCCAGAAAAGGGATACCTAGCAGGCTTCCAGAGGGTTATGAAATTACTTCCATCCTACACACAGCCGGTTTGACCACATGAAAAATTTGTACAGTGAGGATGTTAATTAACATAGGGGAATTTAGCTACAGATACAAAAGTAGAGCAGGAGGAAGGAGAGGGGGAGGAGGAGGAGGAAGCAGGCAATCATGAGCCAACCAAAAATAAAACAAAAGGTTGAAATGATATCCACCACTTGGCTCAGCATGAACAACCTTGCAGTGGTCATAAGAATCTAAACATTGATGATTGTTTTTAATTCTGTTGAAGGAATTGAAAGCATGAGCTAAAGAAAGGAGAACATAAGAGATCTTAAACCTCATCAATGGTAAAAGTAATGTCAAATTATTAATCTAGTGACAGCAGTAAGAGAGCATATTATTTAAAAACTAGAGGCTCAGTGCACAAAATTTGTGCATGGGGGGAGGGGAGGCGTGTGTGCCCAGCCTGCACCCTCTCTAATCTGGGACCCCTTGAGGGATGTCCAACTGCCTGTTTAGGCCCGATCCCTAAATGGGCAGTCAGACATCCCTCTCACAATCCAGGACTGCTGGCTCCCAACTGCTCACCTGCCTGCATGCCTAATTGCCTTTAACTGCTTCTGCCTGCCATGCTGATCACTCCCTTACCACTCCCCTACCAGGCTGATAGAAATCTAACTGCCCCCCTGCCAGCCCAATTGCCCTAACTGCCCTCCCCTACAGGCCTGGTCATCCCTAACTTCCCTCCCTTTCAGGCTTGGTCCCTCCCAAATGCCCTTCCCTGCTGGCCTGACTGCCCATGGGGCAGCCATCTTGTGTGTTGGAATGATGGTCAATTTGCATATTACCTCTTTATTATATAGGATATGGAAGTACATATCATCAGAAAGAGCTGAAAGACTGATGCAACTGCCCCTGGGAGCAGGATGTGGAAGAGGTGGGGAGATGGTGGGCAGGAGGCTGAGTTGACAAGTGTTTTCAGCACACTTGACTTATTTCACAAAAGCCTATGTCACTTTGACTAAAATTTAAATTAATTTACTATCAGAAATAAATAGTTGCCCCCAAACAATCTAAGAATAACTATGCCTACCAAAGTGAATACTTGGGAAAATAGCAACTCAGTTGGATGCATCATTTGTGCTTCTGACATTTTATTAAGTAGTTACCAACCTGGAGTTCCAGCTCCCTTCTGCACAGTCACCTGTGCACACAAACACTTGCCCATGTGCTCAGGCAACAGCTGCTTCTGCCAGTCATGTTTCAGGATAAAGGACAATAACAGAGTTAGACAAAAATAGGTGTCTGTGTGAGATGGGGATATTTTTACCCTCATCTTTAAGCCTACCATGTAAACATCTACTATGACAAAGTCTAAATTTTGGACAATGTTGAAACTAACAACTAGTTCTCATGCTCATTTAGAGAGGTCTAGACAAAGCTATAGAAAAACAGAATGAAATTTGCCAAGTTGCTGAGATTTACAGTATATCCTCCCAGCAAAAACTATCAGCTAGTCAATGTGAATAAAACATCCTACCCAGAGGCATTGGAATGCTTCACCCTGAAAGGTTAAGTGGTAGAAAGGACCTCAAAAATCATCCAATCAAACTATCTCATAAGACCCAGAGAGTCAAGGAGACTTGTTCAAAGCTACCCAACTCACCTCACCAGAACCAGATCCAGAATTCTGAATGGGATGCTATACTGGTGACCTCAGAGTTGAATCTGTAGCCTTCAGGTTAACACAGATATAGATGTTGTAGTGAGGTCTGAACACAGGGTTAAGTCTGAAACTTGTGATTCCTTCCACCACTCCAGGCTGCCTCACAAAGCAACCATGAAAGGGTTACTCTGCCTGAGCTGCCAACCTTAAGGATTTACAGTCCATGCATTCAACAGTGACTTACTGAGCAATCACTGTGTCCTGAGGGACTTCCAAGTAGAGGTGTCTAGTGGACAGATGGATACTGGGGTCTGGGAAGAAAGATTTCAATCATTGACATATAAGTGGTGTTTGCTGTCATACTGAGGAATGAGATTGCCCACAGAGAATGAGTACACTGAGAAGATACCCATGGCAAAGTCCTAAGGAAATCCAGCCTTGGGACAAGAAAAAGAAAGACAAGGATCCTGGAGTCAATATCTGTCTCTGAATAACTATCTTGAAATGAGGTATGAGATTCTCTTTGCTTATTTCCTCTCAAGTGTTACGCATGTGTTACAGCATGTGTGGCCAATGCTTGAAATGATAGAAGGAAGGGCAAAAATTTAAGGGTGAGCAAAGACATCTGATGTTCATCCTGGAGAAGCTAGTGGGATTGTTTCTGGACTTCCTGCAGAAAAGTAAGCTGCTGCCCACTCTGCTCCCACCCTAGCACTGTTGCCATGAGCATAGGTGCTGGCGGAACCTGGGGAGAATAGGTGTTTCCTGGAAGGGTCAGTAGAAGGTCACCCACCCCTCTGCTAAGTGGACTTAGTCCAGATTAGAGCCTGTGCTGATCAGAGCCATGTGGTATAAAGGTTGGGAAAACATGCACTTTCTTTGTGCTGAGGGCAAAGACCAAGGAGACTGGGATATGACCAGAAAGATTATCATATGCTAAAAACAAAGGAAAAGAGGCAATGGCATCTACTTCTTGTACAGTTAAGTGAATTTCTCAAGGAAATGTCATTTTGGGAGGGAGAGGGAAGAAATTCAAAGTACGAAAGTGTTGAGCTGGCCTAGAAGGAGTGCTGGCTATAAGCTTTTGATTGGTCCAATATCCAGAAAGTTTTATAAGCCAGGAGCGCCTGGCCTCTTCCCCTCCCCACAGGCCTAATTACACTAAGCCCACTTGAGAGGCCCTTCCTGGCTGGGATAAGAGAGAGCTAGAAAACATGCAGTGAAGAAAGAGCCCAGGCTTTGGAGCTAGGCAGATTGTTTAACTCTTAACTTTAATAATTATTACTGAGTGACCTTTTGAGAGTATATAAAGTCAGTGAATCTCAGTTTCTTCATCTATAAAATGGTGATGATACATACCACAAAGGATTGAACAAGATAGTATTTATAAAAAGGTACCAATAAGTAACAAGCAAGTACTCCCTCACCTTCTACTTCCTCCTGTTCATCTTACCCTTGAGAGCCACCCTGGAGTGAGTAAAATAACACTTTGTTTTGGCTTTCTCCAATTCCTTGCAAATCAGATACATTGTCCAAAATTACCATTTACTCATAATTTCCTCTGAACCATCAATAGGTGGGATTCTATTATTATGTCATCAAGCTATTGCACCCTAGACATTGCATGTTCATGGTCTTCTGTTATTCCTAAACCCCCAAGATGGTTCAAGTGCCTCAGTTAAAGACAACCTGTTCCATCCCCTCTTTGCCCTGTCCCCTCATCACCCTCCTCACCCCCAAACACACATATACACTGTATGATTAAGCAGTTGCTACTGATCAGCACTGATGAGATTTCCCTCTTTCACTTTTGTGAATCATCAGCCCTGGGTACTGTCTTATCTGATCTCTCTGGTACTTTTTCCCCTGAAGTT
Organism: Lasiurus cinereus; assembly: GCA_011751065.1. NCBI lineage: Eukaryota > Metazoa > Chordata > Mammalia > Chiroptera > Vespertilionidae > Lasiurus > Lasiurus cinereus. Next base: position 20,676,360 of record JAAGEH010000042.1, on the reverse strand, counting down.
CATGCCCTCAGGCACCTCAGGCAACCTGGATAAATTTAGCTCTTCTCAGAAACCTTTGTTGACTTTGTTCCCTGACTGTTAAAGGTTTGGCTGCTCCCCAGAAAGAGTTTTGGGCTGGATCCCCTTGCTTGGAGGTCTCATCTGGTTATGGTGACTGCTATGCCACTTACATAATTAGTAGTTTGAGTCTCCACATGCCATGGTATTTACTTTGAGAATCAACCGGTTTGTACTCTTGGAAGCTGAAATTCTTCGTTCTAACTTCTGCCCCTTTGGAATTCCTTCCCTATTTTTTCCTTCTGCTGAACAGGCTGTGGTTGCACATAGTGATGGTGGTCATTTCCCCTTAGGACTAAGAAGGAAATACATGACAGTGACTGATAAGGCTTCTTAACTCTCTTCTCCTGGAATAGAGCCTCAGATTCCACTACCAGGATCCAGCACAGTGAAGCACACTTAGAAGATGCTCATTTCATATTTGCTCACTTGAATTATCCTAACTAAACATAAGAGACTAGAGTCAGACCCCCTTGCTCAGTACTTAAAGAGAAATGCACACCAAGTTTATTATGTGTTTAGACATGCTCATTTTCAAGGATCCCAAATAAGGTTCATGGATCATGCTGAACCTGTTTATCGTTTTAATGATTATTTCGTGTTCCTTCATATAGATTATAGATAAATCAACCAATCAGCAAGCATTTATCAACCACCAACTTTGTGCAACTAGCTATGAGCATTTCAGAAGTGATGACAAAGGGAAGATAAGTGACCTAGGAACAAGAGCATTTTAGGTAACGTGGGCAAAACATGAAAAAAATCTAACAAGGCCTCTGGCCTCCTGGAGTTCACAGACTCTGTGGGCATACAAAACTGACCTAATAGCATGAGATAAGAACCAGAGCCAAATTGTGAGAAAGACAAGGGGACATTCTGGACAGGCTAGAGCCTTGTGTTGACCTTGAAGGACGGAAAAGATTGAATTGATACAGAGGAAAGGGAAGGACTTGGGAGAAAAGGAGAGGGTGAACATAGGACACATAGACCAGAGGAGAGAACTAGCACAGTTGTATATATACATGTGTGACTGGGTGGTGGTGGGGAGAGGGAGGATAGGAGGAGGGAGGAGAGGATCTGTAAACAGTTCATCTTACTCCATTGAAAGTATGCGTAAGTGGAGGAGGGAACAAGCTGAGGATAGGCAGCATCTGCTGGGCCTTGAAGGTGAGGCTCAGACAACCCAGCTACAGACATCCCCTGCCCCACAACAGCACAAGCAGGCTTATGTGGGGAAGGGGAGACTTTGTCTTTGTTCCTTAACTACTGGAACATAACTACTAGGCATGTTCTGATTACAGTCCCATATTCACCTCCACCCCAATTTAGCTTCCCCTGCTTCATGGAAGATCAGTTTAAAAAGTGTCTGTAATCTACTCCAGGTCTGTAACACTGTTTATGCATATGTCCTGCTGTGAGGGTCTCTAGCAGTATCTGCAACACAGACACTTGTGTGAGGACTCTACCTGGTGGTGTTAGTCAGGGCCACCAAAGCTATAGTTCAAGATGAATCAACAGCTATGCTGCCAGTAGATAAGAAGCCTACACACTCCTGATTGGCCATTGTCCTGGCATGTGAGTGGGACCAATGGCCCAGGGCTCACTGTTGCCATCCTGGCTGATCTACAGAGAAGAAAGTCAGATCTATTTTAAGAATCTGTTTGATTGGTCACATAGAGCAATTGCTACTCAAAACAGGTATTTACCAAGAAAACAAAACTCCCTGAAAAACAAAAGGTTACTATCCCCAGTAACACTTTAAACCAAAGCAAACACACAGGCCATGTTTGCTCTGCACCTTTCTTGCTTTTTGCCCTTGGTCACCTGAGTCCCAAAGTTCCTGGTTAATTTCTTCCTCAGGATGAAGCTAACAAAGAGTAGCTGGAACTATCAAAGGACAAGGATCTCTAGAGGCAAGGGAGTTAAGGGCACACAGCAGTTCTCTCGTTACATAATGGGACTGGTTGTTTTTTGTTTTCGTATTTGACTTTCTCCCCTCCCCCACAGGAAAGTCAAGGAGCTTGACCAGGCAAAACCCAAAAGATTCTGGAAGGTTTAAGAACCTTTAACAGAAAAGTGTCCTCTCCACTTATATGTGAGGATTTTGTATTCAGGGATGGAACCACATCAAATGGGGTCTATAGAGAAATTGCTCAAACTAGAGGTCCAAACCATTAAGGCAACACCAACAGCTTTAAATATCAACATCAGAGAGACTTCAAATGTGCTGATTATGGTGCCTGTGCAGTGGTGGGACTTACAGTGACAACAGTGTGACTCCAGTTTCTCCATGGATCTCCCCAAGCCTTCTTTACCTCTCACCTTCTAAGACATACTACCACACTGAGCCATATCAAGTTAGGAAACCTTTATATAACCTGAAATGTACCTCTTGCTTAGGACACCATGTGATAGATATATCCAACAGAGAAAATAATACAAGGCAATATATAAATACTAAAGAACAAGTGGCATTTTTAAAAATATATATTTTATTGATTTTCTACAGAGAGGAAGGGAGAGGGATAGAAAGTCAGAAACATCGATGAGAGAGAGACATCAATCAGCCGCCTCCTGCACGCCCCACACTGGAGACGTGACCGCAACCAAGGTACATGCCCCCGACCGGAATCGAACCCGGGGCCCTTCAGTCTGCAGGCCGACGCTCCATCCACTTAGCCAAACCGGTCTCGGCAAGTGGCATTTTTTTAAAAATGCAGAATGTGGATAGGGACAGATCAGTGTGGCCTAGAGCACAAAGTGGAAAAGACATTGCCTATAATAGAAATGGAAGTTCCTAGCCTGCTTTCCAGTGATTGCTATAATATGCTTCAACCTAACTCTTACAGCTCTACCTCCCAGGAATCTTCCTCTGTAATCAAACCAATGTGAACCCCTAAGCTCACTTTGCTTCATGGCTGGTTTGTTTTGGGGGTGAGGGGTTGTGGAGGTTGTTCGTTTGTTTTTACTGCTTAGCACAGTTGCTTCCTTTCCTCTCTGCTTGTTCAAATGCTAACCAAGTTCAAGGTCTGGTTCACATTTCTCCTGATCCTTGACACTTTCCCCACAGCCCTCAGTGACCTTCTTTTGCTCTGTGTCCACCAGCATTTCACGTGCAGCCCTCACTATCTGGATGTTCATGCATTCACCAGTTGTGGACAGCCTTTCATTGGCTCTGGGCTTGTTATCTCAGACTATTACCTAACCTGCAAATTACCCACTTTCCCTTCAAAGTCCAAGACCCTCATCTCCCTCTCCTTCATCCAGAATGATAGATTAGCCTCAACAGTCCTATCTGTCCTTGGGTCCCCTATTTTTATGGAGCCTCCATATGTAGATATGTAATCAATTTGGTTATTTTCTCCTGTTAATCTGTCTCATGTTAATTTGATAAGACTAAACAGAAGAACTTAAAAGGGTAGAAGGAGAATTATTTTTCTTCCCTTACTATGACTCTTGTTTTCTAAATGCCTGAGCCTGATAGTTAGCCTTTTGGGTAATCATCCCTGCCTCTGTCCCTTCACCTTTACCCTCAGTTTTTCCCTCATTTCTTTCCTACTCCCAGTGGTCTCAGTTCCTGCATAGTCCACCTGCTGAGCCTCAAAGCTGACAAACTTGGCCCCTAATGCCTTTTTCTAAGAACTCTCCCTTTGAGGTGGTCTCACAGCTGCTGTACTTCCCACCTACACTCTGCTCTTTTGTCTTGTGCTAGCCCCAAAGAACCGAAAATAATGTCAAGAACTATGCCTTTGAGGTACCAGACACATAGATTCTGACCATGGCCTTGGGGGTTGTGCTGACCACCATCTCTACAGAAAGAGAGCATTAGTTCTAGAATGCATACCAAATTAAAGGCAACCCAGCAAACCAGAAAAATCAACTGTGATGTGGAAGAATCATATCAGTACTCCTAGGAACATAGATAAAACTCCCTTGTCTGATCCAACTTTATTTTGGCAGAGTTCATGTTGAGTCATTTTTCTTGCTTAAGCATCAAAACATACACCCACATAGTTCTGAGGCCTGATCCCAGCTGTCAGGTAACTGGTTCACACTCCATTCCCTAGTAAGTCCTCTGATCAAGAGGACTTTAAGTGGGGGAATAAGCAGCTATAAACAATCCCCCTGTAGCCACCTTTTACTCCCAGCATTCCACTCCAACCCAAACCCACAAATACCACCTGGAGAGCCTATCCCTCACAGAGAGGGGTGTTTGATCCACCCGCCTTCTTGATAAACTTTCAGACAGAAGTCAGGGGTGGGGCTGGGGGGAGAGGGAGATAGTGTTAAGTAGGATTGTTAATGTCATCATTTCCAATTCAAAACTCATTCCTGGATAAATACATTGTCTTAGTCTTGGAAGGCAAATATCTATTCATTAAATGTCAATAATTGATTTGGAAGACTTTTTGTAATGGACCAATACAAAAAAAATAATAATAATGCCAGTAGATAAGTGGTTAAAAAAGCTGCAGTACATTTATACCATCGAATACTATGCATCAGTAAAAAATAAGGATCTCCAACCCTTTGAGACAGCATGCAGGGATGTGGAAAGTATTAGGCTAAGCAAAATAAACCTCTCAACAGGTTGGCAAACAGTTTTGATCATAAGATCTCACTCCTATGTGGAGTCTAATGAACAAAATAAAACTGATGAGCAAAATAGATCCAGAAACATAGAAGCATAGAACAGACTGCAGAATCTCAGAGGGAAAGTGGGAAAGGGTGAGTAGGTAGGAAGAGCTCAACCAAAAAACTTATATGCATATATGCATAATCCATGGACACAGACAATAGGGTGGTGAAGGCCTAGGGTGAGTTAGAAGGGTCGATGGTGGGAGGTAGGGGGTTCGGGCATGTATAATACTTCCAACAATAAAGATTTAATTTAGGAAAAACCCCATAGATTAACTTTGCCTGTTTTTGAACTAGATAACAATTGAATCGTGTGGTATATATATAAAAGAATGTTAATAGGGGAAAATAAAAGCAGGCTATCAATTGGTAGATACCATGTATGACAGGCAGAAATAGAGACAAAGGTAAGCATTCAACAGGGAGCAAAAACAAATACATCAAAATGCCAACTTTTTTTACCATGAGCAAATGTGACTCTAGAAACGGTAAATAAATGTTTTGTTTTTCAAGCATACATTGCCTTGCCCTAACTCTGTCTCATCAAGAAGCCCGCATGAAAGCCGAGTGACCTGAGTGTAAAGACCTGCAGATCTTCCTACCCTGTGGTCTGGCCCTCCTCTCTGTTGTCCAGCACTGTGTCTGGCGAAGGCCATTACCTTTATCTCAGGGCAAGGGTGAGTTGAAAGCCACACAGCAGAGGTAGCTCAGGCATAGAGGTCTGTAGGAATCAAACTCAAAGGTCATTTTAGAGGCCACTAATGACTCCACAACTGCACCCCCAACCCACCCCCAAAACTTGCTCCAAAAAGATTCCTTAGCAAAATGGAAAAGGGAGGAGGTCAGGAGTAGGAGAGGAATGAGGCAAAGAAGCCAAGAGGGGGATTTCTAATAAAGAACTGAAACTACCCTGTTCAGGAGCTGGCAGATTGCCCAGGACCTCTGAGGGCGGGAAAAGAAAGGCTGGGAGAAAACCAGGGAGGAGAGGCAAGGTTCAAGTCAGCTCAGGACACCCCCACCTCCTCTGTCTGGCTCCAGCCTGGTCTACTCATTGCCAGATCTTTTAAATTCCCTTTTGTGTTCTGTTATCTCTCTTAACCAACCTCTAGCTCCCACATATCTCCCCACCCCCAACTTGATTCTATCATCCTTGAACAATCTGAACTTGTTTCTCCAGGGCCTATAGCTCCTGCTGCAGGTGGTGACTGTCCCACCCCAGTTCTTACAGAGAGAACTAGATTGAGAGGTCAGGGAGGATGTAGAGCAGTGGTTCTCATGTTGTAGTGACCCCCAGCCATAAAATTACTTTCATTGCTGCTTCATAGCTATAATTTTGCTACTGTTATGAATCGTAATGTAAATATCTGTGTTTTCCGATGGTCTTAGGCAACCCTGCTAGCGGTTCTCAACCTGTGGGAACCGCTGCTGTAAAGGTTGAGGACCGCTAGCAGGGTCGCTTAAGACCATCAGAAAACACAGATATTTTCATTACGATTCATAACAGTAGCAAAATTACAGCTATGAAGGAGCAACGAAAATAATTTTATGGCTGGGGGTCACCACAACATGAAGAACTGTATTAAAGGGTCCTAGCATTAGAAAGGTTGAGAACCACTGACGTAGAGGGTGGCTGGGGAGGAGGAGGAAATCTTGGAGGAGACTTCACTTGGAGGAGACACTCAGAAGTGTAAAGAGGGCTTCTGAGAATGCCCAGCCCCAACTTACTCTCATCCCCATTATACTATTACTGTGGTCTGACTGCTGGGCTGCCCTTAATGTTGAATTCAAAGGGGGAGGAAGCAGAGGGGAGGAAAGAACAGGCACATAAGTGTGTGTGTGTGTGTATGAGGGGAGGTGTGATTCATACAGAAAGAATTACCCACCTCCACATTCACCTGGCAGGGCCCTGGGGAAGAGGCACTAGAATCTGTCCTTTAGATACTAATATATTGCTTGACAGTAGTTTAACATGCCCATGTTAACATGTGCATGTGTTTTGTTGGATTGAATTGTGACCATGTCCCTAGGATTAATCAGATAAACAGCTAATGAATTCCCTAAGAGTTTTCACTCTTCCCTAACTTGAAGTTTTAATCTTCTTGTGTCCCTAGGAAAAAGAAAGAAAAGAAAAAACACACCATTAGGGCTTTCCCAATCCCTATAGTTATTTCCCTGCTCCACCCCACTTTGGCCCTCCAAATTCTCCATTTCCTCCCACCATACAAGTAGAAAGGAAAGACGTGGTTTTCAGGTGGGCTGGTGAATGAGGAGACTTTTCCTGCCAGTTCTTTGACATGACACAGGAGAGACACAACTAAAACTAAGACCAGGTCCCAGCAACTTTCTGCCTTGTTTACTGACATTGCTTGTGTCAAGATGGTTCTGGGAAAATTCCTGTCACCTCCGAGGCCCAAGGCAAAATCTTTGGCTGGCTGCTGAAACTGCCACCATCCTGAATTATTCCTCTTTCCCTAATCCCAGCCTCCCATCCTGGCTCCCTACTAGGAACAGGATGGCTCAGGGAACTTCTGTTGATATTATCTCCTAATTTGAACAAGGAAATGAAGAGCATTTGATAACTGTAGAAACCATGCATTTTCAGTAAATTTCAAAGGGAAAGTGGAACAATCATTCAGTAAAAAGCATTTAATGCATGCACACTGAACAAAGTTTTGGTGATCCAGATTAGTCCTAACCAATATACACTAATAAAAGAGAAAGATGCAAATTGACCATACCTTTGTGACCCACACCAGCCAATCAAGAGTGGATATGCAAATTAACCAAAGATGGCAGGTTAATTTGCATACACAGGCACCGAGGGGGAGGGGTGGGATGCTTGCATCATCACCATGATGTCAACGCAGGCGTTCCACATCACCCCACCAGCTTCTGGGCAGCGAGGAAAGGTGGCTCTGGGCCGGAGCTAAAGTGGTGCTGGCAGCCAGGGGAAGGAAGGTCCATTCTTGCATGAATCTCTGTGCATCAGGCCTTTAGTAAAAATATAATATGAGCTATGTATGTAATCTAAAAGTTCTAGTATCCACGTTAATAAAATTATTTTAAAAATGTGATACTATTTTTTATAACACACTTAACCAAATACATCTCAAACATTATCATTTCAACATGTAAGCAGTATAAATTTATGAATATCATATACGTATGCTAAGTCTTCAAAATCTGGTGTGTATCTTATACCTAAAGCACATGTCAGTTTAAACAAGCTTCATTTCAAGTTTTCAACAGCCATATGTGAATCTAGTTAGTGGCTACTATACTGGACAGCATAGTTCTAGATAGAAATAAATGCCTCATCATCATACTTTCAGGAGAGTTATAAAATAAATAAGTAAAGAGATGAATAAAGAAGATGATTCTGGATTATGAAAAATGCTAGAAGTGAAATACAGTGATGAGACAGCAACTGAGGAGTAGGGATGGGGAGTGTTACTACTTTAGATGAGAAAATCATGTGGGCCCTCTCACAGGAGAGAGCATTGGAGTGGGGACCTACAACATGAAAATGGATCAGGTGGGTAAAGAAGTAGGATAGAGACTTCCAGGCAGTCAGAAGAGCAGAGGACTTGAGGCATCCAAATGCTTGGCTGAGAATGTTCTCCTGTGTGACTGCAGAACAGTGCCCATGATGGGGAGTGAAATAAGAAGACACTTAATAAATGAACAGGAACCATAGCACTTGGGACTTGTAGGCCTTGGAAAAGAGCTCCATGTAATTCTAGGAACAGGGGGATCTATTGAAGGCATCCTATATAATAAAAAGGTGATATGCAAATTAACCTTCACACATTCACAAGATGGCTGCCTATGACCAGGCCAGCATGAGAGTTAGTGAGGAATGACCAAACAACTGAACAAGCAGGCTGCATGGGGCGACCAGGCCAGCGGGGTGGCTCTGAGGGGTGACCAGGCTGGTGGGGGGGGAGGGGCAGTAGGGGGTGACTAGGATAGCAGGGGGGACAGTTGGGGATGACCAGGCTGGCAGAGAGGGGCAGTTGAAGGCAACCAGGCCAGCAAGAGGGGCAGTAAGAGGCAATCAGGTTGGCGGGAGGGGCAGTTAGGGGCAACCAAGCCGGTGAAGGTTGGGGGTGCAGTTGGGGGTGACCAGGCTAGAAGGAGGAAGCAGTTAGGGGTGACCAAGCCAGCAGAGGAGGGCAGTGGAGAGCAACCAGGCCACAGGGGGGCAGGGGAGCATAATGGGTGATCAGGCAGATAGGCAGATGAGCGATTAGGAGACAGTGTCCAGGATTGTGAGAGGAATGTCCAACTGCCAGTTTAGGCCTTATTTTGGCCTAAACCGGCAGTTAGACATCTCCAGAGGGGTCCCAGATTGGAGAGGGTGCAAACTGGGCTGAGGGGACCCCCTCCCCCTACATGAATTTCATGCACTGGGCCTCTAGTTTAAGCATAAATGAGATGTAATCTAATTTACAATTATAAAGGATTTCTCTATCTTTTGCACAAAGTCAAAATTAGAAAGCAGGAAGAGAAGATGCACAAAAACTTAGTGGAAGGAGGTAATCGAGTTGAGTAGGTGAGGGATAGCAGAGGCTTGTCTAGAGTGATGATAGTGAAGGTAAACAGATGTGACTTCAGAAGATGCTCTGAAGGTGGCCCTGACAAACTTAATAATAGGGATACCGAGAAGAGAAAAATCAAGAATGTCACCCACAATTTTGACTTAAGCACATGGCTTCCTTCCCTGGTCTCTCCACCTGGTCCCAAATTCAATAAAGCATATCCCAAGAACCTCTGGTCTCCCTGAAACTGAAACTTTAACCAGAAAACCAGTTTTCCTGGGCATTGGACAGGAATTTGTTTCCGGAGTTTCAAGCCAGCAGATGGGTCCCTCCTCTCTGTTCACCTGTGTTTATGTACTTGTGAACCCCGTAAAGAATTCACCAGCTCCCAAATCAGGACTCCATTCTGTAGACTGTGTCTATGCTTTGGGGTCAAAGAAGTGTTGAGAAGATAACCTTGATCCAATCACTCTGAACAGGCCAGCCAGCCTAAACTGGCATGTGCATTTGTCTTACTGATTAAAGAAAGGGTAGACATGTATTCAGGGGTGTCAACCAACAATGCATTCACAAAAGCAAGTCTATGTGCCCCACACTAAAAAACAAACTATAATAACAAAAGATACTGCTCTGATTTAATACATAAGTAGGATCCTAAGGAATGACTTTTTTTTACAGCACTTCCTTATTTACTTTAGGCAAATGTGGAGCCTTATACACTTGATACAAAGACTAAGTTGTATATGAAAGTTGACATAAGCATTTAAATGAAGTCATGACTTGAAAACTAAGGGAGGGTTTGGTTGTGTGTATGGGGAGGGAGCATCAGAGAGTGAGGGGTATGACAGTGACCTCAGAAAATAGGCAGAACATATAAAAAGAGGATAAACTGGTGACAGCAAATGCCTTTCTTCCTGGGCCAAGGGTGATAAAAGGCCTGCTACATAGCAACTATAGCAAAATAGAATTAATAACAACATTTCTGCTGTTCAGAAATAAGTATCCCCAACATATGACATTTCCCAGGAGAATTGAACCTGGAGCCTAACAGGCCTGAGCTTATGTCCTGGAATTGGCCGAATTATAGTAACTGTGAAGGAAGAAGAATTCCCTATTCCAGTGGTAGGCAAATATCAATAGTACAACGATTGAAATTTCTTTTGAGTGTCGAAAACTGGCTTCTGCACAATGGCCACAGTTTCAATTGCGCTGTACATGCGTGCCCGCACGTGGTATTTTGTGGAAGAGCCACACTCAAGGGGCTAAAGAGCTGCATGTGGCTCTCGAACCGTGGTTTGCTGACCGCTGCCCTATTCGGTTTGGCTGTCAGTCTCTCCTTATGCAAGATAATCCCCTCCCTGCTCCCCTAAGGCCGAGGGACCAGCGCTGCATGGGTTTAAGAGATGTGAGGATATAGTGCCTAATGTAGTTCGGTTTGTGCATGAAACCTTCGTGGCAGTGGGCATAGATACTAGGCCTGCCTCTCCAAAAATATTAGTTCTCAAGGAAAAAAACCTGACTTTCTAGTTGAAGCCCATTTCCTTTTCTGACACTTCCCCATGCCCTTCCTGGGGGACTGAAGAGGGCAAGTTTTTCTAAAGGAGACTCCAAACACTAACTCATTTCCATGGCTAGAATACCATGACCTGAAGCGCATCCCTGAAGAGTAAGGGGTTGTCACCTCCCCACCAGATCCAATATATGAATGGAAGAGATAGAGGGGAAGATGGAGGTAGGAAGAAAGGAATGGAAAAGGGAAGCCATCAGCTGAGTTCAGACCAATTGAGACTCCTTTTGAACAACCAACAGAACTTAGATACTGACCTGGCACCTTAATCACACATCATCATTGACCTTTCATTAGTTACCCTCCATGTGATAGCTGTGCCTTTCCCAAATCTTTTTTTAAATTGATTTAGTTTACTTGTGTTGGTGTTCACTTCAAAGTGTTACAACCACGCACTCGTGTTTAATTGCCAGTCTGGTTTTCTCTAAGTCGGAACTGGCCTTTCAGCTGATGGTGTGACACTTTCTCTAGAATTAGTAAGGACTGAAAATTCTAATCAACTGATCCCATGGCCTCCTGATAACATTGTGTGCACATGCATGTGTAATCTGAGCAAGGCCAGGGGATCTAATCTAGTGCCTGGAGGGCAGAGACCCAGAAATCAGGTATCCTAGACTCAAATTTCAGCTTTGCCATTGAGTTGTTTCAGCAGGTCACCCCTTCTAAGGACTGCCCACGCCCATAGGTAAATTTAGAACAACGCCAACTCAGAAGTAGTAACAATTCTGTGGTACAATGTCTCATTGTTCTGTGAGTCTGTTAAGGATTAGAGATGGAGGGAGGGTGTAAATCACTTGCATTTTTAAACAATAGATGTGCACTTATGAAAAGTCCACTGGGCAAGAACAAAAACCTGATGGAAGATAAAATTCTGAACAATATCGTCATTATGCGAATCCACAGATTTTAAAAATTTACCAGAGCTTTTTGATGGTTTGTCTTTCTGGGATTGTCAGATCATACAGTCTACACAAGCAGCAGCTGGAATCAGCGGGGAGATTCTACCAGGTGGGGAGGTACATTGCTGATCCTGGCCAAACAGGCTTGCCTTTTATTTCTAGAGCTCAAACCACCTTGCCTGCCTGAGAGGTGTGGAGGAAGAGTTAATCTAATCAGCCTGACTGTGAAAAACAATCCTATCCAAGTGGAGGGAGGTCAGAGGGCCTAGGGATTTAACTACAGACCTTCAAATTACAACTGAGAGTTAAACGGAGTCTGTTTCTAAAGGGGTTTGACTTCTTCAAGAGAGGCAAGTTCAAATATCAAGTCCACAAAGAAATGCAAAGTCTGGTTAGATTAGTAGTTTTTAACCAGTTTTCTCTTCTTTTAATCTGTCATAGGTGTGATTTCATGTGTTGTTATTTGTCATTTGCCTCTTCACTTTGGAAGTGAGGGTAGGGATCATGTCTATTTTGTTTCTATTATATTCTCTGGGTCTAGGAGAGGATTTAAAAAATATTTTTCTGTGACTATTTGAATGAATTATTTAGTCATTATTTTAGGTCCTGAACGCCCTTTTAAAAATTGGGTTAAAAGGTCTCTCTCCACTTAAAAATAATAATAAAAAAAAGATACCCAAAGGATATTCATGCTTCACCTGTGACACTTGGTGTCCCTCAAAAGCACATAAAATCTCTACTGTCATTGCAGGCTCCAGAGGAGCAGTTCTGAAGATTGGTACTAGGGTCTTCTGATACCGGACTAAGGAGTTTAAATTTAGCCTTGGAAATGCCTGAAGGATTCTTCATTGGACACATGCCCAGTAAAAGAAGACCCTCTAAACTTGTGACTCAGAAAACTTGAGTTGGAACCCAGTTCTTGCATCTTCCTAGTTGTGGTGTCATAGACGGATGCCGAACCTCTCTGGGCTTTTGTGGGTCAAGAGGTCTGACCTAGCCCGAATGTTCCATAATACAAGAGATAACTTAACCAGGCCAGCAAAGCAACTGGCAGAACTTTAAATGTAACAGGGTGTTGCTGTGTAGTTTGTGTATGTAGTCTGTCTCATAGTGGTGCTCACTTACTGAGAGAAGAGAGTACAATTTATGCTCAAGCAAGAGATATTCTAAGCAAGACATCAGGAAGAACTCTGAGTTATAAAAAGATTAAAAGACACAAATCAGGAATATGGGTGGTGGTGGCATCTTCCTCTGAAGGTGTATTAGATATTCAGCTCTCAGATGATTTATTCACAGTATTACCTCTAAAGGAGTCATCAAGTCAGATTGCCTCCAAAATCCACTCACTATTTTCATTCTAGGAAAAACCTTAGGCTGACCTTTGCCACAAATAAGGACTTAAGTGCAAAATTCCTAACAAATTTATTCTAATGCTTTGGAACAGAATATTAGTCTCTTTGAGGTGTTTTTGTTTTGGTTTGGGTTTTTTTTTTTTTTGGTCAGCTCTTTAAAAGAAAGAAGCCTGAAAAAGCACCTATCAGGCAGTTCTTCCCATTTGCTATCTCTTGTTTAATCATAGAGAAGTGTGCAAGGCATGTTTTTTCATATCTATTTTATAGATAAGAAAACTAAGACATATTATTTTCATGTATATGACACAGTGATTACACATTTATATAACTTACAATGTGATCATCCCAATAAATCCAATATAAACTGTGATTTAAAATAAAAAATATTTTAATAAATAAATTAATAATAATAATAATAATAATAATAATAATAAAGACAACTGAGACAGAGAAACAAAGTAACTTGCTGCCACATAATTAGGAAATGTTGTAGAATTTAAACATAGGTCTATCTGACTTGGAAGTATTTTTCACAACGCCTGGCTGGGGAGACACAAAGTGGTGGTTGGGCAAATGAAGGGTTTCCAAGTGGTGCTGTATGTAAAGCCATTGGCTCATTCTGCTCATTGAGGGCTAAGGTGCACTCCTTATCTGGAAGGTCTCTGCTTAATCTTTTCCCTGAGTTATTATCTCTGAGTGTCTTCCTTAAAACAGTAGACTTTTAGACTCCAGCACTCCTTAAAACTCAAATATTTGAAAAAACAGAGAGCCCTAGCTGATTTGGGGGGGCGGGGTTTGATTCCGGTCAAGGCATGTACCTTGGTTGCAGGCACATCCCCAGTAGAGGGTGTGCAGGAAGCAGCTGATCAATATTTCTCTCTCATCAATGTTTCTAACTCCCTATCCCTCTCCTTTCCTCTCTGTAAAAAAAAAATATCAATAAAACGTATTTTTAAAAAAAGAAAGAAAAAACAAAGAAATGATGAATTTGGGAAGAGATGCTCAGCCTCATTACATATCAGGGAAATGCTAATTGAAATCATGGTAAGAGAGCACTTCACACCACTACAAAGGTCAAAGTTACAAAGTCTGACAATACCCCATGTGAAGCAAGGATACTGAACAAAGGGAACGTGTGTATACCAATGAAAATAATATTTGTACCTTCATTTTGGAAAACAATAGGCCTTATCTTGCACGCTGAACATGCCTATAATCTCTGACTCAGCACTTGATAACTAGAATATGGTACATATATTCTCTTGCATGTATCAATCATTTAATAAAAATATTTTAAAATAAATTTGAACATACTATAATCTATGATCTATGTGTCACAGACAGTGAGACACTATGGGACTGAGGGGAGTCCCCAGATGAGAGGGGCCAGCCACAGGACAGAGCAACACTAGGCTTACAGAGGGACTAAACTCACCAACTTGCTCTCATTCATTATGAATATGGATGCCAGATAAGATGTGATATCCAGTAAATCTGAATTTCAGATAAAGCAAAGAATGGATTTTTAGTGTTAACATTGTTCCATGAAATATTTGGGGTATACTTTTATCATAAAAATTTAAACTTAACATTATTTGTCTATCTGAAATTCAAAAACACTTGGTACTCTCTATTTTTATTTGCTAAATATGAAACCTCTTATTATTTGTAAGTTAATGAACTTCTTATTATTTGTAAGTTAAATGTATTTTGGTCCTTAAATCAAAACCAATTATTTAGCACATAAAAGAGAATAATTTCATATAGTAGGACTTTCTTGCCAATAGGGAATTAGAATAGTACTATTAAGAGTTTGACATGTGAAATCAGGCAAACTTGGTCTGAGCCCTAGCTCAGCCACCTGCTAATTGTGGTCTGCAATAAGTTATTCACTCTTTTTATGTGTTGGTCTCTTGATCTACAAAATGAAGTGCCCACCTCACTTGGGCTGTTGCATGAAATGAGGTAAGATGCACTGTAGTTACTCAGCACTGTGACAGACACAGTATCGTGTACCACCAATAATATGACTCTCTTACCCATACAATTGGTTCCTTTAAAACTAAACACTAGAATAGATTGATAGCATCTGGGTGGCCGGGACACCATCCTGATTTCAGGATATTTAGAAAAAAGTCAGAGGCTGGAGCTCCCTCCTTCCTAATTCACTTGTTGTCTGAGAGCAAGAAAAGGAGGAGACAGGACTGGATGACCTCCACAAACCTCCCAACCCCTAGGGTGGTGGCCTTTATGTCCTCAGCAATCTCAGGGTCCTGATGATTGCTCATGCTTGTGGCTGTAACTGAGAAACGTGCCCAGTGGTGCTCTATCCAGTGTGAGTTCGTGCAGTCATGGGAATTCACTTTGAGGCTGTAAGCCACATAGTCTTACCTCAACTGTGGAAATACACTTTCCCGTGCTTTTTAACTCTTATTCATAGCTCAGGGTATTACTCTGGATCCAGAGAAAACAACATACCTGGTCAGATGAGAACCGGCCAAGATTTTAGAGACCCCAACAGCAACTCTCTGTCACTAGCAGAACTCTGTCTCTGTGTTCCCTTCCCTCTTCTTGCTCTTATCCTCTTCATCTTCTATCTCTACGCTCTACATTAAAAATTATTTTTACTGGTGTAGTCAATTCTTGTCATTACATTTTAAATTTCAAGAATGTGGTTAGCAAATAATTGATACTTGATAACATTGCCAATCATAAAGCAAGTCCATATAGAATATCCCTCCGTCACAAGGATAAGGAGAGAATTATCTAGAACATACATTGCCAGGCTCTGCATCAGTGGCTCCATCGCATCCATGACACTGCCCTGTGAACAGGGAAATACCCCTTGAAGAAGGAATGAGCTGGGGAGATTTGATTCAGCTACAAGCCCTGATTAACATCCTTGGTAGGAGACAACTTTTCACAGCATAGCTGAGGCCCAGAACGTGACTCGGCCATCATCTCATGAAAGACGCAGTTACCCGGGTGGTGTCAGCATCCTGGTGGGCTTCCCTGAGCCTGAAGTATTCCCCACCTTGCTCAGTTTCCCCCTTCCGCAAGGTCTCAGACATTATAATTTTGGCCAACTAATTTTGACTGATTGCCCAGAAGTCATCAAGTATGTTTTCAATTCTTTTAGTTTTAGGACAAGCAGCCTTTCTTTGCAGGCTGGCCATTTCATCCTTATCTCAACCCACCCAGGCAGGCTGCAAATATAACCAAACCAGAGGATACTAGCTGAAAGGTTCCAGAAAGTATCATGTCATGCTATGCTTCAGAGAGAGCTCCAGCGGGACTTGTGAAATTACATGAACGCTGCTCCCACTTCTAGCCCGGAAAAGGAGAAAGAGGCCGGGCTGTGATTAAGAGTCCTGTGCAAGAGCTTAGCTCTTGGGCCTCCATCTTCAAGCGGATGGGTCAGAACAAGCCCCGAGGGACCTCCTTATTCAATGACTTGTACTGAGTCGTAGAAAAGGAAGCTCTCCCCTTATTCCCAGATGTATTCTGATGGCTTTCTATGGTTGCCTCTCTGAAATTAGTAATATTTTGTTAGCCTTTCCTTTTTCATTGAGAGAAAGGAAAGGAGGGAGGGAGAGAGGAAGGAAGGGGAGAGGAGAGAGCAAAGCTTTTGGAAACAATAAAAAATACACTTGATCTTAGCCAAAAGGCCAAGAAGTGATGGAAACAATAAAAAATAAAAATAAAAAAGCCATGCTCTTTGGAGTTGGTTGGTTGCTGGTGACTCCTCTGCAGTGATTGTATATACCTGGCATTCCATCCCAGGGCATGACTCTCTGAAGCCACCTGGTTATCAGATCCAACTTTATTTAAAGTGAAATGTGGGACCCAGACAACTTGCCAGGAGGCATCAGAAGTCTCCAATGGGTCAGCATTCAAGACACCAGTTTCCCTGCTGCTGCTCCTCTTGGCCTCTGCTTCCTTATTTAAACAAAACAAAACAAAACCATTTCTGGAGTTTTGCTAGAATGATCCTGTCCATTAGCCCCAAATGGGTGTTTTGTTGAACACAGGAATATTTTAGGGTTCCTCCTCTTCCACCAATGGTCAGAAATGGAAAGCAGGTTTTGCTGAGGGGCTTGGGGAAGGGCTTCCCACTTGTTGCCATCACCACAGTTACACAAATTGTCCCCAAAGTGCAGTGACTATACGGTGTTAATCATTACTGGAAAATGAAGACCAAATCACCTAGCCATGGGATCCAGGCCACCAGGGGCGCAACATTCAAATCCACTGAGTTCAAAAGGATTTCCAGAGGAAAATTCCACTGGACGTTCCGGAGGTCAGCACTTTCCTGGCTGCCTATCACCCCCTCCCAGTGCTTCCTCCTCCTTTTCCTCCTCCTTTCCACCCACCCTAACTGTCCCATTAAAGAGCAGCCCCCGAACCCCACCCAGGCAGCAACTAAGGTCATACCTGTGGGCAGCTTCAAAGGGAAGAGAACTGGAAAGGTCTGGATACCTCCTCTCCTGCCTATCTCAGATTGAGGCCCGAGGCTAGTGTGCGTGTGAATCAGATTGTTCTTATATGCCCGCATGAAGTTTCCATCCTGGAAAAAAATTCCTCCCTTTGAAGAGAGAAAGCAGTGCTTTTCTAAATACGTGCCACAGACTATTCTAAGCAGAAATGCTCTTTACCAAAGACTGAGCTTAATCTTAAACTGATTTCTTGACTCTCAGATGTGCACTGTGAGTCTCCACAAAAGGATGTGGCTTCTTTCAGCATCCTCTCATTTCACATCTGACTGTGGAACTCCTTTGTAGGGATGCGACTCTATAGAACAAATATTCTTTAGAATACACTTTGGGAAAAACTATCTTTGGATAAAGATAATTTTTTTTTTCTTTTCCCCCACTTTTTAGCTTCTGGTTTAGATCCTTGGGGATTGTTGAAGCCAGAACTGATGTAAAACACAGGTCATCACTGCAGTTCATGAATATGATGGATGTTCGATTTGGGGCCTAAGAACCATTATTTAGCTCTGCTTATTCTGGCAGCTGAGGAAGGAAAGATCTGTTTGTCCACCGGGGCTTCCTCATTGGAAAAGTAGTCTTTTATCTCAGAAGCCCAGGATCTCTGACTTAAAACAAAACTGGCCATTGTCCTAGAATCCTTACCTTTTCCACAGTATCTTCAAGGTCAATCATCTTCACTTCTGCTCTTCCTCAACTTGATCCCCCTTATCAGACTCCTCCTCCCTGAGTAGTCAATAGTGTCCTTTAATGGGGTACAAATCTTGTGCAGTGTCCCTTAAATTATGGTCCCTGTATTAACAGCACTTGAGATGTTATTATAAATGCCTCTGTCTAGACATTCAAAATCAGGAATTCTGATTGAACCATCTTGTTTTAAAAAGCCTCCCAGCTGATTCCCTTACATAGAGAAGTTTAAGAATTCCTATCTTGAGGAATCTTCTTTTACATGTTCATTCAATGGATAAGGTTAAAGTAGGGTCAAAATAGAAAAGGTCCTTAACCAGAAAGAACTTAACATTAATGGGGGAGTCAGCAATAATCAAGTAAACAAAATAATTAAAGACTGTTGTAAGTGTGATGAAGGAAATAAATAGGTGGTGAGCAAAATAAATGAGGGGGCACGACTTAGGTCCACAAAGACTTTTCTAACTTGGTGACATCTGAGCTGAGACCTGAAGAATGAAAAGGAGTCATCCTTCAAAGGAGGCAGAAGAGGACTATTCAGACAACGTGGACTGTTCAAAGCCTTTGAGGAAAGAAAGAGCCTGGGGTATCAGAGGACTAGAAAGAGGGCCCAGAGGTAGAAATCAATTAGGTTATCTGCACGGTGGGCAGCATACAGATTGCAGTGAGACTTTATTCTGATAGCAATGGGAGCTCATGAAACAACACTTGTAGGCTGGTTTCTGTTTAAAATAAACAAAATAACCAAAACATAACATTTAATTTCAGATTGGTTTCTTTTGAAGAAACTATCTTCCTTAGGTTTTGTGTGTTTCTTTGTTTGTTTTTTAATTTATTTTAGAGGGAGAGTAGAAAAGAGAGAGGAGAGGAGAAGAGAGTAGAAGAGAGGAGAGGAGAGGAGAGGAGAGGAAGGAGGAAAGAGAGGGGGAAGGGAAGAGGGAGAGAGGGAGAAAAAGGAGAGAGAGAGGGAGAAAGGGAGAGAGGAAAAGAGGGAGAGAAGCATCTATGTGAGGAAAATATCAGTCTGTTGCCTCCCACCTGGACCTGGACCAGGAATCAAATCCACGACCCTTTGGTACACAGAACTGAGCCACACCGGGCAGGGCCACTCCCTTAGTTCTTACTTAGTGAGCTGACGGTAAACACACCTGTTTTAATACTTACTAAAGTCAAACATGCAATTTGATCATGAGGAAGATAAATCAGTAGAGGGAAAGCCTAATATGATTTGTTTCAAAGCCACATGAGGAAATTCAAATGACCCCTCCCCCACTTCCCACAACCCTTCACCTCTGCCTCTCACACATACACATTTCAGCACATGGCACCTGGCCTGCCTTGGAACTTCTGGCTTACAAACTTTTCTTGCAGGTAGAGTCCTGGACTTTCCTTCATTCCTTTGGTTGTCAGTTACAAACCCTTCTCCCTGCCATGTAAGTTAGGTGTACACCTATACTGTTCTTTGGATATAAGCATATAAGAATGGTTCCTAGGCCTAGTAGAGACTGATACCCTAAAGTCTTAGATGCTGTGTGACCAGAACCAGGCTATTTACACTCCCAGATTTTTTGAAAAATGCCCTGCAATGCATTCATTCATTCAACCAATCTTTATGAAATGCCTTATATATTCCATAAAACTAAGAAGGCATGTCCTATCACAGAGGAACTATATTACAGTTAGGAGACGTGCAGTGGCATGTTTTGTAACTCACTTGTAAAGACAAAAGTTATATAAATGCTGGTCACCGCATTTTCAGGAATTTTGAGAGTTGTTAAACAGCCATTAAATTAAAAATTACAAACACAATTAAGTAAATTATATTACAAATAAAAATAATAC
Source organism: Lasiurus cinereus (assembly GCA_011751065.1). NCBI lineage: Eukaryota > Metazoa > Chordata > Mammalia > Chiroptera > Vespertilionidae > Lasiurus > Lasiurus cinereus. The sequence goes on along the minus strand of JAAGEH010000042.1, from coordinate 20,656,287 downwards.
TCATTGTTTCCTAATTAATTAACACTATTTTATTTACATTTTATAACTACCTATGTTGTTATGATTGCTTATGTGTAAGGTCCAAACACTGTATAATGCTATGCAATGTGCATCTTTTTCTGACTTCTCATTTAATAATGTCACAAACCCCTGAATGTTCCAGGGTAGGAGAATTTACATAATGGAAATTGGCAAACACTACAAATCAGTGCTTGGCTTATTATTTTATTAACTGTCAGACTTAAGTGAAAGAAAAAAATGTTAATAATGCAGATTAAAAACTCAAAGTATGTCATGTCTAAAGCTACTCCATTTTAAATGGCATAAAAATTTGAGGAAATATTTTTCCACTCCTCAAAAGCTATTATCCATTTCAACAGAATTATTGATAAGCAAATGAAGCTCCAATATGTCTTTGTTTTACTTTTTCTTATTCATTAATGTAGGACTGGCTATGAATTCAAGATCTTGCTATAAATGAAACTATTTCATGATAATCAATTTGGCTACATAGAATTCACATAAGGAGAATGCATATTTTATTTTTTGGTGATATACTTCTCTATAATAGTAAAGTTGATAATAAACTCACATGCCTGTAGATAGATAGATAGACAGATAGATCTCTATTCTTTGTTTCCATTGAGAGCCAGTCGGTAACCATTTACCAACACACAACTGGCTTATACACATTGCCAATATTTGCAATATGGTGTGACAAGTGCTGTGATAGTATGTATACAAAGGAAAGATATGTCAGAATTTGGGAGAGGGATAATATTATGTGGAGCCAAAAAAGGAAGTGACTTAAGTGTTATTTTGAGGAAAGAATGAGAACCTCTTAATTAAGTTATAGGAAAATAGTTCCAGGGGAAAAAAATCCACAAAGATTATAAAACAAAGTTTTGTTCAAATTTTATATCCTGCTCTCTTTGTTGTTATTGACCTTTAAGCAAATAAGGGGAATCATAATGTATACTAGTATATTCTTCTATGAGTTGGTTTTGTAATCAATATTATATCATTGAATTTCATCTACAGTGATGCACAAGTATAGTTTGCACTACTATATAATTTGCCATTATATCTACTTAATGGTTTATCTATTTTTCTACCATTGAGGTACATTTGGGTTGCTTATTTCAGGTTTTTGCCACATAAAACAATGCCATCAAGAGCATTTCATGTATGTCTCTTGTTGTACATATACAAGAATTAACTCCCGAGAAGTGAAGTTGCTGAGTCACCAAGTATGCAGGTGCATTTCCAACTTTGTTTGAGGATGCTCACTCTTTTTCCAAAATAGTTGAACCATTAGCAAGCAGTCTACTAAAAATTTTATTATACTCATCCTTGTCAACACTTGCTATTTTCAGAATTTTAAAATTTTTGCCCCTCTTATGGGTAAATAATGATTTCCCATTATCAATTGAATTTGCTGTTTCTTTCTTTCTTTCTTTTTTTTAATGAGGTTTGTTATTTAGGAAGTTTTCCTAACAGTCCAGCTGTTCTGGCCTGGGTGGTTAAGGTGAAGAAAGGGAAATAAACGACCCTAGCCTTTCTCATTACAACAGAAACTGCGTGATTCGCTTTATTATGCTCAGTTGATGTTTTTGCCATGTGTCTGGATAACAAAATACCTCAAAATCCTAACCTGACTCTGTTTTCTAATCATACACTACTGATCCTATAGGAGTCAGTTTGAATTGATATCTGGGGAAACAGGGGACTTTTTCAGATAAGGTAGGACTGTTTCAATGGGGTTTCAGACCTTCTCTCTCACTCAAGAGAGACAGAGAAGGTGATGGCATTTTCAGTATGTATCAGGCCCAGGGGTTAATTAACAACATGCCCCCAACTTTTCTAGAATTTGCATTCTAGAGGCACAAACTAGTCATTAACAATTTGTCCCAATTCCCCTTCCCCATCTCTCATTGGCTCTTCATTCATTCAACCAGCATTACTGAGCATATGTTCTGGGCCCTGGCACTGTGTAAACTATCAGGGATACACCATGGAGGAGTAGTGCCTCCAGAAACGCTGTCCGGAAGCCTGGCTTCAAAACTCCATGATTAATTACTCCTTTAAGAGAGGAAATAACCAAATGACACTTTGGTAATGCCAATTTTAACAGCTTTGTCTCCCAAACTGCAATCAGAAGCACTTTTCAATGCCTGTTAAAAATGCAGATTCCTATTCCCCAAGTCAATGACCTACTAATGCAGCAGTTCCGGGACTCTGCACTTCCAGAACATCTTAGAGAATTCCGATTCCCTGATGAAGTCTGACCTCCTAAAGTCACACTAACGAATGCTAGAGCCAAAGGAGCATAATTGATACAAAACTGCAGGTCAGGCCCCATCTTAGCAGGTTCTTGGCTCTAAGAAAGCATGCCCAGAGGGAATGTGATGCAGTGAGTCTCACTGTGCCCACTGTGCTGAGGTTTGCTCAGTTGGTCAGTTGATGAACTTGGCTACTAGGATTCCTTGGGAGAGATGGCCTGCATGACCACCCCCCACACCTCCGGACCTCTGTCCAGAGAGAGAACACACCTGCTGAAAGATTCCAGCCCCTACAGGGCCCCTCTTGGGGGTAAATGACATTAAGTTACAAACACAGCATGCTTGGAGCCCCAAAGGGATCTAGCTGGAGAGCAAAATAACAAGCAAAATGACTGTAGCCAACATGGACCCAAACATGGTGAGGCTGGGGAAAGTGGCCTCCACAGGCCTAAGACAAGTAGGCAAGGATGTTACTCCCTGAGATCCTAAGGGGAGGATCCCAACTCTTTAGCAGGTGCTCTATAAATGTGAGATGGGTGTTGAAAGAAGGGTAACAAAGAACTGAAGTATTTGGAGATGGGAGGCTGTGGGAGGAGAAGGGCCTCACTATAAAAATTGGGTCCTTATGTCTAAAGAATGGAACTCTTAGTCCATTCACCTTCCTGCCACACCCTATCATCAGGAGCCCCTGTGTTGGCCTCCTGTGTGACCTCAATTATCCCAACACTGCTTTCCAGACACTAATCAGTTGTGCCAACCCTGGGCTCTAGTCAAGGAATGTGGGGTGAAGCAACAGAGAATGAAGGCACTTTAACTGATATTGAATGTGATATCTGTGTTGGTCTAAGTACTTTGAGAAGCATTTTTACTTTCCTGAGCCCATAATTCTGCCTGGAAAGCTCTTCCCTGGTTGACAGGACCGGCTCATTGGCAGCTTGTAGGTAGAGGCTTTTAAATAAATATCAGCTTTATTCTCTATTTCATCATTTTGTTTATCTTCCTCAGAACACTGATCACAATCAATAACTGTCTTCTTTTCCTGTTTCTGTGTTGACTCTTCATTCTAGAATGCAGTTTCCATTAGGGCAGGATCACAACCATTTTGTTTAGCACTATAGCCCAATACAGAGAAGAGCAACACAATTTTTACGGATGAATAACAATTCTAAGGAATGTGTCACTAGGGTACAGAGAAAAGTGATTTGCCTAACCCTGAACACTTGGTTAGTGGCAAAAGCTGTATTCGAATCTGAGATCTCTGGCTCCTGGTTCCAAGAACGAGCAGGATGCCAGCATCTGTCCCTGTCCTAGAAAGGAAACTCAGTGACCTGCCTATAGGGGAGGGAAATGAGAGGCTGATACAGACCAAAATCAGCCAAAGGCTGTCCTCTCTATAGCCAGTGTTTTTCATTTATTTCTTACTCGGTGCTTGGAATCTGGGGCAAAGGAGAGAGTGTGTGTGTTTGGGTCTAGGTTGAGCCACACCCAAGGACACATCTTCCTGCCCAGCATCACTTTCTGCCCGAGCCTTGCTAGAACCCAGAGGTGAGACTCAGGTCAGTGGGATTGTCTTACACAGCGTGGGCTGCTATAACAAATACTATAGACTTAGTGGCTTAAACAACAGAAATTTATTTTCTTACAGTTTTGGAGGCTTGAAGTCTGCAATCAGAGTGCCAGCCTGTTGGGGATCTAGTGAGGACCCTCTTCCTGGCTTACCTTCTTGTTGTATGCTAACATGGCAGAGGCAGGGAGGAGGTGGGGAGGGGGACATCTAGTATCTTCCTCTTCTTATAAGGACACTAATCCCATCATAGAGATTCTACCTTCATGACTTCATCTAAACCTCATCTCCTAACACCATCACATTGTGGGGTTAGGGCTTCACCATATTATTTCGAGGGAGGGTGGAGAACCCAAATATTCAGTTTGTAACAGGGGCCCAAAGTGGCAGCCTCAGGGCAAAGGAGAACCAAATGTGAACCTTCTGTGATCCTTGATCAAAGGTGAGAAGAGGAGGGAACAGGAAGTGAGAGGAGCAATGTAGAATTCCACCCATGGGTTAGGTCACAACCTTGGATGGTTCTCATGGGCTTCCTGGCCTCGGCAGACACCATGGGGAATGAAGACTGCTCAGCTGGACCCCATTAGCAGGCCTTGTTTTCCATTCCAGTTCGCCTCTGACCTGGCACTAACTAGCATGCTCCCCCAGGCTGGGAAAGAGCCGGGCACCACCTCATGCTGAGTCACCCAGCTCAGGGAACTTACATAACGAGGCAGATTCTATGTGTTTGTACAGTGGGCTCAAGCTCCAGGGACAGGAAAGAAAGAGGCGAAGCCGAGGCTGGGGAGACGGGCCGATTTTGGTCATGTGTCTGCTCTCCCTCGCTACCCTCCCGTGTAGTCCTAGGAGCCCTGGGTCTATCTGTGCGCGGAGGTTGCTGTGGCCCCAGGATACTATGAGAGGGCACACTATGTGGCAGGATTCCTGAGGGTTACAGACCCAGATTAACGAGAACAACAACATGGAACTTGAGCTTTAACTCAGTGTGACACAATTCCCCTGCAGTCTGTTCTCCAGGGCCTGGGGAATGTTAAGCTTGTCCAAAAAGAGCACAGGTGGCAACTGAGGAACTTAATAAAAACAAGACCTCCTGAACTATCTGAGATATGTCTTCAGGGTATTGTTACAGCCACAAGAGACCATGCCGCAGTGACATAGGACTATGTTTGCTGGGTAGAGAAACAGCCTGTGGGCTAGAAGAATGTGAGTGGGCAGCTGTTTGAACTTCACTGCAAAGCTCCTTTCAGTCTCAACCCTTTAAGGATGAAAATTTAGGAGACTGGCAATAATGGTAGGAGACATTTCTGAGAAGTAGTAGAAAGGGAATATTTTTCTTTATAAGAGTATTTTTCCATCCTAGCCCTTCAATTGCTTCTGAAATAACAGCCTTCCAGTACCCCCGCCCTCCCCTCCGACACACACACATATAGTAAAATGTGTCAAAGGCAAGTTGTCTACAAATGAAACGAATCATCTTTCCCACCAAAAACTAAGAATCTGTTGCTTTAGTGGGACTTTATTCCATGTGCACACAATTTCTTGGCGCCTGGCTACAGATGGAGTGGCATCAGCTATGTGGAACGTGAGAGAAGAGTTACCTTAGGGGTGAAAAAGAATTGAGTTGAATCCTAGATCCACCTTGGATTATCTATCTGCCTCTCTGAAGCTCGTTTTCTCTTCTGGAGGACACAGTGGTAACAGTTCTTAGCCTCATGGGTCTCTGTGAAGCCTTTTATAGGACATTGAGAGCTTTAATATTCTAAGTCTCTGCGCAATTATTTGGCAGTATTTTTTATTAGGTTTTTGTTTGTTTGGCTTGATTTTTAATCCTTACCCAAGGAGAGACTTAGAGAGGGGAAGGGAGAGACAGATACAGAGAGAGAAACATCAATCGGTTGCATTCTGTATGCTCCCTAGTTGAGGATCAAACAAGTATGTGCCCTGACTGGGAATCAAACTGGCAGCCTTTCAGTGCACAGGACAATGCTCAATCAACTGAGCCACTCCAGGCAGGCTTTTATTAGCATTTTTATGATTAGAAAATTATGAGAGAAAGTAGCAGAAAATGAGAAGGACATATTTACCATGTAGGGATAATAAAAGGGATAGCAAAAGGACAGTGTTAGTGTTTTACAAGCAATCTTTAGTCTCACTCATACATACAAAGAATCTTATTTAAAAAAAAAAAAAAACTAGCCGAGACGGGTTTGGCTCAGTGGATAGAGCGTCAGCTTGCGGACTGAAAGGTCCCGGGTTCGATTCCGGTCGGGGGCATGTACCTTGCTTGAGGGCACATCTCCACTGTGGGGCGTGCAGGAGGCGGCTGATCGATGTCTCTCTCTCATCGATGTTTCTGACTGTCTATCTCTCTCCCTTCCTCTCTATAAAAAATCAATAAAATATATTAAAAAAAATTTGCCATAAAAAAAACTATAGCCAAAATCTACAGAAAAAAAAACCCACACATATTTAGAAAAACAAAAATTGTTACTGACCTTCATCCTAAGATACTTTTCCATTGATTTTTTTTTTAATAGAGAGAGTGGAAGGGACAGAGAGAGGGAGAGAAACATCAATGTGAGAAAGACATATCCAATTGGTTGCCTTCTACATGCGCCCTGACCAGAGCTGGGGATGCAGCCTGCAACCGAGGTACGGGCCCTTTATCAAAATTGAACCCTGGACCCTTCTGTCCATGGGGCCGATACTCTATCCGCTGAGCCAAACTGGCTATGGCTGTTTATCAAAATTTTATATAATTTCAGGTTTATGGACACTCTGAAGGCTAATATAAATCTCAAAATAAAAGCCCTATAACATAAAGGATTAGTGCTCACAAGTCCCATACCTACCTCTTGGGAATCTACAGGAGCACAAGGAGACATCATCACTAAAAATCTTCAACCACAAAAATACTGTCTCCTCTAGAGAACAAATACCCTAATACCCTTTCCACCTAAGTAATTTTTTGTCTCAGAAGCAAAAGCTGACTTCTGAGAACTGAACATTGGTTGTTAACAGGATGTAGGGCTGGAGCTGGAATGTGAGTGTGCACTGGCTAGACATCTCCTTGCCCATTACCTGGAGCAGTGGTTCTCAACCTGTGGGTCGCGACCCCTTTGGGGTCGAACGACCTTTTCACAGGGGTCGCCTAAGACCATCGGAAAACACATATTTCCCATGGTCTTAGGAACCAACACACCGCCCCTTGGTGTAGCAAAGTGTAGCAATGTAGTTTACTGTTGTCATATGAAGACTGTTACCCATGCTACACCACGATTCAAGACAAAATTTCATTTATTTGTAATTAGAAATAAATATTTCACAACATATAATTACATATTGTTTTTGTGATTAATCACTATTCTTTACTTATGTTCAATTTGTAACAATGAAAATACATCCTGCATATCAGATATTTACATTACAGTTCATAACAGTAGCAAAATTAGTTATAAAGTAGCAACGGAAATAATTTTATGGTTGGGGGTCACCACCACATGAGGAGCTGTATTAAAGGGTCGCAGCATTAGGAAGGTTGAGAACCACTGGCCTGGAGGGTCTGTCAGGGTGGGTGCTGAGGAGCTCAGCTTTATGTACTACCTGGCTAAGAGAACTGAGGTCGAGGGCTAAAGAGGGAGTGGAAGAAAACATAGGCTATTTTCCCATCACCCCATGTTTCTGCTTTCCCTCTCTGTGGGTGATGCAGAGATTACAAGGAGCAGTGTATTCTCCTCAAACACCCAATGACTTTGAACCCTGGGTGCAGACTGGCCTTGAGAGACCGTGACCCAGTTTCCCCAGATTGTAGATCATGAGACTGTGAGCCTCTACCGTGAAAAATCCTTCCGAACCAGGACTCAGTACCCCCTCCTCCATCACTCTGTGCTACCTTCTCTGTGCTTAATCGCTCCACGAGGAAATAACAGCTCAGTGTACCAAGGCTGAGAGAAAGAGAAGGGGTCTGGGCAAGTGTCTAATGGGAGCAAAGACTTCCGATGTTTGCAGAGCATTCATCAGGAACTTATCCTTCAAGCAAGACTCAAGAGAGGCCTTTGTTTGCAAATAATTGAGCTTCCTTTATTGGCAAAGTGGTCCCATTGCTTCTACTAAATGCCAAATGTTTCCATCACAATTTACTTCTCTAAGTCATGGCTTAAAAAGCATTTGTGAAATGATCATGTCTCAGCAGTTCCTTAAACCATTACCAACACTATCTGGTTCAATTTCATCTATCAAAAAGGGGCAGAAAACAGGGGCTTAAGAAAATGGAACAGGACAGGTACAAACTGGGAATAAACTGGGCCATGGAATGCTATCCAGAAGTTATGATGTGGGTGGGGTTCTTGAGAGGCTTGAGGGTTTGCGCTGATGCCATATAGGTATTGTGGTTTTGAGGATTTGTTTATTTTGGAGCTATGAGGATACTCTGTCGCCTAGCTTTGAGTTAAATGTCATCCAAGGGTTTTTAGTTTTCATTCTAGTTTCTCTGTCTGTTGTTATGTGGGGATTTAGAAATATCTGAAAAGCACACTGCTGCTGTTCCAGAGTGACTTGAAACATGTCAGATCACGCCACTTCTCAAAAATCCTGAGTCCTAGCAGGTTTGGCTCAGTGGATAGCGTCACCCTGCAGACTGAAAGGTCCTGAATTCAATTCTGGTCAAGGGCACACACTCTGGTTGCAGGCTCCATCCCAGCCCCCAAGGGCCAAGTGCAAGAGGCAACCAATTGATGTGTCTCTCTCACAATTGATGTTTCTCTCTCTGTATCTCTCCTCATCCCTTTTACTCTCTCTAAAAATCAATGGAAAAATATCCTTGGGTGAGGATTAACCAAAAATAAAAATAATCCTGACATGATTTCCTATTTCACTCAAAGTAAAAGCCAAGTTCTTTACAGTGCCTCCCCCATACTCACCACTTCTGCCCCTCCTACCATACTTCTTTGTTCCCTCTGCTCTAGCTACACTGACTTCTTACTACTCCCGGAACATGCCACACATCTTCTCACCTTTGCTCCTTTGCTGTAGCAGTTTCCTCTGCCTTGATCCCTCTTCCCTCAGATATAAGCTAAGTTAAACTTGTTAACCTCATTCTTCAAGTCTTTGAAATCTTCTCAATGACATATAGCCTGACCATAGTGTCCAATACTGCAACCTCACACCAGCATCTTGATCCCCTTTACTCTGTCTGATGTTTCTTTTTTCACTGCATTTAACATATTCTGGCATTAAACATTTTATTTATTTTTTAATCAATTTTTAAAAAATATATTTGATTGATTTTTCACAGAGAGGAAGGGAGAGGGACAGAGAGCTAGAAATATTGATGAGAGAGAAACATCGATCAGCTGCTTTCCTATACACTCTCTACTGGGGATGTGTCTGCAACCAAGGTACATGCCCTTGACCGGAATCAAACATGGGACCTTTCAGTCTGCAGGCTGACGCTCTATCCACTGAGCCAAACCGGTTTCAGCAACATTTTACTTTTTTATTGTGCTTATCATTTATTATCTATCTTCCCCTTGCTAGAATATAAAATCCATGAAAACAAAAATGTTAACTGTTTTGTTCTCTTTTATAGTGCCCATAAGCCCATTGTGTAAGTGAATACTAAGTACAGCCAGACAGAGTAGTCCCTAAGCCTCGTGGATTCTCAGAGGACAAGCAGCATCACAAACATTCTTTCTAGGACTTCTGAGTTCAGCCCAAGCCAGAAATAGCACCCCAGCCATGTGCCTTCTAGCATTTCAGGACATTTGTTCCTCATCCCACTAGAGGAGCAGAGGAGGCTAGAGTGCTAAAAACAGAGAGACACTCTACGTCCTGAGAAGGGACTCAAAGCTGGGGAGGAAGAGGCAAGTGTGTGATAATCTCCCTGCCTCTGGGCATCAGACAAGGCCCACCAGCATCCTGTCTGTTCCAAAAGCCTATATAACCTGAGTCAGTTGAAATCCATGACTATTATATACCTGGTGTTCTCAGCTTAGTCTCAGGGAACAAACACATTGTCTATCTCCTAGCTGTTCCAGCATAATTAGAAGTCAGGACTGACCAAGCAAGCACTGGGCTCAACAGTCTGACCTTCTAAGCAAACTAGTAGGTTTCAGGCAAGCAGGCCCCCTGGCTCCTTTCTCAAGACCATGAAGCCTAAGGTGGCCCATTTTAGCAGGAAAACCCTGCACCAACCTCTCCTAAACTCAAACTAGTCTTGAAAATGTTCTGAGCTTGGATACCTGAAGGATCACTGTTGTATTAGGAGATTGCAAACCGATTGCCAGGGCCAAGAAAATAGGTAGAAGGTCAAAATTGAGGCCTTTTCCAGCTCTAAGTTTATCTCTTTCCTTCAGATCTTTATTATTCTGGTGGTAATGACAAACACAGAAACCAAGATTAGATCCCATATTGTCTCCACATTGTCACAAGGTAAGACTGGGTCAGTGCTTCTCCCCAGGGCAGTACAAGAAGCATGTTTGATAGCCCTTTCTTTTCTTTTTTTTCCTCCTTATTCCCAGCGGGTGGACGGATATTCCTTAACCCATAAAAATGAGTGGGCTTCATTTTCATCAACTGAGAGCAGGCTAAGAATCTTCAAATGACAGGAACCTGAAACTCAGATCATTTCCCAGGATTTCTAGCATTCTCTTGAACGTGGACCAAAAATCCAGTGGTCCCTACCACCCCAGCAACCCACCAGTACCCCCTAATGCGGCTGAGAAATGGACTATTATGCACCATGGATAGTACATATGATGTTTATTCCATGTAAACACGTTGAGAAATACCACTGTGCCTGTTATATACATGAGAAAACCGGTTTCAGTGATGTTGAGTCATACAGCTTTGAAAAGGCTCCATCCATTTTTACTGCCTTATGAGATTTTTCTAGCCAGCCTGTGCAGATGCGGTCTTTGTGCTTGAGGGTGTCAGAAACATTTGCCTCTGGGTTTCTGAAATGTTTTGGAAATAGGACTTCCAAAATAGTGAAACCATGCATCCTTGTTTTCCCCGAAGAGTTCTGATATTCTGATATCCCATTTGAACAAATTACATAGTTACCTTATCCAACATAGACCAGGAGCAGAGGAGTGAAATAGACACACACACACACACACACACACACACACACACACACACACACAACTACAAAAAGAATTGCCCAAGAGATCACTGGGCAGTAAGCATGAAAAAGGCTTAGGGTTTTGACATTCTCAGGGCCTGCCCCACCCTAACTTCTACCAACTAGGTCTCAGATGTTCCCTTCCAAACTGTTCCTTTCACAATGCCAGAACCATGACTCCAGGATAGGAGGAAAAGAGATTGAAACATGCCACAAGGTTCTTACTACCCCAGATGATCTTTCCAGTGCCCCCCCACCCCATGTTATTAAGAACAAACATTCTTCGGGCAGGAGACCCATTTCCTTCCAACTCTAATAGATAATGGACTCCCTCCTGTGGAGAAGGAATCTGAGACTACCAACGTTTCAAATGTCCTGCTAGGGAAGAAAATAAGAATGTCTTTGACCAGAGCTATTACTCCACATTGGAGCTTCCCCAGAAACTGTCCTCTATCATGTAGTGAAATGACACAGTGGAAAAAGCAGGTACTTAGAAATCAGAGATCTGAGTTTGTTTTCTAGCTTGCCACTTATTAGCTGAGTTACCTTAGGTCAATTTCTCAGACTTCCTGAGCTTTAGCTTTCTGACTCATCTGAAAAATGGATATAAGAATGCCCACTTTGAGCCATAATTGGAAAATATCAGATGACATTATGTGTGAAATGTCTGGCACATGACAAGAATTTATTAAGAGTGACAATGAGTCCTAGCTGGTATGGCTCAGTTGGCTAGAGCATCATCAGGTATACCAAAAGGTTGCAGGTTTGATCCCAGGTTGGGACAACTATAGAAGGCAACCAATTTCTTTCTCTCTTTCCCTCTCTCTCTCTCTCTCTCTCCTCCCCCTCCCCCCTTTCCCCTCTCTTTAAAATCAATAAGCATATCCTTGGGTGAGGATTAAAAAAAAAGTGATGGTGGTGGTGAAGTCCTCTTTTTATTCACTGAATGTAATACAGCAATGTTTTTCTCTGGACATAGAGATAATATTCCAAAGGTATAAATTCTAAAAGGAATAAGCAATAAATATTTCTCAAGCAGTCAAAAGGTTTGAGAGGAAAGGATTCAATTATGTAACCAATTCAAACTAAACTGAGATTTATTTGGCACCCCATATGAGCCAAGTAAGATAACAAATACTAGGGATTATAGATATATATAGATATATTTATGCCTTTAACATGCTCACCTCCAAATGGAGGGGACAGATTAAAGGGGAACATATATCCTCAATTCACAATGCCAGGCAGAGTTGTAAAAAACACTACTGGAGCAGAGGATGAGAAAAGCTAGTTTTGCTTAGCAAATATATACAGGAACCTCTTGGGGAGTAGGCAAATGAATCAACCAATCCTTGATAGCTAGGCAGGATTTCTAGACACCTGACAGCATGTTTAGTTAATATTCTAGACTGGGAAAATTCAGTTCCATTCCTTCTACAGAAAAGATTACTTATTTTTCAGAAAAGAGGATAAAGGAAACTTCTTCAGATTCCTCTTCCACTTACTCATCAGTGACTAATCAACTACACATTCTGAGAGCCACAGAGACAAATACACACCCTTGGATGCAGAAATTAATCAATACATGGATAAAAATTCAAGTCACATAAAAAATGTTTCAACTTCATAGAGTTCATTTTGATACATTCAATGGAAAACAAGGCATTGTATCCAAAAATAAATACATACAATATGACTTATCAGAGGTAAAAAGATAAATAGTACTTGAGATATATCACTGCTAAGGAATATCAACCAAGGTCACTAGCTAGAAAGAGGAATTAGCAAAATTCATTAGTTTACTGCTTCTATTACCATTCTCAAACCTGTTTAGTTAATTAGAATTTCTTAAACAATCAAGCAATTGGCTTTGGAATGGAAAATGAAACAGAAGCATAACCCTATAAAATAATGGGTAATATGCAAATTGACCCTAATAGCAGAATGACCGCTGGACCAGTCACTATGAGGCACACTGACCACCTCTTGGTCTCTTTCCCTGGCCAGCAGGCTCCGATTGCCTGATGGCTACCTGTGGCAGGGGTGGGGCTGGCGAGTGGGTGAGAATAGCTGACCTCTCGGTCCCTTCCCCTAGCCATCAGACACGGATCACCCGATGGCCAATGGGGAACTGGGGGTGGGTGACAGCAGGGGGGTGGGGCTGGCTGCGGATAGCTGGGGAAGAAGGCCCTGATCTCAGGCCAGGCCTAGGCACTGTACCCACACACAAATTTCATGCACCAAGCCTCTAGTTCAGTATAATTGTTCTCCTTGTTTGGATATTAGCTAGTAACCATGAGATGTTTCTATGTTTTCTACTTTCCATCTTATCTCTTTTCCCTCCTTTTGCTCAAAGGCAGAAGCAATAACTCTCAAGGTGGGCAGATTTCCCAGGCCACATTGCTGATTATCAGAATGAAAGTGCAAATGGGGAGGGTTACTGGCATCTAGTGAGTAGAGACCAGGGATGATGCTACACATCCTACAATGCAGCCCCTAAAGCAAAAAGGTATCCAGCCCAATATCGATATAAGTAGCTGAGACTAAGTAAGAAACACTCTCAATATAGCTGAGACTGAGAAACATTGGATAGAATTCTGGGTCAGTTGAGAAAGGTCTTGCAAAGAAAACAGAAAAGATAAGATTCAAGAAATTGATTGCTTTCTTAATCATAAAAATGTTGAGAACAGACTGCCAGGGTCAGCAGGCCGATCCCCTGGGCGGAACACCAGCACCTGGCAGAGCCACGCCCGGGGGGTCAATGGCGATGAGCTATAACTCGAAGGATGAAGTGGACGGTGGGCCCCCGTGCGCTCCTGGGGGCACCGTGAAGACCCGGAGGCCGGATAACACGGCCTTCAAACAGCAGCGCCTGCCGGCTTGGCAGCCCATACTTACGGCTGGCACGGTGCTCCCTACCTTCTTCATCATCGGCCTCATCTTCATCCCCATTGGCATTGGCATCTTCGTCACCTCCAACAACATCCACGAGATCGAGATTGATTATACCGGAATACACCCTTCCAGTCCCTGCAATAAATGTTTGTCCCAGAATGTGACACCTTGTATTTGTACAATTAACTTTACACTGGAAGAGTCATTTGAGGGCAATGTGTTTATGTATTATGGACTGTCTAATTTCTATCAAAACCACCGTCGATATGTGAAATCTCGAAATGATAGTCAACTAAATGGAGATCCTACTGCTTTACTTAATCCCAGTAAGCAATGTGAGCCTTATCGAAGAAATGAAGACAAACCCATTGCTCCTTGTGGAGCTATTGCCAACAGCATGTTTAATGATACATTAGAATTGTTTCTGGTTGTCAATGGATCTTATTCAACATCAATTCCTTTGAAAAAGAAAGGTATTGCTTGGTGGACAGATAAAAATGTGAAATTTAGAAATCCCCCTGGAGAAGGTTCCCTAGAAGAACGATTCAAAGATACAACAAAGCCAGTAAACTGGGTTAAACCAGTATACTTGCTGGATTCTGACCAAGATAATAATGGGTTCATAAATGAAGATTTTATTGTTTGGATGCGTACTGCAACATTGCCTACTTTTCGTAAGTTATATCGTCTTATAGAGAGGAAAAGTAATTTACATCCAACGTTACCAGCTGGAGACTACTTTTTGAATATCACATACAATTACCCTGTACATTCTTTTGATGGACGAAAACGGATGATCTTAAGCACTATTTCATGGATGGGAGGAAAAAATCCATTTTGGGGGATTGCTTATATCACCACTGGATCCATCTCCTTCCTTCTGGGAGTTGTATTGCCAGTAATTAATCATAAATATAGAAACAGTAGTAATACTGCTGACATTACCATTTAATTTTATATTCTGAAAACAAATTTACCGCATGTACATCAAGGCCAGTTCTCTTCAGCCTTAGCTTTCGAATGCCGATGTCTGGTTAGTATGTCATTTTTTTAAGTTGGCATATAACTTTTTATTTAAAAAAACAGTCTTTGTCCTTTACTTATTTCCTATGGTTGACTTATGAAAATATATGATGGGTATAAAACAAATTAACTTTATTGATCATGTCAGCACTATAACTACTGAAATGGCATTCTAATGTTTGCTTTTTGATGGGACAGCCCATATGATGCATAGAGCCTCTATCTTGTGAAATGTGTCTGCTGCTTAAATGTTTATGCTGTGTTGATAAATATTATATTGACATATGTGCTGTATATGTGTGCCTATTGTGTAAAGAGAGCAATTACAAGATGTATGAGTATAATGATTTGCTAAAACCTTCGGGATTCAAAGTTATGAAGAAATGAAGAAAGACCAAATCTAAATAAAAAAAAAATGTTGAGAACATTATTTATAAAGACAGGTACTTAAAGTCAAAGCTCCTATAGCAACGTGAAAAGAGCTGCCCTCTCCATGTTTACTGCTCAGGTCCTGCAGTGATTATATTTTATGAACTTCACATTGAAACTATGGTCTGATAAAGGATTTCCTTTTTTTAATTAGTGAATTCATTTTTATAAACTTTTTAAATAGTAAAAAAAGTATACCACTTATTTGTATAAGTATATATGTTTGTATCTATACATATATATACATATATATATAGCAATTCCTTTTCATTAACATAATTAGGTTATGTAAATAACTTAAGTATCCATAAATGGAGGAATGTTATAATAAGTTATGGTATATCTTTTTATATCAGAGTTCCTATATGTCCATTAAAAATAATAAATATTTCTCAACCATGCAAAAAATGTGTATGGAAACATGCTGGCAGGGATTTGCTTTAAAGTACTTTTCCATAATAGAGTCAAAAGTAATCATTGGGAAGCACTCTGTTCTCATATGCAAATATCTTCAAGAATTAAAAGAAGTGAGGAACAGTGGTGGGGAGGGAGGGACATAGTGGAAAGCCACAAGAATTTTTACATATGCAAGTACTTGAATAAAGAAATCATTGAGAGATACTCAAGAAATTCATTAAAGTGGTTCCGTGGGAACATTAATAAGAGGCATCGGGAGCTAAAAGGATGAAGGATAAGGGTGAGAGCAAGACTTCCCAGTGTGTACTTTTGAAGTTTTAAGCCATGTGAATGTTTTAGATATTCAAAATCTTAACACAAAATGAAAATTCATCAGATAGGAAACTAATCTGTCTTAAAAAATTTAGAACATATTGTTGTCATACTTACATTCCAACCTTGGAAAGAACTCATTCTACGTTCACAAAGATTATCTCATTTATCTGCACAAACACCCTGAAAAATGTTTAATGGGCACAGTGGGGGAGGAAGCAGGAATTCTGAGTCTGATGCAGGCTGGGCACATCTTGTGAACAGGAATTAGGTTTGTTCTCCCTGGCTCTTAGAGTTAGAAAAGGATCAAAGTGTTAACAATAGAAAGAGAACCTAATTAGACTTAACAGAAAGAATTTTCGAACATAGAAAACAGTCTATGGAGGCCTCAGGATATAGCAAATTCCTGAGGGCAAGTCAGAGTTCTCTTAGTGGGAAAAAAGGGGGACATAGGTTTTTCTAGCTAAGACTAGACTAGGCCCAAAGGTAAATCTGAATTAAAGATTAAAAACAAAAAAACCTCCACCACACATTCTTAGATACAGCAATCTCCGAGGGAGAGTAGAGGGTTACTTGGCAATATTTTTAAAGATTTAAAATGCTCACATTCTAAAACCTAGAAACCGTACTTTATGGTAATTATGTGCACACAAGAGGTATTGGTATAAGAATAACCACTGCATCACTATTTTGCAATAGCCTAAATTAGAAATGATTTATGTGTTGATGCATGGAGGATTATCTAAATAAATACAGTATTATAAATCCATATTAGGAAATACCAGAAAGCAATTTGGAAAAAGAAAACAAAGGACAACTTGGGAAAGCTACATTTAATCAAAGAATAGATTGCCAAGATATGTCATTGAATTGGGGAGGGGGGGCGGGGAGAAAGTTGAAAGATGATCCATACAAAATAATACAAGTGTAATTTTTTACAAACAAGTATAATTTTAAAAAAACCCACAAACTTCATTATTTTCAATGAGTTCATATATGAAATGTACAGAAAAAGGCTTGAAGGAAAAACAAAAGTGATGGGAAAAGGGATGATGAAGAAATGAGGTTGTCAAAGGGACCTTTAGCCTTCTCTGTAATGTTTTAAATTTTTGCAAGGCAAGTGAATTTATGGATCACTTGTTTGGTTAAAATGGTTGTTTTTATACTTAAAGCAGTGGAGAAGGCAACATCTTTGCTCAGCGGGCTCACAATCTTTTAAATGATGTATTAGAATATATTTTAATATGATCTGTATAACAATCAAATAGTAATAGCAAACACTTACTGAGTTTTTATTATGTACCATGGGCCATATGTTTATCAAATCATTTAATCATGACCACAGCCCTAGAAGTAGAAACAATTACTATCCCTTCTCTATAGGTGTGAAAACAGGCCCTGAGTGACTGGACCAAATACAGAAAGTTAGTGAATTTGGAAGAGAGATTTGAACACATGTTTTTGACTCTGAAGTCTAGACTTAACTACTCTGCTGTACTGTCCAAGTAGAGACAGAGCATAGATGATCTACTGTGGTAGAGTTGGGATTTGGAAATGTGAACTTGGTAGGGGGTGCTATGGGAGGAGTCCCAATTATGGCAGGCAGGCCTACTTATCTATAATATATCTATGTCCCCTTTTTTTCCCCACTAAGAGAACCCTGACTTGCCCTAGCTGGTTTGGCTCCGTGAATTGACCTACAGACTGAAGGGTTCTCTGGGATTCAATACTGGTCAAGGGCACTTGGTTGCATGAGGGAGGCAACCAATCAGTATGTCTCTCTCACATCAGTGTTTCTCTCTGTTGTTCCCTCTAACTTCCACTCTCTGTAAAAATCAATGGGAAAAATATCCTCCCGTGAGAATAGATAGATAGATAGATGAGAGAGAGAGAAAGAGAGAGAGAGAGAGAGAGAGAGAGAGAGAGAGAGAGAGAAAGAGAGAGAGAGAGAAAGAGAACCCTGACTTGATTTTAGGTGTTAAAGTCCTTCATTTAAAATTCTCACAGTTTCCTTTGCATATAGAGACAGCCAGGTGACATGGTGCTCGCCAATGAGATGCTAGCAGACGATGCTTGCAGGAAAGCTTGTTAAAGGAGACAACACAGCTGGATAAGTATCACTTTGGCCTTTTGCCCTTTGCCATTCATCCCTTTTTCTTGCCTAGAGCACACATATAATGCTAGGAGATGCCATCTTTAGACCACAAGAAGAGCCACTTACTAAAGATGAAGCACAGGCTTTTAAGGTGTTTGGTACACCCTGACACTGCTGTGTAGCCATGGTGGCTATCTCTGATTTCTTATGTGAGAAAAATAAACCTTTGGGGTTAAGCCCACAGTCACGTCCGTGCTGACAAAGGCAGTTTAATGAGCACAGTGGGGCCTTGAGAGGCTCATCTTTGGGAAATAGAGATGCCTGAAAGGTCTTAGCCTATCCCGGCTTTGAAAATATAAAAGAATTGATGCTCTACTCCAAGTTCCCCTGGGACCACCAGGCCAAGGGCATTTATCAGCCTACCCCTGGCCATCAGACAGATCCCTCAAAGACACAGAGAAATTGGGAATGGAGCCAGGAAATCCACAGGGCTTAAAATCTCCCTTAAGCAAAAACACAGGGCAGGGTTGAATATCTGCAATTTGATTCCAGTGCTGGGGCTATAGATCCCATTCCACTTATAGCAGCAGCAAGTGCAAGTGCAGCAGGGGGAGGAGTGGGGCTCTGGCAGCTGTGTTTTGAACCTGCCTGGGCAGCTCCCTAAACATTTGTTTCAAAAACAGGCAAGAGAAGGGGATATTTTGGGGAGGGGAGGTGGACGGGTGGGAAGAGGAGTTTAGGAGAAGGGGAAAGAATGGTACACACTCTTTAAATGGACTACTGATGTCTCCACTATCTGCAGGTAGTATTTCCCAAGCCAATCTTGGACTTGTCAGATGGGCCGAATCTCTACTAATGAGACTCCCGGAGCCTTATCACTCCTTAGACCCGGGGTTGGCCAAAGGTCAGCTAAGCTGGAGTTAGAGGCTCTTTCAAAGTCAAAAGGGTCCTGAAGAAGATACAAGAGTGGCAGCCCCTGACACCAAAGAGGAGGGAAGGAGCATTTTGAGAAGGACTTAACTGAGTGGAACTACTCAGAGAGGCCGGCGAGAACTGTGATGTGGCCAGGTGGCCCGCAATGTAGGTAGCTGGGGTGGACCATCGTTCCCAAAGTCTGGCAGTGAAAGGAAGGAACTAATAAGGTGGTAACTTAATACTGTGGAGTTGGGGAAAGATGGAAGGTAGGTCTGTCTAGGCAAAAGAAGTAGAAAGTAGCTGTAGGCCTGAAGGGGCAAACTGGGTGGGAATTTTAGATTGTGGCAGATTGCAGTCATGTCCTTCCGCCAGCCCATTTTCCCCAGGATGCCTGCTGTCCCTGTTTTGCTGTTAGGATCTTTCAGAGAATTTGAACTTCAACTAGACAATCTTAAAAATCAAAACATATGTAATGTCCAAAGGCATAAAATTAGAATAGTAGAACCTGAGTGACAAGGATCATTTAAATGACACTACATAGAGCCAGCTCCTGACAGAAACTTGAGAGTATTTTTCAATAATTAAGTAGAGGTCAGAAATCTAAAACTTGGAAATGAAAAAGAACTGTGGGTTAGCTATTCCAAACCTTGTACTTTATAAAGAAGAAAGCTGAAGGTCAGAGATGGGAAGTGAGTTGCCCAAGTCACACAGCCAGTTTGGGGATCATAAAAGCAAATGCAGAGCGCATTATGCCAGGAACTTCACATTCAGATGCATTAATTCATTTAATTTTTACATCAACCCTACAAGGTAGATAATCTAACAGGCAAAGCCACTGACTTGGAGCCACACAGACACAGTTAAAGGGCAGAGCTCTGATCTGAACCCACATCATCTGGCTCCAGAGAGTCTGTGCTTTTAACTACTCCTCCTCATTCCCTTGATCCACTGAGCAGCTTTTTCTCAACTCTCCCAAGCTACCTCCCCTGCCTGCCACCACCTTTCAATGTCAACAGAATGTCCTCACCTCACTCCGGCCCTGATGGAGCAAGAAGGATGGTTCCTTGCTGTGAAAAAAAAAAAAAAAAAAAAGCAGAAGAATAAAGGGATGAGATGCCAGCCCTGGAGGATAGGAAGGGGCCAAGGTGGTAGCTAAAGAGGGTCGGGGCCTACAGCCTTTGCTATGTTCCAGGAGGGTCTGGCCTTGTCTTCCTGTCTGGTAGTTTGGAACAGGAAGTTATAATGAATGGGGGATTCATGGAGACTTGGTGAGGTAGAGGTGATAAGCCTCAGGAAATGGTATGAAAAATTTTGTTCATGCCGAAACCGGTTTGGCTCAGTGGATAGAGCGTCAGCCTGCAGACCTAAAGGTCCCAGGTTCAATTCCAGTCAAGGGCATGTACCTTGGTTGCTGGTATATCCCCAGTAGGGGGTGTGCAGGAGGCAGCTAATCAATGTTTCTCTTTCATCGATGTTTCTGGCTCTCTGTCCCTCTCCCTTCCTCTCTATAAAAAATCAATAAAAAATATATTTTAAAAATTTGTTCATAAGTATTGCTTCACATCCCACTTCCTGCAATATAACAGCTGATCTAGAATGAACCAGACTCTTGGTGTTGCCCTCTCCCACACCTCCTCGAATCCCAGGGAAGATAGCCAAGATAGAGGCAAGAGCTAGGGGCTGCAGTTAGGAGACCAGGGTTCAAATGCTGGCTCTGCCTCTTAACTTGCTGTGTGCACTTAAGCAAAATAATAATTGTCTTCCTCTTCTTATCACCAGGAAGTCGGAGACATAGATGGCATATTATAAACATGATGGAATGCAAAAACACAAAACACAACATTCAGACAAAAACTGAAAGCCCAACAATATAGTATGGGTTGTTTACTCTTGTGATCACATAGCTCACGGGAGCGGCAGCTGGTTGCTGCTACCCAGCATTATAACACAGGATGGTACTGATTATCATTAGCCCAGGAAAAGATCACAATTCAAAATTCAAAGTACAGGTTCTAAAGAACACACATCTTTTTGCAACATCATAAAGTAGAAAAATCAAAAAATTGTAAGTCAGTGACATACAGTACATTACCCCTTGAAGCCTTAGTATCGGCATCTGTTAAGGGACAATAACTTATCTCTCATGTAAGAGTCGTGAGAATCAAATGAAAACTAGCTGTGATCCAGTGCACACAGCTGGAGCTTGGCATGCAGCTGGCAGGCCCACATCTGAATTTGGGGAGACAAGCAGCCCTCCTCTCAGGGAATACCTGAGCAATGGCAAGACTCTGAGATAGAGGGTCTTAGTGGCAGCAACTGGTTGAAAGAGAGACCTGAGCTATTGGAGCTGAAGCTATATTTCCATAGCAAGCACACCGTTGTTTTTTAGTTTTTACTTAAAAATTCTATTTTGTCATAACATAAACCTCCTTGTTGAGAAATTAATTTTAAATGTTTTCATTATAAAGTGCATTCTCATTATTAAGCATTTATCAACCATAATTCCATCATTTAATTTTAACATTTAATAGATTTCACTGCTTCCAGTGCATGTTTTTCTTTGTTGTGACTCTTACCAGATGTTGATAAAAACTAATTAGTTTTTGTTTGTTCATGAGAAAAATTGTAAATATAAGTCATATAAATAGATATAAATATATAGAAAGAAAGAGACTTTTAGAGAGTTGACTTACATGATTGTGGAAGCTGGGTGAGCCCAGAATCTGATGGGGTAGGCCAGCAAGCAGCTGGAGGTTCAGGAAGAATTTCAATTTGAGCCTTGCTCAAAGGAAGTCAGTCTGTTTCATTAAGGCCTTCCACAGACTGGATGAAGCCAACCTCCGTTATTAAGGGTAAATTGCTTTACTTCAAGTCCACCAATGTAAACATCCAAAAACATCTTCACAGGAACATCCAGAATAATGTTTGATCAAGTATCTGAGCATCATGGCCCAGCCTAGTTGATACATAAAATTAACACTTTGTAAAAACCTTTAAGAAATGAAAACTATGAGGATCAAAGGAACTCTGTATTATATGAGTTGTTTCTTACACGTTAGCAGCATTTGTGGAAACTGTTTCAGGTGTTCATCCTTGAGCAAGTTCAGCTTAACTCCAGCAGTTTTCTAGCAGTGTGTGGGGAGTGGGTTTACTTTCTGGAGTTAGTAAGCACAGTACTTTTCTTTAGATTATATGATGGGTTTGGAGGCAAGTAGAGTTGATGGAGATTGTGGTGAGGGGGTTAAATCACATGACTTCCTTTAGTGGGGTCACTTGGCTTGAAGGAAACAGGAGGGACAATGACATTCTGACTGTGCCTCATAAGGAGATAATGAAATGTTCTTATGAGTTTCTCTAGACCACAGCCTCTGGAAAGCATGCCAGCCCAATCCTGATGCTCTGACAAAGTTCCATCACCCCAGGAGGGGGCTTGAGGTAGCCATGGCAATGAAAGAAATTAAAAACTCTGGCATCTGTGGAGAAAGACTTCAGGCCAAAGAGAGGACGGAGTTGGAGCCATGAGCTCTGCTATTTCTATCTCCTCTGGAATTACAGCCAGGCTGGCAGGCATCTCTATCAAGAAAAATTTGCAGAGCATAAGAGCCAGTAGGTCACATGGATCTGACGAAGGCACAGCCCCACCCCTGCCCCACCTCCCAACACATGTCATCAGCAACCTTAGTCACCCCCCCATTCCCTAAGATAGAGGTGGCCTTAGCAGGAAAGGTCAGTTGATTTAAATAGCTGTGGCATGCACAGCAACTTTCCTGGCCTGAGAAAGAAAACCCAAGCCATGAAGGATGACGTGCAGATATTGCTACCTATGGTCGGGCGACAGAAAGGGAGGCGAACAAGTATTTGCTAGACATCTTCTATGCTCCCTACTCATGTGCTTTGGCACGTCCACATAGTGGCCTTACTTAGTCCTGAGGGCTGTACATCATTATAATCATGTTATAGGTGATGAAAAATCTCAGCAAGATTAAGTGACTTGCCCAAAGGTAATGGGATTAGACATTTCCCCTTCACTGACTCAGTGCTATCATAGATGTAGTGCCATGCTGCTACAAAGTGTAGATGTTTGTTTTTCAGAAATATCATAAATGTATGATTTAAAAAAACACACTAAACTGTAGAGAAAACATCACAATGTTTCCTAGTCTTGTTTTGAGCAAGTCATGACCAGTACTTATAAACCTTTCTAAGAATAGTCTATGAATACAACCAGATAAGACTGTGTCTGTGAGTGTGTGTTCTTACACAAACACACACACAGTAAAATACAATATGCTCTTTTGCGCTTTGCTTTTTTAATTTAACAACTCCAATTTCTCTATCAGTACACATAGATTTCCTTCATTATTGTTAGGTGCTGCATAATTCATATGAATAAGCCATATTTATCTAACCCACTGGTTCCAATAGTTTGATAATATAAACAACTAGAACCCTAAATTTTGTGCACGGGGGATGGGGGGTGTAATCCCTCAGTCCAGCCAGCTCCCTCTCCAATCTGGGACCCCTTGAGGGATGTCTGACTGCCCTTTTAGGCCTGGTCTCTCCCAACTGCCCTCCCATGCTGGCCTGATCTCCCACAACTGCCCTCACTTGCAGGCCTGGTCCCTCCCAACTGCCCTCCCCTGCTAGCCATCTTGTATCCACATGGGGGCAGTCATCTTGTGTGTTGGAGTAATGGTCAATCTGCATATTACTCTTTTATTAGATAGGATAGAAGCCTGGTGCATGGGTGGGGGCCAGCTGGTTTGCCCTGAAGGGTGTCCTGAATCAGGGTGGGGGTTCCGTTCCCTTGGGGTATGGAGTGGGGCCAGATGGTTTGCCCTGAAGGGTGTCCTGGATCAGGGTGGGGGTTCCCTTGGGGTGTAGGGTGGCCTGGGCAAGGGGCCTGTGCTGGTTTGCAGGCCAGCTACTCCCCCAACCCCCTCCACCCCTGGCGACCCAAGGGGAGGCCCTGGTATCTGGGATTTATTTATTTTCTACAATTGAAACTTTGTAGCCTGGAGTGGAGCCAAGCCTTCTGCTGGCACAGCCATTGAAACTTTGTTGCCTTAAGCGCAGGCCAGGGTTTGTGGAGAACTTGGCTTCCTCCATCACCAGCGGCAACCCAAACCTCCCTCCTGCTCTGTGGCCATAGCCATCTTGGTTGGGTTAATTTGCATACTCACTCTGATTGGCTGGTAGACATGACTGGTGAGTATAGCAGAGGTGCGGTCAATTTGCATATTACTCTTTTATTAGATAGGATGAGACAATGATCTCTCCTGTAGATGTTTTTATGCACATATGCAAGCATATCCATTCCTTGAAAAAGATTTGCTGGGTCAAAGGGATATGTGCTTGAGAAATGATTTGCAAATTGCCCTCCCATAAGGATTCCCAATTTTCACTTCCTCAAACATTATCTGAGAGACTGCCAGTGATTTCAACCTGCCAGAAAGGTTCAGAACATCTTTGTATGCTATAACTGACTGAACCAATGCCCAAATTCTGTTTTTAAGTCTAGTGTTTATTTTCCCTTTTATGCAAGTTACTTTCCATATAGACATAGTCTAAAGGAGGTGGGACAAAGTCAAATTTTAAATGAAATTTGAAAGGATAATGTCACCATCTTTATAGGTTAGCTCCTAGGAGTAAATAAAGCAATACAAACTTATGAACAAATCACTAAACAACCAGAGTGCCAAAGGCTAGCCCCATTTCTGAGCCTCATTAAGTCCAATGCTTGCATGGAGCTACTTTAAAATGTTACTGTGGCCCAAACCAGTTTGGCTCAGTGGATAGAGGGTCGGCCTGGGGACTGAAGGGTCCAGGGTTCGATTCCGGTCAAGGGCATGTACATTGGTTGCAGGCACATCCCCAGTGGGGGCGTGCACAAGGCGGCTGATTGATGTCTCTCATCGATGTTTCTGGCTTTCTATCCCTTTCCCTTCCTCTCTGTGAAAAATCAATAAAATATATATTTTTTTAAAAAATGTTACTGTGTCTCCACAAGATCTCCCGAATGCCCCCCTAGGCCTCACTGGGCTTGTCTGGCTGGCGATATTTCCCTGTGTAAATTCAGGAAGCTTTGCCTGCCTTCCCTAAAGTCTGTTCTCCAAGAGTGAGGGGCTTTGTGTCCATCCACTCAACTGATTTGCAAGATGAAAGTGCTTAGAGGACTTCTTTGATTTATGCCATAAAAATGGGAGGGGAGCCTCAGTGGATAGAGTGTCGGCCTGCAGACTGAAGGGTCCCAGGTTCGATTCCAGTCAAGGGCACATGCCCGGGTTGCAGGCACGATCCCTAGTAGGGGACGTGCAGGAGGCAGCCGATCAATGATTCTCATCACTGATGTTTCTCTCTCCCTTCCTCTCTGAAATCAATAAAAAAAAAATATATATATATATATATATATACATATACTTTAAGTTTTAGAAGAGATGGAACACAATCTGATTTAGGTTTTTAAAAGGCCTCTTTCCTTGCTCCTGGGAATACATTACTTAGAGCTTAGAGTGGAAGGAGGAAGACCATTTGCAAGGCTGAAGCAGAAGTGAGAGACGATAGTGACTTGAAGGAGGAACACAGAACCCTTGGGTTGGTTTGGAATATGAGAGGGCCATCTCTTCCATGGCTGTAATGTTTAAGGAGAGAGAGAGAGAGAGAGAGAGAGAGAGGTGGGGCTGGGGGGAGTGAAAGGTGAAAGGTAGTTCTCGCTTGGTCCAATGGCTCCCCACCAGTGAAAAGCAAATAGCATGCGAGTAAGTCCTCTGCCTCTTGAAAAGCAAAGCTTAGAATGTCCAAGGAATACATTAGCAGCTGGAGGCTGGCTTGCTCTTCAGGGCCAGTTCTAGAAAGCATTTTTCTGAGGGACAACTGCTGTGCCTCCATGCTCCTCTCGTTACCTGCACCTCTTTCCCTGCCTTTATCTTGAAGATGCCCTGGTTGCCTTCCGGCTCCTGCGACGCAGAAGTGGGAGGCCCGGAACCGCCACGGAAACGCAAGCTGGCGGTTTCCCGCCGACCCCTCTGGCCCTTTGAGCCCCTGGGGCAGCGCCTCCCGAAAGGGACCCCCGCAGGCCCCCCCTTTAAACCTGTTCAGAGCGGAAAGGGAAGCTCTCTGGGTCAGACACACTCCCTGCGAGATCTTCCTCTCCTTGCTCCCCGGAAGGCACTTCCCAATCAGTTCTAGTTAAAAAAAAAAAAAATACCGCGGAGACTGGTGTGGCTCAGTGGAGACAGCGCCGGCCTGCGGACTGAAAGGTCCCGGGTTCGATTCCGGTCGGGGGCATGTACCTTGCTTGCGGGCACATCCCCACTGTGGGGCGTGCAGGAGGCGGCTGATCGATGTCTCTCTCTCTCATCGATGTTTCTGACTTTCTATTCCTCTCTGTAAAAAATCAATAAAATATATTTAAAAAAAAAACCAACGGGGAGACTCTCCACTTTGTAAAGAGAGAAAACCACGGCGCAAGGCGCGGCACTGAGTGAGGTAGAAAGAAATCACTTCCCCGAACAAGGAAGGAAAAGGGGAGGCTTTTGGGGGATAAAAAAAAAAAAATAGCTTGCCTGAGGTTAAAAAAAAAGAAAAGAAAAGAAACAGCTTCCCTGAGCGAGGAACAAAGAAATGGCCTTTCTGAGGTAGAAACAGCTTCCCTGAGGTGAGGACGGCTTCCGGAGGCAGAAATCTGAGGTGGGAGGCACAAGTGCAGGCAGCAAGAACCCGGGTTCTAGAATAAAGCTGAGGCCACACACACACACACACACACACACACACACACACACTTAAACATTTAAAACAAAAGAATGGGCTCTGTTCCTCCTGGAACTGGGACAGAGAAGGGAGACCCTATCGGGTGAAGCAGCTCGTGAGCCAGCCGTACCCTAATGGCCACAAGCAAACCCCACTGAGACACACGGGAGGCGGCCTCTTCTAGAGGAAGGGCCCGCCCACCCAAGTTTCCAATTGGTCCGACTTTATGCAAATATAGTTTCAAAATTCGTCCAGTCCTGATTGGTCGGATTCATGCCACTCTGGTTGGTTGTTATGGGGTAGTTCTGATTGATTGGCTACGATGCAAATGAGGATATAACCGTGCAGTTCTTTTTTTAAAAAATATTTTATTGATTTTTTACAGAGAGGAAGGGAGAGAGATAGAAAGTCAGAAACATCGCTGAGAGAGAGACATCGATCAGCCGCCTCCTGCACGCCCCACAGTGGAGATGTGCCTGCAACCAAGGTACATGCCCCCGACCGGAGTCGAACCTGGGACCTTTCAGTCCGCAAGCTGACGCTCTATCCACTGAGCCAAACCGGCCTCAGCAACCGTGCAGTTCTCATTGGATGGGGCAAGTCTCTGTCCATTGGTCAAAAGACAAAACTGGGGCTTCCCTGCAGTGGTTGACTCAGACTAGCGGGTTGGTTGGTAGCGGGGGAGACATCCGTCTGAAACTCTTCCCTGTATGCAGAGCACATGAGGAGTCCTTGTCAGCAAATGGACCCTCGGTTGACCATGAAGAGTTAAAATTTATCTCAGTAGATAAATTTTAATCTGGGACCAAAACCGGTTTGGCTCAGTGGATAGAGCCTTGGCCTGCAGACTGAAAGGTCCCAGGTTCCATTCCGGTCAAGGGCAAGTACCTTGGTTGCGGGCACATCCCCAGTAGGGGGCGTGCAGGAGGCAGCTGATCGATGTCTATCTCTCATTGATGTTTCTAACTCTCCATCTCTCTCCTTT
>JAAGEH010000042.1:20606583-20628098 GCA_011751065.1 Lasiurus cinereus | reverse complement strand
TATATATATATATATATATATATATATTTAAATTTCGACCTGGGGTTCACATCAAATGATTATTTCTTCTCTGGATCCATACTTTTTACACCAGGAGGCACTCAGGAAGAGTCAGTGTCCAACCAAGAGCTGATTTCCAGCTGTCAGCGTCAAAAAGCCAAAGTCCTCTGTTGCTAGAGCACGTTGCTAGGGAACACAGAACCCAGTGTTGCTTTGATGTAAGTGTGAAGTGAGTTGTGTCAGGATGTCATTATCCCACATCACTGTTATGTAAGAGTGAGGTAAGTCGTGTCATGATGTCATCATTCTACATCTGCTGTCATTGATAAGCAGTCAGCAGCCAATTGGTGGGTCCACTGGGGTCTTATCTATAAGAACACATGGAGAAGCAACTATGGCAAGGGGACATTAAGACTATAAATATTGAGAGTTTGTGAGGGATATTTGAGACTTCACGTTTGAGCCAGGTGACCCTTCCCTAACCTAAAAAACTCCTCCAAATACCTTTGGGACATTCTTTCATGTCTTGGTGAGATATTTCTCCTGGATGGTGGTGATATGCCTCACATGAAACCCCTAGAAAGCCATCAGCTTGCCTACCAGCACTGACGTCTCTGTTCCCTAGCAACGTGCCCTAGCAACAGAGTACTTTTACTTGTGTGCTGGCAGCTGGAAACCAGCTCTTGGTTGGGCAATGGCTCTCCTGAGTGCCTCCAAGTATATAAAGGTACACATCGTATTAAATTTGGACTCTATTTCTTCACCTCCCCTTGCCTTGAACTATAATGTGATTAATCTGTCATTTGTTTGGAATATGTCATTTCTTTATTTTGCTTATTAAGAAATATTATTCTGTATGCTAGTGGCTTGTGAAAGTCCCACAGCGAACCTGTGCTAGATAAATTACTGGCAAATACAAACTCAGTTATTGAGCATAACTTTTGCTGCCTCCCCCCAGACAAAATAAAAACAAAGCACCTGTCGTTGACCTCTGCTCCTGATGTCTATCCAACTTCTTTGAAGCGGGCTATGGTGGGCTATCATCTTCTGAAATTCAAAAGAAAAAGAAAAAAAAAGGCTTCCCACTGGGGCTTCCTCACTCACCAGCTCATGTAGTCAGCACGGAGGCTGGGTGAGTGGAGACAATGTCTTGCTTGTTTGTTTTCCACAAGGAACACTGCGTACTGCACCACACCAGGCTGCTGCAGTCTCCAACCGGGACACCAATGGGCCCTGGGGTGATGCCTGCGGGCAGCTGGCACTCAGCAGGCTCCTCCGCAGACTGTGAACTAAAGGCTGCTCCCTTGCCAGTTAAAAAGAGGGCTAAAGAACCTTTCAGATCGCATATCCTGACATGGGAGACCAAGAACCTAGGAGCAGGTAGTAGAAGTGAAATGGTCTCCCTCGGTCTCCACTCACCCCTCTATTTTTTTCTCTCTCCCTTCTCCTTCTCCTTCCTTGCTCTCTTTCCTAGTCTCTCTCCATTTCTTTGATTGTTCTTCCCCTCCCACTCTGTTATGACCTCTAAGTTGGCTCAGAATCGCTGTTCAAGATCTTAGTTATATAATATGGCTTATAAAAGCAAAATAACTCTGCTGCCTGCCATGCCAGGCTGGGCAAAACCAGGGTGAAAAGAAAACACCTGGTGCTTGGCACCTCTCAGCTTCTTGGACTCTTTGCAAGGCGGATCAGCAGGAGAGGGCTTACGTGTTCCAAGTGCACCAAGTGTATCTAAGTCTCTCTTGAGACCAAGTCACTAGGCTCTCGAGCTTTCCAATCCCTTCAAAGGCAAAGGGGGGAAAAACATGTCAGAGACAAGGGAGGGAGTGGGTGTTGGTTAAGAGAGACTCAATGGTTACATAATGTGAGGACTAGAGCAAGAATCTTCCATTCCTTCCACCCTCGGTGACTACCTATGAAATTCTTAGCACGCTCCTAAAAACTTTGCAGTAGCCCCATTCATTTAGTAGTCCCTGGAAATGCTTATTGGTTCTTCAATAGTTGTGTAGGCAAAAGGGCAGGGACATACAACTATGTTCATACTTCTAGAAGTGACTTATTTTAACATTGTCCCCAGGGTGATGTCCCCAGGTCCGATCCTGATTATTAAGGCAGAAATGTTAATGTGCCCCCCTTAGGTTTCCTCCTGGGATTGCTGGCAAGAATATAGAAATCTTTGGGAGGCTAATTGCCCATCAGTCACACCTGGGAACAGGTAATTGGCCAGGATGGGCATGGCCACTGTAAGAATTCAAAATCTAAATATGTAAACTTCCTAAAGTTCAGCTCTTCTTTCTCTTGTCTCCAGGGCCCTGGGCCCTCTTGAGATCTCTGCTGCATGGGGTGAAGGGGTGGGGGGGCAGGGGTGCTCCCCTGTGCACATGTGGCACACCACCATGTTGGATTTCACACATGGATTCATGGACTTGAATCTGGCCTGAATGCTAAACCACACCTGTCTGCAACATGGGACAGAAACCATGCCTTGTTGCTGACTCTATTGAACACCCAATGCCCCTCTTTCAGCACTGGCTTAGGGGAAATGGGACGTTATAACCATGCCAATAAAATCTTCTACCACCTCTCATCTTCTAGTGGGGGTTTCTGAAAATGCTTATTTCAGCAGTGGCCCAAGAACCACACAAACCACAGAGGATTCCCACAGGTGTACCCCTCCAGCAGCAATAGGAGGAGTAGAGACACGAAAAGGAAGAATTTCCATTCACTTGACCTCTTCATTCATATGCTTTTGGGAAAACACCAACCATAGGGCTTAGCTGGCCCCCATTTTATTTATTAAATTTGGAGTATCTTGAATGCCTTTTCCATTTAATGTCTATAGAGCAGTATAATGGTCACAAGGAAGCAATTATTCTGTATTTTTATTGAAGTCAGTAGGTCTGCTGACTAGGCCATATGGTGGAGGAGCTGAGCAAGCTGAGGCGAGTTACAATCTCAAGACAATGCCAGTAACTACAACGAAGACCCATGTGAAAAGGGACAACTTGCTGAGGTCCCAGCCACTTATAAAAGCAATTAATTAAATGATAACAGGAAGTGCATGGACACTGGGACTAGGATATCATCCAACCCCTTATCAGAGGGGCTCTGATAAATGAATTATAGACAAATAGTTGACAGTGCCCAAGAACTTCCTGTCTATAAATTATAGTCCTGGGAAGGGCAGAATTAGAAAGGGTTGGCAGTAGAGCCATGGTTTAACAGTAATCAACTTCTATGTTCCATCTTCTTATTCCTAGTAACGGCTTCTCAACCTAAAGAATTCGTTTTTGTGTACAGCTTCTGGAAGAGATATTCCTAAGTTCCTTTCTCCTGTATAAGATACTATATCCTTGGCAAAACACTTATATAGGATACCTGTATTATGTACCTATTGTGTGTGCGTGCGTGCGTGTGTGTGTGTGTGTGTATGCATATACCTAAATATACTTATATTGTACACATGTGTATGAGCATTTATCTGAATATTATAAAATCAAACATGGCCTTAAAATATATTGTTATTGATTTCAGAGAGGGATAGATAGATATGATGAGAATCATTGATCGGCTGCTTCCTGTACACCCCACACTGGGGATTGGAGCCTGAAACCTGGGCATGCGCCCTGACTGGGAATCGAACTGTGACCTGGTTCATAACTTGATGCTAAACCACTGAGCCATGTCAAATGGGCTCAAATATGACATTTTCTAATATATTTTATTGATTTTTTATAGAGAGGAAGGGAGAGGGATATCGAGTTAGAAACATTGATGAGAAACATCTATCAGCTGCCTCCTGCACACCCCCTCCTAGGGATGTGCCCACAACCAAGGTACATGCCCTTAACCAGAATCGAACCTGGGACCCTTGAGTCTGCAGGCTGATGCTTTACCCACTGGGCGCAAATATGACATTTTAAAAAATGAGTGTTGGTGATTGAACTAAAAGCTATAAAATGGCAGGGCCCTGATCGGCTCAAACTGTTTACAGTAGCAATTTACCTGAAGCCTCTGGAATTACATGATGAATTGCCACTTTATATTAGTTATAACTCATAAAGCAACACGAGGCTCGTGGCCGCACACCTTCAACCAGAATTAACCTCGTCAGCAGAGTCATTAAACGCTCAGTAAAACAGAACTTTGCTTGGTGCCATGACTGTGGTTAAAACACAGCCAAACCACTAAGACCTCATGAAGGTTTGATGCCCCCCGATAGAGTTAGTTGCAGGCGTAGAGCTCACAAATCTGACACTGAACAATAATTTACTAAGCAAGCACCACAGGCAATCTGACAGGTCTGGGGATGCAGTCCTGAGAAAGCAAAGCAGGATTCCTGCCTTCACGAAGTTGTCAGAAAGTTCTATTGTGTGGGGAGCTTTCTTTGGGATAGCAAGTTACTTTGCAGACTCTGCGCCTTATTGGTAAAAGGGCTGAGCAGTAGCAGGAATTCTCTAAGAGCAGCCTTTGATGAGATTGGTGAGGCCCCAGAACCAAATGCTTGCTTAGGAGCCAAATGTTTGCTTAGAAACTTCCAAGGAACTCCTTGGAATATTCTTTTAGCTCCCTGGCATTCCTATTAGCTTGTGCAGTCAGGAAGGCCGCTCTTCTGACTGGCAGGATGAAATGAAGGGAGCTCTCCACGTTGAACATGGAGAGTTCCCTTCGTGAATATTGGCCTCTGTCTCTTTAAGCTGAAGGCTTGGCTGTCATTGTTTAATCTCACTGATAAAGTTATCATGTAACCCAGTGTCTGTTAAATGAGCTATAAAAAACACCTTTGAAATACAAGAGAATTGCATTGTGACCTGCAGGTCAAATCTAATTCTAGGCAGGCGGGTAGAGAAGGAAATCCCCTCGTTGTTTCCACCTAAATTGTGATCATATTACCCTAGAATTCTTTGTCATGTAATCTTCGTCAGGGAATTGGTTTCAATGAGCAAAAACAATCAAAGTGCTCAAGTCATTACCTCAATCTAGTGCTTGCACTGTGCAGAGTATACCCCAAGAACTGCATGGCTGACCCAGCGAAGAGAAGCTGAAGAGCTTCAGTTGAAATAAGAATCACCACATAATTTATCGGTGAAACCAGGAAAACACTGATAAGGGGCACTTTTAATAATCATGCTGAAACAGTAGGTGCAAACTGGGACTACACTGAGCAAGCACCTAAGGTAAGATCACCCATCCTACTTGGAAAATCAAATTGAGCCAGGAACCAACCATCCTAGAAAAATCTAAAAAAAAAAAAAAAAATACCAAAGACTAGAGCAAAATAGGCACCTGCCCAAAGAAAACTGTCATTTATTTGCTGTAACAGGCCCCAGTTAACTCTAAACTGACTTGAGGACACTACCTTTAAAAACAGTAATATGAACCAAGTGAGGTGATTACTACTGGCCATAATACCAGACACCTTAGCTGTTCAAGTGTTGGATGAATAAGTGGTTTTGCTAGAAATTATGTGTGCAACACTGTGGAGCAGGAGGGAGCTCCTACCCAGGCTGATGTAGAAATGAACTAAGGCAGGAATGAGCCAGGTAAAGGGACCAAGAGCAAGGACACAGAGGTGTACCATGAGCTTTTGGGGAATCATAGGCAGCTCCCTGGTCTAGAGCAAGGGAAGGCCCATCCAGGGCGTCTATGGGCTAGCTGTCCCTGAGCACACCCAGCCTCAGAAGGCTTTAACCAGGGTAGCAACGCGGTCAATATTTGCCATTTAGATGAATCACTGGCAGCTGGGCAGAGGATGAAATCGAGACAAGTTAATAACACAAATACTTCAGGCTGCTATAAAATTAAGGCAGAGGAGTGGTTCAAAACAATGTTACAACATGGTAGGTAGGTCAGAGCCTAGCTGAGGCCAGGGGTTTGGGGTGGAGGGTTGTACCCTATTATAAGTCTCTAGGGGCTGAGATATGCCTTAATCCAGAGATGCCAAATACCCAAAAGAACGAGGAAGAGTTGCTCAGCAATATGACTCGATGTTTAATTCCAAGAACAGGTAAACTTGAACTTATTTGGCCTCTTAAATACTTATGTCCCCCCCGCTTCTCCCATTTTGGCAGGGGCGGGAATGAAATGGATGGCACAAAGGGATTTAAAAGAATCAAGTCAGAAGATATGTTAGGTTGATTTAGAGCTGCTCTGGGCAGTTAACAGTTTGTTTACAACGAGGAGTTATCTAACCCTGAACATACTGTACATGGTAATGAGAAGTCGTCATGGCCAAAAAAAAAAAAAAAAAACCCACAGCCAGCTTGCTGCCCCAGCCAACACAAAAACAGCCAGGAACAGTAGGGATGAAGGTGGGGTTTGTTTTTTATTATAAAAGAAAAAATAACTCCTCAAAATCTTAACGAACGAAAAGGAATATTTCACTCAGAACAGACACCAGAATACAAAATTACAAGTGTTTAACCCCAATCCCATCCCTCGTCCCCTCTAGAAGGGGACAGGGAGGAGGCAGTGGAAGCAAACAAGCAATTCTGTCAGAGACTTCAAATCCCTACAAATCTGATTAAAATCTAAACTGGTTTTGCTTTAAAAAAGTTTTTTTTTTAATATATCAAAAGGCCTGCTTTAGTGACATGCTAGTCCCCAAGAAAATAACCCAATACCCCCTTGTCAGTAACATACATGCTCAAGTTGACCAGCCAACTCATATTTCTAAAACCCCTGTGCATACATGTGTCTTTATAAACCAAAGCCATGGGGCTCGGGTGTCTGTCTGCTATTTGCTCCTGTTAGCCAACCCCTGTCCAGAAGGGCAGGCAGGCAGGGCACAGAGAAACCCTTAAATGGTGAGGGTTTAATGGCCCCTAACAGCCAACTTCTCAAGCACTGCCACCCTCAACCCCCCTCAAAAGGAGAGCCTTATTTCTAACCAGACTTCTCGCCCCAAATTTGGCTCCCAGTGACCAGAATGGTTTCTCTCCTTTAGAAAAAAAAGCACACATATCTGCACACCCATATATATAATTTTTTTGTTTTTGCATTTAAATATAAAAATACTACTCTGATTTGTGTTACAAACGGAGGACCAAGCAATGAGAACTTTCTCTTCGAAGGTAGGGCTCCCCATCCCGTCCCTTTATGCTGAGCTTGCCTTCCAGGGAGGGCCCTCAGCCCCAGGCCAGGGAAGCAAGGTCACTGCGAAGGAAGGGGTCACAGTTGGCTTCCTGCCTGCTGCTCCCCACTTTTCCTAATTCTCACTTTCATTAGAAAGCTGCTTATAACCTTTTATGGCTCTTCCCAACCAAAGGGAGTATCTAACCCAATCACAGAGCAAGCCCAGCACTCCTACCCCCTTCAGCTACCTCGAAGAAGAAAAAGGTCCTCCCCCTCCCTTCACAAATACTATGCTCACTGTCCAGATAGCTACACCTGTTGGACAAACACCTGATTACGTGAAGCAGTGGTTATGTTTCCCCACCTCCCTCCCCACTAACACACTAGAAAGCTTCAGTGATAGGGGAAAAAAGGGTGTGTGTGTGTGTAAGAGAATAAGAACTTGACCCTTCTAACCTGGCCAAAGAAAGCAAGAGATATTAGCTGGGCATGAAGAATAAAAAAAGACCTTGATATTCTGCCCTTTGAGTTACATTTGTTATGACAACTGAGGGGTGAGAGTGGGAGCGGGATGAAGAAGTAATTAGAAGGAGCTGGATGGCTGCAAGTCTAGTCCACTTAGTTCTTGTACTGGAAGGGCTCATCGCCAGTTTCGTTGAGAAGACACGTGCGGATGAGGGCTTCTGTCACTGCGAAGGGGTCACAGTTGGCAGAGGGGCGCCGGTCTTCAAAGTACCCCTTCTTCTCCTGGCCCACAGCCCGGGGAATGCGGATGCTGGCGCTACGGTTGGCCACGCCGGCGGAGAAGTCGTTGATGTTGGAGGTTTCATGGAATCCAGTGAGGCGCCGGGCATTGTCCCGGCCCCCCTTGGGATCATAGGCTCGGATGTGGTACTGGTGCCGCCTGCTCAGCCTCTCGATGGACTCCTCAATGTACCTAGAGGAAAGAGAAAAGATGAGGGTCCGTCCACCTGTCCCCAGGAAATCTGTCCTTCAGGGGCAGGAGCAGGAGCAGGTATGGATTCAAGAATAGAGTGACTTATCTAAGACTTTTCCCAGTTTCCAATTCACCTCAACATGGCCCTAGCAGAGCAAATACTCGCCTTGTTCCTGGCCTGTCCACATGAAAGTGTCAGACATCCAAATATATACTTGTTGAATGAAAAGATCCCAGACTTTCTCTCACCCATAAGCATCAAGTTCATTCATATGCTTGTACTGTTGTTACTAATTTAGTTCATATTAAAGGTTTTCAAATGCCATTTTTATCGATGTCAACTTTCCCTATCGCTACCCTTGAAATTCTATTCCTGGAGTAATTCTGACACCTTTCAAATAGGAACAGAACCACAGAATTAGAAGAGTTCTTGAAGCCACGTGGCAAAAGCTAAGGTCCGAACTAAGAAGTCTGGCTTGCTCATCCCCAATACATCGCGTCCCTGGCAAGTCTTGCACAGAAATAAGATGGCCACAGCAGGAGAAGGCACTCACTTCAGACCGTTCTCCTCTCGCATGGCCTTGGTGCTGAAGTTGGTGTGGCAGCCTGCACCATTCCAGTTTCCAGGAATGGGCTTGGGATCAAAGGTTGCTATCACTCCAAAGTCTTCACACACTCGGTGCAAGATGAAACGGGCTACCCAGAGTTGATCTCCCATCTCGATTCCTTCACAGGGTCCTATTTGGAATTCCCACTAGAAAACAAGAAGGGTGGCCTTGACTATAAAGCCAACTGCTCACCCCACTCAGAAGCTCTGAAACCCACTCTCTTCTCATCACCTCTAGTCCACCCACCTTTTAGGTTTCAGGTTAAGGAGGGGAGCATCAGCAGCCCTCGCTACCAAAAAGTCCCTACTTGCCTAGGGATGGGGAAAGCAGCAGACTAGAGCCATTTACCTGGGCGGGCATGACCTCGGCATTTGTCCCTCCGATCTTGATGCCGGCGTACAAGCAGGCCCGGTAGTGAGCCTCCACAATGTCCCTGCCATAGGCTCTGTCTGCACCCACGCCACAGTAGTATGGACCTGGAGAGGCACGAAGACGAAATGTCGAGAGGAAATCCAGAACACCCCTTTCCACCTAACATACATAGTGCAAGGTCAGCAATCAGAAAGCTTTAACACCGGCTCTCTGGAATCACTATCCCTGCCTTCACCTGGCGGGGGGAGAGGGGGGGTCAGCAGAGCAGGGGGCTCCTCAGTGGAGCCAAAGGTTTCCCCCCAGTATTGATGGTCAAACATCCATGTTTGGGTCTGGGTAATGTGAGGGCAAAGTATTACTCCAGCCAGTCTCAGGGACACTCCCATAGCTTTCTGATCCATAAGGTGTCACTGCCACCTCCGGGGAAAGAGACTTTCCTCATCAACTAAGCAGCCAGGGAGGAGCAAGTTCACCTCTCACCCAGGAGCCTTACCTTGGGGTCCAGGGAAGCCATTGGAAGGCCAACCAAAAGGGTGCCCATCTGTGCCCATGAGAGTATATTCCTGCTCCATTCCAAACCAGGGATGCTGATTGCTCACCATGTCCATTATTCGTTTGCAGGTATATCTTAAATTGGTCTCTAGAGAAAAAAAAAAGAGTCAACAATCCTTTAGGGAGATCTGGGCAAATATACTAAATCTCGGTGCTGATGAGGAAAAAAGTTCTTCCGAATCCACGCAGCCAAAGTGTTGAGTAAAAGCTAAACGGGCCCTGTTTACCTTTCAGGGTTCCATTGATGTAAAAGAGGAAAATGGGAGATGCTTGTAGGGAGGTTCCCCCCAAATATGTTCTAATCAAGTCACATAACAGTGGTTCCAGGAAAGCACAAGTGTCACCTTATCAGCATGCTGGCCACCTCCTGAGGACCCAATGCCAGGCACTTCAACTGTCTATTCATAAGACAGCCGCTTCTACGGCCAGACCTATTCCTAGTTTCTTGCACCGAGTGTGTGAAGACTTTGGAGTGATAGCTACCTTTGATCCCAAGCCCATTCCTAGTATTGAGATATATAGAATTGGATAGTGCAAAAGAAAAACTTAACAATGAAATGAGCTCAACCGGAAACAATTTCTAAGCTAGATGGGAACTTTAAAACAAGTAAATACAGATGTTACTGATTGCTGCTTAACTATATGCCCCAGGACCCATTTTAAGAGGTCTATATTAAGAAAATTCACAACGGAGTCTTCATAACCACGCTGAGAAGGGTATTGTACACCTCCACCTTTACTAGTGAGAAAAGGAGGCTCAGGGATGTTGGGTGGCCTGCCCAGGTTACTACAAGGTGGGCAGCAGAGCCAGGAAACCCATGGCTGTCTTGGCATCAGGGCTCATGCCCTTTCCCACAATGATACGGTCTCTCAGAACAAAGACATTAGGGTCTAGAGTCACTCAGGGACATGCCAAAAAGTCTCAATGCCACAGGGCAGCAAGAGACTATACAGAAGTGAGATTTCAGCCGAGTTTAAAAAGATGAACGGCTGAGCACTGGGAACAACTGGCTAGCCAGAGGAAATCCAAAGGGTGCAGTTACAGCAAACCTCGAGGCAAATGTATGCTATCAATGAACCAAGAGGCTCACGGTTTAGTCCGTGGACAGACAAGGAAAAAAACAAGCGGTCTGGAATGAAACAGCAACCCACAGCTGATGTCAAACTGTTCTCAATGATTTGCACATATTAACTCATTTAATTCTTCAAACAACTTTAGGAGATAAGATTTTTTTTATTCCTTACTTTTAAAATCAGGGAAATGAAGGGTAGGGGATAAATAACTTGCCCAAGTTCATAGCTAAGAAGTGGCAGTTCCCAAAATCCAAACCCAACATTCTAACCTCAGAACCATGTTCTCAAAATCCACAGGCAGACAGGCTGGACTGTGTCACGGGAGACTTCACCAGCAAACAGATTTAGAAGAATTCAATTTTATGCAACCAACAGGAGACCATGGGAGGGTGGCCCACTTTACCACTTTGAATGAGGAAGTTCAAGGTGGAGAGATGCTCGTCCAACCCCCTAGACTCCTGAAACATTCCCAGACAGTCTAGTCTTCCCATTACTAATTTGGCAATATCCTCCCCCTTTATTCTATTCATGAATTGGGGTGGGGGTATCCATATTTATCCATACACACCTGCAGGTTTGTGGTTGTACTTGAAGACTTCACAGAATACCAGTTTGTTGGGGTCCTTGCGGAAAGGGTCCCGAAACATGGCAACAGGAACAAGATACATGTCACTGTTGGAACCTTCAGACTGCATAGTACTAGAGCCATCAAAATTCCACTCGGGCAACTCTGGGGTAAAAAGAGAGGAAAATTAAGTTAAAAATGCAGCTTTCCAGGCAGCACACAGCCCTTCACTTATCCATCTACACTCCCGTTTCTAGAAAGTCAGTGATGTATGTCTGCCACTATTAATATGCACTGTGACATATGCACATGGCCCTATAGTTCTTTTTGAGTTCTACTAAGATCCTTACATCACTTTCTTAAAGAAATAACAGTCACAAGATCAACCTAAGAATGTTGTTTCTTCCTTACATATGACCACCAGACACCAAGGAGACAAAATAAAATATTCTGACATCAGCAGTCAGTCATCATTTAAAATATTGAAACAGGAGAAACAAGGATTATCAATTCCCCCACTAGACCATCTGTTTCTTCTTTCTCTGATTCATCACCCCTGCCCTGATTGTGCCTATGGTCTGTCCTCATTTTATAGATGAGGAAACAAGGACCAGCAGGATGACTTATCCAAGGATGCTCCCACATCACTTATCTACTTTTCTCATTACGATTAAAGGCTGGTTTATTCCTCTCTCCAGCTGACTGAGTACTCCGAAGGCACAGACCAAACTCTTACCTATATCCCCAATGTCTTTCTAATATCTGCCACATAACGGGTATGCAATGTTATGTCTTATATTACGGTCATTCATTCCCTCAAATGTCAAATTATCAAAAGAGGCAGCTACTCTAAAAGTAGGTAAGAGGTGACAGTTGTTCTCTGATCCCTTTTTCTAGAAGGAGGGCTATGGCTTCCTCTAAACCAAAATAAATAAATAAATAAAGGCTACAACTCATATAATGACTGCTAGTGGAACAAGTAATCAGATTATTTAAAAATTTCTAAAAGTGGCTCAGCTGGTGTTGCTCCACTTTTGGAAATTGGTTGAGTGTTAGCCTATGAACCAGGTCATGGTTCGATTCCCGGTTGGGACACATGCCTGGGATGTGGGCTTGGTTTCCAGTGGGATGTGCAGGAGGCAGCTAATCAATGATTCTCTCTCATCATTGATATTTCTCTCTCTCCCTCTCCTCCACCTCCCTGCCTCTCTGAAATCAAAAATATATTTTAAAAAATTCCAAAAGTGCCATCTAGTAAAAACACATGAATGGCTAGTCCTCTTAAGAAAGCACTTTAGAGTGTTGACTTTGCATCCAAAAGCCCAATGATATTTCAAAACAGTATTCCAAGAGTTTGTAAAGTAGGTGTCTCCGTCAGATTAGAGCACTGGTTAACAAACTGGGTTCCCGGGGGCTCCTTAAGCCAACTAAAAAGGCTACCCAAGTCAGCAAAGTACCCAGCCCCCTCATCCCCCCAAACCAGGCTTTATTTTTTTGTCTTATATATACTGACTTACACACAAAATTCCCTTTAAATAAAGGAGTCCATTGTTGCCGTGCTTTGAGGCAAAAGAGCTTAATGTTGAGTGACTGAAGTCTGAAAAGCTTTCCAAACAGAACAATAAAGCCAATCGAGTGGCTTGGTCTCAGGTTGCCCACCCAGCACAGACTCCCCACGCGGCTCACCTTCTATACTCTTGGGCTCACTGTCCAGGGTCTGAGTCTTGCATCTAAGTCCTTCTCCAGTACCGTCAATCCAGATATACATAGCTTGGACTTTATTCCCCTGAGGCAGGGACATGTACATCTGCTTGACGCCTTTGTTCAACTGGGAACTCGCCGAGGTGGACATGGTGGAAGTTGTTCTGGTGAGAGAAAAAAAATAAAATAAAATAAATGAAGAACACCAATTCCAAAATGATCCTCTACAGGAATCACTCTATAAGGGCAATGAAATCAAGAAGTCATGGAGGGAGTGGTGACGCCTCCCTTTGGAAGTTACACACTCAAGGGTCTACTTATTATTCTGCTTTCAGGGGATTAAAGATTTATATTACACAAAAATTTCCTTATAAGCTTCCGCAAGCTAGAATATTGAGGGCTAAAGCTTTATTTTTCTCAGTGTGGCCATGGCAGGGAAATTGTTTTATTTATTTATTTTTACATTATGACACTGGGGGAGGAGGGGAGGGAGCCCAAAACAAAAGACACAAAAGTTCAGAAACACAAATTCACAGAACAGATGCGATCTTCTAATACAAATAAAATCCAGCAACTTGGTTGCTATGGTGTCTGGGTGAGTCTTCTCCCTTTGCCTGGCATCCTAGTGGGCATGTCAATAAAAAAAAAAAAAAACCGTTGTAAAGATTCCTCCAAACCCTGGCGGGAAGGTGGGGGCAGTGTGGGGGGGAACCTCACATTTAGATAGTAGGTAAAACAAGGGGGTTAGCTAGGCTTAAAAGGCTATTGGCTTCCTAAAAGAGCTGCAGTCACTATAGTCACCAAGATTAAGAAATAGCTGATCCAAGTTGGAGCCCAAGATGCAGCACGCTGCCATAATTTCCATCGGTCAAAGCCAAAATTCTCACTTCGGAAGGTAAGTTTGAGAATGACATGCTGAGATTCCACTACAGATCTTTTCAAGGAACGAGGGGATTCCCACTTATAAATGAAGAAGATGTGGGGTTTCAAAAGCTGAAGCACGCTGGAAACTGCAGGCCATCGCCACAAAATCTCGGAAAAGGAGGCACTCTGAAGCCACAAAACCTAAGAGGAATCGGTCCTACCCCTCCCTTCCCCTTCCCCTCCCCCCTCGGTGGCCCAGGGTGGCTCAAAAGGGAACATATTGTTCTCCTCCTCTGACTTGGGCAACTCTGAAGCACAATGACAAAGTTTCTACGGGCAACCGTCCATGTTTACCCAGCTGAAAACAGCGGCTCCTTCCAGTATCTTCGCCCTTCCCCTGGGGAAGAGGAACTCGCCCGTCAGGTCGCCCTTTGCCTACTTACACACACACACGTCCAGAAGCCTCGGTGGGTGTCCAATCCCACCCTCACCCCCAACATCTTGCCCCTTAAGTCCAGAAGGAACAAGCCCCCTGATCCCTTCCGCTCCCCATAAAAGCTACAACCCACAGTCCCATCCAGCTTTCCTCCCCAGACATCAAGCACATTTCCTCCCAGAAGCCCGGGTGCGGTGGGGGGTGGGGGAGATCCTGGATCTTTGGCACTTTTCCGTGACACAAGCTGGTCGCCAGCAGCCCAGTTGTTTACTGCCAGCAGCTGGTGCCACCGCGTGTGCCTAGGAGCCCCGGTGAGGAGGAGAAAAACAGGGTCCTGCCGCGTCGGAGCTGTTTCTGCAGCCGCCCAGCTGGCCGCTGGCTGGAGGTCCTCCTCCCGGGCTCTCTGCACTCACCCGAGCCACAGGAAGTCGGGCGGATCGCTGGGGATGGACTCTTTGGCCCTTCTCTTTTTCGAGTGGCGTTCGTGCCGGTCCTCCTTGTCCGGGTCCGGCTGGAACATGGTGCGGAGTTTGACGGGCGAGGGAGTCGAACGCGGCGAGGGAACCGGGCACGGCGAGGGGATGGAGCACGGAGTGGCAGCGGGAGAGAGCGAGGGGGTCACGGAGCGGTCGGCGTCGTACCAGGAAGCGCCCGAATATGCATGCTGGTGGCTCGTGGTCTTCATCTTCACCCGAGACTTCTCCCCGGGGTGCATGGAGTAGGCGACAAAGCCGAAGCAGTTGGAGGGCACGTCGGAGGGGATGGAGCCCTGGTCCTCTTCATCTTGCTTCGCTGCCTTCCCCAAGGTTCGGCCCCTCTGGGAGGATGCCCCTGGGCTACACCCG
This sequence comes from Lasiurus cinereus, assembly GCA_011751065.1. Taxonomy (NCBI): domain Eukaryota; kingdom Metazoa; phylum Chordata; class Mammalia; order Chiroptera; family Vespertilionidae; genus Lasiurus; species Lasiurus cinereus. The sequence goes on along the minus strand of JAAGEH010000042.1, from coordinate 20,613,070 downwards.
TGGTAGTTGGAATAATCCACTTTGAGAGCTGCCCTTTCCTACTGAACTGTCCTCAAGGTTGGCGCCCCGCCGCCCCTCGGGGCCCCGGCCCAGTCTCAGGGTCTGGCCGTGGGGGCCATTCCCCTACGAGGGCCAAGGCTGGGGGACCGCGCGCGCCGAGGCCGCCGCTCTCCGGCCAGGCCAGGCCTCTCCGCCGGCCCGGCCCCCGCGGCGCCGCAGCCCGGGGCCCCCATTGTGCAGTCACAGTGGCGGGCCGCCGGGACGGGGCCGCGGCCGGCGCTGACCGCGCTGACCCGGCCAGTCGCCTCCACGGAGGCCACGGAAGCGCCTCGAGGCCACGACGATCGCCGGCCGCGGGGCGCCGCCGCGCAGGGGCCCCCGGCGACGCCGTCCGCCGCGCGCACCGCAGCGCCGCGCGAGCTCCCGGGGCGGCGCTCGGGGCCGCGGGCCGCCGGAGGGACAGCAAAGCAGGTCCCCGCCCTCCTCCCGGCCCGCGGCCCGCGCGCCCGCCGTCGCCAACCCAGGCCCCGCCGCAGCCGGGGAGCGGCGCCAGGCCGGGGCGGACTCGGCCGGGAAGGGGAAGGGGCCGCGCTCCACCGCGGGGCGCCCCCGCGGCCCCAGGACCGGCGCGCCGCTTACCTGGGGGGCGAGCAGGCGGCAGGGGGCAGGGCGGGCGGCCGTGAGAGCGAGGTGCAGAGAGAGGGAGGAAACTGGGAGCGCTGCTCACACACTCGGCGCTCCTCCCATCCTCGGCTCTGCGGCGCCGGCGGCTGCCCGCACCCTTTATCGGCGGCCCGGGCCGCCCCCGGCACCCTGATTGGCTCCCAGCGGCCGGCAGCCGGGGCGGGGCGGCGGATGCGCACCCGGGCACCGCGGCCATTGGGCCACAGGCGGCGCCACCGGGGAGGGGGCGCGAGCGCCGGGAAAGAAAGAAAGGGAAGAGGCCTGGGGGGAGGAGCGCGGCCGAGGGGAGGGGGCGCCCGAGCCGGGGAGGAAGGCAGGGGGGGGGGGGCGGAAGGGAGGGCGGCTGCGTCACGCGGGGCGAGTGCCCGCGGGGAAGAACTCGGCCGGCCCTGGCCTCCCGCTCGCCACCGCGGGGCGTCCCTGCAGCGCCCCCCGGGCTCTGGGAGCGCCCGCACGCCGCCTCCGTCCCTGCAGCCGTCAGGTTGGATTAAGTTGCCAGAGTCCTTCTGTCTTTCAGGAGGTCCTACTGCAGACCCCTTACGAAATTCTGACCCAGCGCAACATAAATTTGCCTTTTGTTTTAGAGACCCCCCACCCCACCCCGCCCGGCCCATTCTCCGTGCATGTGTCAAGCTGAGAGGGGCAAGGGGCGCAGAGGCAGGAAGGCCCTGGGCCTGAGGAGAGCTCCGCGCACAGAGGGGCCTCCCGGGTAGGCCTGGGTGGGTTTGGGTGAAGGACCAGTGGTCTTCGAGCTCACCTGTATAGTCAACGTGCTGTGTTTCTGTACCCTCCACAGAGAGGAAGCTGAGGGCGGTAGAAACAAAGCTAGGGACCTGTCTCATCCGCTTTCTGTTACACTGAGAGCAAGTCAGTCTCTCTGGGCCCAGGTTTTCTTGTCTGCAAATACAGGTTTTCAAGGGAGGATCTCTGGAGCTGCCCACCGGGATTGAAATTGTCTGTGTGCAAACTTCCCCAAGGGCAGCTGAAAGGAAAGGGAAGTCTTTGTCTAGATAGATCCAGGGTAGGTAGAAAATTTAGGATTCCTTAAACAAATCCTTGTCAACAGATGTAATTGTGTATGTGTATGTACATATACATACATATATATACATACACACACATATACCGATATATATGCACCAGTTTTATTACTTAATCATTCTATATTTTTATTCTCTGAAATCCATCTGAAGGTATCTGGCCTTCATTGCATCTTTCAGGAGCCCCCAGTGTTTGAAACGGAGGTTTTTGAAGACCAAGAAGGCATGTTTTCAGTGCCTTTAGAAGAGGAAGGGAAGAAGTTTGTTCTTTTGGTTATTTTTTGTACCACAAATATGGAAAAGAAGTGTTGCCTGTGACCACAAACACATAACGTGGCTTCTTGGTCAACATCCCTCCCCTTCAAGAGTGTGTTTTAACACTGCAGTGTTTTAAAATTACTGATGCAACATCCATCTCAAAAAGGGCTGTTGGTATGTTTCAGACAGGTGACATTCTGGACTGGGTAAAGTGCCTGGCAAGTGTAAGGGATTCCATGTTAAGTTTCAGTGCTGCCTGTTGGAATCTTACGATGTGGTTGTTGAAAGCTGGGGCTTCAGGTCAGAAAAACTGAGGTTCAAGTCTGGGCTTTACCTCTGAACAGCTTTGACAAGGACTAAGCCTTAGTTAGTCCTATGAAGGCTCAGTTTCCTTGCCTACAAAATATTGTAGGGATTAATATTGACAGCATTTGCAAGTAAATTAGCATAGTATCTGCAACATAGTGTTTATGACTATTATAGGGTAAAATGTAATCTGAAGAGATTGGATTATTTCTTCCCTCATAACAACCCATTATGTACAACTCTCTTATGCTCGCTCCACTGTTAGTTTTCTGAGAGTGGGGCTTAGACCTGGTAACAGTGAGCTGTCTTCATTCCATTTCTTTCTGTTAAGTCTTGAGTTTCAGAGGAGGGGGAGTGGAGGAAGTGAAAAGATCCTTTTAAACAAGATGTCCTACTCTTCTCACCACCTCCATCCAGCACGTGAGGTGGGAAAGGCAAACATAATAGAAAATGGAATAGTAGCAAGTGCAGTTTTTTTTTTTTAGCTTATGCTATCATATTTTGTCCTGTGACATGTTTGCTGGGTATCTGAACACCCTGAGTAGCTTATGCATCTTGTAACTCCCAATAGTGTCCAGGGTGAGTGTTCAATAAGTGGTGTTTGTTGGCCACACAGATATGACAGTGGCACCAGGAGAACATGTGGTTGGGGCTACTTTTCCAAGAATGGAAATGGATTTGCTTTGAGCCATTCATGTGACCAGGGACATACTTTGTCAGGGCTAGCCACATAGTACATGACTGCTGGGTCTTTCAGGAGGGAGCAAGAGGCCTTGTCCTGCTTGGTCCACTCCACGCCTACCTACCCCAACTAAAATAGGGCTCACAGGCGTCCAGGGACTGATCTGGGAATCTTAAAAGGGTGTGAGGGAAGAAAAAGTCCTGTTACTGACTGGTTCACCCCCAGAAACCCAGACTGTACTTTTGGAGAAGTTAAAAGTAGAACAGCCTGTTTCATCCAGTTTGGCTTTGCTGTGTCTGCTGCCTTTTGTTCTTCTTCCCCTTCTTCCCCAAACGGCCACCCACCCCATTCCCCACCCCCGTGGTAAAAAGGGCATTAGAATGCTTGAGCCTATGAACTCTCTTACCTCTTGGTACACTCAGTATCTAGCACATATTCAATAATGTGCTTCAAATTGAGTTTTTTGTCTCTTAGGTAGAGTCTGTATGTCCCAGGGGTGGGTGGAGTGGGTGAGCAATTTTTTATTATTTTTATTTATTTATTGCTAATCCTTACCCGAGGATATTTTTCCATTGATATTTAGAGAGCGTAAGGGAGGAGGAAAGACAGAAAGAAACATCCATGTGAGAGAGACGCATCGATTAGATGCCTTGGGGATCACCTGGGGCCTCAGAGGTGCATACCCTTGTCTGAAATCGAACCCTAGACCCATCAGTCCTTGGGTCAAGGGTCTATCCACTGAGCCAAACCAGCTAGGGCTAGGTAAAGATTTTGTTCCTTATCAAAGGATGGCCGGGGACTAAACGCATTTCTTCAATGTTGCTCTGTTGCCTGAAATAAAGGCCTTGTCTAGGGTGAGTTACTGTGAGTTCATGTCTCAATTTCTCTCTCTTTTGAAAGACTCATTCTCACCCCGAAGGTTGGAAGCCCTTAATCTGGCCGTTTCAGGTGCCCTTCCCAGGGCCTTGCACTCCTTAGGGACAAGTTTTGGGGTAGGGCTCAAACAGACCCAAACCGTCAGCCATAACATGTTAGAGAAATGGAGGTTTCTCCACACCTGAATGATTTCAATAGGCATCTGACAGAACCCCTTAAAAGCACACAGCTGAGATCCCGGCTTCTGAAACTCCCTGGAAACCCAACCCCAAATTGTCAACTATTTTTGTTTTTAAATAAATCCATACCAATTCTTTTCAAAAGAATAGACCATTGTATAATCTTAAAACAAAAGTCAAAAAGAAAAAAAGGAACAGTCTTGGAAGTTAATGTCATTACTCTTAAGCCACATTTAGGGAAGAAGTTGCAGGTGGCCATGCTTTCAAATTTCATTACACAATTAAAGGAGGACAGACCAGGTTTTACTTTAATCAGTACCTAACACTGAGCACAGAGAAATTGTTCCTTATATCCTTTCTGATTGTTTGATATTCTTTTTTGTTAATTTTTTTAACCCGGGATATTTTTTTCCCCATTGATTTTTACTGGTAGAGAGGGTGGAAGGGAGGGTGAGAGATGTGACACACATCAATGAGTTGTCTCCCACACATGCCCCAATAGGACCAGGTTGGATGGAGCCCGCAACCAAGGTAATGTACTTGGGACCAGACTCAAACTCTCAACATTTCAGTCCTTGGGCTGACACTCTAACCACTGAGCAACACCAGCTGGGTTGATTGTTTGATATTCTTCAGCTCAGGTTAGAAAATGAGAAGTTCAAACCTTAGCTGTGTTTCTTTAAATATATTTTATTGATTTTTTACAGAAAGGGAGAGGGATAGAGGGTCAGGAACATCAATGAGAGAGACATTGCTCTGCCGCCTCCTGCATGCCCCCTACTGGGGATGTGCCCACAACCAAAATACATGCCCTTGATTGGAATAGAACCTGGGACCTTTCAGTCTGCAGGCTGATGCTCTGTCCACTGAGCCAAACCGTTTTCGGCTCAACTGTGTTTCTTTAGCCTGGCTTTTGTTGAAGGCTCCTTGAAGTCATTGGAATACAGTGAAGACTTGATTTCTCAAACTCCATGTTACAGCTGAAGGGTTGAGTCTCTTTGAGCCCCACCCCAAATCTTGTGTCCAGTAGGAAACTGCTTGGAGAGTTGGGAAGAATTAAGTTCCTCTTAGTTAACAACATGGGAAAATAAGTGGTGTTGAGAAAATTAAAGCTGTGACATTCTGGGATTAGATGTTCATATTATTCTGTCTTAAAGGTGCGGAAACTGAGGCCACACTAAGTCAGTAGCTTGCTGACATCCTCTTAGAGCAGTATTTCACAGCCTGTTGCTCCCAGTGGGTAACTCCCTTGAGAGCCTTACTCTCGTTCACTTTCTGTAGGGTCAGGCTGTGGACAGTGTATTCCTGAACTACCACCTCTAAAACACTGAAATCTCTACCCAAGTGCCGGGACTAATCCAAGTGCTACCTTGTGGGTTTAAGTGCCTTCCATGTAGTGAGCATTCATTATATTCTTTGTGGACCACTAGATTACCAGAAACAAAGATGTTTTAAGGTTCCATTTAAAGGGATCTTTGGGAGGTCATATTTCATATTCAATAATTGGCCCCCAGTTTCACTGTTTTGTGAATCTGGGATATTCACCGATAAAATTGACTCCTTATTCTCAATGTATGGCTGGATCTATCTTTTGGGAGCATTGTTGGGAATGATGGAAGCATTGTTGAAGTTTATGAAAAAGGTGCGACCAAAACATTACCAGCATCAGACTGTGCCCTTTTTTTAGTTGGTACTTTTCCCAAAAATATCCTCAACTGGGTCCAAGGTCCTTCTCCCACATCCTCATCCCTTCAGTTGATGTGAATCCCTGTGTATTTCACATGCACATGCCAGACTTTCATGGAAAACAAACAGCCCTGGGGCATGTTTTCTGGGTGCTTGAGCAATACTTACACTGGTTCTGTATTTTTCCTGATCTCCTTTACCTCCCCACTCCACCGCCCCTGATTTTTAAACCTTTTCTTGAGTGACTTACTTACCAAGTTTGGAGAGCTAGAGGCTTAACTGGAGTGGTGTGAACCTAGTGCCCTCTGGTGGAATGTTGTGAGAATGACATATCTCCCTGCAAGTTGAAGAGTGGGAAGTTTTCTTGACTGACTGTTGCATCTCAAATATAGTAAATTCATAACAGGTAAATTTATTGCCTACACTGGATATTGAAGAGGTATTATCCTGTGAGTATCAGTTGATTACCAGAGGCTTGTTTATGATTATAAAATTAAGCCAGGTGACTAGAAATGGGCAGCAAGCAGCACTTGTGGTATTTCGCCTTCTCCCATCAATGTGTACCAGAAGTGAAGAGAGAAGGTCCCCTCTAAAAAAGGTCATTGAGAAAAGTTTAGGAACCAACAGTTAAGGGGGAATGCCAAGTATCAGGAGACTTGGTCACAAACAAGTCTTATTCTCAGCCCTTACATAGTTCTGAGCCCCAAAATGTGAGAGTCAGACAGATATTCTCTCTCTCTCTCTCTCTCTCTCTCTCTCTCTCTCTCTCTCTCTCT
>JAAGEH010000042.1:20366415-20606573 GCA_011751065.1 Lasiurus cinereus | reverse complement strand
TCTCTCTCTCTCTCTCTCTCTCTCTCTCTCTCTCTCTCTCTCTCTCTCTCTCTCTCTCTCTCTCTCTCTCTCTCTTACACACACACAAACACACACACACATGAGAACCCTAAGGGGCAAGGTTCGAAGGCGGGATATGGACAGAAAATGTAACAAGAGACACATCTTTTAGGGGAGTCTAGAGTACTTGCACTGCTGCTTGCTCTTTTTTCTCTTTTCTCTCTCTTTCAACAATTTCATTTTGAGGATCACTCCCTTCACCATTGCCATTAGTAAAATCATGGTAACCCAGAGGACGTAGTCACTGGCTTGAGTCAGACACATCTGCACTTGAATTCCTGTCTTGCTATCTGTAAGACATGGCCAAGTCAACCTGTTGAGTCTCAGTATTGTTTGGAGGTTTCTTGTAGAACTGCTTGTGAGAATTGTAAAACAATTAGTACAGCAAACGATTCAGAAACAGAATAGTGGATTTTATTATCCCAAGAATGAGGAAGAGAGTGGGCAAATGATGAAGGAGATGACTTAGGCTTTAGGCTTCCAGAGTTTCACAGACCTTCTGACCTGTCTGGCAACACTTTTTAGAAGAAACGTGTAGGCAGAGATTTTGAAAGCAAACAAGTCTTTATTAAGCATCACCTATGCTACATAGTTGGCTCATACATAGGAAAGTATGTAACTTGATATAGCCTACACTTTAGATGGTGAGGAAAGGCCTCCCCAAGGGGAAGGATTTCAGAAATAGAGCAAGCAAAGTGTATCAGCTGTATGAGCCAGTGAACAAGGTGAATGTGTCTAAGAGTCCCAGAACAAAGGAGTCATAGTGGAGAAGGCCTCTTTGGGGGTGCTCCATGGTGGGAGGTTGAAGGTGGGTCTTATGCTGGGTGCCAGATAACATGATAAAAATGTGATTGCGGGATGGCTTTCTGTGAAATAGAAGGGAGTGAAATTTTGCCAATGCTCATGGATAGGACCTAGTAAATTACAGGTGCTGAGGTGGTAATGGTGAACTAGGTAAGCTTTGTCTGGAATAGGACTAATAAGATACGAAGTTGGGAAAATACTGAACATTTGGATTCTATAAAAATTTCAGTTTTACAAATTTGAAATGTTACTGTATTAAAGCATTATTATAGTCTCATTTTACTAATTGGAAATTAACCCAGTTTTTAAAGAACTTTCTTTGGGAGGAGGCAAACGTTCTGTTGATGCTAGCTCCATGTGATAGAGCCATTTTGGTGAGCAAACAAAAATACCCACTATTCTTTAAAGGATGAGACATGAATGATTCCAGTGTTGAATTGTAAAAAAAAAAAAAAATCATTATTCCCTCAGATAAAAGGCAATCACTTCTACCCAGAGAAGTAGCTGGTAGATGGAATGACTGCTGGACTCGCTCTCTTCCCTTCAAAGGCTTCCCTCCTATTGCTTTTCTTCCACACTTATCTATTCACTTGGTCCTCTTTCCCCCCACCTCACCAATCTATTCAGCATCCCTTTCTCAGCCCCCTCCCATTTCCTCAGCAATCAAAAGTTCAGGAGATGTACCAGCAGACGGAGACTAAATGCTCTCCATGGCCATTACCTTCATTGGAGACCAAAGAGCATACAATGCACATGCCAGAGAGAACCTACAGGAGGAAGAAGGGATGGACAATGTGCAGGTAGCCTGGGCCCTATCTCAGGGTGAGCTCTCTGGGAGCAGAAGAGCCTGCTCATCTTTCTCTGCCTGCTCCACTTCTGGCAGCAATTGGTAGATGGGTCCTTCAGTGTTTGTATAATAGGGAGCTTTTTTGGATCCCATCAGCTTCGGCCTGGGTCTGTAACAAAGATGCCAAAAGGAAGAGATGCCGTAGATTCCCAACAGGCACAAAGCATTAATCATCACATGCCAGCAGAAGAAGGTGGTGACAAACATGATGTCACTGATGTCATCATCCTGCCATGGATAGCCGGTGACTGGTCTGTACAGAATAAAGCCTGCCTGCATCAGCCAGGAGCCCATCATCAGAAACAGAAAGGTCTCAATCATTGAGAGGTGAAATGCGTTGGGAGCCCACAGCTCAACAGTGAACACCAGCATCAGCAGGAACACCACCAGGATGAGTAGAGAATGAACCTGCAGTTCCACCCCTGTTGAGTCTTGAACATGTGACAACAGCAGCATCAGGAGCACGTAGAAGATGAGGACCAGGGCACCTTTTTCTAGGAGCACACACCTCTGAGGCAGCAGGTTCTTGCTCGTGACATCTACACAGCCATTGAGGGTGAGGAGGATGAACATGGTGAGGTGCTGCCATTCTTTGGGGAACAAAAATCTTGGTGGCAGTTCCCTGTTCATCAGCACCAACCCTCCTTTAACGCAACTGTTCTCATAAACTACCAAGATGGAGCCAGTCACTATTTTCAACAAACCTCGGTAGGATATTTCCCATAGCCTGGCCCACCTTCCCTTATTCCTTGGAGGACATGAAGGATTCAGGAGAGAGTCATTGAGTATCACAGCTTTGGAGACCACTATTGCCTCATACAGTCCGTATGAAAATAGAAACAGCCCCGGGTACACGTGACCGATAAAGGTTCCCATTGAACTACAGATCTTCTTAACAAAAGAGAGAAGAACAAAAATTGAGAACGTCCACACCTCCTGGGGCCACTCCAAGGTCTAGACTTTGGAAAGAATCGCCTTCCACCAACTTTTATCACCTCACCCCACCCACTGCCCCCCCTACAGAGAGGAAATGTTTCTTGAATCAAGCCTACACCTTTGGTGGTATAAAGCATCATTGTGCCATTCCATTCTGGTACATTGGGAACTGGCTTCTGCCAAAGAAGAAAGTTGATGTGTTTTTAGGGGCTCCCCTCTATGGCCTTTGGGGTGCTTCAGGTCACACTTGTTCCTTTCTCCCCTGGATTCCTTCCCCTTGTGCTGCTCAGCACTTAGAGCAGAAGGAGAGAGGACCATGGGATGAGGTAGGGCTTGCCATGATATCCAGAGGAAGCCGGGTCACTCACAAACCCTTGAATATCATTCAGTACCCCTCAGACATAACTTGGGTCCAATTGTAAGGTTTTCTTTCTGGATACATATATTTATAAACATTTAGATATATAACCATTTAATACATACTTACCCGTCTACCTGGCTTTTCTATTTTTTTATAAACACATTCTTGAAAATGACCAAGAAAGCTCCCCTTCAGCTCTTTCCCTTACCTCTTCACATCTTTGTCCCACCCCTGCCCCCACTTCAACATCTCTCCTGGATCTAAAAAGCTACCTTTTGATATGACTTTAGAAATAGTGGTGGTTTTATAGTATATAAATCTAAGCTTGAGTCATGTTTTCCAGAATTCCCTTTTCTACATGATTTCAGGTTGCGCTGGCTACAAGAGAAATTTACCTGAGAATCTGAAGGTGGGATTGAGGCAGCACCTAAGCACACGTTGAAGGTGTGGGTGTCAGGTACCACTGTAGCTCATGCATTTGGTTACTGATCTGCTGGCTCACCTCCTTGACATGGCCAACAGCCAGGTCTATAGCTCCCTTAGCTTCTCTTAGTGTGAAAGGCACCAGTTTCTTCTGCAGGTCACCTGCCACTCAAGTACGAGGTGGTGAGAGGCAGACATAGGCTCCATTTTGTCCTCATGGGTTTTGGTTTGTCCCTGCTCTTCTCTAGCTGCTGCCACACTAACCTGAAATGACCTCAGACCCATCACACAGCAGAGAGGAAACAGTTCCAACAATTTTTTCACAAATGTGTAAGGTGAAATGACTATAAGACATCAGTATGCCGAAACCGGTTTGGCTCAGTGGAGAGAGCAACGGCCTGCAGACTGAAAGGTCCTGGGTTCGATTCTGGTCAAGGGCATGTATCTTAGTTTCGGGCACATCCCTAGTAGGGGGCGTGCACGAGGCAGCTGATCGATGTCTCTCTCTCATCATCGATGTTTCTCTGTATCCCTTTCCCTTCTTCTCTGTAACAAATCAATAAAATATATATTTTTTAAAAAAGACATCAGTATTTCATATCATTCTGCTCCCATGATGCATCCCTACCAATGTAAGGGATTTAGGGTATAATCCTTAAAATGCAGATACTGTTGAGAAGAATGACTCCAATAGCTGGTATTGGCTCTTTTATTTTAATACTAGAGGCCCTATGCACGAAGATTCATGCAAGAATGGGCCTTCCTTCCCCTTGCTGCCGGCACCACCTTCACTCCAATAGGAACCGCCTTTTCGCTCTAGCTCGGAGACACCTTTCTGCCTTCCCATGCTGCCCAGAGGCCTGGAGTGGCTGGGACTGAGAAACGCCTGCATGGTCGCCATGGCAACCATGCAAGCGTCCCACCCTGTCTCTGGCTGCTTGGTGCTTGTGTATGCAAATTAACATGCCATCTTTGTTGGGTTAATTTGCATACACCTGATTGGCTAGTGGGCGTCACAAAGGTACAATTTCCATCTTACTTTTTTTATTAGTGTAGATGAATTAGCCCAGTGGTCAGCAAGCAAACTCGTTAGTCAACAGAGCCAAATATCAACAGTACAACGATTGAAATTTCTTTTGAGTGCCGAAAACCAACTCTGCGCATGGGCCACAAAATTTCAATCGCACTGTACATGTTCCCCCGCAGGTAGTATTTTGTGAAAGAGCCACACTCAAGGGGCCAAAGAGCCACGTGTGGCTCGTGAGCTGCAGTTTGCCGACCACTGAATTAGCCCATCAGCTTCATTTATCCATAACTAGTGTCTGATGTGCCTTGGAAGACAGTGTCCTCGGTATTGGGTAACTGCCAGATGAGTATAGGGCAGAGAATGATGGAGAATAAACTACCGGGAATATGAGGCATGCACTGGGCCCACAAATGGTTCTGGGTGTATTACAGGAAGTACAGGGAATAGAAATTTCTCTGGGAGTACTGAGGGGAAAGGAAGTTTACCACTCAACATGAGCTGTGCTAACATCACAGTCTCCTGCAAAATCATCTGCTCTCACAGTACAAGCAATGCTGTGAGCAGAGTTGGCCCCTGCATGCCAACAGCGCCCCTGGTGGAGAGGAGGAGAATTCATACCCAGGTCACACAGCACTGCCTCTGAGCAAATACCTACTCTTCCTCAAGTCCACTTAATACCAGAAAAATTAAATTTCTGCCCCTTGAGGATGGCAGTATTTAGATTGCTTCTTGCTATTCAGAGATTTGGTGGGGCTGGGTATTTGAGTGTGAAGGCAATTAGGAAAAACAAAGCTTAATTCTGCTTTCTGAAGGAATTTGCTTTATTTCAAATATTAATTTTAGGTGTTTTTATTCATTGTTTTAGTCATTGTGTGTGGGAAGGGAACAGATAAAACATCTAATCAAAAAGAACAATATTAAAAAATCATCTGTAACCCCACCGTCTGAAGGTGACCATTGTCACCACTGAAATAGAAAACACAGTTTATGAAAGCAGCCTGAGAAAGTGGGAAAATGTATGGGGTGGAAGTGAGAAATCTGAGTTCTAAATCCAGTTCTCCCTTGACTTACTGAATTTCATACCCCTTATTTGAAAAAAAAAAATGAGTGTTGAACTGTCAAAGTAAAAATAAATGGAGGATGAATACTGTTATAGACATGAACTTGTTTATCTCTTGACTGTTTTTCTGATTTGGTAAATTTTCAAAATACTTGGAGCACCCAGTAAAGCTCAGTGATTGATTCAAAGTGACAGGTTTTATGAGTCAGGAAGGAGAGAACCCCAGGGATTCTCTTTGGGTCTTAGATTTGCTCTGGGAGAAGCATAGCGTCCATTGCTCCCCAGGCATCGGCAGTGCTGGGCCAGAGATCACGTGGCCTGTAGGTCCAAGAAGGGCTGCATTTGGTCCCTCTTAATTGCCTGCAGTGCTTTGAGGCTGTGGGTCCAAGTGAGGGGGGGGGGCAGCAGAGCTCCCACACTCATCTCCCCAGTTGCTCCTGACAGCCATGAGCTCATTGCCAGGGGCAAGAGGAGGAAAGAGAACAGCAGCGCTGACCCAGTAGGGATGACCCAGCAGTTGCAAGTGGCATGGATGAGGACAGGTGCCCATCCTGGGTGCTCAGGCCTCCACCTTGGCCACACACCAATGCTGCATGTCCTTTGAAACATGAACACTCTGATTGCTCGGCTTTGAAGATAAGAATCTCCCATCCCAAACCAGACAACTGCCCACAGGTAGCCGAGAAGAAAGCCAAAGGGAGTGAATGATTAGCAGAGCTGGCAGGCAGTCCTGAGTCCGTGGGCATTGAGTGCCTGGGAGCTGTTTCCTAAGGAAAACTCACCTTGACCCTGCAGCTCATGGAGGTCCTTCACGTCCTGGCTGCTTCAAGATGAGGCTCCCCTCAGACCTGCCTTCCCCACCCCAATTCTCAAAGGTCCCACAGCTATTGTCACTTGTCTGGCTTGACATGCTGGAATGGGCAGGAAGGTCCGCAGGAATTTACTAAACGTGAATTTACTAAAATCTGTGAATTCTGAGTGCAGCAGGGCACATAAAAAATATGTCATAGTTCTTATCCTCAAAGAGCTTACAATTTAGTTGAAGGCACACAGTTCATACACACATATAGAGACACACATATATGCACACCAGAGACATGAGAACACTAGACTAACTCTCTTATAGAAATCAAGTGTTACATATGTAATTCAAAAAGCATATAAAGGTAGAATTAATTTTAATGAGATATTTAACCCGACGAGTCTAAAATGTCATTTCAACCTGTTGTTATAAGAACTATAAATTGAGTGTTTTATGTTCCTTATTTCATACTAAGCCTTTAAACTCCAGCATATATTTTATATTTACAACACATCCCAATTCAGACAAACCAAATTACAAGTGCTCCATAGCTGTGTATGGTTAGGACTGCCATATCGGATCGTGCCGATTGAGGAGAGAATGACGTGGTAAGTGAATTTCAGTTTTAGTGAAAAGAACAGTTCAGGGAGGACGTAGAAGTTTGATCAGAAATGGTATCTAGGGGAGCCACAGTATAAGCTTTTCAATGGCTGGGGGGTTTTAGTATGGTGCTTTCGCACCTTTTAATTTACTTCTTTTCTGTTTAGGAAGGCCTTTGTCGTCATCATCATCATCATCATCAGACAAGGATTGCAACTCTCCTTGCTGCAAGACAGAAATGCATCAGAGGAAGAGAGAAAGCCAGAGGCACAAGGTCAGAGACAGCACGTGTGTTCATGCTGGCATTTGACTTTATGAGGGTGGCAGAAGTACCCTTCTGTTGTGTTAGCCAATAGGAGTTAAGGGTTTACCAGGTTTTAAATCAGGTAATTAATACATATTGTCTACCAAGCCTCCAAGAGGCACACTGGAAGTTCAGCAAATTAAATTCCTTAATTTTGATGTGACAGACATCCAAAGGGTTATGTTTATTATTCCCACCCAACTTCCTCCTCTACCTTCAGCATCTCAAAATCTAGAATTCTCATGTACTCTGTCCAAGCCACTGTTTTAGGGCCCAAGAAACTAAATTCCATCTTATGATTATAGACACAGAGAATAAGAACTCAATGGGCCTGAAGGTCCTCATTCTTATTAGGATCTCAGCTTCATTTTGGATACGGTCTTCCAGTGGCATCAATGATGAGAGAGAATCATTGATCACCTGTCTCCTGTATGCCTTCTCCCCCCTGCTGGGGATTGAGCTGGCTACCTGGGAATGTACCCTGACCAAGAATCAAACTGTTACCTCCTGGTTCAGAGGTCAACCACTGAGCCACACCAGTCGGGCAGAGCCACACTTAATGAACTGTGGTATTTCTAATCCCTAACCTGTGCTGGATAAACCTTCATCCCAAACTAATACAACCTGCATTAGTTTTCTATTGCTGCATAACAAATTAACTTAAATATTGGAGCTTACACAACACAAATGTACTATCTCTCGGTTCCCATGGTCAGGAATCCAGTATGGGCTGGCTGAGTCCTCTGCTCATATCTCACCGAGATGTTGCCCAAGGCTGGGATTTCCATCTGAGGCTCAAGACCCTCTTGCAAGCTCACTGGATGTTGGCAAAATTCAGCTTCTTGAAGTTCTAAGACTCAGGCTTCCGTTTTCTTGCTGCCTGTGAGTCAAAGCCTGCTTTCAGCATAATTTGCTTGCATTTCCTTGCCACATGGCCCCCAGTAGGAAGTTCATGACATGGCTGCTTTTCATCAGGCCAACAGGTTGCCTCTCCTGGTGGCTCACCTTCTTGTAAAGACTTCACCTGACGAGGTCAGACCCACCCAGGACAACCTCCCTTTTCACTACTTTAAATTCAACTTATTATAATAGGAGGAAAGAGCTTAGATTCAGAAATCATCCTGTTTTTCAAGTGGTTTACTATATATTTATATTTCTGAAGTTCAGTGTTTTCAGCAAAGTGGACATAAATTATTATTAAATAAAAATAAGCTGCCTCAAAAGATTATTATGAGGGTTAATAATGACATAAAGAACCTGGCACACAGTAAGTGCTCAGTAAGTCATATCTATTTAATAAAGATAAAATAACAACAACAACAAAATAAATTCAACTGATGATAATCAAACTATGGAAATGATATTCCATTACATTCACTGGTCCCATTCACACTCAAGAAGAAGGGCTTATACAGAGTGTGTACACAAGGGGCAGGAGTCTCGGGGACCACTTTAGAATTCTGTTGACCACACCATCTAATCTTCCTTTCCATTCATTACTATAAGTTGCAATATAATTCTGTATGTCCGTTTGCATCTTTCTCATTATTGTATTGCTAATCCCTTTATAGGACCTGGAAAAAAGTAGCTGTTTAAGACTTATTTTAATGAATTAATTCATCCGTTGGTCATCTTCATTGAATTTGGAAGATCCCCTTAATTTATTACCTACCTGTTTACAAATAAATCTCCTTCACTGTGTGTTCACTTTAGTGAAATTCAGTTGAAAAGTTTTTCTCTTAGCATTGCTCCAAATATCTGGGGGTGAATTCTGTCTAAAGGTCTGGTCTCCTGTGTTTTAGACAGAGAGGGCCCCAATAGGAAATAGATGGCAACGCAAATTGGAATAGTTCAAGGAAAGCTTAAAGGGGTACTTCTTACATATATGTGAGCTGGGTGTAAGGTGATCACAAGGGGTAGTTGAGTAACAGATGGAGCTGTAACTGCCTTTAGGCCCCAAGGGACATGGTATGGGCAAGCACAATGTGGTGGCTTTCGCGGTGGCCTCTAAAAGTGTATTTCCAAGTCTTAACCCTCGAACCTGTGAACCTATGACCTTATTTGGCACAAGGGTCTTTGCAGATATAATTAAGGATTTCGAAATGAGGTCATTTTGGCTTTAAGGTAAGTTCTAAATCCAATGACATGTGACTTGATAAGAGAAAGGCAGAGGGAGATTTTTGACACAGAGAAGAAGACAATGTGAAGGTGGCAGAGATTGGAGTGATGCATTCACAAGACAAGGAATGCAGCAGTTACCAGAAGCTGGGAGAGAAACTGATTCTACCTTACAGCTTCTAGGAGGGACCAATGCTGCCCACACCTTGATTTGGGCCTTCTGGCCTCCATAATTGTGAGAGAGTAAGATAGTTGTTTTAAACCACAAATTTTGTGGTGACTTATTATGGCGGCCTAGGAAACTAATACTGATGGTGTCGTGGTGTTGGGGTACTGCCAGCCTGAGGTGACCCCAGAGACAAGAGACAAGAGAATAAAAATGCTAAATTCACTCTCTTCTCATCCTCCTGCTGGGCTCCTCATTGGCTTAGCATTGCCTGAAGCCGGAGAATAAGGGAGCACAATGATGTGCTACAGAACAGGGTAGTCTCCTGGGTGAGAGAGCAGAGGGAGGTGAAAGATGAGTGTGGGGGACAAATTAAAAACATACAGCATGATTCTCTTGAGGCTCCAGGTAGGGTAACCATAAGTCCCGATTTGTCTGGAGCAGTTAGGTTTTTACCTGTCATCCAGGTGCGGGAATTACTTTTGCCTCTTTTCCTTCTCAAGTATCCAGCTTTGAATACCACATTATATAGTCACATTGGGTATAGGTTAAACCCAGCTGCATCATTATTCAAATGGAGATAAGAGTTTGCTGTAGGGTATGTAAAGTGAAACAAGTCACCACATTCTTCACTATACCCTCTCTCCTGGTTGCCCTGTGGTCCTAACAATGCTTGACAGGTTTAAGGAGAAAAATTAAGACCTTATGAAGTTAACAAGAACATACCTACCTCCAAAACCTGGATCCTATATGCCCCATATTTTCTGGGGCTTTTCTTGCTTCATCTTGGAGATCTTTTCATGGCAGGACATACAGATCTCCCCTGTTCCTTTAAACTTTTGCATAGTAATCCATAATTTATTTAATAACTTCCTTATTGGCAACCATTTATTATTTTAAGTTCTTTATGGGAACAACTAGAGGCCCAGTGCACAAAAGTCATGCACAGGTCGGGTCCCTAGGCTTAGCCAGCGATCAGGGCCGATCAGGGCCTTCCTTCCCTGGCTGCCCACTACCGGCTGCCAGCAGGGGCCTTCCTTCATTCTACACCACTCCCCTCGTGGTCAGTGCACATCATAGCAAGTAATTGAACTCACGGTCTCCTGGTCGAACTCCTGAGGAGACACTTTGCATATAAGCTTTTTATATATATATAGATAGATGCTTCAGGGGCCATCCTTGTACATGCTCTTTGTGTGGATGTATGAGTATTTCTACAATATATACTGTATTAGAGTTCTCAGCTACAGACGAGACTCCATTCTGGCTAGTTTAGGAGAAAGAACTGTATTAAAATAAATGGGTTAGTTCACAGAATCATTAGGGACTAGAGAAAGAGATTCCACTTTAAATTTAAAGGACCATTGCCCAGAACTTCCCTGTCAAAATGGGCTTAGATTGCTGCTTCTGGCACTAACCCCAGAACTATGAGGCAAACCAACTTAATGATGAAAAACAGAGATTGACACCATTGCCAGTATTCTTGCTACAGAATAGAAAACCCAGGCAGAGCTCTTTTCTTTGCACTGCTCACTGTCTGGGTTGAAATTCTAAGTGGGTGTGTCTAATTGGTGAAATGCCTGTATCCCAGATAACTCCACAGGAGGCCAGAGATTAAAAACAAAAATATACCAGGAAGGCAAGCCTGGTAATACAGAAACTCATCAAAATGTTGGGAGGCCGCTTCGAAGATGTAGTTAGGCTTATGTGACAGATGTCCGCTGTGGCTAGCAAGAAGTGGAATTGTTTGCTGGAAGGATATATGCATCTAAATGATGGCACACTCTGCTACACTGACTTCCAGAAATTATAGGCCAATTTTACATTGCCACGTACAGTGTATGATCATTCGCTTTCCCTACATAGCTAGAGAATATGTAGGGAAAGCGAATGATCAGTGGTTCTCTCTCATCATTGATGTTTCTATCTCTCACTCGCACTCCTTCTTCTCTAAAATCAGTAAAAATATATTAAAGAAAATAAAAGGAACCCTGGGAAGAATATTTTTAACACATAAAAAAAAATCAGTATCCAGAATTTATGTATAGAGATATTCTAACACTGACAAACAAAATGCAATCTAAATAAAAATGGGCAAAAATATATAAGTGATCCACTGATGGGTTGCCTCCTGCATGCCCCCAACTGGGGACTGAGCCCGCAACCCAGGCATATGCCCTTGACCGAAATGGAACCCAGGACTCTTCAGTCTGCAGGCCAATGCAGTATCCACTGAGCCAAACTGACGAGGGCTGCCCCTTTTCTTTTATTTCTTTTTCTTATGTCTTTTAATTATGGGAAAGCTCAATAAAATGTGTAATCTTTTTAAGAATATTTTCCTGGCTCAAGAAAGTTTCATATCTTTTATTATAAAATATCTTCCTATATTTCCTTTAAAATAATTTGATAGTCTTATTGCTGATGTTTAACTTTTCAATCCATCTATAATTCTTTCCTTGTGTGTTTTCTGAGGTACAAACTAAGGGTTTTTCTCCCAAAATGGAGTCAGTTATTCCTCACATTAATTGAGGAGCCCTTTCTTAACATGTATTTAATCCTCACACTATATTTCTGTGTCCGGAGTGTCTATTACATTACACTATGTTGATTGATAGTCCAATGGTACTTGCTTGCTCCTACACCACAGCTTTAATTATAGAATATTTATAATGCAAGTTGGTAAAGCAATTTAATCCTCATGTGTAGAGGACAACTTTATATTCCTCTGGAACATGCTAAACAAATGAGATGACTAGGATATGACAAATCTCTGCTCTTAAGGAGACTGCCTTGAGTGGGTAAGGCAAAACTTCCTATGAGAGACAATGTGAGAAACAGGACAAAGAATGTATCATCAGCATGGAAAAAATAATAAGGCAGATTTAGATGAGGTGCTGAAGAGTTTCAGATCAAAAGAGTATGCGAGACTTTTCTGGAGAAATAATTCTTGGTGACAGTAGTGTTAAAGTTTAATGCCAGGTATAAGGTCACACTGTATAGTTAATATGTGACTGGTGATGGCTTTTTTCAAATTGCATGGAGTGTCCTTTGCAAAGGCACAAGTGTAGGATAGAGCAAATTAGGATCTAGTAAATTCCTGGTAGGGCTGGTGGTAGTTAAACAAGTAGCTATGTCTTGCTTTGGCTGGATTAGAAACCAAGAATAAGAAATGTGCTAGTGTTTAATGGAAATTTGGTTTATGGGAATTTGAAAAACTGTTATATGAAAGTACTGATTCTTACTTTATGTGGAAAATTTGAAACAATGCTGATCTATCCAAATTTTAAAAATATATGTATGATATTCTTATTACTGTAACCAGGTGAGAGAAGTGAATTATACCAGACATGTTTCACTTTGGTTGGAAAACAGAAGCACCTACTATTGCAATTTTGATTTGTAAGAAAGTAGTCTTTATTCCTCAAGTAAAAACCTGGAGAAACAGCCAATGCCGGTATGACTGCTGGACTCCACTCTCTTCCATGCCAGAGGCCAATCTTGGATTGCATTCTTGAACTCTCATGGCTTTTCTCCCACATTTATCTCTTCCCATGGTCATCTCCCCCCACCACATCAATCCCATCAGCATCCCTTTCTCAGCCCCCTCTCTCCTCATCTCCTCGGTGATTTGAGGTTCAAGGACAGGAGATGTACCAGCAGATGAGGGCCAAATGCTTTCCATGGCCATTACCTTCATTGGAGACCAAAGAGGATACAATGCACATGCCAGAGAGAACCTACAAGGAGGAAGGAAGAAGGGATGGACAATGTGCAGGTAGCCTGGGCCCTATCTCAGGGTGAGCTCTCTGGGAGCAGAAGAGCCTGCTCATCTTTCTCTGACTGCTCCACTTCTGGCAGCAATTGGTAGATGGGTCCTTCAGTGTTTGTAAAATATGGAGCTTCTTTGGATCCCATCAGCTTCAGCCTGGGTCTGTAACAATGATGCCAAAAGGAAAAAGCACCATAGATTCCCAACAGGCACAAAGCATTGATCATCACATGCCAGCAGAAGAAGGTGGTGACAAACATGATGTCACTGATGTCATCATCCTGCCATGGATAGCCGGTGACTGGTCTGTACAGAATAAAGCCTGCCTGCATCAGCCAGGAGCCCATCATCAGAAACAGAAAGGTCTCAATCATTGAGAGGTGAAATGTGTTGGGAGCCCACAGCTCAACAGTCAACACCAGGATCAGCAGGAACACCACCAGGATGAGTAGAGAATGAACCTGCAGTTCCACGCCTGTTGAATCTTGAACATGTGACACAAACAGTATCAGGAGCACGTAGAAGATGAGGACCAGGGCACCTTTTTCTAGGAACACACACCTCTGAGGCAGCAGGTTCTTGCTCGTGACATCTACACAGCCATTGAGGGTGAGGAGGATGAACATGGTGAGGTGCTGCCATTCTTTGGGATACATAAATCTCGGTGGCACTTCCCTGTTCATCAGCACCAACCCATCATCAAGACAGAAGATCACGTAAATTGTAAAGATGGAGCCACTCACTATTTTCAACCAACCTTGGTAGGATATTTTCCATAGCCCGGCCCATATTCTATTATTTCTTGGAGGACATGAAGGATACAGAAGAGAGTCATTTACTATGGTGGTCTTAAAGACCATTGCTGCCTGATACAGTCCATAAGAGAAAAGATACAGCCCTGGGTATACATGACCATTGAACTTTCCCATGAAATTACAGCTCTTTCTGATTTAGGAGTGAAGAGCAGAACTCAGAACCTTGCTGCCCTCCTCTCTTTTGAGGATCCCCTCAAGTGTTGGGCTGTATATAAAGAGCTAACTTCTACCTACTTTTATTATCTCTCTGCCCACTCTTCCCAGACAGAATGGAAATTTCTGGACAGAAGCCTACACTTTTGGTGAGATGGGTCTATTGTTTCATTCCATTCTAGTACACTGGGAACTAACTGACTTCTGCCAAAGAAGGGACATGACTATTTCCTGGTATGCACCTGTGAGAATGTGTGTTCTCATGAACTCTGAGTTTGGGCCTTTGAGATGTTTCTGGTTGCTGTCCCTCTCTCCCATGGCCTGATTATCCAGATGAAGTCTGGGTTATTCACAAATATTTACACATCTGTTAAGACTATATCTAAGGTAAGAGGTTTTCATTTAGAGGGGATGGTAGAGAATAAGGTGCATGCTCTGAATACGTAAATGGTTCTGGGTCTATTGTAGGAGGTACATGGAATAGGAGTTTCTCTGGGCCTGATCATTGTGTTAGGGGGGAGATAAAATGCATTACTCAGCATGAACCATGGTGACATCACATAGTCTTCATAACCATCTGTCCTCTTGGTGAAAAGCAGAACCATGGGGTAGACAGGCAACACCCATATGCTGATAGTGCTCCCAGTGGGGAGGAGGATATATAGCACTGTCTGAGCCCTTAGACTTATCTAGTTATCTCCCTTTTCTACATCTACTTATGTCAGAAAAACCAACCTATTCATATCCTTGAGGATGAAGGCATTTCTTATCTGTGGGACAATGGTGATTTGAGTGTGAAAATGCTATAAGAGAGATAAAACTTAAGATAGCTTGACAGAGCTTAGGATAGCTTTACAGAGGGACTTGCCTTCCTTATTCCATTTTAACTTCAACTTCCTTTTCCTTACACAAGTGTGGTATAGATTGACTACACATTCACTGTATTCATTTCCTTTGCTTCTTTTGTATGTGATAAATTATATTTCCCACTGTGCCTACAGTTAGATGCAGCCTTGTACATGAGTTCTAGCCAAAGGAGTATGAATGGAAGTGATATACATATACAGTATTACTTTCTGGCCTCCCCCATAAAAGTGTCCCTCATGTGCTCTTTTCTTCCCTCTTGTTTTATACAGAACATTACAGCTTATCTGAAAGTCACACTTGAGGATAGAGGAGCTCCAGGGTGGAAGGAACAGGTTTCCTGAACTGCTTCTTCTAAGAGCCTATGCACTCTTTAGGAACACTCATTTTGGACTATACATGATCAAGAACATTTTTGGTTAAGCAATGGAAATTTTTACACTTGTTTATTATAGCATCCAGTTTACCCAAGATATTGCAAAAATTAATGCATAGCTTATTGCAGAAAATTTTGGAAAAATCCATAAGCAAAAAAAATTAGAGGAAAACAAGCACTTGCCATTCCAAACCCAATGATAATTGCTGTTAACATTCTGTTGTAGAACCTCAGCTTTAGGAAGGCATGGTTTGAAATCGAAAAATAATGACAGGCAAATGAGAGACCAGGATTCAAGTCTAAATCCCCTCCTAATTAGCAGAGCTTTGATTTATCTATTAGAGAAAAGGAAGAGCTTTGGCATCTGTGTTCTCTAAAGAGATGGAGGAGTGGAGAAGAAAGGAGAAGAATAAAAAAGGGGGAAAGTAGGAGAGGAAAATGTGGGGGTTATTGCATAGAAAGGAGTGACTTTGGTACCCACAATTTTCCCTTTTTAGCTAGTGGTCAAAACGCTCAGAAAACTTCAAAGAGCTGAATGCTTAGGGAGAGGAGATACAAAGGGAAGTCTGAGTATGACCCTGTGACAGAGTGGGCCGTGAAGGAGAAAGTCCTGGGACTCTCTTTGGTTCTTGTCTTTGTTCTGGGAAATTTCTGAGCTGCTTTGAGGAGAGATGGCTTCTGTGCAGCAAAGTCCATTGCTCCACAAAGAGCCCAGGCATGTTTTTGAGTAGCCCAGTTCTACCTACAATGAACTGAAGGTATCAGAAGTGGCTGTAGCCTCGCCGGTTTGGTTCAGTGGATAGAGCATTGGCCTGCAGACTGAAGGATCCTAGGTTTGATTCCAGTCAAGGGCATATGGCTGGGTTGCAGGCTTGATCCCCAGTAGGAGGTGTGTAAGAGGCAGCCGATCAATGATTCTCTCTCATCATTGATGTTTCTATCCCTCTCACCCTCTCCCTTCCTCTCTGATATATATACACTGAGTGACCAGATTATTATGATCTCTGGACACATAATAATCTGTCCACTCAGTGTTTGTGTGTGTGTGTGTGTGTGTGTGTGTGTGTGTGTGTGTGTATTAGAGGCCTGGTGCATGAATTCTTGCATGGGTGGGGTCCAGCCAGCCTGGCCAGGGGGAGGGGACATGGGCAGTTGGCCGCCTGCCTGCTAATCGAACTCCTGGTAGAGAGGACAATTTGCATATTAGCCTTTTATTATATAGGATTATATAGGATATACACTGAGTGGCCAGATTATTATGCGTTCTGAGAGCATAATAATCTGGCCACTCAGTATATATATATATATGTAATGTATTAATTTTAAAAAAAAGAAGTGGCTGTTTTCGATCACTAGTTATGTTACTTCCAGATGTCATAGCTGTGGGTCTTAAGGACGTAGTGGATATTGAGGGAAGTACATTTACTTCCTGACCACCACATTTGTCTCCACCTTCTGACTATTCCTGGCATCTGTGAGACAGTGGCCAGAGGAGGAGAGAGAACAGTAGTGCTGATCCAGCAGTGATGCAAAGTTGAAAATGGCACAGATGAGGACAAGTAGCCCCACTTAAGATCCCATTCAGGATGCTCAGGCCCCCACCTTGGCCACACACCACCACTACATGTTGTTCATTGAAACATGAACATCCTGACCTCAACTTTGAAGGTAGGAATCACCCACCCCAAACCAGACACTGCCCACAAGTAGCCAAGAAGAAAGCCAAAGGGGGTGAATGATTAGAAGAGCTGGCAGACAGTCCTGAGTCTGTGGGCACCGAGTGCCTGGGAAGCTGTTTCTTAAGGAAAACTCAGCTTGACCACAAAAGCCCATGGAGGTCCTTCATGGCCTGGCTGCTCCACAGTGAGGCTCCCACGCGCTCCCCGCAGCCCCCGCCCCGCCTCGCATTCTTGAGAGTCCCCAGGCACAGCCACTGCCCATTGTCTGGCATCAAATGTTAGAATGAGCAAGAAGGAATTTAATAAACAGGAATTTACTAAATACTGTGAAATAATCTTGTCCTTACAAAGCTTACAATACAATTAAAAGCATAATATATACATGCACACACACATACACACACATAAAATATAGAAATGTGTGGTAATTGGAGAATTATTTTGAATTAAAGAATGTCATGCTGAGTGACATATAGATTGCATTTTAGAAGCTTTCAATGACAGGAGTTGTTCATGGGGGAGATTCAGTGTTAATGAGAAACATCCCTAGATATGTTCTAGATTGCCAGTAACTCAGGGAAGGTCCTTCAAAAGCTTTTATATCAACTGTAAAGAAATCTTTTATTTCTTGTTTCAGGACAGACAGACATGGCTACAAATCCAGTGCTGTGTTGTATGGATAGTAGAGAGACAGAACTAATCCCCCAGTCTCTAATGCTAAGTCAGGGGCACTTGTGGGAGAAGGTGTGGGACTCTGAGATTGGGGTGGGGAAACAGGTAAGGCTGAGAACTCTGAACTACCCAGTTCCAATGAACCTCCCTTTCTGACAGAAGAAATCCTTTCTTCAGCTGAGAGAAAAGGTCTTCCTCTGTAGAAATACCTTTCAATAATTGCACCTGGGAGAGTTCTGTCACCAGAGGACACCAGTCTTTGTAGGATTCACTCCCACCACCCCTATTACCTCCATGTCCATAACAAGAGTAGATCCCAGAACTAGCCTAGACAAGGATGTGCAAGACCTGAGGTGGGAGAGGAAATCCATACACCAAAAGAATTATAAGACCTCACCAGTCAGTCTTGGAAAGAGTGTGGGGAGCATAGATGTGAATGAATTAGAAAGTGTTTGACCATTAGCATGAAATGGAAAAGGTGAGCTGCATTTATCAATGAGTTTATCCTCCTGAGATTCTAGGGTCAGTATGTGGCTTGAGCATCTTGGAATAGTCTACTAGGTTGGCCCTTTGAAACCTAGGTGGACTCAAGGCAGTCTACAGTCAATGAAGTTGATCCATTGCAATTTCCAGGCAAACTCTGGATTAGCACTGCCAAACAGAACTCTCTGCAAAGATGGAAATTTTCTATAATCTGCCCTGTCTTGTATGGTAACTTCTAGCCATCTTTGGCTACTGAGCATTTGAAATGTGACTAGTGCAAGTAGGGAACTGGATTCTTAATTGTAACTAATTTAAATTTATTAGCCATGTGGATAGTGGCCATCCTATCTAATAAAAGAATGATATGCAAATTAACCACCACTCTGCTATACCCACCAGGCATGCCCACTAGCCAATCAGGAGTGAGTATGAAAATTAACCCAACCAAGATGGCTTCGGCCACAGAGAGAGCAGGAGGGAGGCTTGGGTTTCCTCGGCAATGGAGGAAGCCAAGCTTTCTGCACACCCTGACCAGCCCAGAGATCCACTTCAAGCTACAAAGTTTCAATTATAAAAGAGAAATAAATCCCAATAAAAATGGCGGCAGTCATGGAACTGGAAAGAGCAGAAGGCTTGAGTTGCCCCTGGTGGTGGAGGAAGCCTAGCTTTCCACACACTCTGACAGGCCTAGGCCTCCACTCAAGGCTACAAAGTTTTAATGATAGAAGATAAATAAATCCCAACAAAAATGGCTGTAGCCACAGAGCAAGCAGGAGTCTTGGCTCCGCTCAGTGCTACAACATTTTAATTATAGAAGAAAAATAAATTCCAGATACCAGGGCCTCCACTTAGGTCACTGGGGCATGTGGCCAGCCTATAAACCACCACAGGCCCCTTGCCCAGACTGCCTCACACCCCAAGGGAATCCCCACCCTGATCTGGGACACGCTTCAGGACAAACCAGCTGGCCCCCACCCATGCACCAGGCCTCTAGCTTATCTAATAAAAGAGTAATTTGCAAATTGACCATCACTTCAACACACAAGATAGCTGTCCCCATGTGGACACAAGATGGCCACCACAAGATGGCCAGTAGGGAAAGGCACATAGCAGGGACCAGGCCTGCAAGGGAGGGCAGTTGTGGGGCAATTAGGCCAGCAAGGAAGGACAGTTGGGAGGGACCAGGCCTGCAAGGCAGGACAGTTGGGGGCAATCAAGTCTGCAGGGGAGGGCAATTAGGGGTGACCAGGCTGGCAGAGGAGGGAAGTTAGGGGCAAACAGGCTGGCAGGGGAGCAGTTAGGCATTAATAAGGCTGTCAGGGGCGTGGTTAGGGGGTGATCAGGCTGGCAAGCAGAAGTGATTAGGGGCAATCTGGAAAGCAGGCAGGTGAGCAGTTGGGAGCCAGCAGTCCTGGATTGTGAGAGGGATGTCTGGCAGTCAGATATCCCTTAAGGGGTCCCAGATTGGAGAGAGTGCAGGCTGTGCTGAGGGACACACACCCCCATGCACAAATTTCGTGCACTGGGCCTCTAGTGCCTTATAATCAGCATATAGTTTGACTTTGTATTTTAACCTGTTCTGAAAATCTGTGTGATTTTGACAGGGAAAACTTACACTATTTGCATTTATTATAACCATTAATGTATTTAGACTTACTTTTCACATTTTATTTTATGCTTCCCTGTTCCCCATTTTGGTTCTGAATCCAGTTCCTTCTTTAAAAATACTTCTGCCAGAATGAGTAAGTTACATTTACTAGGAATTAAAATTAAAACAAAGAAATGTCTATTAGAATAGAAGGTTATGGGAACTTGAGATGGGTGATCCATTGGTTTCTGTGTTCTCCAACTTTCCTCACCCCTCCCATTCTAGCTTTGTAGAACTTTACAAACAATCCTGCTAAACCTTGGAATCTTGACATCCATGTAGACATGTCACACAGGCCAAACTGTCTTTGGGTTCTCATAGCTCCAACAGTTTATGTGACAACCTCTATTCTTTCGCTCCTCAAGTAAATGAATTTTTATATATGAAACTTAATAAAAACCACCGCTGCCTCATTCAGAGCGGCACCAGCCAGTGCAGCAGTTAGTGCTCAGTGTGTCTTTTTCCTGCTAAGAAAGACTAGAACATTTTGAAGTATCCTAAGAAACAACAGAGTGAAGTGATTAGTAGTACAGACTCTAGGAACATTCAGCCATGGGTGGAATCTCAGCTTCATCACCTTTGCCTTCAATAGTTGTAAGATCTCAGTTCAGAAACTTAATTTCTCCAAGCCCCATTTCCCTCATAAGTAATATGGGGTCAATAATAGTATCACCTCAGAGGGTTACTGTGAGGATTAGAAGAGAGAACCCCAGTAAAAATAGCATAATTCTCAGTGTACAGGGAGAACTCAGGAAATGGGAGCTGATATTGTTAATAGTTATCTTAGTCTACACCCAGGAGTCTAGACAAGACTGTTTTCACATAAATTGTTGCTTCCGGGAGAGCAACAATTATTACAAGTCATTCATTTGTGGAAAATGAATGACTTGTAATAGGTAAGTGTGTAGATTGTTGTGTGTAGATTGAGCACTCCTCGAAGACACATGATATCTCTAAGGGCATAATCTACTTCTGTGGGTATTCTTAGCAACCCCAAAGATGACAGCAGATTTCATTTATGTACAGAGATCAGGGGCTTCAAGGGGCGCTCCAGGTACTGGCCTTGTACTGGCAACCTCTGCCCTGTTTTTATGTTTCATCTGCAGTTGCTGCATTAAGAAGGCATGGCCTTAATGAAATATTCAGTCCTGAATCTTTTCATGTTTCAAATTAACTTTAATGAGCAAACAGGGAAAGATCAAGAGACCTGCAACTGGGACTTAGGAGGAACTTTGAAGCAGAAGCCAGGATGGGATGGATAGCTGCCCTCTGGAGACAGGCCAGCATTTGCTTTTGATTGCAGCGAACTCTCAGATCTTGTTCATCTGAACAGCAAACAAGGGGGCTCAGGTACCAGATACCTGAGATTTCATCTTTTGTAACACCTCTGTGTTCCTCACTCAACAAATGTGTTGAGTACCTACTGTGAGCAAGAAACTTGCTCTCCTGCTGCTCTTATATGCATTGAGTCATACCATTAGTGCCCTCAAGGATTTTATATTCTGCTAGAGCAGTGGTTCTCAACCTTTCTAATGCTGCGACCATTTAATACAGTTCCTCGTGTTGTGGTGAATCGTAATATAAATATCTGTGTTTTCTGATGGTCTTAGGTGACCCTGCTAGTGGTTCTCAAACTGTGGGTCACTGCTGTAGAGCCTAAGACCATCAGAAAACAGGTCACGACCCACAGGTTGAGAACCGCTGTGCTAGAGGAAATGAGATGAACACAAACAGGCACATTAGAAGGGGAACTGAATGTTACAACAGAGGCACAAAGTTCCAGGAACAGTTGTTTCTACCTTGGAGGGAACCACGCTGCTGTATGTCGGAAGTTAGATGGGAGCTGCCCTTTTAGGAATAGTAGGATCTGCACAGCTAGAGGTGAGCAGTGATCTTTCAGGTGGAGCACAGCATGAGCAAAGGTAGGGAAGTCTGGGGAATGTTCTGGAAATAGTGAGTTGTACCTCCCTGTCTTCAGTGTTTTCATAAGAAAATGTCTTAATTTGAGTTCAGTTTCCTCATGGGGCTAGTTCTGTCTACTCAGAATAATTGTGAAAAATGAATAGGTAAGTATGTAGATTGTTGTATTGATTGTGCTGGAATAATGGTAATTTGGGTCTCTCATGCCTGTTTTTGTTTCTTCACCTTACTCTAGTCCCTAAATGATGAGAAGTAGAGCTTTAGGAACTTGAGGGGAAAAAAAAAGTGTGTGGGGGGGAGAGTGCTGCATGTCAATACTGATGTTAAATAAGGAAGTCTGGGATTGCCACCTGCAGGCCCCAGCAGAGCCAATTCTCTCCTGCCATAAAAGGGACTTAATCCTCAATAGAACTGGTCCTGGGCTAACTGTCACATTGTTCCTGTCCTTGTCACAAACTCTTGGGTGCCATGGTCATCTTTCCCAAGTGTCCTGTTCCATCAACATCACCAAGATCTCTTCTTTTGAAGACTTTTCTTTCATTGCTTCCCCAGTTTTCTGGTTGAAGAAGAAGCTTGTCCAGAAAGCTTAAGATCTCAGGAACTTAAGAATTCATCAGATGGTTTTTTTCCTTAGCAGAGTTGGTCTTCTGAACTTGTCTCAAGAGTGTTGGGTCTCATTTTGGAGCCATTTATTGTCATGTTTCATTTTTGGTATTTAATTCAACAATTGTTTTCTGTTACAGGATCTTAACTGCAATGTATCCTTTGGTCTTTGAGTATCAACTGTGGCTTCAAAGGCTAGTAGTAAAACAGTTAGTGGCAAAACCCCAGTGTCGTTCCAAGGTGGTGGGGGGCGTGTGGCTGGAGCCTCTGTGTGAGACTTCCAAAGGGGAGGCCTGGAGCTGTGCTGCCAGCCTTAGTTTGTCACCTAGCCCTAGTCCATGGAAGAAGCTGAGGTTGACAAGAGATTGGAAACTGGGATTTCTTTGAAGAGAATTGTCAGTGCCTGTGTGCTCTCGGTTCTCCATCCCCACTGGCTTGAGGGAGGCATGAGGTGCAGTCCCCTCATCTAGAGCCAAGTGACATGGCTTCAAGGGTGCCATGTGGAAAGCAGGATGTGTGTTCTCTGGAGGGATGGAGAGGCTGTGTCTGGCTCTCACCTGGGAATCTACTGGCAGAGGCTATCATGGGGCTGCACCTGCCTGGTGCAGAGCGGGGAGAGGTGACCCGATGGTGGGGAGATGTGGGCTCATGACAGAGGACAATGGCGGTTGTCTTCAGGGTTTGCATAGGAAGCCAACAGGACAGAGCTTCCTCTAAGGTTCTTCCCCCAGAAGAACCCCTGGAGGGCTGAAGGAACCTAAGGGTTGAGAGGAGGGTTCAAATATGGAAGTCACCTTGGTTTGTTCAAAAGACCATTAGAGGATAGGAATTGAGGCATGAATATAAACAACATTGTTTTTGTTTTTTTTTGAGATTTCTAAGTAAAGGGAAGCAGAGTAATGTGGTAGTATGCAAAGCACTAGCACACCGCTAAGCACATAGAAAGGGCTCAATAAATGTTGGCCGAAGAAGGACTTGATGAGTCATGGGTTGTGCTCAGTAAATGTTGGCCTACTGAATACATGTGAACAAGAACTGTAGGCATAAAGACTGGTCAGGAAAGGCTTCTAGAAGTCTTCTTTTGAGTCCTAAATGATAGCATTAGAAGAGGAGCATCGGAGGGAGAGGATGTTTCAGGCATGAGCCAACGCACCAAGATGGGGAGAAATTGCAGGAGGGGCAGCATGCCTGCCAAGCCTCAGAACTTTTGGGGGAGCAAACCAGGCTTAAATAGAGACAGCTGGTGATAAGACTGACAGAAGACCTTGAGTGCTAGACTGTAGCATTTATTTTGGGTCTGATAATTCAGTAGGGAGCCAGGGATATTGAGCCATCAGGGACATAATGGGAATATAGCATTCATTGTATTCTTCAGACTATGTGCTGTGTTTCTATTCCAAGCTTTGAAATTGAGCCAGTTATAACTCGTGCTCCAGACAATCTAATGAGAAGCACATGTTTTTATACGAAATCCAACCTTCAGTCTCTTCCCTGAGTTAGAACAATCCTGGGAATAAAATTCTGAGGATAAAGATTGATAGGAAATTGGAACTCATGTTGGGGACTTAAGGAGGGTGGGAAAAGGGGGTTCTCCTGAATGAGGTCATTGGATGCTGGCTTGAAAACAGACTGTTTGTGCAGAAATACAGGCACCATTTTTTCAGCTGGCTATTAGGAGCAGGCTTTCATGTCTCAGGCCTGTAAGCCTTAACAATGCCTCTC
Source organism: Lasiurus cinereus (assembly GCA_011751065.1). Lineage (NCBI taxonomy): Eukaryota > Metazoa > Chordata > Mammalia > Chiroptera > Vespertilionidae > Lasiurus > Lasiurus cinereus. The sequence goes on along the minus strand of JAAGEH010000042.1, from coordinate 20,582,361 downwards.
TCATTTCCACAAATCAGGGTGGCAAAATAGTCACCCAGCTGGATATTTTAGAGTTAGGGTGATTCATCTGGTCACATATAGTATTGAGATTCTGACCAGTCTGGTTACCCAGGGAGATGCATGGTGAGTGTGGATCTGAGAGGGCAAGCACCAGGCTTTGGCCCCATGGGACCTGGGTTTGAATTCCCATCTTTCCCCTTCTGGCTATGAGACCTTTGACAAGTCCCTGAGCCTTGATTACTTACCTGGCAAATGGGGGTGATAGCTCCAGAGTTTGTTGCATAAGATGAATGTCTATTATTGCCATTCATTCTGTAAATGCCATTCAGTTCTGGCTAGTCAATAGTGCTGGGTAATTGGAGAACAATGGGAGAAAAGTAACAATACATTCTGGCAGGAACATGACAATTCAGCTAGCGAAGCCCCTTTAGCCCCAGATTATAGTCCACTCTGGCAATCCTGTTTTGGTTACGTGTTCCAGTTTATAAGGAAAACTCTTAACAGGAGATTGTAGCCATTTCTGAATTCTTTTGATTATTAGATTATGACTCAATATCCCTTTTGATCCTGGGGCTATTTACACAGAGCAATTGGGCAAGTACATAGCTGGAAGGAATGAGTAGGCAATGGAAATGTCAACCAGTGACTTTGAGCTCTCAGAACGATAGCTTTCTCTTAGGTTGTTAACTGCTGGCTGGGATGATGGAGATTCCAGCTGTTTCCATGGGGGTCAGGGCCTGGCTTGCCCCCATTCTACCATGGAAAAGATTCTGGGCCAGCTATACTTAGGCAGCCACAGAAATTCAACATGGCCCGTGAGGGGCATAGTTCTGACCAGGAATGAAAGGTATTGTCCTAACTACACTGCCAGGGTGGCAAATAGGCCTTTTGTTCCAGAAATTTGGATCTTCCTTATCTCTCAGGAGGGTGGATAGCTCTCTTTTTGTTTTGAAAATGCAGATCCTGCCTGGTGGTACAGAAACTATTGCAGCAGAAGTGGGGCAGGATGGACCCTTTCTTCAGGAAGTGAAAGAGCCAGGGACCTTGGATAAAATCCCAGGGTTTGAGACAAGCATGAGACTCAGAGGTGTCTGGAAGTAGATGCACTCACTCCCCTGAGCAACACTAAAGAGGAGACAGCAGGGGTCTGATAGGATTGAATGGAGAGACAAGGTCCCAGGGCCACGCAAGGAGCACGTGACTGAGGTCTCACGGAGTGACAATGAGGGTCGTGGCTTAGAGCGGCCTCCTCCTGTAGACCCTGCTGGTGTGAGCAGGGACTAGGCTGGGGCAACCCGTTTACCCACTGAGCTGCAGCCCCAGAGACGGAGCGTCACTCCCCTTGGAGCTAGAGGAGAGGGAATCGTTGCTGTATTAACAGCACGCACTCTCTTGCATGCCTGTCATTTTCTGAGTGGCTTGAGTAGAAATTTATTGTCTCCAAGGTTTGGAGGTGAGGAATCTGAGATTAGGGGGTCAGTAGAATTGGTTCCTTCTGCAGCTGAAAGGAATTCTGTTCCATTGCCTCTCCCTGAGCTTCTGGCAGTTGGCTGATAGTCCTTGACATTCCTTGGCTTCCAGAAGCATCATTGAATCTCTGCATCTTCATATGGTGTTCGTGTCTGCCCTGATTTCCGCTTTATTTATTTATTTATTTATTTTAAATATATTTTATTGATTTTTCACAGAGAGGAAGGGAGAGGGATAGAAAGTTAGAAACATCGATGAGAGAATCAATCAGCCACCTCCTGCACGCCCCCTACTGGGGATGTGCCCGCAACCAATGTACATGCCCTTGCCCGGAATGGAACCTGGGATTCTTCAGTCCACAGGCCAACGCTCTATCCACTGAGCCAAACCGGTTTTGGCTGATTTCCACTTTTTAGAAGGATGTGAATCATATTGGATTAGATATCTACCCTACTCTAGTGTGCCTCATTTTAACATAGATAATTACAACTGTAATGCCCCTATTTCAAATAAGGTCACATTCTGAAGTGCTGGAGGTTAGGACTTAACATATAAACGGACAGCACAGTTCAGCCCATACCGAGGACAATCCACACAAGCAGGACCAGCTGACACACATGGTTAAAGAAAACACCTCAAGAATGTGCCCTAGAGGAATCTAAACAAGACTCATTACTCACTCAAACTCAGTTGTCACAGGAAAGGAGCCTCCTTCACCTAACAAGGCTGTTTTGAGGGTCAGAGATGATGTAGAGAAAACTTAGGAAACTAAAAAACATGAATTTTCATTTTTATTACAACTCCCATCTATTGAGGGCTGTGCTACACTCTATCACATTCCATTCTTACCATAACCCTATGTGGTGAATATCTGCATTTGAGGCGTAGGGAGACAAAGACTTAGATAGGTTCAGTCATTTGACCAAAGGACTCGTAAGTGGCAAAGCTAGAACTGTAACTTTGGGCTGCCAGGGTCCAAAATCTGAGCCTTTACTTATTCTGAATATCTCTGGTATTAGAGCTGAGTTCTGGGCAGTAGTGAGGCTGGGGAAAAGGCAAAAGAAGGAGGATATGCTTTATACTAAGGAGGACACACCAATCTGTTGAGCCCTATAGATGGAGATTTAATATAAAAGCAAGTAAGCATGGTATTAGAGGATGGGGGTGGAGGAAATAAAAATATGAATAAAACCTAGTCCATGCCCTGGAGCCGGTGGGAAAGATATGGAGGGAAAGGAATCTCTGACCTGGAGTGAGCTTGGGGAGGGGGCTCTGGAAGGGAGCAGAGGCAACAGGGGGCAGGTGACTTTGACCTCACTTGGAATGTGCCCAGGGTATGGACTCTGTTTTGAATCCCAACTCTCATAAGTTGTGTGGCCTTGAACAAGTTACTTACAATCTGGAAAACTCTGTATTTTAAAATGGAAATTTTTACTTGCCTTCTGAACGGCCACCTGTCTCCTCTTTCTCCCTAAAAGACCCTGTTTTTTATTTTGCTAGTTACCCCCTCACCCCCTTGTGTATCAAAGGAGGTTGGCCTGGGCACCAGCCATGTTTGCAGGGACCAAAGCAGGCTGACCCCACTGGTGGTTGGTTCCCTTGCTGTTGATGGGGCTGCACTACCTCTGGAGTTCTTAAGTTAGAGAATAAATTTCCTCAAGCCTAAGCCAGTGGAATCAGAGTTTTATATTTGCAGCCAAAAACATCCAAAATGACTTATTACCTGATAGATTTGTGTGGAATAAATGAAACATTCCTATAAAGCGTTTGGCACTGTGAAATGTTAACAATTATTAATATAGGATGCTTTATTATGGAATTATATAGGGCTTTCTTCTTTACTAATATGTATCATGTTTCTCCGAATACATATGAGAACATTTTTGGCCAGAACACAAGCTTCTGCTTCGTTGGTGCCCAACTCAGTTGCCAAGAAAAATGCATAGTAGGTATTTACTATCTATTTCATAGTGTGTGTGTATATGTATGTGTGTGTGTGAATTTCCCTCTAAGTATAACTCTGATGGACAGTCTAATCCAGCTGCCCTTGTGAGTTGGTTGGAGACTGTGACCCAATAAAAATTTTCATTTTGCCACTGAAAGTGAGTTCCAAGAGAATGTACTCTAAGTCGTTTGAAAAATGACTGGAAGGCACTAGAACCCCAGGCTCTCGGGGCTGGAAGGACTTGGGAACCATGTGGTCCATTGTCTTCATTTTCCACTGAGCCCACAGAGGCCAGGCCAAGACTGGAGCACAGCCTCCGGACTCCTGCTTCAGTCCCTTTCCTTTTTGTCATTACTTTTTCCACAGTCATCTTCCCTTACAGTCTCTCCCCAGAGGTTGGGCTGTCGGGAATCCATGGGAACTTGTGGGATTCCGTGAGAATTTGTGGGAATCCACTTCGTACCAAGGTCGTTCTGCAGAGTCGCTGCCAGGGACCAGGTGGCCTGGCATGAGATCTGAGACTCGGCATCCTTTGTTGACTGCAAACATCATCCCTGAAGGGTCACAAAGGGCCAGTTATGGGGAAGAGGCCTCTCCCTGTCCAAGCACTGGCCAGTGTCTAGTGTGCAGGGCTGGTGAAAGGGTACCATCCAGGTCAGTGCAAAGGAGAGCACACACAGCACCGACGGGCTGAGTGACACTATCCATTCCAGGGAGCTCTTGAAAGACTTTTCCAGTGTGCCCTAGGCTGGCTCTGCACATGGCCTACCCTCACCCTCACTCACCCACCACATTCACAGCTTTGTTCACACCATTGTCCATATCTGGATGCTCCTACCTATTCTCATCTGCTCCCATCCCCAAGTTGTTAGTGCAATTTAAATTTCAGTGCAAATATGAAATTAACCAAGAATTAACCACACACTCCTCTATGTTCCCATCATACTTGGTCTATCCCATCATCATCAAATTTAATCCAAGATGATTTTAGTAGGATCTTTGCTGTTAGATCTGTGTTCCCCAAACTTTAAGTGCATACTAATCACTTAGAGATCTTGGTAAAACAGAGATTTAGATTCGGTTGATCTAGCCTGGGACCGAGGAGTCTGTAGTGGACACCGCTGGCCTATGGGCCACACTTTGAATAGCAAGATATTAATATAGGAGAAGGGTGTAAGTACTATATAAATGAACTAAAGTGAAACAGAGCTAGGTAAGGGCCTGCTATGTGCTGTCTCATGCTGACCAGAGATGCAAGCAGACCACAGGGAGCTTCTGGAACAAAGGAAATTCCTGTAAAGATTAATAGTCCAACTGGAGTGGCTCAGTGATTGAGCATCAACCTATGAACCAGGAGGTGGTGGGCTCAATCCCCAATGTGGGGCATGCAGGAGGCAGCCTATCAATGATTCTCTCTCATCATTGATGTTTCTATCTCTCTCTCCTTTCCTCTCTGAAATCAATTACACACACACACACACACACACACACACACACACACACACATAGTAGCTATGAGTATATAGCTACTTACCCATACTTCTTATTTACCCATACCATAAGGGAAATAGACCTCAAAATATACCTTGTAAAGGTTAAAGTTAATCCCAACGTTTTGTTCCATTCTCTATTTCTCCATACCAGCAGTCTTCCATAGAAACTACAAGCAGATATAGCTCAGCTTGTAGAGACAGTTAAGGTGTCTCTTCCTTCTCTTGTAAGGAGAGTCGGCCACTCTGTTGGTGGAGTGGCTTTTCTTGCTTATCCTCTCTGCTCGAGAAACTTGCTTCCTTTTACCTCTTGTCTGTCTGGCTCACATCTTGAATTCTTTCCTACTTGAAGCCAAGAACCCTCTTGGCTCAGGGCCGGATTCTCCCCTAGGGACTCAACATTGGTACTGCTTTTGAGTTGCCTGAGAGCAGGTGCCATATCTTATTCATCTTTTTAACACCACCTTATAGCACAATGTCTGGCTGATTATAGGGGGTTAACACACATTTGTTGAAGTGGCTAAGTTACTGGTGTTGCCTTTAAATGTGAATATGTGATCTGGACAGTATTAGAAAACTGTTGTAGCTGGGATGGCAGAAAGTGAGGTGGTGCAGAACTTGGGGGTCATGGGAAGGCAGGATAAATCCTGAGTTGAACCAAGACCTCAGCAGAAACTCAATTTTATCCGTCTCTTTAGGTTCTGAAGGACTGATTGGCACTAATACATAAACCAGATGGCCAATTTACCCACTAATGTTAGAGGCCATCTCTTTCCAGTGACTGAGTTGCTCATGCCTGCTAATGAGACACCTCCATCAACCATCCACACTCCCCCACTGGTGCCCCACCCCCACCCTTTTTGCTGGATCAAAGTAGCTAGAGATAATTTAGCTCAGAACATTGACTCTGAACACAGGTGACTAAATGAACGTGTGGAGAAAATAAAGCAGATAAAGGAAAAGCTTGAGAAATTGTCCCTGTTCCAAAAAGATTTCACTTCTATAACAGAGTGCTCATTTTCTCCCCCATAGTCTTTCTCCTTGGATGGCACTGTGTTTCCAGACTCCATGTTTTTTGTTTGTTTGTTTGTTTTTTAATATATATATATTTATTGATTTCAAAGAGAAAGAAAGAGGAAGAGAGAGAGATAGAAACATCAATGATGAGAGAGAACCATTGATCAACTGCCTCCTGCACACCCACTATGGGGATCGGGATGTGTCTTTGACCAGAATCAAACCCGGGACCCTTTCGTCCGTAGGCTGAGGCTCTATCCACTGAGCCAAACCAGCGAGGGCTCCAGACTTCATGTTGACCAGCCAGTCCTCCTTCAGCCAACACATCCTTCCACCAGGAAGCCCAGCTTCAACATAACTGATTCGCTCACAGCTCTTTCTAGCAGGGCCTAGTCTTGAAGACACATCCAAGTGGGCATTTTCATGGCAGGCAGCATGTATGTGGCACCTAGAATCTCTTAGGGTGGGGATGCTTCTGCAGAAAGTATTCCGTTTATTTGACACTGACTCCCCTTGTCCCCCACTTCTGGGGTCCCCTCTTTTGGCTTCTTCTCTTGATAATTCCATTGAGGCATTGGGAGAGTGGGACAGATTGAAATCTAGTCAGTGGGAAGGCCAGAAAGCTGGGCTCTCCTGCAGCCGAGAGCTGGCTGGGAAGGGGAGCTCACAGTCTTGGTCCACTTACATGTTTGCCTTATGCTGACTGAGCTGGGGTTTTCTTGTATCTTTCGTGGACAACCAGCATGTGATTCTCTCAGCATCACAACTAAGCCACCAGCCATGTCACATCCTGTGAGTCACTTCTCTTTGGACTTGAGTTTCAAATAGGCCCTATGGTCTCATCCAGCCCTAAGATGACCAACTTAAAGTAATTTATATTTATAACCTGCTTTAAAATACAACATTTTATGGAATCCTACAATTCCATATTTATCTATGAGGAGAATGAATCTTAGAGAAGAGAAGCACCTCATCTTGAATCATCCACCTAGCAAACTAGGCAACTTAGGTCTCAAACACAGATCAAACGTCTCATTTTCTTAATCATTGATTGATTATGTCTCCTGGGACCTGGACAAGGAGAATTTTTTTTTTAACTTATCTGGCTCCTATGCGCGCTCTCTCTCTCTCTCTCTCTCTCTCTCTCTCTCTCTCTCTCTCTCTCTCTTTCTCTCTTTTTGCCTCTCCCATTTTAGGAGCTGGGCTACTTTTACCCTCTTTGCCTTCTTTCTGCTGAGTTCCCCATGTTCTCTTTCAGCCTTCATCTCTCTTTCTCCCCTCCACCTTTCCTTCCTTCTCCCTCTAGCAATGTTTACCAAGAAAGGTTGGCATGCATGCGGAGAAAGGGGGCAGGGAGGGAGAAGGAAGAAAAGGTGGAGGGGAGAAAGAGAGATGAAGACTGAAAGAGAACATGGGGAATTTTGTAAAGATGTCTTCCCACACTCCTGGGTGAATCTGTGGGTCAGTAAGGGCAGGAAGATGGTGTCCAGGTACAGCCTAAGGACCAGGGTGGTGTTTCCTAGTCTAGTGCAGTGGCTTCAAGTATCAAGTAAAGGATGGCTGGCCTACATTGGAATCACCAGTGGTGGGAGACACGTATGATTCCAAATGCAGAGACTTTATTCATTAGCATCAGGGTGAAAACAGTACTCTTGTATTTTACAAAAGCTCTCCTGAGGTGATTATGATGAGTGGCAAGGTTCATACTTGTGTCCATAAGGTCCTGCCCTAGCAGTGACTCAGTGAGTAGCCCAGTGCCCACAGGAGTTTCAAGAGGGTCACCTAAGGTAGAGGTCTTTCTTGTAGGTCATGGAACATCAGCTAATGAATTTGGCATCTGCTCCCTCCACATTCTGGGTGGATGCTCCATCAGTGATACCTCTGGATCAATAGGGGGAGCTCTTGCTTCTGCCACATTTGGCAAGCAGAGTCTTCTGATCTGCATTCCTTCTATTTTTGGGTATCAAACCTGCTGCCCCACACCAGAGATGTGTCCATTCCTTTCACCCTGTTAGATGACACTTCCTTCTTTTATACAGTTATCACCCTTGTTATTGGCTGGAAAGGAGAAGAGAAGAGCAGTTTTCACTCAGTTGTCTCTAATTGAATATGAGTTTCCTAATTAAATTAAATTCCTAATTAAATTAGGATCCTAATTAAATATCAGAACTGCCCCACATGAAATCTCTGGGGGACACACATGAAGAACTTAGTAGAATCTTTGAGGCCATCTAGTCTACCTGTACCAATGAATCCCCTCTGCCTATTGCTGAAAGGTAAATAATGTTTGCAGATAAGCTCTGTCCCGCATCATCTCCAAGCTCTTTGTTGGGATCACACTCTGCCTTTGGTTTATACCAAGTGCCATTAATGGGAGCAATATTGCCCCCTAAAAGGTAAAAATATTGTGATTTTTAGATATTACAATGGTTCCAGGAGGCCATAGGAAATAAAATATATCATATAGTTATGATATTAAATTTTCATGGGGACATTTGTAATAGTATCAACAATAAAAATAAAGTTAAAAAATGTTTTCATGGGGGGAAGATGATAAGGGAACATATGTTGAAAAGTTTCTTAGAGGGGACAAAAACCAGAAAAGGGTTGCGAAACACTGATTTATGCAAAGGGGTCTGTGTCTGTGGCTGAGAAGTTAAAATTATGCCAAGTCATCTACATCCTTTCATTCTGTATCTCTTGTGTCCAAGGACGAAGAAGTAAAAAATAAAATTATCCTCTAACTGCATAGCTCTGGTCATTTGCTCCACTCATATAGCTTTAGCTCTGAGCATTAGTGGCCTAGCATCATTTGTATATATCTGTTCCATCTTCATAACTAATTAGAAAACCTTTTAGGGTAGAGACCATGTGCTCATTTGACAGTTTGTTAATTTATCCATTCATCTATCAAATGTTCATTGAATACTTCTAGGCATGGGGCTAGATTCTAAAGAGACAAAGAATGCAGGATATAGTCTCCAACTTGAAATGCTTCCCAGTAAGTAAAGAATGGTGGAACAGTGTGTCAAGTATAACAGTAGAGATGTGTATAAGTTGTATAGAGAGGATCTTTCCCTTTTAGGAGGAGGCAGTGCTTCAGCAGAGCCTCGAAGGAAAAGGGAGTTTCCCAAGTAAAGAAAGAATGTGGAATAGGAAGGACATTCCAGACTAAACTGAAAGCTTCCAATATTCCTGGAGATGATATAGGTGGGAAGGGACTAGGAATGAGGTCAGGCTAAAGCAAAAGGCACCTTCAAGCTTCTTCTAATGACATGGATTTTACCCATAAAGCAATGTGATGCCACTGGGGAATTTAAGTTAGCCAGTGGCATAATTAATTATTTTGACTGCAAAGTGGATACGAACAGGTGAGAACTAGAGCCTGGTAAAGAGATGTTGTAACAGTGTAGAGTTGGTGATGCCTGGATGAGGATAGTGGGTGAGTTTTGGGAATCCAGAAAACTTGTTGAGGATGTGGGGTAAGTAAAAATGGGTACTACCACTTTGAAAGGGGATTCATCACTCTCTATTAAAACAAAAAAGAAATAGTCTGTGATTCAGAAATGCCAGTTATGGTTACCTACCCTAAAGAAGACTTTGTTCCGTGTTGTTTATTCAAAAGAATCAGACCAGAGAACAGTATGGAGTTTCCTCAAAAAACTAAAAATGGATCTCCCATTTGACCCAGCAATCCCACTCTTAGGAATTTATCCTAAGAAATTACAAACACCAACCAGAAAGGATTTATGCACCCCTCTGTTCATAGCAGCACAATTTACAATAGCTTCAATTTGGAAACAGTCTAGGTGCCCGTCAGCAGATGAGTGGATCAGAAAACTGTGGTACATCTACACAATGGAATTCTATGCTGCCATTAAAAAGAAGGAATTCTTACTATTTGCAGCAACCTGGATGGAACTGGAGAACCTTATGCTTAGTGAAATAAGCCAGTCAATGAAGAAGAAGCACCACATGATCTCACTCATTTGTGGATAATAAAAAACATTGTAAACTGATGAACAAAAGGATAGATATAGAGGCAGTAAAGCATCAAACAGACTGTCAAATTATAGCAGGAAGATTAAGGAGAGGTGGGGTAGATAAGAGATCAATCAAAGGACTTGTATACAGGCATATAAGCATAACCAATGAACATAGACACTGGGGGGTTGGGCTATGCCTGGGAGGGAGAGGGGGGGGCAATGGGGAAATATGTATACATGTAACACAATAAAAAAAAAGAAAAGAAAAGAAACAAAAGAATCAGACCAGCCGAAACCGGTTTGGCTCAGTGGATAGAGCATCAGCCTGTGGACTGAAAGGTCCCAGGCTCGATTCTGATCAAGGGCACATACCTTACTTGCAGGCATATCCCTGGTAGGGGGTGTGCAGGAGACGGCTGATCGATGTTTCTCTCTCATCGATGTTTCTAACTCTTTATCTCTCTCCCTTCCTCTCTGTAAAAAAAAAAAATCAATACAATTAAAAAAAAAATCAGACCAACATGTTCATTGATAAAGAACTAGATAAAGAATATGACATTAAAAGGAATGAGCAGCACCTCCCTATAGAAAAAAACATTTCTATCTCCAACACATTTTATGACGGAGTTGAAAAAAAGCCACTTGTGGAATGATACGTACAAGTGTTGATGTCCTAATGAAAACCCATTTTGGCATATGAAGAGCCCCTTTGCAAACAGTTGCTTTTCCACTTTCTCACCCTACAGTAGACTTCTTAGACATGGCCTCAGGCACCCACACAGCACTTTTACTGTCTTCTTATTTCCTTAAAAAACTACTTAATATCCAATTGATACAAAATAACATTTATAGAATGCATATAGAGATACAGTCAACACCCCTGTGCTCACCCATAAAGCAATGCTCACCACCAACTGTAAGAACAGGAAAACATCGTCATTATTTTCAATGTCTTAAATGGATTCTATCCTTCCCCTCTTGGAGATAACCATTTGCCTGAACTTTGTTGATAGTTTCACATATGAGTTCACATCATTCAGTTTTGTGTGTTTTGAGCTTTGGCATTCTTCTTTTAGTTAGAGTTATATTTTTGAGGTTCCATGTTTGTATTACAGTTCTGCAGAGAAATAGAACTAAAAGATCTATGTAAAGGAGACCTATTAGGAGGAGGTGGCTTGTGTGATTATGGAGACAGAGAAGTCCCACCATCTGCTGTCTCTAGCTGGAGACCTGCTGGTGTTATTGCAGTCTGAGTCTAAAGACCTGAGAAGGAGGGGTGCTGGTGGTGCAAATCCCAGTGCAAGGGCAGGAGAAGACCTATGTCCCAGCTCAGTAGACAGGCCAGAAGCAAAAGGAGCAAATTCCTTCTTCCTCTGCCTTTTGTTCTATGTGGGCCCTCAATAGATTGGATGAAAGTCATCCATATTGATGTGGGTAAACTATTTTAATAAATCCACTGATTCAAAAGCAAATCCCATAGGTATACCCAAAATGTTTATTTAATCTGGGCTTCTCAGGAGTGAACATTTTCCTGGCAATTCTCAAGTAATCAGGCACTAAGTGTGTTTATTTGTGGCTCTTTTTTTTTTTTTTTTTTTTTTTACAGAGGGGAAGGGAGAGGGATAGAGAGTTAGAAACATCAATGAGAGACATCGATCAGCTGCCTCCTGCACATCCCCTACTGGGGACGTGCCCACAACCAAGGTACATAAGGTACATGCCCTTGACCAGAATCTCACCCGGGACCTTTCAGTCTGCAGGCCAACACTCTATCCACTGAACCAAACCGGTTTTGGCTACTTGTGGCTCTTAAAGACTATATATACCCAGGGAAATAAGGTTGTTCTTAGTGTTTATATGAGGTTATACATAAGGATTCGTAATGGATATACTCTATGTTGTGTGTTCTCTGTGCTTCCTCTGAGTTCTTCCTTACGTTCTGTGAATTTGGAGGGAAGTAAGGAAGGTAGCATTGGCATCAAGGATTAAGTGGGAGGAGAAGCAAGGTCTCATAGCATAGTCTCTGAGAAGAGAAGATGCCCAGGCATTGTGCTGGAGAACATGTTTATATCACTATTAGGCAATGGTTGGTTAGTTATCAATGAACCAGAGCAGAAGACCAGGCGGAAACCATGACTCCCACCCCGCCATAACTTTGGGTTTCCTCCAAAACCATTTCCCTTCTGAATGTGGATGCAGTGAGCTGGATAGAGGATATAAGTCGACTTCAGGAAGCTCTCTCCACACCCTAGAGCCTGAGGAGGTCATTGCCAACCCTCTCACCTCTGCATTTGATCAGACCTCTCTTCAGTTCCATGGGAGGCTTTGAGGGTCATCTGTACCCAGGGCTGTCTCTCTTCCTCTATGGGCTTTATCACGCACGACTCGTGTTCAGGGCCTTGATATGCAACATCCCCGTTCAGTATCCCCCACGCTGTCCCTGGAGCAAAGGAAGATGGGCCAGGCTGCAGCAAATATACTATGTTGGCTTGGTGAAGATACTGAGTGCCTGCATTTTAGTAGCCCAAGAGCTGTATAACATTTCTGGACAGCTTGTATTCATCAGCAAGATGTATCATCAGAGGAACTTTATGTACCGCAAACAGTGGCAGCATCTCACTCTATATATGACCTTCTTCCTGAGTGGATGTGTAGATGTGGTGAGCCAGAACCTGCTGCCTCAGAGGTGTGCTGTGCTGGAGCAAAGTGCCCAGGTGCTGGGCATATCTCTACTTCTGCCCCTGATGGTGTCTCACATACAGGACTCAGAAGGCGTGGAGCTGCAGTCTCACATCCTGCTCATCCAGGCCATCTTCCTGCTGATGCTTGTGGTCATTGCAGAATTCTGGGCTCCCAACGTGCTGCAGCTCTGGGTGATGAAGGCCTTTTTGTATATGATTCTAGGTTCTTGGCTGATGCAGATAGGCTTTATGCTGTACAAACCCATCTCGGGCTATAAGTGGATGGACGATGACAAAAACGACATTACGTTTGTCACCACCTTCTTCTGCTGGCATGTGGCTTTCATTGCCATTTTGATGATCTGGATCTACGGCTTCTCCTTTTGGTGGTATTGTTACATTTGTTGATGTCTGAACCTGGGCGGGCCCAGAATAGTTCCTGTCACCAGCACATTCTGGAGCACCTGGTTGAGAAATTGAGGCAAGTGGAGCTGTCAGAGAGGAGGATCAGGTGCCCTTCCTTCAGAGGTCCCACGTGATGCAGGAGACTCTTTAGGATGGGCAAGCCCCCTGCGCCCTTCTGGCTTCTCTCAGTCTCATTTGCTGAGCTGCTGTGCAGAGGAAAGGTGATAGGCGTGTGACGATGACCTTCACTCAGCTCCCCGAGTATTTCCTCTACCTCTCTACTCTCTTCAGCTTCAGCCAACGCAGTCTGCTCACCCTGTTCCTCTCTGCACTCTCCACTCCCCTCCAGGAGAATGGAAAAATAATATACTAAATCTTGCCTTTGGGTCTTGATAAATACCCTTCACCCACCACATAGAATACCAATTAGTCGTGTTTAGTACATCATCATAATTTATATGCTGTATTACATCATAATAGTTTACCTCCATAATAACCACCTCCACACCTGTCCTCTTTATGGATCTCTTCAATACTCATACTGAGTCGGAACTGCCATTTTGAATATATAGAACTATTAGAACTGTTACTGAATTCTTTGTTTTAATTACTTTATGATTTGTCAAAGGGAAAGTCAGGTCTTTTTTTCCAGCTTTATTGAGGAATACTTAACATACCAAAAAAATCACATATACTTCATGTATATATTTTGGTGAGTTTGGACCTATATGATACCATGGGGCAATATCTAGTGGAACAGAGTAATACCCTGCATGCAGTGAGACTCAAAAGGGCTCATCTGCTTCCAGAATTTCTGTCTCTCTCCCTGAATGTATTCAGTTAGATCTTTTCTCTGCGTTTACCGGTCCATTGTTCTGTACATATCTCAATCAATTTCCGAGTAGCAGACCCACGTGGACCCACTCCTTTCTGGTTTTCATATATAATACAATGCAATGGCTTGCTTATTTCACAGCCTTTTCTTTTTAATCTTACAGCTACCTATGAGATCGGTTTATAGATGATAATCTAAAATTCCAACAAAGTGGCTTAAGGTGGCTAGTCATTTTGCTATGCCACATCATGCCATAGCTGGATGTCAAGGAGGGTTGGAATTCTGAAGAGTTGAGGTAAATGATTTGGGACTTGCAAAATAGTGTCCCTGTGTCACCATTCTGCTTCTCTCCCTGCTGTTCCCAGGAGATGGAGCATCTGTCAGGTATTCCTAAGGTTCCCAACCATCTGCGGAGTCTCCCCTGTGAAGGAAAACCACCATTGTTCTGAGGTTGCAGCTTTAAAATGGCAGCATCAGTCCCCATTTGGACTTCGGATAGCGCCCTGGGATTTCCAGCAATGAAGGCTCCCAGTTGTCTCTTAATGGAGGATTCCCTGGCCAGCTCTCCTGGCCCTGCCCCACAGGGTAGTCCAGACTTCTCCAGGCTTCTGGGCCGGTGGAGTTCTGGCCCTTAGTTCAGCTTCTGTGCTTCTTCTTGGTCCTGGTGACCAGCGGAGCTCAGCAACTTCCCCTGTAGGTTCTGCTGTTTTCCTGTTTGGCCCCTCTGGACCCATCTCCTTGGATTTCTCCCCAGAACCTTGGGCATCTTTCCCAGCCTTGCCCAGCCTGCGGCTCCTCCTTCCTATAGCCTAGTTGAACCTCCTCTAGTGACATGAAGTTGGGGTGGTAGGAAAGCTACTATATCCTTTCCTAGTGATATGGCAACACTCTGTTTCCTACTTCACTCAGGCATCCGCTTTTTGATATTAAGAGCATATTTTGGATTTTTTTTAACCTAAAATGATACTTTTTTGCTGTTATAATCAGACCTCATCTTGAGGCAATAGCTTTCACTAATTAAGGGATGTTATATACAAAAAGACAAAAGCAAAACCCACATATTAATATTTTGAGATATTTTCACTCTACAAAGGTAAACATTGAAGAGATACTGAAGCTACAAGTTGACAGAGCTGTCACATTTCTGAGGACTTTTGAGGTCCTATTAGATATGGATGAGTTCATTCTTGTGGTAATTTAATGCCTAGAAATATTATGGCTTACAAATTTATCTTTCAAAGAAAATAATAAATATTAATAGGGGCCTACAGAGCCACCAATGATTATTAATGGAGTCTGACATAATGGTGGAATGGGTGGAATGGAACAGGCTTCCTGTTTAAATGAGAAGGATATTCCTTTATTCCTACATCACAGTATGTATGCGCATTCTGACAGTAATCCTAAACTTCGAAATGTAAAACTAACTGAAGATTTTGGGGAGAACAAAACCAAAAAAACACATTTGGTTTGGGAGAGAAAGGTGTAATCATCATCACTATCCACCAGAGGGCACTATCTTTACATGTGCCCACTAAGGCATTTGCTCTCCATTTAGTATTGAACTATATCCATTTAATAAAAATGAAAGAGGAAAGAAAAATACAGAAGCAAGGGTTAACTAAGCATCCATTGATATAATGAAGTTCTGTGTGTTTCCTGTTAAACTTAGATGTGTGGATATGATAAACGTATATTTATTCAATAGCTACAGATTATATTTTTAGATCTATAAACAGATACATATATATATAGATATCTACACATATATAAATATATAGATATGTATGTATCTCAAAAACACAGCAGTGTAAATATCCCTTTAGCTAAAATGGCTATTTTTTTAGCAACCTTATAAAAACATCAAAATGCTTTTTTAGTTTATCTATAATAATAAAAATATAATATGCAAATCGAACGAACGGCTGAACAGTGGAACGACCATCCTAACGACCTTCCAGACAAAACTGGGGTTGAGACGGCCTACTCTTGCACGAATTTTGTGCATTGGGCCTCTAGATAATAAGCATGCAATAAGTAGTTGGTGAATGAGTAAACAAAGAATCTGGTACAGTAGCATAGATGAAATGTCAGTTTAATTCTGATCTTGATTTCGAAGGATAAGTGGGAATTTGTTAGAGTAGTTCAGACAGGCATTATAAGGTCTTGTAAGTTGCTGTACTCACACCTAATTTGGCATTGCAGTTCCAGTGATGGGACTTCATGGCCCAATGGTTCCAGAGAAAAATATTGAGTTCTTGCCTACTAGGAAGGGTGACTAAGTAATAGCCACAAAAAATTGTTTTATGGACAGTTTGAGAACGTGCTTTTCAGGGCTGAGAATTGATTGAGGACAAAGTATAAAACCCTAGTCTGATTTCTTTTTCATGGAAGGTATTCAGCTAATGTTTATTGTCTTCCTTTTTAAAGCCAATGGAAAATGAGATAACCCACAGCCAACCAGAGGAAACTATCTGGAAAGGAGGGGAAGAGTTGGAAAACAGAACTTGGATCTTAGGTTGAATTTTCCAGCTTATATAGAGACAAGTCACTACATATTCACTGATTACTTGTTAAATTTCTAGAAGGATGTTCTATCCAAAAAGTACATTGGATATAAATGGGCAGATCCCTGTTTTTCCAAAACATAAAGTCAAGTTAAAGAGGTAGAACTTAAACTTAGGACTTAAACTATCATTGGATAACAGTGACAAAGAACCTCTCAATGCACACAAAATAGTATGAATTAAAGGCCTTAGTATGGAAAGAGTCTGATACATTCAAGGGGACCCAGGATATTGGGTCACATAAAGACTGGTAGAATCTGGAACCTTTAGAACAGATGTCACTGTGCATTCTCAAAGAGCTGGGTTCTGTTGATGGGGCTAATTCTGCCCCTAATCAATCTCAGTGGCAGGAAGAGCATGGCAACATGAGCAATGCTGGTGAGTCTCTGAGGGGGAGGGCTCCAAGGCTTTGAGTCCCCAAATAAGGCAAATTACTCACCTTCCCACTCATTAATAGATCTGATCATTCAGGGACACCACAAGTGGCTCTTAGTTATTCATGCCCTCTGTTTTCCTTTGTAATGCTCTTGTTTTCCCCATTCCACCTTCCCCACCTTATGCCACCATATATTTGAGGACAGGACCCCATTCATAAGACAACAAAGTAAAATGCAGATCAGGCCATCATGTGTTGTACCTCCTCCAGGTCAAAGGCTAGCATGAGGTTTAGGATTAGCCAGTGGTTTCTTTTGTTCTCAAGTTGATATTATTATTGTGTGGAGGGAGTGTTGAAAGCCTTCCCAAATTATTAGGAAGTTTGAAGGTAGAAGAGATGAGAATGGAAAAATAAGAATAAAGAAATTATAGGATGAGTAAGGGGAAGAGGTGGAGAGCTTTGTTCCTATATCCTAATAAGACTGTCCTATCAAGCCCTTGTCACCAGCCATGTGTATAGTTATGGAACACAACCAACTGGGAAATTTCTGCCAAACTCCACTTTTCTGTACTCAAATCTATATATATATAAGCCTAAGTGACTCTCCAACCATTTGACCATTTGCCTGGTAGCTATGATGCACAATGACCACCAGGGAGCAGACGCTCCAACCAGTAGAGGAGGGAGCCTGATTCTGCATGGAATCAGCCATGGGTTAGGTTGCTGCTGGGGCACTGTTGGCCCCGAATCTGCTTTACTTGCATCTGGACCCAGAGAGGAGGGCTCCCCTCAGGGAAGGCCAAGGGACCACACCAGTGCATGAATCCATGCACTGGGCCTCTAGTGTCATAATAATCTTATTAAACAAATCCATGCAGGCCTTGTGAATAATAAACAAAACTCCTAAAGATTGAAGATCTATAGAACTTAGACATTGTGCAAACCCTTTTAGTGCCTATGGAAAAAAAAAAGATGAAAAGGCAAGGTCCCTACTCTCATAGAGTTCAGTCTAGTAAGGAAGATAGATACACCAATGGATGAAAACAATGACTTGTTCATTATAATGACGGGAGATGTACACAATGATTGCAGTAGGTTCTACCATGCTTACTTCACCACAAAGCTTATATGTAAACCAGTTCTTGATGGGTAACTAGTTATTTCTGAAGCATACTGGGATTGAGATGACATTTCAGGCAATGGGAATGCAAGAACAAAGACATGGAGGTTGAAAGTGAGAATATAGAGCAATGCGTAAGAAAGAACAATGTCTGGTCAACAAGAGGCACCATGAGTGTTGAAAGCTTCTTTCCATATAGATATTGTTTACTTCTTCTTTTATAACATCTATAGGAAAGGAAGTTTAACTAAACATGAGGATACACACAAGAAGTGGCAAGAGGAAGTATACAGAAAAGTAGATCATTGAGAGGAAGTCCAAGGGGTTTGATTTTAAGAGGTGGTGGGAGATGAGGCTGGGAGGGAACCCAATAGCCAGATCTGGTGAAGCTTAGATACTACTGTACTAAGGAGTTTGACTTGAGTACATTGAAGAATCTTTTAAAGGTTTTAATAATAATATCAAAAGATTATGGCGGCAGTATGTGAAGAGTACTTGGAAAGGAAAGAGCCTGGAGCTAGGGAGGTGATTTTAAGAAATGGATCCAGTAGTCTAGATGAGAGATGACAGGGACCTGAAATAAGGAAGTGACCTACTTTATGGATGGAGAAGAGAGGAGAGGACAGGTTCCAGGGATATGTAGGAGAAACCACAAGGCATGTCCTCCATTGCATGTAGGAGGGCTAGAGAGAGAGAGGGAAAAATAGAGCAAGAGAGGAATCAAAGGTGATATTCAGGTTTCTGGATGAGTTGTGGTTCCAGTAACAGAGATTGGGAATACAGGAAAAGGAGCAGGTTGAAATGAAAAAAAAAATCAGATCAGCATTGAAAATATTGAGATGAAGGTGCTGGTTGATGTTCATGTAGAGATGTCACATAGCTCTTTGGGCATTTAGAACTAGAGATAGGGAAAGAAGTTTAGACCAAAAACACAGATTTTGGAATCATCCACGTGGCACAGAATAAATAACTCAGGGAATGCTTATAAAAGGAAGAGCGAAGGGCTGAGAAGGGAGACAGAAAAACATGGATATAAATTTACAGTACAAACACTTGTCCCACATCCGCACCTGGAGTGTGGGCTCTCCAGCCTGCCCGACACCACCCACAGCCACCACCATCTTTCAGAATGGTGGACCTGCCTGTGGCTTGAGCCAGGTGGGGCAGAAGATTGGGAAACATTACAATGCAGACCTGGAGTAGATCCTGATCCAGTCCTGCAAGGATGTGGACCTGCTCCAGCCCAGGCATCAGAACATCTAGAATAGGCTCAGGGCTGGCACACGGTGCTGTGTGAGCGCATTAACAAGCTGCATGTACCCTGAGGGGCTGGCCCAGTGATGAAGATCCAGGCCTTCTCCATGGCCTTCAAATGGATGGAGCAGATGTCGCAGTTCTGTCAGCAGCCATGTGCTACAGCATCTGTAGCACCGACATCTTCCAGAACGTGGACCACTGATGAAACTGGGTGGACTGGCAGTAGCCTGGGATGATGGGTTTTTCTCTGGGCATCCCAACTGGTTTTTTAAGAAGTCCAAGGAGAGCCCTCAGAATTTATCGGACAACTAGCTGCAGGAGGGCCAGAACGTGATTGGATTATAGATGGGCACCAACCACAGGGCGTCTCAGGCAGGCTTTCCTGGCTATGGGATATCATACCAGTTTTTCTGATCCATCCGCAGGCCTCCTGTCCTTCCTTGGATGGCATATTTTTATTTTGTTTGTTTGTTTGTTTATGTATTTATTCACTTATTTATTTATTTTTATCAGTGACATTCCTTAGGAGCCCCTGGAGCTCTCAAGTTCCCCTCTGCCAGGGTGGGGGCCTGGCCTGGTGTGTCTCCTCTGGGGGTGCCCAGTGGAAGCCTCTCCCTCTGTGCTTACTAATACATTCCCTTCTCCAAACTCACAAAACCTGGACCAACTGACCAAAATATAGGGCCTTTTCCTCCTCCTTCAGACCTCTTCTCCCTGGATCTCTGTGCCTTCAATCCATTCCTTGGCCAGGATCAGCAACTATGCCTTTGGGTCTTCCTTCCACACAGCTGTGGCTTGCTCACAGCTGTGGCTGCAGGACTTAATTTATAGGGAGGAGTCTGTGGCAGCTGTCACCCCTGCACAGCTGGACAGGGCTCTCCACACACTGAAGGAAGCCTGCCCTGGCAGAGGCCCTCCTGGCTCCTATTTTCCATTCCCCTCGCTGTGGCTAAGGGTTGGTGTGAGGGGGGAGAGGAGGAAGGGCTTCCCACTATGGATGGGGGGGCTTGAAGTATCTGACTTTGCTTATTTAAATAAATAATCTCTGTGTTGTTGGTTTTTTTAATTACAATACTAGGTAGCCAAAAGAATAGATCTGTGGAACAGAGGGCAAGAACTGACATACTCTGTAACAATAGTGTTTGATTGGCTGAGCTTTTATTTCCATTTTTATTATATGAAGGCAGTAATCATTAAATGTCATCAGGAAGAGTTATGGATAACTTGTTTAGTTTTCTTTTATTATCACTAGGGCTCCAGGTGCCTCGACCTTTGCAACCCCAGCTTCATCTGGAAGGGGTCTGCAAGGTCATCCAGATGGTCGTTCTGCTTTTTGATCTAATTAGCATAATAGCTCTTTATTATATGGGATAACTACACTCTAGTGGTAGTGAGTGGTACTTACTATTCACACCAGATGTTTAGACTGAGGGACAGAACTAATTATAGTATATAGGTTGCTCGTTTTATAAGTCTTCCATTATAAACTTTAGGAATGATGGGCAAATATAGGAATATTGATAGAACAATTAGTTTATTATTTACTAGTTGAGCATTGTGTTCTAAGAGCAGAGCTAGTGAATTAAACTTACAGGGGTCACCTAGTCCACCTGTGGTCTCCATGCTTGGCTTTGTAATATTCAGCATTTATCTCCTTAGATAAACTTGGACAGTGCAGTGATCAAGCCTGAGGAGAATGAAAATATTTTGCATGACCAGATCAATATTTAGAAAAACTCTTGTTGGGTTTAATGTTGGGCCCAACCCAGTAAGTTATACTTTGGCTGGAATAAATGAAGATTCTTGCCCTTGGTTTCTGAAAAGTGACTGAATAAGTAAGGGACGAGGGAGTTAATAGTGAAATGAGAGCGCACCCAAAGCTAACCCCACTTCCGGCCACACTAACAAAACATGCAACATGGACAGCAGTTGTCTGCGTTCTTCCCTGGGGTGAGTGCAGACTGTTTGAGTTGTGCTAGACACTCCCACCAACAGAAGAGGAACCAGATGGCAAGGAGGCGGTTGAAGAATTGCTTAATGACTAGCAAGAGGGGTTGGAGATAAGCAGAAGGTTGTGTTGTCCTCATAAATTTGAGGACATTGTCCCACTTAAGAGGACGAAAATGAATTCTGTGATGCTTTGGAGGGTTGAATTTCTGTACATAGCAGATAAAGGAAGGCAGTTCATAGTAGGAAGAATCTTCCTAACCAGTTCCTCTTTTCTTAAATGGAATGGCAGCCCTGGGAGGGAGGCAGTGGGCCCCCCACAGCTGGGGGTGTACAAGCGGAGTGATACCGCAGAGGAGAGTCCTGGAAATGGCAGGAAATTGAGTCAGATGATGCTGAGATTTGGTGATGTAAAATGTCCCATTCAGTTGCTTTATTTTCTCATCCTGAGTACAATTCTGTTTCATGAGTGTGTTTGTTTTTTCTCCCCATAAAGAGATAATCTGTTCTACAAATCTCATAATTCTGCTGGAGGATGAAATCTTTGCTGATTTTTTCAACACATTTCTTTCTCTCCCGGTAAGTTTTCTCACTTGGACTTAAATCCACGTTTCATCCACAGACAAGTAGTGAATCTCACTGAGACACATGCCTTTAAAAAAACAACAACAACTTATCAAATAAAAACTTTTCAATTTGAGCAAGTAAATATGAATTAGAATTTCCTCTAAAATATCCAGGAGCTTTCCATCATTGATAAAATCCAGTCCTAAATCCCCACCTCCTTAATTGCCTTTCCCTGCCCATCACACCCTCTGCTGGTACCCAGTAGTCTACCCAAAGGAGCACTCCTGGCATTCTTCTTCCTCTGTGCCTCTACTGAGCTGTGTTCTTAGTTTCTGTAGTTCCACCTACCAAAGTCTTAACCATTTTTCAAATATCTGCTTACATCCTGTTCTCCTTAACGAATTCCCAGGCCCTTCCAATGGGACTTATTTTCCCTGCCTTTGTGCCCCTTAGCACTTTGCAACTAATAAAATGTCTTAGTATCACTTCTGAAACCTTTCATGCCACTGGCAGAGGTAACAGTATGTGTAAGGATCACCCCAAAGACCTGCTCTTAGATGTCTCTTTCTCTTTCCTCTTTTTACCATGTTGCTGGCACCACTATCCATCCAGGCAGCCAACTCTGTTACTCCAAAACTCCTCCCTTCTTGTTACAACCTCTCCCCAACGTTCAAACAGTGACAAGGTCTGGCATTTTGCTTTGTAAAAAAATCTCTCCTATCTGCCCCATCCTTTTTGACTTTAGATCCTATCACCTCCCATCTGGTTGCCTATTTCCCAGGCACTGCTCCATGATAAAAGAGAACCGTAGGCTAGAATTCTCTATCAATTTTGCACACGTAATGCCCCCATAAGTAATCTGTATCCCTAATCTTCACATCCTCAGTCCTTTCTACTTTCTCCAGTTCAAGAGTTCAGGCAAATCCAAAGCTGTTTCTCTTTATGGAAGAGTTTAGGCCTTTGGCTTTAGCCAAATACAGAAAAGTTAACACCTCTTAATGTCTTGGGCTTTGCCTTTGCACCCAAGCAAGATAACTCCCAGGCTGAGGCAAGGCGGAGCCAAAAGATAAACAAATCTTGTCATTTAGTCTACTTTGGGTGTTTGGGGCAAGGCAAGTTGATTCAGTGGAGTACATATAAGGATGAATGTCCCTAAAATAGGAAAGCAATGGTATACTAGAGGCCCGATGCATGAAGATTCATGAAAGAATAGGCCTTACTTCTCCTGACTGCTGGCACCGCCTTTGCTCAGGCCTGGAACCACCTTTCTGCCTTTGCTTCAGCCTGGAGCCGCCTTTCCGCCTTCCCATGCTGCCCAGAGGCCCAGAGCTGCTGGGGTGATCCCGAACACCTGCGTCATCACTATGGTGATGACACAAGCATCCTGCCCCAGAATGCTTGGCACCTGAGTATGCATATTAATCTGCCATCTTTATTGGGTTAATTTGCACACTCACTCCTGGTGGGTGTCGTGAAGGTATGGTCAATTTTCTTCTTTCTCTTTTATTAGGTTGCTTATTTTATAAGTCTTCCATTATAAACTTTAGATATGATAGGCAAATGTAGGAACATTGATAGAACAATTAGCTTATTGTTCACTAGTTGAGCATTGTGCTCTAAGAGGAGACCAGTTGGTCCAGGTTTTGTGAGTTTGGAGAAGGAATATATTGTGCTCACTTCTTCCCCTGTGGCTGCAGATGCCCCATGACATGTTCATGAGAAGAAGCTCTACCGCTTTGGCTGTTTCCTAGTTTTCTTTTGCAGGTCTTTGGTCAGACACCATTTTATACAGTTGAAAATGCACAGTGGAGCTTGTGGCCAGAAATACCTCATGACTTGGTGAGTAAGGGCCTTACTTCAGTGGCAGTGGTCTTGGGATGGAGGGTTGAGCTGAACTGGAAGTGTGATTGGGAGAGGGAGAGGGGGAAAGGAAAGCAGGTGAGTAGAGCAAACAGTATCAAGCCAGTTAGACATTTCTCTTTTGTGCAATCTTATCACTTGGCCAAGCGGTGCTAATGAGTTCTTTCTGTTATATTCCAGTCGATGGTTAGCAAATAGGACTTCATTTTTCATGCTCACTGTGACTGTTGGGTGATAGGTGCTTCAAGCACTGTGTTGAAAAGAACTCTGAGGTCACACCTAAGCCAGGAAAAGTCTGGAAATGGATTGGCAATGTCTGACATGGGTGTGGGGTAGGCAGTCACAGTCCATGGGCTACCTAGTAATTTGCATTATAGGTATAACTCAAGGTAAGATGTCACTCTGGAATTCCTAATGCCTACTCCATCACTCTCCTCCAGAGAGTTGTCTCACTATTCCTTCTTTATATCCGTTTTCCTTGTTGTCATCCCCTGTCTTTCTCTTTTCCTTCTTCCCCTTCCTGTTACTAGTATCCTTTTCCACCGTATAGATATTAGACATACCAATGGCTTCCACATGCCCTTCTGGTGGCAGGTAATCTCTGAAAGGTCATCTTAATCCCTGCTCACAGCAAGGTTTTGTTTTCCCCGGGGAGCTGGAGAGCTGGAAAAGACACCCCACTCTGATGGTTACATTTAGTGTCTTAGAACTCTGAAACTTAACATTTTAGTTTTTTCCTCCTTTCTCTGGTGGCTCTGTGTCTCAGGGATCCATCCTGTACTCTAAATGATGCTATGGGTGAGTCTTTGTGTGCTTTAGTGCACATTGTGCAGTTGATATGGGTTGGGAGCCTGCAAAATATAAATGTGCTTACAAAGAAGCACGTTGAATTGAGTTTTGATTCAATATCAAAGACCAAGTCTTTTCTGCTCCTCTCCTATCAAGTAAGACTTAGATCTTATTTCAAAAGATATCTTTTTATTGATTTTGTAGAGGGAGAAGGAAAGAGATAATGAGAGAGAATCATTGATCAACTACTGCCTGCATGACCCCCACTGAGGATTGAGCCTGAAACCTGGACATGTGCATTGACCGGGAATTGAACCATGACCTCCTGGTTCATAGGTCCATGTTCAACCACTGAGCCACATCAGCTGGGTGACATAGATCTTTTTTTAAAACAACTTTACCCACAAAGATATTTCCCCTACCAAGCCATTCACTCCTTGGGGAGCCTCAGTTCAAGTCTTCAGTTTCTTTAGGTTCTATTTTTAATCTCTGGCCAGGTTCAGCAAGTGTTAGGTTATTTGTTGTCCTTTTCTAAGCTGCATTTCTTAGCAGTTCAGTTCCATTTCTCTTTTCTGTTCCTGTTTTGCTTGGACTCTAGATTCCAAAGTACAAAGGATTATTGAACTGGTTGGGAAAATACCGGTTACCTTTCTTCTGTAAAACCAACTTGTGTTTCCATTACATTCTTTGTCAAGAGCTCATCAGTTTCATTAATTCCTCAGAAGGAGGTAAGCATGAAGGTGTAAGTATGGAGAAATATGGGAAGCCAGGCTGCCTGTTAGTCCTACAGTAACATACAAATAGTGGCTACTTTTGTGGCTCAGTCTGTGTTGTGACCATAGGTAAAATCTTGAGCTGGAAAATTGTTACTTAGATCAATAAGCAGGAGTCAAATGGGCTGGCTATTATCTCACTACATTCATAAATGAGAGAATTAATGGTACCCACAGAACATGACAAAATTGCCTAAACTGTGTGCAAAATCAAACATATCACCTTCATTGCCACCACCTGGTCTAAGCACCATCATTTCTCACCTGGCCAATGAAATCATCTTAGACTCCTGGGTTCTGCTTTTGCTCTGCTGCTCAAAGCAGTCATGTAGCCAAGGTAGGATGCCACTCTGGAATTCCTAATTCCAACATTTAGTTCAGATCATGTCATTCTTCTGCTCACCACCCACCATCTCTGCACCAGTGGCTTATTTCTCAGTGTGAAATCCAATATCCCTACAATGGCCTTCAAGTTCCGAGAGACGTGGCCTCATTTCCCTTTTGACCTCATGTCCTCCTACACTCCTCCTCAATCCCTCTATTTCCACCACATTGACCTTCTTGCAGTTCCTTAAACATATTAGACATATTTCTATTGCAAGGCTTTGCACTGGATGTTTACCCTTCCTGGAACGCTCTTCCTCCATATCCACACTGGCTCACACTCTCACCTACTCCATGAAGACCATAATGTCCACTTGTCTAACTCCTGCCTTAGCACTCCCAGCCTTTCTCTACTTTTTCATTTTTTTTCTGTAGTCTTCAACTTTTCCAGATAATGTACTTGTTCTACTGATTGTTCATTGTCTGTCTCATTCACTAGATTTTAAGCTCCTTGAGGGCAGGGGTTTTGTTGTTTGCTGATGTATCCCAAACACCTAGAATGGTACTTGGCACTTAGTAGACATGTAATAAATATTTGTTGAAAGAATGAATGAATAAAGTCTTTATCTAAGATTGAATTGGTAACTTTACTTTCAGCTCAACTACCCAAAGGAAATCAAATACGCTCCACTCAGGGGAGGTTAAGATTCAGGAGATCCCATTGAGTAAAATGTTGTGACAAATCACTGCTACGCTCTCTTTCTCCTGCAATACATGTATTGGGGAAATTGGATTGGTAGAATTACTCTCATGAAGGGACTGTAGAAGGCAAAGGGCCTTGGTTGGCGGGTATTTTTTATTTTGGATTGTACGTGTGCTTGTGGGTCTCTCACATGTCACTTGATGCATGTCAGTAGAGGGTCTGGTGCCTAGTTTCAAAAGCACCATATAATTAGGACCCAACTCATCTACCTATCCACCATTTCTCCTCACTCATACTGAGCGAATGGGGGTCTGACTGTGCGCGAGGCTGAGAGAGGAGCTGGGGACAGAGCTCACTCTCTCTCAACATGGACTTTTCCTGGCAGCCAAGATGATGAGATGGAAAAAGGCAGACCAGTGGCTACTCCAGAAATGCATTGGCGGGGTCAAAGGGATGTGGCGCTTCTGTACCTACCTCAAGGGCAGTGCAGGTAGGTTCTTGGAGTTCTTCCTGGGGCCTTTACAAGTTCTCCACAGTTTCTAGGATGCCCCAGAGCACTTACTTAACAGTTCTGTGTATCTATGGTGAATATAAAAAATGATTTATAATGCAGTTTGAGTAAAGTCTTTTAAAACTGGGATCCATAGTATGGGTTAGGGCAAACACAATCAGAGTCCCTTTCACTCACTCATTTGTTCATTCAGTCAACAATGGTGATTGAGCACCACTCTATGGCAGCTGCTGTGCTGGTAGGTGGGGATACAAAGGTGAATGAGAGCTATATATCCCCACTTCAAAAAGCTGCCACAATGGTGGGGAGACAGACAAGGAACAAGTAAATAAATAAATCCTTGTAGCAAAAGTGTTAAGGTGCATTGATTTCTGCTCTATTGGGTCCAGTAGTTGGTGGATTCTGGGAGGCCAATAGCTTATACAGTTCAGTAATGTTAAGTTTTACCCAGGGACAAGCCCTGGTTTAAGGGTGAAGTCTTGGGTCTCCAGGGAACATGGAAGGAAGAGCTATCATTCAGTTTGTCACAAGGATTTCAGCCCTGACAGTTATGAAACAGGGAACACAGTGTTTGGTACATTTTGGCCTAAGTGTCCTTTTGCTAGTTACTCTGGGTTCATGATCTAGGACAATGGTCGACAAGCTGCCAGTTTGTTACTAATGAGTTGGTTGACCACTGACCTAGACTCTCAATTCCAATAATTACAGGCTATTGTTATTCCTTGTGATTAAGCCCCTACCCCAGTGGTCGGCAAACTCATCAGTCAACAGAGCGGCAAACTACGGCTTTTGGGCCGCATGTGGCTCACGAGTAGCAGTTTGCAGACCACTGATCTAGAAAATGTATTTTTCCCTCTGCTTTTATTTTTTGGACCAAACTCAAATGTCTCAATATCCATTGTGCTGTTTTTCTTAAAGTGAGAGTTTTCTAACAATAAAATGTCACAAAAGATCCCTGTCCATTAATTCCCTTCCTCCACAACTCCCGTTTGCCCCCATATTAGAACATTTCTGAAGATGATACCTTAATCCAGAGGAGTGGCTAATGGTGATGTTTGAGGCAGTAGAGCAGGTGGGTGATAGGGGTATCAGCTGCGACACCTTGATGCAACCACTGAAGGGGCAAGATTGGGGTGCAGCTCTGAGCCTCCCTTGTGTGGTTTGTAGGTGAAGAGCTGGTGGATTTCTGGATCCTTGCTGAGAAGATCCTGGGCATAGATGAGATGGACTTGGAATTGAGAGACCACTACTTGTCTCTCCTCCTTGTGCTGAAGGCCACCCATCTTCAGGAGGGCTCACGGGTAGTGACCCTCTGCAACATGAACATCAGTAAGAACTATAACATTTATCTGAAGTAAAATCTCTTGGAGATGTAACCAGAAAAATCAATCCAGTGTCTGATAGCCCTCAGTCTCTTGCTTTACACACTGCCACCCTTTCCATGTTTTATACATCAGGGATGCCAGTAGGAAACCCAACCCATAATGGGAGGGATGAGAGAGACCAGTTGTCCTTGGGCTGGTACTGGCCTCTTCTGAGCTATTAGTTGCCAGTGATGTTTTGCTGGGTAGAGTGAAGAGGAATTGGAACAAGGTAATTGCATAGCTCCCTCATCTTCTGAGTCTGTCTTTTTTTCTTTCTCTATCTCTTTTTTTTAAATTGGGATTCTTTAGAATACACTGCAGCCCGTGGGCCAAGTGAAGTACCTGTGGCCTATGAACTAAGAATGTTTTCATATTTTTATTTTATTTTTTAAAAATATTTTTATTGATTTCAGAGAGGAAGAGAGAGATAGAAACATCAGTAATAAGAGAGAATCATTGATTGGCTGCCTCCTGTACCCCCCACCCCTACTGGGGATCAAGCTTGCAACCCTAGCCTGTGCCCTTGACCTGAATCAAACCTGGGACCTTTCAGTCTGAAGGCTGACGCTCTATCCACTCAGCCAAACCAGATAGGGCTCTTTTCACATTTTTAAAGGGTTAAAGAAGACAAGTGTGCAATGAAGATTATAGGTGGCCCACAAAGCCTAAATTATTTATTAGCTGGCCCTTCACAGACAAAGCTACCTGCCTCTTCTCTAGAACATCCAGATATTTATTCATTCATTTATTTACTTACTAGAGGCCCATTGCGCAAAGATTCATGCAAGAATAGGCCTTCCTTCCTCTGGCTTTACTCCCTGCTGCCCAGGAGCCAGCAAGTTCTCACTCCCAGCTGGAGCGCTGCTCCTATAGCTCCCTCTGCCCCTCAGCATTCCCCCTCATAAGAGGCATCTTGCCTGGCCACTCCATGCCTGTGTATGCAAATTAATCCACCATCTTTGTTGAGTTAATTTGCATACTCACCCCAGATTGGCTGATGGGCATCACAGAGGTATGGTCCATTTGCATATTTCTCTTTTATTGGTGTAGATTTATTTAGTGAGGAGGCATTGCTAACCCAAACACAAATGTGTTCCAGATTTGCTATTTGGGATTAGTCACACTACTCTTAATTCAGAGAGATAATTGAGAATTGATGTCATTAAAATCAGAGCTAATAAAGACTCCTTCAAATTATTGTCCAAAGTTCTTCCTCCTTGTTAGATCTGATCCTGAGACATCCCATTCAGAGGTACATGTTCTTACACAAGTTTTCATGTGATGTTTGCTTTTCTTTACAATAACAATCAATAGTCTAAAACAGTGGTTGGCAAACTCATTAGTCAACAGAGCCAAATATCAACAGTACAACGATTGAAATTTCTTTTGAGAGCTGAAAACCGACTTCTGCACATGGGCCATGAAGTTTCAATTGCACTGTACATGTGTACCCGCACGTGGTATTTTGTAGAAGAGCCACACTCAAGGAGTTAAAGATCCGTATATGGCTCGTGAGCCATGGTTTGCCAACCACTGGTCTAAAAAATAACTTGAAGAATCCCATAGAATGGGATTTATCTGGGGAAAAAGGAAGATAATCAGAGAAAGGGGTCACTGTGCTGGGCAAATCATAAGTACACATCCATTATATATTTGACCTCTTCACATCTCTGGGTTGCTTGAGGAACAATGAAGTTCTAATCAAAAAACATTTGGAAAAACTTCAAAAGCTCACTGGTGCCACATCATTTTCATCTTTCATCTCTGTCTTCTTTCCAGAGTCTCTCTTGAACCTTTCCATCTGGCATCCCAACCAGTCAACCACCAGGCGGGAGATTTTAAGCAACATGCAGAAAGTGGCTCTTTTCAAACTCCAGAGCTATTGGCTTCCCAACTTTCACACCCATGCCAAGACCATCATAGCTACGGAGGAGTCATGCCAGAATCTGATGCAAGAATATGAGACTCGCCAGTGCAGTATTTGCTGTACCCATGTAGGAGGGCTCCCTCTGAACATGAGCATCAAGAAGTCCTGCCACGCCCAGAAGCAGTACTCAAGCAGAAAGATCAAGCGGAAGATGTGGCAGTTGATAGATCATGCCTCGTGGTCTCTGGAATTGGATACCAAGTCAGGCGCCAATTCCATGTCCTCCCAGGAGATCTGTCCTCAGGAGAAAGTGGTTTTACAAATGCCTTCCCTGCAAAAGATCTCTTCAAAGGAGAGAATAACCAGTTTCCTAGAAAAGGACAGTCTCAGTGCCAGAAAGTCCAACATGAAGAAGAAAGCCAAGAGCCATCTCTACATGGAGGGCCTCTTTGAGACAAAGATCTCTACCCACCTGAGGACTGCCACCCCCATGATCCGTCACTCGCCCCGTATGACAATCAAGAAAGCCATCAAGCAAAGACTCTCCTTGGGGTACACCCACTGGGCCTTGTGTGCTGATGCTTTTGCAGGGAGTCCATTTCGGGACCACCTGAAGAAGCTGAATTTGAAAACTGAGGTCCAACTCCTGGACCTCTGGCAGGACCTGCACCATTTCCTCAGTGTCCTGATGAATAACAGGAAGACGGGGAATGCCATCTTTTGGCACATACTGGGCAACCGAATCTGTGAGCTCTACCTGAATGAACAGATTGGTCCATGCTTACCACTCAAATCCCAAACCATTAAAGGTCTGAAGGAGCTGCTGCCTTCTGGGAATATGAACCCCTGGATACCCAAGGCCCAGGAGGAGATCTGCCAGGTAGGTCACATCTTACCGAAATGGGTTAAGATCTGGAAGATTGGGTCAAAACTAACCTAAAATCTTATCTGCTCATCTATACTAAGTTAATGATATAATTACCCATATAACCCTTTACCTATGGAAGAATTGGTTAATCTTTTAGGAGCAGGCTGTGCAAATTCCCAAAAAACAGCCAAAACTCCAAAGTAGAATGGAGGTGGGGGAAGGGTCAATATTCACAATATTCACCCTTTATTCCTTTTTCAATTCCCCCTTATATGGAGTCTCCCAAAACCATGAACCTCTGAGTGTTCCAATGAGGGAAGTTTTAATCACTCTGTTTTGAGTGTCATATTGGAATGCAGGGTCTTTCTTTCCTATAATAGCCAATGAGAAAATAGCCAATTAAGGATTTATTCTTATCCCAAAACATGAGATAAAAGCAGGAGACCATCTTAAAGACTCACAGGAAGTAAGGCCCATTGCTTGACTATTGTATCATCAAGATCTTGGGAGAGCCCTAACCAGTTTGGCTCAGTGGATAGAGGGTCGGGCTGCAGACTGAAAGGTCCCAGGTTTGATTCCAGTCAAGGGCATGTACCTTGGTTGCGAGCACATCCCCAGTAGGAAGGAGGTGTACAGGAGGCAGCTGACCAATGTTTCTCTCTCATTGATGTTTCTAACTCTCTATCCCTCTCCCTTCCTCTCTGTAAAAAATCAGTAAAATATATTTTTAAAAAAGATCTTGGGAGAAAACAAATAGCAGAGTCAGTTGGGAAACAGATGAGCATCGAATAAAAGGGACTAATTACAAGGTAGTGGGCACGAGAGTAGGGAAACTACAAAGGACAGTGCAGTACCCCAGAGCCAATAATGGTGGGTCACTTTTATCACTCTTAGGCCTGAAGAGTTGAGGAGAGGGAATAGTTAGTTACCAGAACCAGGAGAGAAGAGATATATGGAATGGAATGCTCAGCAGAAGCTGTAATTGTCATTAGAGGGATGTAACCAGTCCATAGTGATCTGGCTGGAAGGAACCAAGGGAATAGATATCCCAAGCTCACTTGGCTCCTACTTTCCCATCCCCTGTCAAGATTCCTTACCAGAGGTCATGGGAGCTTGTTGATGTGGTCCATACAGGTTCATTTCCCAAAGCATAAACCAGGTAAAGAAGGGTAGAGAGTAGATCTGGAAGGCCAAGTAGATATAAATAGCAATTTTTTTAGTTCATTATAATGTATTTACCTTATAAAACACATTATCTCCTAGCACCTCTGAGAGGCAGACAGGTAGTATTGTTGTCATTTGTACAATGAGGAAAATGAGACTCAGAGAGGGTAAGTGGATTGGCTCAAGGCATATAGCAGACTAGTAGAGGAATCAGGGGCCAGAACCCAGGAGTTCTTGGCTCTAAGTCCAGCACAATTTCCAGTACAGGATAATTATCCAGGGCTGTACCATCTGGGTTGTATAGGACCAGATCAGTCCAGTGGAGCCACAGCAATAGCTCTCTGCACACAGTTCTTCAGTCTTGGAAGTCTAGAGGCCCCCTACCTCATGTGAAATGTGTCCCCTCCTCTCCGCTCCCAGAGAACTTTGTCCACACCTCTATGGTGGTATATACCGTCATGCTAGAAGGTGAGCTCCTCGAAAACCAGGCTTGCAGCATATTGGTGTGTATATTCTCAGCAATGGGCATGGTGTCTGGCACGTGGGAGGTACTCAGAAAGTATTCATTAGGTAAATAAATGAATGAACATATATAAGCACTAACACATAGCTTTCTGCTGTTATTATTGGGCTTTGTTTGTGTATTTATTTTAAGGTAATTAAATAATTTTCACAAATGGGTAAGGTTTTCAGGAAAGAGATATTAAGAGTAGACACACCAAAAGAAGATTGGTTGGTTTTCGGGACCATTTTGAGAATCAGATGAAATAGTACTTTGCAAAGGAGCAGATTTAAGAGGTGGCCAATAATTGTCCTTCGGTAAACTATTTGTTGTACCTCTTCTTAAGTAAGTGTCAGTTATTATCCTCTGAGATTCAGAGAGAGGCTGCGGGAACTGCAAATTTAGAAAGGCAAAGGAATGTCCTGGTTGATCATGGCTAAGGTTTGCTGTTCCATTATATCTCCAAACTAGAGACTCCGGAATCAGCAGCCTATGCTTCTAGCAGGCTGAGCACACCTCCTAACGCTTATGTTGTGTTTGAATTGCAGATACTCAGCTCATGGTATGATGAATTCCTGAATGAAGAGGACTACTTGTTTCTCACTTATTCAGTAGGAGGGGCTTTGAGTTGGGGACGAATCATAAAGTTGAGGGAAGAAAAGAGAGTAACTGCTCTTTTAGAAGCCTTATTAGTTAAAATAAATGGAAGTCTGATTTTTTTTTCCTGGAGGCTACTGGGGGGTTGACATGGTCCCTGATGCTTAAACATAAAGCTCTCAAGGCAAAAGACTCAAGTGCATAAGCTGACTTTAAAAGAGTCACAT
This sequence comes from Lasiurus cinereus, assembly GCA_011751065.1. Taxonomy (NCBI): domain Eukaryota; kingdom Metazoa; phylum Chordata; class Mammalia; order Chiroptera; family Vespertilionidae; genus Lasiurus; species Lasiurus cinereus. The sequence continues at coordinate 20,549,149 of JAAGEH010000042.1, read as the reverse complement.
TGACATGTGACTCTTTCTCCGTTAATAGAAAAGGGGTTTGCAATGGATCTGGACAAATTGAAAACCATCTGCCTAAGTCCGCCTGACAGGGAGACACAGGAGGACTGGGCTGTTACAGAAATCTTGCTTCTAGTCTAGTTCCTGTAGCAAATATTGTCTGTAACCTTCCCCCTTTTCTTAGACTCAGAACAGGGTCCCCTTCACGAGGTGGCATAAAAAGGACTCTATAAGCAAAAAAGAGACCATTCTTCTTTATAAAAGATTTGAGGAAGCCCTGATGTTAAGCCAGAGTTTGGCTAACATGGAGGAAATGGATTCAGCGCAGTGGAAAAATCTAGCTACTGAGGACCTGAGACAAGAGGGGTCTCTCCGGGTGGAACTGAAGTCTCCAGTGTTTCTGACAGGTGAGGGCAGTCACCGTAACTTTTTTGAGCCCTGACATATAGGCAACTGGGAAATATGGATAGTTGACATTTAGTGATTATTTACTCTGTGTCAACACTGTGCAGTGCAGGAAGCAGCCAATTGATGTTTCACTCTCACATCAATGTTTCTCTCCTTTCCTCTCTCTCTAAAAATCAATTTTAAAAATTTAATTTTTAAAGTAACACTCAACTCTTGAAATCTTTGCATTGCACACTGCGCTCCATATACAAAACAAGATGCCCTGGGTGCTTGCCCCTCAGAGCCATGCTTGAGCATGAGTTATTTAAATCTATCGTGAACATGCCCTCTCTCTGTTTTACCTTCTCTCTAAATCCTGAATATTCCGAAACCTCTCCCAGAGAGGTAGAGAGAAGTGGGAGAAAGGGTAGCTGGTAAATTTCACCACGCCAGATAGGGTAACAGGCATTTCTTTAGTGGCCAGGAGTGTCAGGGGCAGCCAGGAAGAGGGGGAACTACGCTCCATGGAGACGCCCCTTCCCGTCCCCTAGCACACATGATTGTTTCATCCACCACTGCATTTTTGGAACACGGGTCCGACCTGATAAGGGCCTCCTTTGCATTTGTCCATCTTGGAGCTCTGTCTGCTTGGGAGGCTAATGGCTGTATTCAGCCTACTCCAGAAACTCACAGAGCACCAGGACTAGAATACTCTCAGCTTTCATACAGGGAAAATGAGTCCCAGAGAGGTGAGAAGGTTGCTCGAGGCAGCTCAGCAAGGGAAGACTAGAAACCTAGATCCTCTACAGAAATAATCCACTGCTCTTGCAATTTACAGCCAGCTATCCCCTGGCTGAGAGGCGATATTGACAACAGCGGCAATTGTCATAAGGACAATTGACATTTGTGAGTCCACACACTAGGATTCCTTCTGGACTCCACCAGTATCACTCAGAAAGCACTAGACTGACCTGGGGAGTTCCAGGACAACCGTGTGTGATTGGGCGGAAGGTCTCCATGGGTCAGGTGTCTCCAAGAAGGACAGAATCCTCCTATGCTGGAGGGGTGGCGGTCTTTCCTTGCTTCTAACCTGGCTTAGAGAACTTGTATTCCTTGCATAGAAACATTTCCTTAGGACATTATTGTCATACTTAAATAATGTTTAAAAGGCAATACTTTCAACAGACATATATAAATCTTTGACCCCAGAGTGGTCAACTAAACCCCCCTCCTCTTTTTTTTCTCTACTTAATAGACATAGAGAAAATGTCCTTTGAAGAACTCTGTTATAAGTATCCAAAGGTGGCCATAGAAAAGATGAGTGAGGACTACAAAATATATTGTGAAAAAGCACCTGCTAGTAAGATGGGTAAGTGTTTATTTAAACCCACAGAGAGATTTGAGACATCCCAGTACGAAAGCATCTCCCAACGCAATGGGCCACAAACCAAAAGGGGAACCGGGCTTTGTTTGAAATGAGGGATGATCAGATTTGTCTCCCAGCTCCTGCCCGCTCCTACAAAGTCATAGAAGGGCGTCATGAAAATGAGATGAGATTGTAAGTGAATGAGGATGAGGATGAAAAATAGTTAATTCCTGCCTTCTTGTCTAGTTATTACTCTGGGCTTTTAAATAACACAGATTTGACTTCTGCCAAGTTCCCTGGAGTTAGAGGTTTATGAAAGGAGGTTTGTTGGGCATGTTCTTAGGAAAAACACCTGTAAGGGAATGAGGAAAGCAGGACTGGGCAGCAGTGGGTGCTGACTGTTAGGCAGTTACTGTAGACCTCAGATCCCCTATAAAGCTGGAGAGCCAGGTGACACCTCAGCATGGCCCCTCATTGAGGCAAGGGGCTTTTATATGTCAGTATCAACTCACATGGGGTGTGACTGTCCCTCAGGAGAGTCTGACGTTGGGTCAGGCAGGGCCCTTTGTTGGAGACAACTCCCAGAATGAGTTTCAAGACTTCCTGCATTTCTGACTCGATCTCCTTTGTCAGTTTTAGGAAAATTCCAGTTATTATCTCTTCAAATATCTGTCCTGCTTCATTCTATTTCCTGCGGATAATATTACTACACATATTTAAATATATATATATATTTATTATATATATATATATATATATATATATATATTATATATATATATTATTGATTTCGGAGAGAGAGGGAGAGGAAAAGAGAAAAGCATCAATGATGAGAGAGAATCATTAATCAGCGGCCTCCTGCATGCCCCCTACTGGGCATGGAGCCTGCAACCCGGTCATATGCCCTGACTGGGAATTGAACCCATGACCTCCTGGTACCTAGGTCGATGCTCAACCTCTGAGCCACATTGGCCAGGCCACATATTTTTGACATTTCAGCCACGTTCCCCATGTTTCAGATGCTTTATTCTATATTTTTTACATTTTTATTTCCCTCTCTGTGTTTCAGTATAGGTATTTTCTTTGGGTCTTACTCTTAGTTCAACAGTCCTCACTTAGCTATTTTTAATTTGTCATCCTACCCATTTCTTAACTCTCAATTTTCTACATTTCAATCATTAAACCTTTTATTTTTGGAATTGATTTTTTTCCTTTTTGCGACACTCAGTCCGTGTTGCTGTTTTTTCTCTTTTAATTACTTACATTAAATGAATGGTAGTAATTGTAAAGTCCATATTCGGATTTCCTGCCATGTTTTTTCCAAGTGTCGTGTCTTTTTTTCTCCTTGGTTTTCAATCACCTTTTTAAATGCCTCGTTATTTCTGCTTTATTTGTGAACGTGCTGTTGGTACAAATTCGTAGGGATGGTTTAAGGCTCTGGGTGACCTTACTGTCCTCCGGAGAGGGCTTCCTTTCCCTCCGACATACATTGAACAAGCACATCCAGATAACATTCACCCACTGAGGGCGAGAGTTGACTCAGAGCTGGCTTCCGTGCCTTTCGATGGATGAGCTAGCTCTGGTTTTCCTTCATTTGGGAGGTCCCAACAGAAAAGCCTGGGGTGTTTTTCAGGGCCTCCTCTTTGCTGTTTTGTAGTTTTGCTGTCATCTGCCTTGAGAGTTCTGTTTTTTTCAGGAACAATTGTCATACTTGTCCAATGCCCTGAAAGTAACAGCAGTGCCTGCTTTCTAAGGGCGCGTGGCTTTGTCTTGGGTCCTGTTCTGGCCTTGAACACTGCAAATTTGTCCAGGGCAGATGCACTATTGGTGTCAGCTTACCGTCTGGTTTCTAACCTTCTCTTTGTTTCTAATCCCTATGTTTCCATTTTGTTTTGTATTAATGTCTCACAGGCTTACTTACAAGTTTGAGCCTGTGTCATTCTTTTATCCAGCATTTCTAGGTGTTTTTTATTGGGAGGTTCTTTGGGGTTCTTTTGTTTTGTTTTTGTTTTCTTTTGATGTCTGGTCTTCCATGGTCTGGATTGTACCTTTTCACCAATTCAATTGTGTATTTGACTCAGTATATATTTTTATTGTTTTCGATCCTTTGGCATAATGTCTGTCACTGAAAGTATTATCAAACTGGATAGAAATTTTCTGTGTGGTAGCAGGGGAGGTAGAGGGGGAGACATTCTAGTTAATAAATAGTTTAAAGGATTTACTATAACCAGGCCATGTTCTGATTTCTGAAAAAGTCTGCCTTGTTTCTACGATATGAACAATCTCAAAAGGCTCTTTGAATACCAAAATGCTTGGAGCCTGTCATTCTTTAATAGTAATGTTTTAACATATTTTTGAAATAATGGTTTCTAAGTAGCAATAGGGCACCAGACACCCACTCCAAATTGTGTACTATGGTGCGACAGAATACCACTTGAGAAGTTCTCTGTGGCAGCAGTATCCTCAGGAAAGGGAATGGTTTCTGTTAAAGCCAGAAGGTGAGGGAAACTCTTTTTTTTTTTAATACATATACTTTATTGATATTTTACAGAGAGGAAGGGAGAGGGATAGAGAGTTAGGAACATTGATGAGAGAGAACATTGATCAGCTGCCCCCTGCACGCCTCCTTCCGGGGATATGCCTGCAACTAAGGTACATGCCCTTGACCAGAATCAAATCTGGGACCTTTCAGTCTGTAGGCCGTTGCTCTATCCACTGATGACAAAGCAGGGGTTCCAGAGGACAAGTGGAAGGGTTTCGGAGGAGACAGCAGAAGTGTCCATGGAGATGTCACGTGGAGTATGGTTTAATAAAAATGACTGACAGGGGAAAGGATGCCCTTTGTTGTTGAAATGATAGGAAGTATAATGGAGTAGGTCTCAGCAGTTTTCTAAGGAAGGTCGGTTCTGGGTCTAATAGCCAGCAGATGTAAATAACACAGCCTGGACTTATATTAGGGTCAGGGGTTAAAGTCATTCCGAAGTCTCTTACGCACGAATGGCCTGTGCATTCCCAGCACTAATGGCCTGAGATGCCAGCAGTTGTGGGGACTGTGGTTTTTCCACATGCACTCTTGCTCTATTGTCCCTTCTTCTCTGCAATGTTCTTTATAACATGGCGTTGCCCAACGTTGTGACTTCTCATTAGATTACCAGTATAAAGTCTATCGTCAGAAATTTACCAAAGAAACAAGGATACAGTCACCTCCAATTAAGGAAGTGCCCTTAAAAAAGATTCCTGTTGTAAGGAAGCCTTCATTCAGACCCAGGTAAGACACCAATATCTCCAGGCACAGCCCTGGAGTTCAGCATGAGCCTATTTTTCTGTGTTAATTTCCACACTCTTTTCTATAAATCACATATACATACACAGGTATACTAAGTGTTTTAAATCATTGCATGTGTTCTAAACCTGGCACCATGCAATATGTATTATATAATAAGTTTTCAACATAGCAAACTATTATGGAAATCCTTTCATGTCAGTATGTATACAAGTCTACTTTCTTCCATAGAATGGATGTAGCGTGATGTATTTAACTATATGTTTTTCATGGACATTTACACCATCTTCAATTATTTTATGGCTATCAGCAGTACCATAACATTCATCTTTGTACACGTGTCTTGCATATTTGTGTTTTCTGGACTGTGTGTGACTGTAGAAGCCTCATAACTGGATCCTTACTACATGTCTCTCCTCCTTACAATCAACTCAAGAGTCGGCCTCCGGTAAGGTCCCACTGCAAAGACTCTGTGGCCCTTGCTTTCCAGAGTGCCCACTCACCTTTATCCCGTTTTTCTTAGTACAGATGCCACTGCTACATAAAAGTTATCCAAATGTATGACTCCCTCTCCTCTGAAACACCAAACCCCTAAAATATAACCCCAAGCACTTACCATGCACTATTTTGTACTGCTCTTTATTTTTTAGGTATGTTTACTACCTTCTTGACTAATATTTTCTTGTAAGCCAGGCATTCATTCAGTCATTCGTTTATTTATGTATTTGTTTGTTTTAAATATATTTTTGTTGATTTCAGAGAGGAAGAGAGAGGGAGAGAGAGATAGAAATATCAATGATGAGAATCATCAATCAGCTGCCTCCTGCATGCCTTATAGTGAGGATCAAGCCCGCAATCTGAGCATGTGCCCTGACTGGGAATCAGAATCGAACAGCGACCCCCTGGTTCATAGGTAAATGCTCAACCACTGAGCCACGCCAGCTGGCCAATCATTTTTTTTTTAATTCACTAACTATTAATGACTAGTTACATGGAGAGTTCTCTTATAGAGGATAGAGATAGATTAGCATGTACAAATTTGGTAGTCAACATCACTAGCAGAATATTTGCAGAGAAAAGTTCCCAGAAATATGTTACTGTTAGCCTTTGGTGGGGCAGGAGGAAGCCCTCTGTCTCTTCTAAATACTCTAGAGCAGCAGTTCTCAACCTGTGGGTCACGACCCCTTTGGGGGGTCGAACGACCCTTTCACAGGGGTCCCCTAAGACCATTGGAAAATGCAGATATTTACATCATGATGCATAACAGTAGCAAAATTTCATGGTTGGGGGTCACCACCACATGAGGAACTATATGCAAGGGTCGCAGCCTTAGGAAGGTTGAGAACCACTGGTCTAGAGAGATTTTCCTCCCTTTTAAGGAACTGATATTAATCCCTGAGGTTTAATTTTCTATTCTGTTTGATATCTTAATTTGTACCACTTACTACTTTTCACTATATCTACAGAGATTTGTATTTTCCAAATTACTGGAAAATGAATATCACAGAAGTCTTTTCTAGATCATATATTCATAAGATCATTAAATTCTAGAGGGACTATGCAGGGTTATATAGTCTAGTTTCATGACCCCATTAGGACCACAGCAGAATGGTCCAGGTATACCATAGTTGCAACTCTCTTAAACCTTGTTCTGAGTCCAAATTCAATGTACTAAACAGTTTTTGATCATATATGATGTCCCAGACACTCTATAGATACTAATGCTACAAATAAAGACATAGTCCTTGCCCTTAATCTAATATATAATTAAATAAAACTATAATACTGACCTTTAAATGTTATGATAAAATATTGACTAATTGCTATAAGAGCATAATTGAAGGAGGAAATTTTGAGTGAGGGTTAGGAAAACTTAGAATATCAAAAGAGGCCCTGATCTGCATGGAGCAATTCAATTACAAAGAAAGGGGGAGTATTTTGTGGGTAGGGCTAAATCTTCCAAACCGAAGGAATGACACCAAGAAATAAACTCAGATGTATTAAAGTGGTATTTAAAGACTTGAAAATAGTCCAGTGGTGTTAAAGCACAGAATACTTGGGGAAAATTTAGACATAAAATTAGAAACCTAGATTGAGATTAAAATAACTGAAAGACAGTTTTGAATTAATTATTAAGGAATCTGTGTTGATTCATGGTAGTTTGTTGAAACAGGAGTAGCAAAAAAAACCCTATTATATGGATTTTAAAAATATTACTCTGGTAGACATAATAATAGTATGATGAGTCAGAGACTCATACTAAAGGCAGAAATAATAGTTGTAAGGTTGTGGCAGTTTGGGCAAGTGATATTAAAGACCTAAAGTTAAAAGTGGAATCCTATATAATAAAAGCGTAATATGCAAATCAACCAAATGGCGGGGGTTGGGGGTGGGGAATGGCGAGCAGGTGGCACCAGACTAGCCAAGGTGCAGGCCAGTGGGCAGAGGGAGGGGTCGGTGATAGGCTGGGAAAAGCGGCAGCCATCCCCTGATCACCTGCCCTATTGCCTCCTGCAGAGGGAGGCCATGGGCAGTGGCAGTGGCGGGGTCATTCGGGGTAGGGCCGGCCACTCGTCATCCCCAGATCAGCCCACCAGGGTTGCCTCCCACAGAGGGAAGCCAGACTGTGGCTTAGCCCACACCCAGCAGGGAATGGGCCTAAGCCATCAGTTGGACATCCCCTGTGAGAGAGCACAGGCTGGGTTGAGGGGAGACCCCCAACCCAGCATGAATTTTCATGCACTGGGCCTCTAGTAGATATACAAGGAAGATACAGTTAAAAACAAAACAAAACACTGAAGGTGATGAATTGGACTTCTGCAATAGTATAGTAAGAACCTCAAAAAATTGTCTCCAATGATAAAACTGTACAAACCTGTTAAAAGTTTTAGAACTCTATAAATTATATCATCTAAATTTTCAGTTAAAAAATTATGATACATACTCCCTTTTCCCCTCTCCCCCCCCCAACAACAACAACAACAACAACAACAACAACAACAACAAAAAACACTGGAAAGGATGGCTCATACACAGAGGGGAAAAAGCCTTTAGAAATTATCTTTGAAGTGATTCAGATATTGCACTCCAAGGACTTCTAAGCGATATGTTCAATGAATTAAAGGAAACCATGTTTAAAAAAATTGAAGGAAAGTATGATGATACTGATTAATCAAATGAAAATATCTAATAAGATATTTAAATATTCTAAATATTATAAAATAGAACCAAATAAAACATTGGAGTTGAAAAGTACATAATGGAAATGAAAAATTCACTAGAAAGTATCAATAGTAGATATGAATTGGCAGAAGAATTTGTGAACTAAAATTCTTCTGGACACCATTAAGAACACCAAAATAAAATATGGAAATATCTGGAGAGAGATAAAGGGGCAGGAAAAATATTTGAATATGCAATGGTTGAATACTTAATCAGAACATAATTAGATGAAATGAATCCCAAATAGGATAAACTTAAAAATATTCACACTTAGGCACATCATAATCAAACTATTGAATGACAAAAAGACTAGAAACATAGTTTTACCATATCAATGAAAATTGAGATCACAGAGGAGATAGGGATGGAGGGGGATGGTCAAGGGAGGAATCATAAAGCAAAGTTCAAGAGAATTGAGAATGAAACATTAGGGGCACTTTTATTTAAGGAACACTGAAAAAGAAATCAACAAAGGCAATTTAGAAATATTGATCAATAATTGCTGATCACTCTTGCTCCACCTCAATGAAATGACTGCCAGTTAGGGGTTGTTTGAATCCATAATGCAGAAAGAAGGTGGTTCTAGAAAAAAAAAATAGCCCCTTTAAAATCTCTCTCTTCCTCTTCTATTGATGTCAGCAAATGATTGAACCATGCTTAGGATGGACACATAAAATTTATCTCCAAGGAAAGAGAGTAACCAATTCATTCACCCTGATCTTCACACATAGTTAAAGGCCCCACAGCCAGGGAGAAGTCCTTCCCTATTCCTTAAATGGAACAGAATCCAAGGTCACCACCCATTCTCTCAACCAATGATGCTTGTTTCCAGAAACCTGGGAGAAGTCTTCCTAAATGTACAGCACTTGGAGTACTTCATGGAGTACCTCAAAGAACAGAAGTCTGAGATCCCATTGCAATTCCTGATGGCCATACAGAAGATCAGTATTGAGACCAATGAACAGATCTCCAAGTCTCTTATTGAAAATGTAATGGAGACTTATTTCTCTGGCACAGTCCCTGCTGGTATGCAGCTTCCTCCTGATACTGTTTGCTTCTCCCTTTAGTACCATAGAAGAGTCTGGAAAAGAGTGGTCTTGAGTCTCCTAAGGGAGCATAACAGAATAGCAGCCACACGGGGCAGTACTGAGACAAAGGTTAAGAGGGATAGTGAAAGCAGAGAACACCAATCAATTAGAAGTATGTATTGGTAGTACAAGAAGCCAAGTGCAAAACACTTGCATTTATATGTGAAATACATACTCTCAGTTCATTTGACCCTGAAAATAGGATTTTATTCAGTCCCTATAAGGTAGGATAAATAACTCTACTTAACTAATGCGGAAGGTGAGACAGGAGCTAACTAACTTACCCAGTTGGTGGAACTTGAATTCAAACTCAAGTTGTTTGACCTTTAAATCAACTACACTGGAGTTAGATACAAAAGCGAGAATAAACTGCAAAGCAAGAATGTCCACCACTCATAGGGTTATAATGGTAATTGTGCCAGGAAGCAGAACGATCTCTTTGAAAATCCTCATAAATTTTGTCTTGTTTCCTTGCCTAAGGGGAGAGGGTAAATCTGATCCATGTCAATTCATTTGGCCAGAAGCAGAAGTTGCATGTAGAGTATTGACCTATAAGACTGAAGGCAAACTAAAGGGAGTGAGCTTGTTTCCATCTTGGAGGTAAACAAGCAAAGTAATAAAGATGAAGCCTACTATTTTGATAGAGATGGGGTGTGTGTGTGTGTGTGTGAGTGTGTGCTTTGCTTATGGTAAACCAAGAAAGGACATAGACTTTATACAAGTCAAAAAAGAAGTAAAATTGGAAAATCTTATAAGAAATATTTGTTAAGGATATCAAGTTCTGTATATTGTTTTGAATGAGCTAGAAGTGAAAAAAAAAATAAAGGAAGCAGATCTTGTCATTGGTAAGTTTTCAAGTCTTATTAATGACCACCATAGTCTTTGAACAAAAATTGTATTGCCTTTACAATACTTACTTGTAATCTAGGATTTTTCATTTGCCTCAGCAGTTAACTTTAATCCTTTATCTTTCTGCTCTCTTCCTAAACCAAAAGCTTCAAACTAACTGCAGAAATGAGTCTTTTAAATATTTATTCTCTTTGCACACTTATCTGAGATGTGAGTGGAACTAAACTAGAATAGGAACAGTATTTGCTCTACAAATACACTTGCACATAACATCCCAAAGATGTGTTTGGGATTTTCAAACAATCTGTGGAGAGATCAATCTAACCAGATTGAGAATAAGGGACTGGAAGACTCTGAGATGAAAAAACAAAAACAAAAAAAACCACCAGCTACTTCAGAAATGATAGACAAGAGATAATGGCTTCTCTCCCCCTACCCCTCTCTTGTTCCTCTCCTCCTTTCCTCTCCCCATCTCCCCTCCTCCTTTTCCCTCTCCATGTCATTTTCTAGAAGACATGCTGCAATGTGATGCCCCTATCATCAAGGAAGTCTCTCAGAAGGGTCGTCTCAGCATAAACACATTGTTCATACTCCAGAACTGTGTCATGAACTCTCTGGAAGAAAAGTGGTATGTATTGCTTGGTGGAGGCAGTGAGCTTTTCTGGAGCTGCTCGTTGGCTGCTGCAGGCCACATGATTCAAGTCTCATAATTTACTCACAGAGTTCATCATCAGAGCCTCCCTACAAAAGAAAAAGCCAAACTTATATTGAACCCTCTTACTTACCTGCATGGATGTGCAGGCGCATGCACATGCACACTCTCACACACACACACACTTCTGTTCATTTGTCTGAACAGGAACATGATAGCATTGATTGGGAAGGGCAGGCTGACATTAGCAAAGGATGGAAATATTAAGAAGGCTATTTGTGAGTATCTTGATGTTCCCCAATTTCTACTTTGACTTCCTCCAAAAGCAGAGATAGGTTTGCCTGGGCTGCTCCTGTTGGTCTTCTTTGACATTCCTGACCTCCTCCTGGCAGGTTTAAAGAATACCAAGAGCTGTTCCCCGAGTTTCCTCAGGAAGTGCAAAATCACGTACGAACTGTGTATAAAAAGCCCTCGAAGAATTCGTTAATGCAAACACAGGATCAGCAGGTGAGTGAGGAAGCCAGTGAAGACAAGACACTGGGGAGGAGAAAGCTCCTGCCTCAGCATCGTTGCCCATACAGAAGAGTTTTGCTGTTAGCTTATTCAGACACCAAAACAACTACTCTTTGGGTTAGGTTTCTGAAACCCCATTTTATGAAGGAAGAATCTGAGTCTCAGAGACATTGTTACCGTGGGAATTTAAGGAAGTCCCTCTCTACTGTCTTTGTGAGAGGCAACAGGTACTGATGGAGATGAAAATGCCAGGTTTTTGTTTTTTGTATTTGGGTTATTTTTTTGTTTTTGTTTTTGTTTTGTTTGTTTGTTTGTTTATTGCTGAAAGCTACTTTCAAGGACATGAATTGGCCATGAAGCTAAAGGGGTTTGATAATCCTTACTTTCATATAGTAACATGTCCAGTTACTGTAGCATAATGGAACAACTTAGGCCCCTTCCAGTCTGAGAAAGGGTAGGCGTAAACCTGTGTCCTGAAAACAAACACTTCTCAGAGAGAGAGAAAATGCAAAGGGCCCAGAGCAGACCATACATGCTTCCTTCTTCCAAACACATCAATCATCTAGCGCATTCTTTCTCCCACTGGAGGAGATAAAAGGGGAAGAAAGAGAAGTCAGGTATGTTATTCAGGAGTCTTCGTATGGTTTGAGAAAAAAAAATCTTAAATCTCTTAAATAACCTTTGTTCAATGTGTTATAGAGTTCATTTATATCAGAAAAACTTGTCCCCAGCTCTGACTCAAAAGATCATGCCCAGATATTTCCGAAAATCATTCCTATGCCCATGGACCCAATACCACAGGTATGGAAATGGGCTTCCCTGGCCTTCTTTTTATTTTCTCCATCCATGAATCGACTCCATGTCAGGGTACCAGGAATGATCACATAGGACATTGGAAAGAATACAGCACTCGGAACCCGGATGCTTTCTTTTACTTTTCTGATCTTCCTGTTGCTCTTAGATAAGAAAAGATAAGTGGAAAATCAACATGTACATAAGCCAACTTTGTGCTAAGTACTGTTTTAGGGTTTTCATATATCATCCCTAACCCTCACCACAACCATTTATTTCTGTCTTAGACCTGGAGACATGGACTCATGGTTTAAGTAAGTTGGCCCAAACTATATACAATTAAAGTGAGCTCAAAGTTTCTGATTCTAAACCCAGTGTTTTTTGAACTTTACCTCTCGCCCTCTGAAGCCGTGTTTCTACTGAGGTTCCCCAGTGTAGAATAAGACAACAAAACTAGATCAAACAGATGCTTTCTGGCCCTCAACCTCTATTTCTCAAGGGGTAAATGAACTGGGGAATGTTCACCAGGTATCTATGAAGAAATGGATGAAGAAACTTATCAAATGAATTTGTGTGTGAGAGTGTAACATGTATGAGTGTGTGCATCTAATTACGAGTTTTTCTTTTTTAATTGCTTAGAAATGGTTTTATTTGTCCCCCCACTTTTTTTTTTAACATTTCAAAATCTGCCTGAGCCATTATTCTCACCTTTTGAGTCATACTTATCTCTGTCCTCTGTTTCTTCCTGTTTTTAGCTTGGACAACTCCTTTCTCAATCACGGCAACTCAAACCTGCAATGTTGAAAGACTATGAGAGAAAGAGCCTTACCAATGGCCCGAGACATGCCTGGTTGAAGCCAGAATCTTCCACTCACCAGATAATTAATCTGGAGCAGGTGATACAAGTTCTTTGACTTGAGTGTCTTGGGCTTTTTTTTTTTTAATTAAATCTTTATTATTCAGATTATTACATTTGTTTCTCTTTTTTTCCCTCCATAGCACCCCTCCACCCAGCTCCCACCCCTCCCTCTGTCCTTAGCTCCCTCCCATTGATCTCATCCATAGGTGTATGATTTTTGTCCAGTCTCTCCCTGTACACCCCTCACCCCTTCCCCCCTGAGAATTATCAGTCCATTCCCTTTCTGTGCTCCTGATTCTATTCTATTCACCAGTTTATTCTGTTCATCAAATTTTTAATTCACTAATTTTTAGATTCACTTATTGATAGATATGTATTTGTTGTTCATAATTTTTTGTCTTTTACCTTTTTCTTCTTCCTCTTCTAAAAGAGTACCTTTCAGCATTTCATATAGTACTGGTTTGGAGTTGATGAACTCCTTTAGCTTTTTCTTATCTGTGAAGCTCTTTATCTGCCCTTCAATTCTGAATGTTAGCTTTGCTGGATAGATTATTCTTGGTTGTAGGTTCTTGCTATTCATCACGTTGAATATTTCTTGCCACTCCCGTCTGGCCTGCATCGTTCCTGTTGAGAAATCAGCTGACAGTTGTATGGGTGCTCCCTTGTAGGTAATAAACTGTTTTTCTCTTGCTGCTTTTAATATTCTCTCTTTGTCTTTTGCTCTTGGTATTTTAATTATGATGTGTCTCGGTGTGGTCCTCTTTGGATTCCTTTTATATGGGGTTCTGTGTGCTTCCTGGACTTGTAAATCTATTTCTTTTACCAGATGTGGGAAGTTTTCAGTCATTATTTCTTTAAATAGGTTTTCAGTATTTTGCTCTCTCTCTTCTTCTGGCACCCCCACAATTCTGATGTTGGTACGCTTGAAGCTGTCCCAGAGTCTCCTTACATTATGTTCACATTTTTGGATTCTTTTCTCTTCTTGCTTTTCCAGTTGAATGTTTTCTGCTTCTTTATATTTCAAATTTTTGACTTGATTCTTGCCTTTCTCTAGTCTGCTGTTAGGACTCTGTATAATATTTTTTATTTCAGTCAGTGTATGTTTAATTTCTAGTTGGTCCTTTATCATCTTTAGTTGGACCTTTACCATCTCTAGTTGGCTCTTTTGCATCTCTAGTTGGTCCTTTTCATCTCCTCTTGGGACTTGATAAATTTATCCATCTTTTCTAGCATATTCTTGAAAAACCTTATAAGCGTGGTTTTGAACTCTATATCCAGTCTTTTTTTTTTTTCCTCCATTTCTTTTGTTTGTGATCCCTTCTTTTGTCTGGGCATTTTCACTCTGCCGGGGAAACTTCTGTGTTGAATTCAGCCTTATGATACCAGACGCAAAGCCGCAGAAGCCTCCTTTGAGCTTGGGAGGGGTGGAGTCTCAGGGCTTAAGGGACCGCCTTGCCTTCCAGTCGGCCCCGCCCTCCGCGGCCCCTGAGTCTCATGTGACTGGGTAATGGCTGGAGCAGTCCTTGTGCGTGCCCGCAGTGCCTCTAACCCCTGCCTTTCCAGCTCCCCTGCGAGCCAGGACCACAGGAGTCTAGGTCTCCAGGGTTTCGCCCAAAACAGGGGCCCAGTGGACTCAGAAGTGGCACAGTTGGGAGGGTCTGTCTCCCGCCCACTCGCGAAAGCCAGCGGCACAATCAGCAGTCTGTCCTTCATGCAGCACCGTGTGTGACCAGACCTCCGATCTTTTGTGACTCCCCTAAATTTCCATGCACCTCTCCCTTTTCACAGTCCAAACTCACCCCGTATGAGTTTCGGCTGGATCTGGGGTTTAGTGTCGTAAGAGAAGGGGTTCAATGCCGTTGGGAGTTTCCGTTTCCCTCCCACCAGAGAAAGCCAGCCAGGTACTCCGGCACCCGCTCTCTCAGCGTGCGCATCTCCGTACCTCAGCTTTTTGCAGCTCCTCTGGGTTTCTGTGAGCCCCTCTCTTTCCTTCTAGCTGTAGAACTTACACTCGGCCAGCTTTCCTGTCGTTCTGGATGATGTTTGTTCTGTCTTTTAGTTGTAGTTTTGAAATTGTTGTGCGCGGCAGCAGTGTAGGTGTTTACCTATGCTGCCATCTTGGATTCTCAGTTTCTTGGACTTTAAACTGGAGCTTAAAATTATTCCTTTTTAAAGGAGGTGTTGTGAGGATTGCATGTAAAGAATGTCAAGTTCCAGCGCGTAGTTTACTCTCAGTGGACAGCAGCTGTACTAATTATGTCATATCCTCTCTCTTTCCCCAGAAAAGAGCCTGGCTGAAATTGGTCAGCTTTATGAAGAGCTTTTGCAAGTACCGCAGATACATGAACAATGTCAACTTGCGCCAGGAATTTGAAAAATATCTCCAAGTGGAAATTAACAACAAGGAAAGTAAGTCACATCTGTTTGCTCTCCTTCCCTGTTGATTTCAGTAGCAGGGCTGGCTCAGATAAGTAGCTAGCTGCAAGGACATGGCTCTATGTCATTCATATCTCCGTTAACCTGGAGCCCAGCAAGAAGTCCAGGTCCTGGCTGCAAGGCCAAGTCTAGGCCAGCCAGGAGAGGATGAGAATTCAGTGGCATCTGCTCAGGGACCCAGAAAGGGTAAAGAATGACTAGAATAAAGCAGTATGAGATCTCAAAAAATTTTTTATTAATGTATTACCTATGTACATATCTTCCCATTGCCCCCCACTCCCATGCATGCCCTAACCTGTCAGTGTCTAGTGTCCATTGGTTAGGCTTATATGCTTGCAAAGAAGTCCTTTGGTTGATCTCTTATCTACCCCACCTCTCTCTAACCTTCCTGTGTGATTTGACAGTCTGTTTGATGCTTTACTGCCTCTATATCTATCTTTTTTGTTCATCAGTTTATAATGTTCTTTATTATCCATAAATAAGTGAGATCATGTGGTATTTTTCTTTCGTTGACTGGCTTATTTCTCTTAGCATAATGCTCCCCAGTTCCATCCAGGTTGCTGCAAATGGTAAGAATTCCTTCTTTTTTATGGCAGCATAGAATTCTGATCCACTCATCTGCTGATGGGCACCTAGGCTGTTTTCAAATTGTAGCTATTGTAAATTGTGCTGCTATGAACATAGGGGTGCATAAATCCTTTCTGATTGGTGTTTCTAGTTTCTTAGGATATATTCTAAGAGTGGGATTGCTGGGTCAAATAGGAGTTCCATTTTTAGTTTTTTGAGGAAACTCCATACTGTTCTCCACAGTGGCTGCACCAGTCTGCATTCCCACCAGCAGTGCATGAGGGTTCCTTTTTCTTCGCATCCTCGCCAACACTTGTCGTTTGTTGATTTGTTGATGATTGCCATTCTGATAGGTGTGAGATGGTATCACATTGTTGTTTTGATTTACATCTCTCAGATAATTAATGACTTTGAGCATGTTTTCATGTGTCTCTTGGCCTTCCTTCTGTCTTCTTTAGAAAAGATTCTATTTAGATCTGTTGCCCATTTTTTTACTGGATCATTTATCTTCCTTTTATTAAGTTATATAAGTTGCCTGTAGATGTTGGAGATTAAACCTTTATCAGTGATAACATTTGCAAATATATTCTCCCAAGTGGTCTTTCTTGTTGTTTTGTTGATGGTTTCTTTTGCTGTGCAAAAGCTTTTTATTTTGATGTAGTCCCATTTGTTTATTTTCTCTTAAGCTCCCATTGCCCTAGGAATAGTGTCAGTGAAGAAGTTCCTTCGGCCTACGTCTGAAATTTTGCTGCCTGTGGATTCCTCTAGTATTTTTATGGTTTCTTGTCTTATGTTTAAGTCCTCTATCCATTTTTAGTTTATTTTTGTGTATAGTGTAAGTTGGTGGTCTAGTTTCATTTTTTTTTTGCATGTATCTGACCAATTTTCCCAATACCATTTATTAAAGAGACTGCCTTGACTCCATTGTATGTTCATGCCTTCTTTGTTACATATTAATTGAGCATAGTGGTTTGGGTCAATATCTGGATTCTCTATTCTATTCCATTGGTCTATATGTCTGTTCTTGTGCCAGTATCAGGCTATTTTGAGAACAGTGGCTTTGTAATACAGCTTGAAATCTGGTATTGAGATCCCACCTACTTTATTCTTCTTTCTCAGGATTGCTATGGCTTTTCAGAGTCTTTTTTTACTCCAGATGAATCTTTGGAGAATTCTTTCTAGGTCTATGAAATATGTCATTAAAATTTTAATGGGGAACACATTGAATCTATAGATTGCTTTGGATAGTATGGACATTTTAATGATGTTGATTTTGCCAATCCATGAGTATTGTATGCTCTTCCATCTGTTTACATATTCCTCTATCTCTTTTTTCAGTATCCTATAGTTTTCTGCATATAGGTCTTCCACCTCCTTAGTTAGGTTTATTCCTAGGTATCTTAATTTTTTTTCGTGTGAAGGTAAATGGGATTGCTTTTTTAGTCTATCTTTTTGTAAGTTCACTATTAGTATATAGAAATGCCACAGATTTCTTGGCATTAATTTTGTATCCTGCTACATTGCCAAATTCATTTATTAAGTCTATTATTTTTTGTATGGAGTCCTTTGGTATCATGTCATCTGCAAATAAGGACAACTTTACTTCTTCTTTGCCAATTTGGATGCCTTTTATTTCTTCTTCTTGTCTAATTGCAATGGCTAATACTTCCAGTACTATGACAAATAGAAGTGGTGAAAGTGGGCATCCCTGTCATATTCCTGTTCTTGGGGGAAATGGTTGTAGTTTTTGCCCATTGAGTATGATGTTAGCTGTGGGTTTATCATAAATGGCTTTTATTATGTTGAGGTATGATCCTTCTATTTCCACCTTGTTGAAAGTTTTTATTGAGAAAGGGTGTTGGATTTTGTCAAATGTTTTTTCTGCATCAATTGATACGACTATGTGATTTTTATTTCTCAATTTGTTTATGTGATGTATCACATTTATTGATTTGTGGATATTGTACCATCCTTGCATTCCCGAGATAAATCCTACTGGTCATGGTGAATGATCTTTCTGATGTACTGCTGGATCCAACTTGCTAGAATTTTGTTGAGGATTTTGGCATCTATGTTCATGGCCAGTAATTTTCTTTCATTGTGTTGTCTTTATTTGGTTTTGGTATTAGGGTGATGCTGGATTCATATAAGGTGTTTGGAAGTATTCCTTCTTCTTGAATATTTTTGAATAGTCTGAGAAGGATAGGTTTTAATTCTTCCTTGAATGTTTGGTAAAACTCTCCTGTATAGCCATCTGGTCCTGGGCTTTTGTTTGCTGGAAGCTTTTTGATGACTGCTTCAATTTATTCCATAGTTATTGGCCTATTGAGATGTTTAGATTCTTCATGATTGAGTTTTGAAAGGTTAGATTTTTCTAGGAATATGTCCATTTCCTGCAGGTTGTCCAGTTTGTTGGAATAGAGTTGTTCATAGTATTTTTTGACAATCCTTTGTATTTCGGAGGGGTCTGTTGTTATTTCTACTCTTTCATTTCTGATTTTTTTTATTTGGGTCTTCTCTCTTTGCTTCTTGGTGAGCCTGGCTAGAGGTCCATCAATCTTGTTTATCCTTTCAAAGAACCAGCTCTTGGTTTTGTTGATCTTTTGAATAGTGTCTATGTTATTTATCTCTGCTCTGATCTTTACTATTTCCTTCCTTCTGCTTACACTGGGCTTTTCTTGTTGCTCTCATTCTAGCTCTTTGAGTTGTAGGGTTAGGTAATTTATTACCATTGATTCCTGTTTTTTGTAGTAGGCTTGTAGAGCTATGAACTTCCCTCTCAAAACTGCTTTCACTGTGTCCCATAAATTTTGTATTGTGTTGTCATTGTCATTTGTTGCCATGATGTTTTTTGTTTCTTCCTTGATCTCTCTGGTTACCCATTTGTTGTTTAATAGCATGATGTTTAGTCTCCATGTGTTTGATTTCTTTGTGTTGTTTTTATTATAGTTGATTTCCAGTTTTATGCCACTATGATCTGAGAAAATGCTTGATATGATTTCTATCTTCTTGAATTTGAAGAGACTTTTCCTATGACTCAACATATGATCTATCTTTGAAAATGTCCCATGTACACTGGAGAAGAATGTATATTCTGTGGCTTTGGGTGAAATGTTCTGAAGATGTCAATTAATTCCATCTGATCTAGTGAGTCATTTAGGATTGATGTTACTTTGCTGATTTTTTGTTTAGAGAATTTGTCCAGTGGTGACAGTGAGGTATTAAAGTCTCCTACTATGATTGTATTGCTGTCAATCTCTCTCTTGATATCCTCCAAGAGTTTTTTATGTATTTAGGTGCTCCTATATTGGGTGCGAATATGTTTACCAGAGTTATTTCTTCTTGTTGAATTGTTCCCTTTAGTATTATGAAGTGGCCTTCCTTATCTCTTGTTATATCCCTCACTTTGAGATCTAATTTGTCAGATATAAGTATTGCAACCCCAGCTTTTTTTTCATTTCCATTTGCCTGAAACACCATCTTCTATCTCTTCACCCTCAGTCTGTGTGCATTTCTTTTTCTGAGGTGGGTTTCTTGTAGACAGCAGATATATGGGTCATGTTTTCTTATCCAATCCATTACCCTATGTCTTTTGATTGGAGCATTTAATCCATTTACACTTAAAGTTATTATTAATAGGTATTTATCTGTTGCCATTTTTATTCTTTACCCCTGTGTTCCTTCTTTGCTTTCTATTTCTTTTTTTTTTTCAGCAGACCCTTTAACATTTCTTGCATTGCTGGTTTAGTGGTAATAAATTCCCTTAGTCCTTTTTTGTCTGTGAAGCTCCTGATTTCACCTTCAATTTTGATTGAAAGCCTTGCTGGGTACAGTATTCTTAGATTCAGACCCTTCCTTTGCATGACTTTGTATATTTCATTCCATTCCCTTCTGGCCTGATGAGTTTCTGTTGAGAAATCAGTTGCTAGTCTTATGGGGGTTCCTTTGTAGGTAACTTTCTGTTTCTCTCTGGCTGCTTTTTTAAGTTTCTTACTTTGTCCTTGGTGTTTGCCAATTTAATTATAATGTGCCTTGATGTCGGTCTTTTGGGGTTCATTTTGCTTGGGACTCTGTGAGCTTCTTGGATTTGTGTGGGTTTTTTCTTTCCTATATCAGGGAAGTTTTCTGTCATTATTTCTTCAAACAGGTTCTCTAATCCTTTCTCAGTTTCCACTCTTTCTGGAACCCCAATTATGCAGATGTTGTTTTGTTTCGTGTTATTTCAAAATTCCCTTAGGCTCTCCTCTTGCTTTTTAATTTTTTTTCTAGAAGCTGTTGTACTTGGGTATTTTTCCTACTGTGTTTTCTAGCTCACTCATGTGGTCCTCTGCCTCTTCTAGTCTACTTTTGGTGCTTTCTATTGAGTTCTTTACAGCAGAGATATGATTTTTCATTTCTTCTTAATTATTCTTCATTTCCTCTTGGTTCTTACTCATAGTATCAAATTTGTCTTTTATTCTTTTCAGCCACCTTATGACCATTTCTCTGGATTCTTTCTCTGGCAGTTTGCTTGCCTTCATTTTGTTTACTTCCTTTTCTGGTGATGCCTGCTTTTCTTTCATATGCAGGCTGTTTCTTTGTCTGCCCATGGTCTCTCTTCTCCAGGTGTCTCTCTCCTGTGTTGATTTAAAAGCACAAAATACAACACAACCAGGTACAACGCACAAGGCACTGAACAGAAATGTATTCACGATGTTAATAACCACAAATAAGGTGACCACCAGTGAGAGACAAATTAGGGGAAAGTAGAGAAAGAAGAAGAGAGAAAAGAGGAAAAAAGAATAGAAAGAAGTGCCAAAATTAAATTGGGAGAAGGGAGAAAAAAGAAAAAAAAGAAAGAAAAAGTAAGAGAGGAAAGAAAGGGAATAGGAAAGAGAAGGGGAACAAATTATATATATGGGGAGAAAACTCCAATAGAACAGCCACTAATCCCAACAAATGCCAGCAACTAGTACCTGGAGATTAATACAAGCTACAAACAACAACTAATATCAAGGGAAGCAAGGGAAAACAGAAGTATGAAATGAACAAAAACAAAGCAAACAAAAAGCAAAACAAAACAAGAATAAGCAAAACAATCACACACAAAAAAAGTATAAAAAATCGATATAATCAACATTTAAGCAATCATAAAAGGACAGAGAGAAAAATAATTTTTTTAAATAGTGAAGACAGAGAAGAGAGAGGTGTGTATGGACTTGGAGCAGGTGGATTGGAAATTAGATATATAAGTGGGGTGACATTTTAACAGGACTAGCTTACAACACTGAGCACCAGTGGAATGCAGGGAACTGCAATACTGTCCCAACTGGGAAGCAGGCATGCCAAACAGAACAATAGAAGAAGTGAATGACCTTCCTGGGTAGATTTAGCACCCTCTTTCCTAAAATCTCTGATGATCATATCAATTTCCACTGTTATTCAGACTCTTTTCCCCTTCAAATTCAAGTCCCAGAGATAAAGAAGGAGAGACTGTAAGATAGTCAGGAGAGACCTTATGCTTTATAACCCTAGGACCTAGCACAGTGTCTGGGACACAACAGGTGCTAGGTATTTACTGAATATTGTAATCACCCTCCCATCAGAAAGAATCCCACTAGACAGTTTCTTACTGGTAAATCCAGCCAGGCAATGGACTAGGGCCTACTTGTCAGATCCAGCCCAAAACTATTCTCTTCTAAGCCCTGAATCCCTATGAGTGGGTTTCTTTGAATATATCCTACTCAAGAAACTTTCTAAAATAATTGCCTTGGTTTTCTGAGACACAACCCAAACCCTCTAGAACCTTCTACGCTCTCCTTTATCCATTCCTGTTGTATTTCTACTCTAGCTTCCTACCCTCTGCTTCTTAATTAACTTCTTTACTCTTCATGTTTTGGCTTTTTCTTTGTGCTGCTTTCCCAGTTTACTTCTAAACTACTTCCCTGATAAACCTTGAATAAGCAGCATCAGAACCATGCACTCTACTTTGAAGGTCACCTCTGCATATTCAGTTTTTGCAGACATGTTAGGGATTGGCATAATTACAGTGTGCTCCTATCTATTAAACCAGCACCAGGAAGACACCTTTCAATACTCAGTTGATTTCTTTTTAGCATGTATGTTGTCATACCATCTCAGCAGATGGCTTTTTCAGCAGTCCTTCAAGTACAGTGGGAGGGAGTCAATTTCAATAGGCCCAAAGGTGTGTCTGTCATCTTTCACTTTAATTATGCCCAGATTTAAGGCTTCAGGCTTAAGAGGGACTTGCTCAAGCTAGATGTTAATTTCTTCCTCTTTCTTTTTCAGATTTCCCTGCATCACCAAATGTAACAGGACGCTCATCCCCGCATCACTCAGCTCTCCGGAGTGCAGAGGAGAACGAAGAAGTAGTATTTATGAAACGCCGTATATTTGGCCACAGGATTATCACTGTCAACTTTGTCCCCAATGATTTATATTTCTTTTCTGAAATGGAGAGGTAAGTTTCCCATCTCGCCTTCCCCTTGTGACTTTTCATGCTTAGTGCCTCCTGGCGAAGACTGGAGTGGCCTGTCCGTGCCACAGTGATTTCTGTGAAGATCTCACTGAATGCTGTCACTGTATCAATTTCCACCAGTTTTTCCTTTGGATCCTGAAAGCTCTTCAATATTTTGGAGTTTCCAATATTGAAATGCACTTACTTATACCCAGGATGTGGAACCCTTTTGTTCTATTACCTAGTAATATGACAGAAATTCTCTTACGTATTGGACCAATAGTTATTTTTTTAATGTATTGATTTAAAAGAGAGAGAGAGATTTGTTCCACTTAGTTATGCATTCATTGGTTGACTCTTACCCTGACCAGAGATTGAACCTACAACCTTGGAGTATTGGGATAACACTCTAATCAACTGAGCTACCCAGCCAAGGGCTGGACCAATAGTTCTTTAGTTAAAGCAAGGAATTATAGTAATTAAGGTTGTGTGTGTGTGTGTGTGTACATGACATTAAACAGATATTTTTAAGTTAAAACATAAATGTGCATTCATTCAGCTGTCAAACTTTTGATGTAGAGCCAAAGCCATTCCACTAATTGGGGGTTCACATACTATTCCTATAATGCTACCTACTAATTATAAAAAATTTTCTCTTGTTAAAGTGGAGCAAGAACTTAAAAGTTACTGCAAAGCAACTTAAGCCTTCTGGGATTGTATCCTTATCTTTTATTTATTTTTTTAAATGTGTGATGAAAGAGAATGCTCTTTTTTTAAATATATTTTATTGATTTTTACAGAGAGGCAGGGAGAGGGATAGAGAGTTAGAAACATCGATGAGAGAGAAACATTATTCAGCTGTCTCCTGCACGCTCCCTACTGGGGATGTGCCTGCAACCAACGTACATGCCTTTGACCGGAATCAACCTGGGACACTTCCATCTGCAGGCCGATGCTCAATACACTGAGCCAAACCAATTAGGGCAATCCTTATCTTTTAAATGTTTGT
This sequence comes from Lasiurus cinereus, assembly GCA_011751065.1. Taxonomy (NCBI): domain Eukaryota; kingdom Metazoa; phylum Chordata; class Mammalia; order Chiroptera; family Vespertilionidae; genus Lasiurus; species Lasiurus cinereus. The sequence continues at coordinate 20,525,672 of JAAGEH010000042.1, read as the reverse complement.
AATCGCCTTGGCAAACCTAACTCCATAGCAATTTCTTAAAAAGCAACTCGATCTTTATTGGAACATTCCAAAGAATTCCAATCTGTTTTCATAGAAACAACAAATACCTTTATTTTCACGTTTGTATTTCATTAATTTTCATAAATTATGAATTATAGTAACAAGTACAATAGGCAAAAATGTTTGGGAAGAAGCATGAAGAGCTTTCAGTAAATGCCTGTCTTAGCTAGTGGGGACAGTGTGAGCTTGTACAAGGAGGATACCAGCAGCATATGGAGCCCACTTGCCACTGTGTTTTTCGGAAGTGCAGAGCGCCGGTAACGCCACACATCAATTAGGGTTAAGAGCTTTTCCACTGCACTTCGGTGAGGGACCTAGCTCAGTTCCATCAACCACTTATGGATTGCTTGCTTGTTCTTGGCTCTGGAGAACAAAAAGTACCAATAAGACATGCTCTCCATCCTCCACGGTCCCACGGAGACAGGGATGGCAGGAGAGACTCAAAGTTAGGAAATGTGATGCTAGGGGCTGTGGTCGAGTCTGGAGAGACTTAGACAACTGAGTCCTCAGGTGTGGTTTCATGGCAGACAAGTCACCTAAGCTGAAGTTTGAAGAATGAGGGTGGGTTAGTGAGATTTAAAACAAAAAAACAAAACCTGTGTAAGGGAGAGGTGAGTGGGGAACAGAAGAGAATACTAGTCAGGGTGAACAGCCTCCCACTGCCTCTCCAGTGCCCGCTCCGCTTTCTCACTTGTTGGCTACACAGCAACCAGAGAGCCTGTGAACAGTGACCACCAGATTGGAGCACTCTCCTGCCCAAAATGATCCAGCGGCTTCCCATTTCCACTGAAATCAGGTCCAAACCTCCTCCCATGGCCTAAATGGCTCTATGCAAGCAGCATATACCCACTTGCATCTCAGAGCTCAGCTCCCACGGTGCACCAACCACTTGCCCCAGGCTCCGGGCTCAGAGGCTCCGCCCCCACCTCTGCCTCTCCCCGCCCACTGAACTGGCTTTCCTTCTCAATTACATCATGTCCTACTTCTGTCTTCTTAACCTCTACTGGATATTCAATTAATCGCCTGCTTACCTGTGCATCATCATCTCTCATTGACTGTGAGCTCCTGGAAAGCTGGGCATTGTTTACTTCATTCCTTGCTCCTGGAACTGTGTCTGGCACAGCATAAACCCTGAACTGAAATGTTCATTGACTGACTACATGAATGGATATGGAAAACCTGGTGTTTTACCACTAGGAAGACTTTACATTGTTACGATTTTTTAAAATATATTTTATTGGGTTTTTTTTTACAGAGAGGAAGGGAGAGGGATAAAGAGTTAGAAACATCGATGAGAGAGAAGCATCAATCAGCTGCCTCCTGTACCGCTCCTCTTACTGGGGATATACCTGCAACCGAAGTACATGCCCTTGACTGGAATTGAACCCGGGACTTTTCAATCTGCAGGCCGCCGAGGCTCTATCCACTGAGCCAAACCGGTTAGGGCACATTGTTACGATTTTAAATGCCCTGAGAGAAATCAGCTGTGTACTTACATCAAGATAAGGCATAACTGACAAATGTTTGATGGTCACTAAAAGCATATGTTGCTAGGAGACAGAAAATAGAATGATGGCTGCCAGGGGCTGGGGGAGGTAGGGAATGGGACAGTGTTTAATGGTCATGGAGTTTTAGTTTGGGAAGATGAAAAAGTTCTGGAGATGATGGTGGTGAGGATCCCACAACCACATGGACATACTTTGTGCCACTGCAAAACAGTTAAATGAATTGTGTTATGTGTTTCTTACAATATTAAAAAAAAATAAAAAGAATAAAAGGAATATGTTGCTTCAGAGCCTGGTAGTAATTGTGAGAAGGTCAGCACAGGAGGAGAAAGAAAGAGCAAGACAGCGCTTAGCCCTCAAAGCAATCAGAGGGCCCGGCCTGATGGGTAAGGAAGGGAGGATGGGATGAATAAAGGAGTTAGTGATGAAGAAATACACTTGAAGAAGCACTTAGCATATCATCTGACAGGTGGAAGGCACTCAATTAGTGTTTTCCCATAGGTGAATTACGACTGGATGAATGAAATCACAACCTGGCCAGGATTTGGCCCTGTCTTTTTTAAGACCAAACATAGGTCAGAGCTGGCTGCCCTAAGTCGCCACTGCTTTCCTCTCTGCTGATTTCCTGCTTACTGCCTCTCTTTAGATTTAATGATTTGGTGAGTTCAGCTCATGTGCTTCAAGTCAACTGGGCCTATAACGAGAATGATGTGATCCTAATGAAGTCCAAGATTAACATCATCCTAAAGCTCTACCTGCAGTCCGAGGTCCCTCCGAGGCTGAGGGTAAGGGGGACTTCCACTCCTCTCCGGCCTCGTCCCAAGGAGCATTTTCCCCACAAAAACCTTGAGAGCTGTGTCTTGAGTCCTGGGTCAGTCGGATGCTCTTGACCTAGCAGCCCCAGGAAAAGCTTCTGCCTTTTGGAGAGGGGGGATCTTAAAGATTGTGGGGCTCAAGAGAGGTTTTCTGCCCGTGACCGGCTCCCACTCTGCGGGTAGGTGAACATCTCTGAGCCCCAGAAGGATGCCATCATTGCTGCCATTGCTGAGGGCCGCCTGGATCGGAACATCTTCCACGGGGCTATCATGTCTCTCTTCCCCATCATTATGTACTTCTGGAAAAGGTAACTCTCTCCCCTCCCTTCCCCAGGTCAGGGAAACACTGGAGTTTCTAGAGTCTTCCGTCTTCCCGTAGCTCTCTGCTCCAGTTTCCAGACGCATGGGCACCGAGATGGTGTGTTCTCCTACTCACTACACTTCGTCCCTCACACGCTCACACTGAGCACGTCAGAGTATGGGGGGCCAAGTAAGACTGGGGACCGGAACGCCTGGCTCCCCAGCACTCCCTGCGTTGAATGGGGAATAGAAAGGAATACCAGGCTCTTAGGTTGTGTTAGGCGTGGGTTCCTCACGTAAGGGTGACATGGACCACAGCTACTTGGGAGCAGTCTGTCAAGGTTGTCACACTGTCCTCATGCTCAGGGAGCCTCCTGGAGGCAATGAGCCAGGAGAGTTTGGCTCTGCTATGACCACATCTCGTAATTACCAGTAGGGGCTCAGTTGCTAGATATTTCCATTTTCAAGAGAAGCTAGAAATGCAGGTTCTTAGGTTACAGCTCCCCAGGTTAAAGTAGGAAATGTGGCAACCAACTCAAACCTAAAGCCTGGGGAGGAACCTGTGAAGGCCAGAAACGAAACTGAAAGGAAGACACAATCCGCAGAACAAATGTAATGGGTGAGGCAGGCGGGGAGAGGGGAGCAGGGGGTGGAACCTGGTTCCGAACCTGTCCCTTAGAGACTCACCTGACTTCTCGCAGCTGGTTACTCTCCCCTGTGGTCCAATGGGGCCCCAGTTTGCACCTCCCCCAGGGTGAATGGCAGCACCCCAGCTGATAGTGACCACATGACAACTGGCTGAAGTGGCTCCAGGCCAGGCTGGTTGGGATGTTGAGATTATTATTGTGATTCCAGCTCTGAGGGGTGTCCCTCTCCCACGTCCCCCAACACACACACACACACACACACACACACACACACACACACACACACAGTTACTTTCTTAAAATAGAAGTGTTAAGGTTGCTTACCAACCACCAACCTTCCATTTTAAATCCCTAAGCTAAATTATGAAATAAAAGATGGAAATAAATTTCTCAAAAAAAAAATCTAAGTTCAAGATAACCAGCTGAGCCTTTTTGAGCACCAATTGTTATCTAGCACTTATATCTAGACTTGATTCTCCGCATGCTTAACCAGGCCTAAATAAAAATGGGTCCCAAAGCTTTCTGGGGGATCAGCAACCCCTGGGAGACATTTGCCACTCCGTCTGGAGTCAGGCTCAGCGCTCCCTCATCCCTGTTCATTGCTTTCCTATATGTTTATGAAGATGTTTATGTCATACAACTGTGTCCACATCTGCTATCTCAGGTGAACCTCTCAACGGCACCATGCGCGGGTGGTGCAGTCTTACTACCACTAGTTTATAGATGAGGGAACTGAGGTTCAGAGTGGTTAAGGGCCTTGGTAAGTGGTACTACTTGGTAAGTGGGTTAAAAGCCAGGTCTCTTGGTCTCGCAAACACCATAAAGAATGCATCCTTGCCCTAGCTGGTTTGGCTCAGTGAATAGAGAGTCAGCCTGCAGACTGAAAGGTCCCTGTTTCGATTCCGCTCAAGGGCACATGCTTGGGTTTCGGGCTCAATCTCTAGTAAGGGGTGTACAGGAGGCAGCCAATCAATGATTCTCTCACATCATTGATGTTTCTCTTTATCTCCCTCTCTCTTCCTCTCTGTAATCAATGAAAATATATTTGAAGGGGGTGGGGGAGAGAGAAAGAATGAAATCTTTAAAAAATAAATGCATCCTTGGCCCAGACACTGTGGCTCAGTTGGTTGAGCATTGACCTATGAACCAGGAGGTCACAGTTCGATTCCAGTCAGGACACATGCCTAGGTTGGGGGCTCAAACCCTAGTGTGAGGCATGCAGGAAGCAGCCAATCACCCATTCTTCCTCAATGATGCTTCTATTTCTCTCTCCCTCTCCCTCCCTCTGAGAAATCAATGAAAAAAATATTTTTAAAAGTGCATCCTTGGCATATTAGGAGTTCCATGACTGGAGGGAGACCCAGTTTAGCAAATGGAAAGGGAGAAACCCACTGTGATTGGGTGGAATGTGCCTTGGGGAGGAGGGAGGAGGGCGGCAGCAGTCAAGACCACCAGAGCCAAGGCAGGACAGAAAATAAAGCCAGACCCCTCCAACAGTCCCCTCAGGACAGGCGTGGCAGAGCAAGGGCCGGGGCCAAGGAGGGAGAGATGGAGAGCGTCGTGAGGGCTTCTGGGGAGCAGGTTGCAGTGAGTGTGCGAGTCTGAGCTCCTGAGAAGGACTGTTGGGAATGAGGTGAGAGGGCCGAGGTCCTCAGTAAGGGACAGGCTGCAAACTAGGGATCATTCACCGGGACCTGAGGGAGGCCAGTCAGTTGCTCTGGCTGCACCAGTTGGACTTAGATGGGGTTTGAGGGGCTGATGTTCAGGGGAGCACACCAGGGTGGGGTACACCAGGGTGGGAGACAGCAGGTCCTTTATAGACTCCATTCACTGGAGGTTCCAGCAGAAAGTCCCAGCACCCTGCCTGTCCTGGCCCCTCGCTGAGCAGGTAGCACACTGAGGCAGGTGCTGTCCTCTTGTTCCCCTTCCCCCCCCCGCCCCCCTCCTTTTTCCCCTGCTCTGTGAAGACTGGCTCTGGCCGGTTTCCCATGTGCTCAGTGTCACGGTCCTCCGTGGGGAGGTTTCCTCCCTGTGACCAGAAGCCACTCTTCTTACAGGTTTTGTTCCTGGAAGGCAACCAGCTCTTACTTCCAGAAGAAGGAGAAGATAACCAAGGACACAAAAATTCCTTCTAAATTGGTACCCAAGTACTCCATTTGGAGTGGAGGTAAGTCCCGCCGGGACCCACAGCCCAGTTTGCTAGCAAATGAGACTCATGACGAGGGCTGGGAGGATCCACGGTGAGACCGCACAGAGGGTGGGCTGGGCACCCATTACTGGGCCCACAGAGCAGCATTCAGGTATATGTTACCTGTGGCGATCCGGCTGGCAAACAGTCCGCCACCCACCTCATGGACGGCTCCCGGACATTACCTCCTAGGGGTGCCCCTGGGCATGTGGGTCACAGTCCCTGTGGTGGAGACATGGAGCTCTATACACGGTTACAGTTGTTAAGTGAGAGCATGAAGATGTGGATGTAGAGTATGATTTTATTGTGGTAAATATATATAGGTGCATATAAAATTTTATGCATATGTGTGATTTTTATGAAAACATGGACAATTTAGAAATAGAGTGTTAATAAAGGTATCTCTGGGTGGTGTGATGTTGAGAGATTTATATATTATTGATATATTGTTAATCATATTAATATAGTATTACATTATTCAGTATGTTATGTTATATATTTATAGATAAATGTGTTTGAAGACACACATATACATGTTTTCTTTACACAGAGCAGTTAAAGCTCAGTCCCTTTCCCAATATGTGCGCTGAGATCAGTACTTGAGCAAAGGGGAATTTTAGAGAGAGGGAGAAGGGCGCACAGTGCCTCGTGAGGGCAGGGCAGGGTGGAAAGTTCTGGGAACCACAGTTCTATACACCTGGGGAGAGTACCAGCAGCAGAACAAAATGTGGGGATAGGACAGGAGTTTTAAAAACAGCAGCTAGCCGTCCCAGGACGGAGCTGGACACGGCTATTGAAGCTCCTGCCTGCCGCTGGTCACATTCCTTTCCCCAGATGCTCACTCCTGCCCCTCCCCCAAATCCTACACACAAACATGCCACTCCTTTTGAGGGGCCCTGGAGACCTAAGTCCATCTCTGGGGAACAACTCTGGCCACCGAGCCCAGGTCCTCCCCGCGGACCCCTGGAGAGGGCCCTCACCTCAGTAGGAAACAAATCATCTACCTCCCTGGCGGCAGCCACCCTGTGGTCCAGGACCGAGGTGTCTTCTGGTCTCTGCCTTGTGGAATGCCAAGCCAGCAAACAGCAATCAGCTGTCTTTTCAGTATGTGGGTGACAATGTTCTTGCAGGTGCCAGGGCTTATTTGGGATGAGGGTGGGCGTAGGGAGAGAGGAGGTGACAGCAGAAGGAAAATAAGAGGGAGGTGGGCGAGCAGGGTGGGTAAATGATGTGCACTCCGTGGAGCAAGAGAATGCCCTCATCGGGCATTTCCTGTGCTGAGCTCCACGGAGATGAATCCCTACATCCTTTCTCGTGTCAGAAGTTAGAAGAGGTCAGCAGGACGCCTGAATTAAGGGGTCGAGCCACTTGGGTTCTAGGCCTGGAAAATCATCCTGTATGAGCTGAGGCATTTTGAGAATCTTGCTTCCCGAACTCTTGTGGCCTTAGAGCCCTGATCTAAGATACAGACATTTGGATTTAGAAAATGTTCTATCGTTAGCATCCTGTAATCCAAGGAGTGTTAAACAAGAGCTTTCTTGCTCGCTTGGAATGATTTCTTTTGCTGTAAAGGCTTCTAATGCCCCCTTTTCCCCTCCCCAGGAGACCATGCCATCTTAAGATTCTCCTTGCTCAAAGGTATCGAGTGGTTGCGGCCCCAGCAGCGAGATGCACAAACAAGTTCAGTCCAGAATTGTGAGTGGGAGTTGGAATCCCATGGCTATCAAAAGCCCACTACTCAATGAGAGGACCCTCAGGCCAGCATAGCCCATGTCCTTATTGAGCAGGGGGAGATCCCCAAAATATGAAATGACTTGCTCAGGATCACACAGCTTGTGAGTGGCAGAGATGGAGTGAGAAGCAGGTCTCCTGACTGTCTTTCCAGGGCCCGGGCCCAGCTCTCATTAGTATAATCGCATCTTTTATAGCCCTTTAAAATCAGTAGCTGAAGCTTCCGGATATTTCTGCCAGCTCCTCTGCCCATTTCCAGGCATGGTGTCATCTTCATTAAGAAGCAACAATGACATCCCATTTGTTACTTTCCCCTCCCTCTGCGAGCACCTGCTGCTTCAGTGGAACTTCAGCCCAGGCCTCCTGCTTCCTGGAGCTTCTGCCACTGGTCTGCTTATCCCTGTAATGGGCACTCTGTTCTAGCCTCCCATCCTGGGTTCATGTCATATCCTTCCCTCCCCCACCTCCAGCCGCTAGGAGTCAGTCCCACTCCCAGTCATGAAAACTGCCTTGGTTCCCACATGATCGTTCCCAACATCATGTTTCCTGTCTGCCCATCGGCAGCTTCTCTTTCCATGTTGAAGGTTCTGCTTCTCTGAAATGTCCCCTCATTGCTTAGTGAGGAGTTGATCATGGAACACTGCCCCTGAGCCATAAAGTTTGGTGTTTCTAGTGCTTATCTGGCCTCATCTCCTTATTTTCCTTTCCCGGGTCAGGGAGGTTGAGATCATGATCTGTGCACCCAGATGAAATGTCTCCTAGAACAAAAAATAAAATGATAATAATAAAATACTGTAGCATCCAACCCAGGTCTCCTGATTGTCCTTGGAACATTGCTACTTCATCACTTTCCCAACTCCTTCTCTGGTACTGGGATGCCTCCCTGGCTGGCTGGCTAGCTGGCCTCCAGGGAGGGTCTGTGCCCGGAATTCTGATGTGATTTTTCTTTGCATTTGTCTTTAGCTTCATCGACGAGCAACCTGACCCAGTTAGGACATAGCATCTCCGCCGTTCAGCTGTTAACTGTCCCAGGGTAGGCACCAGCCGGAAGTCCTCTTCTTCAGTACTGAGCTTTTCTATCCAATGGCAGCATGGGAGGCAAGGGGAGAAACTTCCCAGAGCCCTGGCTCCACACCCTGACACTCCCTGGCATATAGAACCGAGGAGTTGAGCTTGCTGCTTCCAGAGAGGCCTGTGGGTGTCCTCACCCACCTCCATGAGGACAGGCCTTGACCCACCTCCCAGTAGAACACCATTGCTGGAGTTCAAAACAGCACCTTTTTTTCCTGGGGTGCTTCATGCCATCTCCACATATTGGTCCTTCATTGTCAGCTTCCCTGATATCCCAGCGCTCCAGGATAAAGCCCTAAGGTGGGAAAGAAAGAGGAGCTGTCCTGCTGGGCAGGAGACTGGCGATAAGAGCAGAAAGGATTTGAGCCGGTCGCAATCTGATGCATCCTCACTTCCGTAAGAGCATCCATGTGGGGTTGATGCTAAGTTGAGGCTCTGGGAGAACCCCCAGGGAGTCATAGAAACCAGTGCCAGAGAGCTACTTGAAAGTCACGTTTACAGACAGCAGGCTCTCTGAATGGCGGGCCTTGCCTCCTCACCAGCCATTCCACCTTCTCAGACCCGCTGCAAGGCCAGTGGGGCTTGGAGCTCCCCAGGTATCACTGGCCAGCGGGGTAGTTGGGAGCTCTTTGCTCAGAAAGGCATTGCCTATCTTAAGAGGTTACAAGCCCTTGGGGAGGGTGGGGAGAGTGAGAATGGGAGGGGCCCTCTCCTGAAGGCAAAGGGTTTTGGTTTAGGCTCTTGCCCTTCCTAAAGGGAATGGCAGCAACAGACTAGCAGAGACTACTAACACCTTATTGCCATTGCGGTAACCAGCCATTCTTCTCTTTTCCTTCAGACAAAAACCACCTGGCATCAAAAAAGAAAAGAAAATCTAGTCAGGCCCCTTCAACAGAGGTGCATCATCTCTCAGAAGCTTCCTGACACTGACAGAACCTTTTCTGGTCAGAAACGAAATGCCCTGGCACCCTATGCCCTGGAAAGATCTGTGGGGTGACGTCAGTGGGTAAGATGTGGGCAGAGAACGTGAGCAGAAGCACCTCTGCCTCCTCTGATCCTGGGGAGGCCTGTCAGAGGCGGTCTTTCCCCCATGGACGTGTGTTGGAACACCCTCCTCTTAGGGTCAGGAGACCTGGGTTTTAGTCTCTCTCTGCAGCCGAATGGCCTGGAGAATCCCTGACTCCAGGTTGTTTAAGAATCGTGAGACAAATATGTGGAGATGGCATGAAGCACCCCAGGAAAAAAAGGTGCTGTTTTATTAGACAGATGGGGTCTTTGAATGCTAGGCTCTCCTATTTGGACAATGACTCCCATCCACTATCTCAGCAAACCCTCAGAATCCTGTGGGTAACCATGTCAGAAATCATTAATTTTTAAGCAGCGGAAGAAACCGGCACACACAGGAGGTACGTGCCTTTCTCCCAAGATCACTAGGCAGTGAATGCAGAGTCTGGACTAGAGCACCCACTGCTGCTTCTCATTCGTGGTCACCATGTGTGTTGGTCGAAAGGCCTAACTTGTTATCATAATTTAGAGTGACTAGGCCCATTTTCTGTCCTTTGAAGAAAATCAGGAGGAAGACGGTAGAATGCTGTGAAGGAGCTCACCACCTGATACACTTGAGGAGAGGTTGGCGTGTTGACTCCCTGGGTTGTAGGACAAGGAAAGACTAGAATGACTATTGTGGAAGCCATTCAGGTTTCCAGCCATCATTTCCTGCCATGCTGATGTCCTTTAGCTCCTAGACTTTTCCCAAGGATGAAAAATGTTGCAATATTGGGATAGGGCTCACAGAGAGAGACTAAAAGAGCATGCGGGCGAGGCTGTGATGGTGACAGGTCAGGAAGACCATAGGCGGACAGGACTGGAGGCCTCACGTCACTTAGCAGGATCACCCTGAATAGAAAGACGTTCTGCTCTTTGAGTCTGGCTGATTCGAAGAGAAAAGAAAGGAGGGAGGAGGGAAGGATGGGGGAGGAGAGAAGGAAAAGGGGGAAGGAAGCTGGCCTACTCTGGGCCCCGTATTCATTTTCTGTTGCTACCGCAAACAGTTGCCCAAATCTTAGTGGCTTAAAACAACACAAATGGACTACCTTATAGTTCTGCAGGTCAGAAGTCTCACCGGGGATGCATGGGGCTAATGTCAAAGTCATTGGCAAGACTACATTCCTTTCAGGGGGCTTTAGGGGTGGTTCCCTTTCCTTACTCATTCAGGTTATTGGTAGAATTTGGCCTTTACAGGTATAGTGCTGAGGTCTGGTTTCCTTACTGGCCTTTCTTTGCCTGTTTGCAAAAGCCTCAACTCCTTAGTGGCATATATAAAACCATTGACAATTTGACCCAGTCTGGGTTTCCAGGTTCATCTTTTATTTCTCTCATTCATGCAGTCCATCCTCCGAATGCCCTGTTCTTCTCCACCTGGTGAGAAGAGATATCAGTGACACCTCCTAGTTGTCTCCTTTCTCCTCTCATCATCTCCCCTTTGTCTCTGCAGCATATTTTTCCCTCTTTGGAGACACCTGTTTGTGCATGTGCATTGCCTACCAGACTACAGACTCTGTAGGGCAGAGACCATGCCCTCTTTTTCTTTGTGCCTCCGACACCCACCATAGTGACATGCAGATGAGAGTTGCCCCATGAATACACAGTGATGGCATGAGTAAATGGACTATGCTAGGTGTTGGGGGTGTAGTGGAGAAAACAGAATTTGCAATGTATATCTGCACTGACCTTACCATCAGTTACGCTGGCTTCACAGTCACTAGATAGTGTCGTGTGCCAGACAATCAAATCAGTAATCAATGACAGTTGTGACTAGCCCAAGAAAAAAGAAATACCAAATTGTCCTTATGCAATTTTTTTTTGTTGTTCCAGTTCTTCTGGATGCTTAAAGAACTTTCTGATTTTTCAGGAAGCTCATACGACCCATTCAGACCAAAGAGTGACAGAAAGAGGCAGAGGAAAACAAAAGAGAGACTGAGCGAGGCCTGCCTTCCACCTTCTGGAGCCTTTTCAATTCCATGTGTTCAGGGAGTGACATGAGATCGCCCCTCTTTCTACAGAAGTATGAACAGATGTCTGTCCCTCATTTTGAATGCCTCCAAATGAGCTAGGTGTCACCCCAGAGGCGGGAGCAGCTCATGTGCAGCATTTCGGGGTGCCTGTCTCCACCCCCACACCTCAACTAGGGCTGCAGATCATGAATCAGAATAAAGCATGTCCACATTCACAATCGGGAGGCCTCCTGTCTTCTTTAAGAGAAGGGCACAAGCAACAATATGTTGCTCCCCAGAGGAATCCACAAGTCATTTTCAGTTTAAGAGATTAGCAGAAACATTTACTTCCCATCCTGGATCAAGACCAAGGAGATCAGTTGGTCTCATTTAGAGACATTGACACATGGGCCCTCTCCTGACCCACAAAGTCCAGGCCACGAGGCCCTGCTACCTTTCCTTCAGAGCCAAGTTTTCCATGAGGCAAATAAGTGTGCTATCCCATCTTTAATCCTTAGTAACTTCGTGATCATCAGCAAATGACTTAACCTCCCTGAGTCCAAACACTCTTGTGTGTGCAATGGAGATGAGAATATCTACCGCATAGGGTTGTTTGGAGACTAACGAGATAACATAGACCACGCGCATGACATAGGACCAGAGTTGGGAGCAGGGACATTAGTGGCTACCCTTCTTTCTGTCTCTTCCCTAAACTTCCCAGAGCATGAAAAAAGTGCTAGACCAGTAAGGGTATAGTTGAACAATTAATTCCTAGGGAAATTCTGAATGCATTTCCTCCAACAAGATACATGATTCATGGGGGTTGAGTGGCCAGGATATCCACAAATCTATTTAATTCCTCATGTGTATATAGGAGGAGTTATATATTTAAGATTAATAGGGGATAAAAAGATTTCCTCCTGTGCCATTACATGTACTCCCTGACCCCTAACAGACACTTTCAAATGTTTGTGACCCCCACTGAGCACTTAATATGTGACAGAAGAGAGGAATTGCAAGATTTGTTCTACAGACAAGCTAATGGAGGTGTAGAGAGGTCAGATCTCTTGCTTCTTGATTGCATGGTTTCTGAGAAGTTCACTGTAATTCTTGTCTGTACTCTATAGCTGAGGCATTTCATACCTCTGGCTTTTTCAAGATTTTTTCTTTATCTTTGATGTTCCACAAAGTGAGTGATATGGTGGTTTTTCTTCTTGGCATTCTCTAAGCTTCCTGAATCTGTGATTTTGTGTCTAGCATTATTTTGGAGAAATTCTCAGTCATTATTGCTTCAAATATTTCTTTTAGTTCCTTTCTTCTCTTTCTGGTTTTCCCAATAATTAATAACCTTCAGAAACAAAGCTCATCAGGCCTAGATGGGCTCCCTGTTAATTCTACCCACATACAGGTTCTCTACAATGACTTTCAGAGGATAGAAGCAGAGGTCATGTTCTTAACTCATTCTATGTGGCCAGCATTACCCAAACACCAAACTCAAACAAAGTTATTGTAAGAAAAGAAAACCACATTCCCGCTGAAACCGGTTTGGCTCAGTGGATAGAGCATCGGCCTGCAGACTGAAGGGTCCCAGGTTCGATTCTGGTCAAGGGTATATACCTTGGTTGTGGGCACATTCCCAGTAGCGGGCGTGCAGGAGGCAGCTGATCAATGTCTCTCTCTCATCAATGTTTCTGACTTTCTATCCCTCTCCCTTCCTCTCTGTAAAAAAAAAAAAAAAAAAATCAATAAAATATATTTTTTTAAAGAAAACCACATTCCTTAAATGTTTTGTTGAATTCACCAGGTAACCCATCTGGGCCTGATGATTTCTGCTTTGTAGAGTTGTTACTTATCGATTGAATTTCTTTAGCAGATACAGGCCTATTTAGATTGTCTGTTTTCTCTTATGTGAATACTGGAAAATTGTGTCTTGCAAGAAATTGGTCCATTTCATCTGGGTCATCAAATTTGTGGCATAGAGCTGTCCATAGTATCCCTTTAGTATCTTTTTAATGTCCATGGGATCTATATGTCCCCTCTTTCATTTCTGGTATTAATAACGTGTCCTCTCTCTCTTTCTCAATAGCTTGGCTAGAGGCTTACTGATACTATGGATCTTTGCAAAGAACCAGTTTTTGGTTTCACTGATTTTCTCTATTGACTTTCTGTTTTCAGTTTCATTGATTTTGGCTCTGATTCTTATTATCTATATTTTTCTGCTTACTTTGGATTTAATTTGTTATTTTTCTAATTTTCTACTTACTATCATTAATAGCATACATATATATAACTCCCAGTAATTATGTATGAATATGTATCTTTAAAAACCAGAAGTTTAACAGCAATTATTCTAAGTGTCAAGATTACACAGCAGCATTTATTTTTTTCTTCTCTAACATGAATTTTTCCAGCAATGAACTAAAATTAAATATACAGACAAATGCAAATCTCACATATTTCAAGTATCAACTATAATTTTTTATTTATAAAAGGATGAAGATACATACTTAAAGCAGCTCCTTGGAGTGTTATTTATATTACTAAGAGAAAGCAAACTAACAATACAAGCAAAAAAGAAATGTTTAAACAATCTTTGAAATCTTAACTTGATAGAGCATTACACAATTATTTAAAAAATTATAATCAATATAACATTATATTTTTAATATAATCAATAGAAAAGCAGCAACAGAATGAAAAAACTTTCCTATGCATACAAACAAAATCTGAGATGGACTATGGGAATTTTAAAGTTTATTATCATAATGGGAGTATGGCAGTTTTTTTTTTATTTCTGGTGTTCCCATAGTATTTATCAAATAATAGAAACTAGATTTTTTAACAAGACACTACTACTAATCATCTTATAATAAGTTTTATTACTGTTTTCAAAAAGTTTGTTTTAGACCCACCTCATTCATTTTAAAGAAAACTCACATCCTACAAGTTCTGTTTTGCTTTTGATTTACTTCTCATCCAATAATATACAAGAATCTTAGCTAAAGTGTGGAAAGACCCTGGCTTTGTCATTGGCTGGGTAGCACTGGGCCAGTTACTGAACATGTCTGAATCTCTATTGTATCTGTGAATGGGCATTACACACCTGACTAGGGGGGAGGGGCAGGATGGGTGCTATTCTTACCTGGGGGGCTAATAGAGCGTCACCTTGGAGGACCATGATCTAGTTCCTCACTTTGTGTCACCAGAGTAGAGAAGCAAATTGGGGCACAGATTCAGGACAGTGGCAAATAAACTGCCCTCTGGGGACTCATATTTACCATGTATGCCAGCATAAAAGACAGACCAATTTTTGGGGGCGGGGAGAAAGTCTTCACAAATTTCCCACTCACTAGTCATCCATGTTGCTCCAAAGGGCATCAGGGAAACGCCAGTCAGCCATGAAGGCCTGGGCTGTAATTCCAGGGATAACAAGGAAGCTACCTTTGGGGTCACTGGTGCCTTCCAGGGCCTCCTGAATGCAAATCAGTTACCATGGAGATGAGGGTGTGCGTGGATCAGGTGACTTCCAGTCCAGAGCAGAAGTGGGCAGAAGTGCTGTACCGAGAAAAAAATATCCCATGGACAGGTGACTTCAAAACCCTGGAGTGCAGCTGTCTACTTCAAGTGGGCAAGTGGTGAGGCCACACATCAATGCGGAATTGCTGTCTCTCTTATATATCAGTCCAAGCCTTTTACTAAATACCTTTGTAATTCTAAATGCGAACAGTTCTTTAAAGTTAATAAAAAAGATCTAGATAAGAATTAGAGCAGGAAGCCAGCTTGGCATACTGATAGAAATGACTGACATATTCATACCCACTACAAATCAAAAAATCAAAGCTTAATTTTAAAACCTAACACAATCTTGCTACTCCTAAAATCTTAAACAAAGGCCCTAAGTGTGTTTCTTCCAGCACATCCTAATTTCATCTGGTGACACTCATTTGAGACCGCCTCCTTGACAGAAAGTTCCCAAGATCCTGTTTTCCCTGCTCCTTCCATTGCAAAGCTCCATTTTTACCCCAAGAGGAGGAGAAGTAGAACGGCAGACTCACTACCAGAAATCAGCTCAAACCAAGACAGTGGCACTTCCCAGCTGTGTATTAGAGTGAGTCACCTTGTCTCTGACCTTCATTTCCCCATCTGAAAAAAAGAGGGTCACACTGGCCTGCCAGGATTGTTTTGAAAACTATGAGATAAAATATGTAGGTTTAATTTAGAAATTATAAAGCACCAGAAAAATATAAGGTAGTGTTGTTACTCATATATGAAGATAGTTCGTTCATTTCTGAATTTTTATTGAACATTACCTTGTGGCAGACACTTTGCTCGGCAGTAATGATATAAATTAAAATATGTGTACACACACACACACACACACACACACATGGTGGGGCAAAAGTAGGTTTACAGTTGTTTGTATGGCAAAGAATGTAATTAATAAACAATATAAGAATAAACTTTCACAAAGAATACAGTAATTAATACACAATAATATAAGAATAAACTCTGCTTCACATACAGCTGTAAACCTACCTTTGCCCACTCTGTATATATCATTGGCCCTAAGGAGCTTAGATTCCTGTGTGGAAGAAGCATGCTCAGGGTGGAGAGAAGTGTGCTCCCATGTGGCTCTGGGTGCTAAGTAGACAGAAAGAGCACTCAGACTGGGGTGTTAGAGCACTCGGCGAGGATGTTCAGAGGACTTCTGAGGAAGTGACACTGGAATTGGCTCACTACAGATCCAAAAGCAAAAAACAAATCCAAGTCACTCCTGTGTGAGATGGCCCCCACACTCCATGGTTCTGGGGCCTGAGCCAGTTTGAAAGTATCCCAGCCCCTTAAGGCCGAGTTTCTCAGCCTCAGTCCCACTGATATTTTAGGCTGGATAATTCTTTGTTGGTGAGGGGGGAGAGCTCTCCTGTGCATTGTAGAATGTTTGGCAGTATCCCTGACCTCTGTCTACTAGGTGCCATTAACATTCCCTGGCCCTCAGCTTTGACAACCAAAATCTTTTCCAAATGGCCCCAGCGAGGCAAAATTGCCTCCAGGTTAGTGCTACTGCCTTTAGGTCATAAAAACTTTAAGGTCATAGAACCAGTGCAGGTGGTTCTAGTAGGAATGAAATTTTAAAAAACATCAGTGCCTTGACTTATCCTGTGCTGAGTGAGTGAGTGAAGGAATGAATCGGTGAGCAACCTGGAGCCCCTTTGATATTTCTTTTAGGTCTCATTCGAACGATCCCTGGGCTAGTAATTAAGTTCTAAGATGCTTAAGTGAGGGGTAGCAACACCACATCCATTTATTCAGTGCTCTGTATAAGTTGTATGATCTGGGACAAGTAGTTCAAACTCTTTGAATCTCAAGTTCATCAGTTCTCAGATGGGGATATTAACCTATGCTGCAAGATCATTGGGATAATTACATGAGATAGTTGATGTAAAGCATATGGTATTAGAGGTCTAGGTACTCACTCCTTCAGTGCAGTAGACAAGAGGAATTTCAGCAGGATGCCCTCTGGCTCCTACTTCTAATTTTTATTCCCAAAAAAGCACCAAGGTGATTTGAGCACATACTTCTTTATATATATAAACATGGAGGGACTACCTGACACATTGCCAGGAACTGACATTATCCATCCAACTCATCCCTCACAAGCAACCAGGTTGGTTAAGAGGCCCAGAGAACTGTGATTTGCCTGGGATCACATAGCTAATAAGAACCTCAGAAGATTCAGTCAGCACTCAGAGCCGGCTAGCCTACTGGCCACCATTGCCCCATCACACCAGGGCCTGTGTGCATTGTGAATTTGGGGGAAAAAGCTTTGCATATTTTGTGTTCTTTAGTCTCATATAGACATAGATGACCAGATCGGGGAATTTCTCCTGGAAATACCGGGAAGGGTCTTGAATTTTCAACTTCATCCTGAAATGAAATGGAAATATTTTGGCAGGCATGTTCCCAATTCTCACCCCCCTTAATAGCACATGGCCTGGAGACCACTATGCTTCCATGATCTATAATAATAAAAGCATAATATGCTAATTAGACCAGACATCCTTCTGGATGACCTACTAGATGAAGCCGGGGCTGTTAGGGCCAGGATGGGAGGGGGCCAGGCAGAGGCAGCCGCTGCAGCCATGGCAGTGGCCCGAGCCCCTTGCATGAATTTTGTGCATCGGGCCTCTAGTTTCTATAGACAAGTGAATAAGGACTTGGGAATCTGACAAAGCAAGAGTCATCTCCTGACTTTTCAACTAATTGTGTGAACTTTGGCAATGTGATGTTTGTGAACCTCACTTTTATCATCCATGAAATGGACATAATGCAATTCCACAATTCCTTATCTACATTTCCAAAATCCAAAAGAGTCCTAGAAATGGAAAGTTGTTGGTAGTTGTGTTTTTTAATGAGTTTGCAGCTAACATTTTTAACAGCAAACACTGATTTAACTAACATGGGGCTCATTCCTAGATTTTTACAATGTTACATTCATTTTACCCAGCTGCCCAGTCCACTGTGGTTCCACAAAGGAGTCTCTAGTTTCTTCTGTTCAGTGGGACTCAGCAGAAGTTAAAAAGGAAGATGAGCCTTAACCGGTTTGGTTCAGTAGATAGAGCCCTTCGGCCTGTGGACTGAAGGGTCCAGGGTTCAGTACCTGGGTTGCCTGGGTTGCAGGCTCAATTCCCAGGAAGGGGCGTGCAGGAGGCAGCCAATCTATGATTCTATCTTATCATTGATGTTTCTATCTCTTTCTCCTTCTCCCTTCCTCTCTGAAAATCAATAAAAATATATTTTTACAAAAAGAAAGAAGGAAGATGGGAGCCTGCTGGTCACATCCATCATTCACTGTAAGACCCATGTAATGGCCTGTTTCCCAACACAAAGGAGGAGTTACTTTTCTTTCATCCAAATTATTTGTGCTCTTCCCATCAAATAGCAAGCATAAATTCAGAAATGAGTTTTTAGATCTTCTCATTTCAAATATGATTTATAGGGATGAAAATAATACTTACCATTGATTCTTTTCATCAGTGATGTGTCCCCCCAAATTCCGGATGAACCTTAGCAAATCACCCACAGTGTCCTGATATTTTAAATAGGGCTTTTTTATATAAAACAAATTCATTTCTTCCAATATGTCTTGGTCAATCTAAACAAAACAAAAAAAAAACCACATTTCACAAATGTGTGGTAGCAATGCAAAATCCTGGCGACATACAAATTTGAATATGTGTCAAAAATCACTATTATTCAAAAAGCAGTGGTAACGATAGCTGTGTTTGGATATGGGATTCAGTAACTAAATTTGTCTGTTTCTGAGTTGTTCTCATAAGAAATTAAATATATGAACACATGGTTTAGAAAAATCTTTAACCACTATGCTATGTCTAGGAGATGTGCTCATTATACTATACAATACTTTTATCCTTGTGGCCACCACTCTAAAATGATCATGGTTGTTTTTGTTTGTTTTTTCTTTTGAATTATATTTCCAAAGGGGTTACATATTTCTCCTTGCCTCTAGGTGTCCCAGGGCAACTTCTGTGATAGTAATGCCTCCCTCTGTGTGCTGGCACCCTTGTAGATGGTTTCATCTTTAGAATAGAGTTTGGAATAAGGGAACAAGATGCCACAACCATGAGGCCATATCCCTTAGGAAGAGTGAGTGGTGCCTGAACCATGGCTAGAGAAGACCTGTGGAGACTGCCCCTGTGTGCTATGTGTTGAGCGCACGTGGGAAATGCTGAGCCATGTGTATGTGGCGGGGTGGGGAAGGAAGGCAGGAATATACACCGGGAAACTTGGGTCTGGATCTGATCTGCCAAAAACTGATTGTACGACCATGAAAATGGGCAAGCCTACCAAAATCAACAGGAAAAAAAAAGTCTAAAATGGAAATTAAAAGATAAGCCCTGAAGCTCATCAAAATTAAATACAAGTCAAAGGAGTGTAAGGGAAACAACTAATGAATTAGGGAACAAAGTAATAGGGTTCTCTTCCCACCTCTGCCAATCTCTGCCTTGCCAGGCCTGGGTATTATGAGGGCCTCAATTTCCTCAGCAACCAAATGGCCAGGTGGGCCTGATGGCATCAGAGTGTTGTACAGTGAGTGGCTTTTGTTGGTTTCGCCACCTAAATGCCCAGCTTCAAATCCCGCCGTACCCCTTACTGGCTCTCTGCCTTTGGAAAAACTGTCTGTGCCTCAGTTTGTTCACCTGCAAAACGGAGACATTTGCCCCAGAGGTTGTTATAAGGATTAACTGTGGTAACTCACAGAAGTCCTCACAACTATAGCTGCCATGTAGTCAGCACTAAATAGTCATTAGCTAGAACTATCACCTGCTCTGGTTTCTCATTTCTCTGTTTCTATGAGTTTAAGTCTCAGCTCAAGTTTTATAGATATTCATTTGGCAAAGAGTCATGGCATACCTACTTCATGCCAGGAATAGGATAACTGGCAAGATAATGGATGGTCTCTGCCCTCATGGAACTTATAGGATAGCAGGAAAGATGAACATTAAGCTCACATTTATGAGTATGATGTGTAATCTAGAGTCAAGTAAGGGAAGGAAAGCCAATGAGACCCAGAAACAAAGAAGTGTGAGAGAAATAGAGTCCTAGATTGGCCCAAGATAGAGAAGCTGCTGGTCTCAGTCAAAGACCTCAGGATTATGGATTCTTCCATAGAGCTTTGCACCTGTCTCTGGGCGCCCAGCATGTATCACACAGCCATCATTTCTGAGTCTCCTGGCCCTACCTGGACCATGCCATACTCTCCTTTGCATACTCATGACCTCATATGGGCCTAGTATATACCTAGTACTTGTTGGAGGTGTTCTAATTAATAATAATGAAAGTTTTGAGAGTACTGACTAGATCAAGATAGTGATTTATTTTGATGTTCCACTATATTTATTTCAAGTTAGGTGGACCTTTTCTTGAAGAGGAGGAATTTGAAAGATCATCTCCTCTTCATAGTTTGCTTTCTCGGGCAGAATGTAGGTATGTTACGCGGATCCTCAGAGCTGGGCTGTTCACAGGCCCTAGACTGAAAGACCTCATGGTGGAGCACTTCCTCTGGATTAAACCCTATCTAGTCAGCTGCTCTTGTTACCATGGCAATAGGATCATTAGCCAGGCCCTTCTCAGAAAATAAGTCTTGAGGGAAAGAACCACAGAAAAGGCAAAGGCTCATGGCTGGGACAAGTCTATCCTAAAGAGGATCCTAGATGGGAGTCCGTCAGGAGGTCTTGGCCTCTACCAGGGAGGGGGGCAGAGACCCAAAAAGTAGAGGGGACTAGGATGAGGACGAAGAAAAGGGAAATCCTTTCTTTCACTTCTTAGTTGGGCCAGGCCAACAGTATATCAAAAAGAAAAACTATGATAAAACATTACATAGCTTCTTATTCCTTAAATAACCCCCAGACTGTAGAAAATGTTCATACCTCAGAGGTCCACTCATCAAAACTTCTGGAAGGTTCTAATGGTCCAGGTTGCAGTAGTTGGAGGATATTGAGTTCTTGGTTCTGTGTTTTTGGCTTTTTGATTTTTTTTTTCGTTTTGATGTCGGAATCATTTCCCATCTCTCTAAGGGTCATATAGCGGCTAAGGATGACAGAATTATCATGGTCATTCCATCCTTCCCACTCTTCCCAGAAAGACAAAACTGTTAGATTTTGGTTTTTAATATAAGTAATAAAACTATGTCTTTAAAAATTCTGCATGATGGGAGAGACAGGTATCTTTGTTTCTCTCTCCCTATTCCTCAGAAGAGGGGTTAAGACACCACTCCAAGGACATACAGCCAGGAAATGCCCAGGTGGATCTGCTGATTCTCAGCCTGACTCCCACCCACTCCACCTCTATGTGCTGGGTAACTTGACATGTTAACTTGAGTAATCACAGGGAGCCCAGACTAAACAGTATTCTGGCTGTGTTTGTGAGGGTGTTTCCAGATGAGACTGGCATTTAAATCAGTGGGCTCAGTAAAGCAGATTGTCCTCTCTAGTGTTATATACACTGAGAGGCCAGATTACTATGATCTCTGAATGCATAATAATCTAGCCACTCAGTGTATATTCTATATAATAAAAGGCTAATATGCAAATTGTCCCCTAGACCAAAGTTCGACCAGCAGGCAGGCCAGCCAACTGCCCATGTTCCCTCCCTCTGGCCAGACTGGCCGGACCCACCCATGCATGAATTTATGCACCGGGCCTCTAATATGTGTATATGTGTGTGTGTGTGTGTGTGTGTGTGTGTGTGTGTGTTTATACACACTGAGTGGCCAAATTATTTTACATTCATACATCATCATAATCTGGCCACTCTGTATATTTCCTATTGGTTCTGTTTCTCTAGAGAACCCTGACTAATGCACTCACTGTCTCTATGTAGCGGTCCTGTGACATACACTTAAGTTTTACTTACCTCTTCCAACTCCAGAAGAAAGGATGACCCAGCAGGTCACTCAGAAAGTTCTCCACATTTTTCACATTTTTCCCAGGACAGAACAGCTGCTGAATGAGGTTCTGAATTTCTTCATTTGGAGACAGGGTAATCACTTCTTCATTGCTTTGAGTCTTCAACGTCTCAAAAGGGATGTCTCCCTTCCTCACCACATATAGGACCAGCCGTCCAAGGGCCTGCACCAAAACCAGCAATCAAGCCAAAGTTGCTTATGCATGATCACTCTAGTTGGGTAAGTTTGGAGCGTGTGGTACAGGCTAGGGGTAAATGGAAAATGGGAGGAATCTCAAGGAGTCTACAGACTGATTAGGGAGAGAAGATGCAGGTTTATGCATAGAGAACTCTTCCAGGCAGTATGTAGTATTCACATTTCAGGCTTATAAGGAAGAAAAGCTAATCCTGGGCCAGAATTGCCAAGACAGACAGACTACCTAGAGAAAGGAATTTGAGCTGCACCTCCAAGCAGGGCTAGAAGTTAGATAAACATGAGAAAGAGAGAAGAAGGTTTTAAACCAGGGGGATGCCAGAAGCTTGGAACTGGGGCTTCGGGTCGTGGCTATGTCAGGCAGAAGGTAAAGGAGCCAAGCCAGGTCCAGCAGGATATAGTGATGGACCCGGGGGTTAGGCCACAACAGGGAGGAAAGGCCAAGAAGGAGGCCAGCATCAGAATGCCTGCATCAGGCAAGACATCAATCAGGGAAGGAGCTGAAATTTGGAGCCATTGAACCACCAAGGCCAGACCTAGGGATGAAGAGCCCTGGTCCATTGGGGTGAAAGTTTAACACCCTGGAGAGATCTGCCCTGACCCAATTGGAATCAATGGGGAGCTTTGGTCTTCAGAGGCCAGGTTCTGTCTCTACTCAGGAGAACCAATTATTCCAGGATTTTCACCTTTTTAGCCAAACTTAGTCTCTTTTGAGCTGGGAAACCCACCCCGGTGTTTTTGAGGGCCTTAGAATCTGGCCTTCTTTGGAGTTTGAATCGAGTGGGAAAAGAACTCTTACTTTGACCTTAGGCAGAAAATACCTCCTATTTTCTGGAATTCTGGAACTGTTTTGGAGATACCTCCTAGAAGTAATTTGAGAATGCTCAATTTATCTACTTATATAACTAGTGGAGAAAGAAAGAGATCTAAAAAGACACAGAAAGAAGCCACAGCAACAACCAATCCACACCAGCCTAGGGAAATGAAATTGTCTGCAAGGGAGTGACAGCAATGAGCATTGGGGGAATGCCTTGAAAGTTCTTTCCTTCCTGGTTAAAATAGGGATGTCCTCTAATTGGCCATAGAATATAGGGTAATGAATAAATAAGGAAGCAGAGAGATGGAAAAGTTAGCCAACTACAGAAATTACCTCTAAATCCCTCATGACTTGCTCTGGCTCTTCAGTCCATTTGATGCTTTTATCAAAATCTGCCACACGAACAGCATTCTTGGAATCTAAGGAATCATTTGTAGAGAGTGGTGCATTGAAAATTCTCATTCATGCTGTAATTCATTTAAATAAATATGTAACCCAGTGGGCAATCCATCATCTCTAAAGAAGGCAATAACAAAACTTATATCTGCATTGCTGTTTGTTCCTCAAAACACTCATGTACCCTGTGTCATTTGACCTATAAAGCATCTGCCAATTGCAAGTCTTATATTTTACTAGAGGCCCAGTGCATGAAATGTGTGCATGTCCCTCAGCCTAGCCTGCACCCTCTCCAATCAATGGATGTTCAATTGCCCATTTAGGCCCCATCCTGGTAGGATCACACCTAAATGGGCAGTCAAATATCCCTCTAACAATACAGGACTCCTGGCTCCCAACCGCTCATCTGCCTGCCTGCCTGATTGCTGCTAACTGCTTCTGCCTACTAGCCTGATTGATGCCTAACTACTCCCCTGCTGACCTGATTGTCCTTAATTGTCCTCCCCTGCAGGCCTGGTTGCCCCCCAACTGCCTTCCCCTGCTAGCCTGGTCCCCAACTATCCTCCCCTGCAGGCCTGGTCGCCCCCAACTGCCCTGATCACCCATAACTGTCCTCCCCTGCTGGCCATCTTGTGACCACATGGGGACAGACATCTTTGACCACATGGGGGTGGCCATCTTGTGTGTTGGAGTGATGGTCAATTTGCATATTACTCTTTTATTAGATAGGATTTTTTCCAAGCCATGGGGTGGGGAAGGATGAGGAGACATTTAACCAGAACCCCACTCATGCAATTCCTGGTGGTAAAGAGCAGAGATTTGTAAAGGAGCTGTTGGCAGAGTTAAAGTTACATCCTATAGCTAAAGAACAACTAGTCACAAGGCTCCAAACCCAAGGCCACCTTAGCATAATACTCCATAATATAGCATAATAAATATGGCCCATTAGCCACCACCCACTATGACACTGTCATCAGTTATCATGGATCCACCCTGTACTTGTGATGAGAAGCCCTCTTCAGAATCTTTCTTCCTTGAAGGAAGCCACTGGTCCTCAGAAAGAGGGATGCAAGGATGAGAATGGTCAGGAACAAGATGACAGGAGGGCAGTTATTTGTCATCGGAGAGGTGGCTCCTGCTTTTTGCTTCCTGGAGTCTGAGAAGTTAGGCTAGGCAACCCCATATAGATGATGGCCAGAGCAGCTGTGTGCTTCTGGAGTCCCACTTATTGTAAACTTATACATCCTGTGTGGAAATCCATCAAATTATTTAACAAGTGTTTAGGGAAGGGAAAGGGGCCTGTGAAAAGGGGAACACAGTCTCAGCCTAGGGAATGTAGGGTCTTGGGGTGAAGAGACAAATAATTACAGATACACATAAAAATAATTGCAATTTGAAAATGCTAGCCAAAAGGGCAGGGAGTTCTGAAAGTGTCTTCCTAAAAGAGTGATATGGCTGGGGTAGGGAGGAGTCTTCTTTATGAGTGGAGTCTGGGTAGGTGAACAGAGTAGAGAAGAGAGGGAAGAGAGAACTCCAGATAGGAATTCCTGAGACAGGAACCTGGAGAATTCCACCGTGACAGAAAGGCGGCCCAGAGAGGAGGAATTCAGTCAGAAAGTGGCTTGTGATGAGATATAGGGGTAGATGGGGGGCAGATCATAAACCCCAGATTGTTTTCAGTTATTAGAACTGACTAATTCTCTTCATGTGTTGAAGCCACTTGAGTGCTTGCTTGGAATGTTTCATTGTATTGCATCTTGTCTTGGCATCCCCAATTTTGACCTGTTTTGCCATTAAGTTTCACAGTAACTGCCACCTTGTCTGAAGGAATACGCCTTCCAGATTCTCTGACTTAAAACTCTTCAGGGAATCCAAATTTCTGGAGCTGGCTCCATCCAAGACATACTTCATATTTGTATTTGCCAAAGGCAATATAAGGTTAGCTGGTATTTCATTAGCAGCCATGACCTCCATGTGGAGGAAGGGTTACAACTGGGAGCAAGAGAGACTGCACTGTAATTACATTTGCTGCATTAACCCTCAAATTGAATAATCCACATTTACTCCAGTCCTTTCCCATCTGCAATGAAAATGCTTTCCTTTTGTCAACAAGGACCCCACAATTTCTAAGAGATGACTGGAGACTCACCCATTAAAATGTTTTGTGGCTGTAGATCCTGGTGAGTGTATCCACACGACAGGATACACTCCACGGCCTTAAATATAGATAAGAGGATGTTTCGGCTAAACTTATCTTCCTCGTTTTCCACAGCCTCCCCTCTGCACTCGGCCAAATACCTCTCCAGTGTCTGCTCGCAGAGGGAGGTGCACACATACAGACAGCCCCTGTAGATCTCATGCCCGTAAAATGTCACCAAGTTACTGTTCCCTCGGATGCTCTGCAGACAGGAGACTTCCTTTTGTCCACGACTGCTGTCTTCAGAGAATCGCTTCACAGCTACCTCTTGCTCATCATAGAACCCCAGGTAGATGCCTCCTTCTGAAGTGTCAGCTATTTTATATTTTTCATCCCGAAAGATCTTGAGTCTGCCGATCATAGGGCGGTATATCCTGTGGAGATGTTTCAGGTCCGGCCCCCAGTGTGAGCTCTGAGGCTCCCAGTCTTCAGCAGGAGGGTGATAATCTTCTCTGGCTCCATGGCGGAGAAGAAGCTTTACAAGGGAACTGTTGTAATTGCGCCTCGCTAACATAATAAGGTTCCCACAATTCGTGCTGGCTCCTTTGTCACACAGCAATTTGGCAATATCCTCCTGATTGAGTTTGACAGCCCACAGCAGTGCTGTTTTGCCCTCCCTGTCTGTGTCATCAATCTCTATACGTTCTTGTTCCAGAAGCATCTGTACCAAAATCAAGTGCTGCTTTTCCACTGCCAGAATCAGGGGCGTCTTCCCTTTTTCTCCCCTCACATTGACATCAGCCCCATGCTGCAACAGAAGGCGAGTGATGGCCACCACGTTACTGTTATCAGGGTTCACAAGAGCACGGATCAAAGCATTTCTGCCCATGTTGTCACGAGCTTCAACATCTGCTCCCATCTCTTCGAGAAGGATCCTCAAGGCATCTACCCGTCCTTTCTTAGCAGCATCCATGAGAGCTGTAGCCCCTCCTTTCTTAAGCCTCTCTTGGTCCTCCATTGTCTTTCGACCCCAATTTACTTTTGCTCCTTTCTTATACAGGAATCTTAAGGCTTCGACCTTACCATACTCAGCGGCTTCCATGAAAGCTGTGAAGCCATGAAGATCCTGCTCATTGATATCTGCACCTTTGGAAAGGAAAAGTTTGAGCAGCCTCACATTTCCCACAATCCCTGCGACAATAAAGGGAGTAGCCCCATTCCTCTTCCTCAGACAAGGGTTAGCGCCATAACGAAGCAGAAGATGCACCATGTCCTCATTGTTCATTTGTACTGCATTATGCAGAGGGGACCAGCCCGCTTCCTCCTCCTGGAAATTGACATCAGCCCCTCCTTCCAGCAATTGCTCGACCCGCTCCATGTCTCCTTTTCCAGCGGCACTTATCAACAAATGATTGTTGTCCCCTGAAGTCCTCCCATTGCCAGAGGGTGTGGGTCTGTCCTGGGTCTCCATGGTATCCATGAGCATAAATACCACTGGTTATATCTTTTTGCCTTTGAGAAGATGAAAACTTATCTCCTTGGGACTAGACCAAAGAAACATGGAGCTCTAGAAACTCATGTCATGATAAATAAGGATTATCTGACTGCAGATCAGCAGTATGAGGAAGGACAATACGTTGGGAGTCTTCTGACATTACACCTGGAGACAAAAGAGGTATTTTGTAACTTTATAATAGAAAACATTTGAATTAGAAAAAATGATTTTTACTAGCAACTTTTTCAAAATACACCTACTTATTTATTATAGAATGTTGTATTACATACTATCATAAATATCTATACTAATAAATAAAAGGGTAATATTCTAATGAGACCGGGAGACCTTCCAGACGTCTTTCCGGACAAAGCCATAGTGGTGGGGCTGAGGCAGAGGCAGTTAGGGGTGATCAGACCAGGAGGGGAGGGCAATTGGGGGTGATCAGACTGGTGGAGGAGCAGTTGGGGTGAACAGGCCAGCTGGAGGGCAGTTGGGGTGATCAGGTTGGTGGGGGGCAGCTGGGAGTGAGCCGGCTGGCAAGGTGGGGCAATTGGGCACAAGAAGGCCACCAGGGGCGGAAGTTGGGGGTGAGCAGGCCATCAGGCAAAGTAGTTAGGGGCTATCAGGCAGGCAGGCAGGTGAGCCATTAGGAGCCAGCGGTCCTGGATTGGGATATCTACAGGGATCAGGCCTAAACCAGCAGACAGAATCCCCTGAGGGGTCCCAGATTGGAGAGGGTGCAGGCTGGGCTGAGAGACACCTCCTGCCCCACCCCATGCATGAATTTTGTGCACTAGGCCACTAGTACATATATAAAGTCAAAAAATGAAAACTATTATTCTATAATCCCATTACCCAGAAATAGACAATGGTCATATTTTAGAATATTTCTATAGATTGAAAAAATAGTTGGGATCATGCTGTGCAAAGGATAACTTTGTATCCTTCCTTTCATTTAATGCACATTATAAATAATTTTTTCTATGTTATTACAAAGTCTTTTAAAACAGTTTTAATGACTGTGTGATATCCCATCACTCACTTGTTTCATTTCCCTAGTATTAAGCAATTTTTTAAATAAGTTTTTAAACAACACATTTTAAATGAGAATTTTCAAAGAATTCTAAATAATGTTGCAGCAAATTTATGTTGCTTTAGCTTGTTTTCTTATGCTAGATCTTATAATGGAGTTCTTATGATAGATTTCAAAGAACTGAATGACTAATCAAAGGATATGAAACCCTTTAGGATTCTCAACCTACATTAATAAATTTTTTTCAATGTCATTTAAACACGCTCTGACTACAATAGCCTCCTTAAAAAAATATTTAAAAAGCAGAACTCTTATTTAAAACACACACACACACAACACACATACAAAACAAAAACAAAACAGGTAGCTTTTTGCATTTCTTATATCACAAGAAGGTTGGTCACTCTCGGTGTGTTCACGGGCTCCGTGCACACCTTCTCTGTGCCCTGCGTGCTCCTATCCTAAGGAGTTTCGAGTAGTAAAGGGCCGAGACTCAACCTCAGCAAGATCTAAGTTTGAGCCCCTGGTTGTGTAACTTCAGACTATTCTGTCCTGATTGTGGAACCTTACCTTATTGAGTCGCAGTTTTCTGTGACCTCAAAGAGGAGCAACAATAAGCGTGGTCAACTGTATGAAGTGTATTAACGTAGGGGGTGTGGCGAATGTTAGGCATTTCAGCAAACGGTGGAGCTAATTAGGTCTCTATTTAAAAAAAAAAAATGTCAACGAATCCTGTTCTCTCCACCCACGTGCACAAACATGCTACACACATGGGACCTGGGAGTGTCAGGGCGGTCCCACTGCGCTCCATCAGAGCAGAGCAAGGGAGGTCCAATGGAAGGAAGCATCAGGCTGCCCCCAAGTGTCCCCTGACTCTCTGCTGCCCCTCCCCCAGATTCCCACCGCCACCGTGTTTCCAGCGGCGCCACCGCTGTCTCAGTCTCCACGCTCTCGCGTCTAAACCAGTGGGGCTGACCCAGCACCACCCCCCGCGATGGAACCACTGATCCGAATGTGCCTGTGAGCGCCGAGAGGGGCCAGTCTCAGGAAAGCGGCGGAGAAAGGAAAGCAGCCCTGAGTGAGATGCCGCCCGCCCGAGTGGAGGATAGCTCATCCCCTCCAAAGCAGGGTAAGGGAGCGTCCGGCTTTCGGTTTCATTTTCCTCCCCGAGGACGGGAGGTGCCTGCTAAACAGAGCCGGCTGGAGGAAGTCCTGTGTGGGCAGTGGCTGGCGGAACCCTGGCGTCCCGGGAAGGAAGGCTCCGGGCTCCAGCGCCCTGGGGTGCCTCCGCCTCTCCTTTCTCTCCCAAAGCCCCACACCCCTTTCACTTCCAGTGCCCAGAGCCCAGAGAATCCTTCCAAGAAAAGAACTTCTCAGCCTTTTCCAGCTCCCCCGCTTCTGCTCCTCTCACCTTCTGAACTCCGTGGCCGCCTCTGTTACTTCCTCTCAGCACCTCCTCTTCAAGTACAGTGGCGGGGGAGAGGGAGGGGGGGGCGGAGCCGAGAGAGGAGTGACCAGGAGCTAAGGGAGGGTAAACTGGCGCACACCCACTCCCTCTGGCAGGCGGGGCCTGGGCAGCCAGGGCTTTTAGACCCTCTAGGGCAGCTCCTCCTGTGGTGGTGACCCCCAACCATAAAATTATTTCCGTTGCTACTTCATCACTGTAATTTTGCTACTGTTATGAACTGTCATGTAAATGTCTGATAGGCAGGATGTATTCTCATTGTTACAAATTGAACATAATTAAAGCATAGGGATTAATCACAAAAACAATATGTAATTATATATTGTGAAATATTTATTTCTAATTACAAATAAATGAAATGTTGTCTTGAATCGTGGTGTAGCATGGGTAACAGTCTTCATATGACAACAGTAAACTACATTGCTACACTTTGCTACACCGAGGAGCGGTGTGTTGGTTCCTAAGAGCATGGGAAATAGGTGTTTTCCAATAGTCTTAGGCGAGACCCCTGTGAAAGGGTCTTTGGACCCCCAAAGGGGTCGCGACCCACAGGTTGAGAACTGCTGCTCTAGTAGGAAAGGGGTGACTCTTCTCTGACTGCCTGTGACCAATTTGATGCCCACGGTCATGCTGCTCACCTCTCAGCCTTTCAGGTCACAGCCTCCAGCTTGATCCTTAACCGTGTTATTCCAAATCCCCTATCTTCTTGTGGGAAATAAACATTTATGGAACACTGACTTGGGGGCCTGACACTCTTTGCTTCACTGTCCCAGTTACTCCCTCACAGTCCTGCTGATGATGGCACTGCGACACAGAAAAGCTAACGTAAGCCCGAAGTCCAAGCTCCCTCACCCATCTGGGCACACTCAACTCACTGTCCTAAAAGGGCATTTTGCTGGCATTCTGGAGACCTGGTTCTACAGTCAGACCTGTGACTACTAGTATTTATAATTTATTATTTATTATAGAACTGTAGCTATTTAACTGAGTCACCAGGTGGGCAATTAAACAATGCTGGGCCTCAGTTCTCCCGTGTAATGTGATTTGTAAGGTTCCTTTCTGCTCTAGAAGTTCTGTTCTTGGCCATTTTCCTAGCACTGAGCTGTATACTGTGTACTGAATGCTACAGTGGAAAGTATCCCTACCCTCACAGAATATCCAGTCTTGCTGGGGAGACAAACTCCAGAGAGTCATGAATAGCTAGCAGAATGTGGCTGTATGATGTTTGCCAGTGTCATGCCATCCAGACTCTGGGTCTTTATTGCCTCTTCCACCCCAATGACAGCCCTGGCTTCTTCGTTGAGCTTCAGACTCACAAATCTTGAATATGTACCCATCAGAGACCATCACCTCTCCCTCAGTCTGCTCCTGCTCTTTCTCCATCTCCATAAATAGCAGCCCCACCTGGCTGCTCCTCTTCATCCCCATCCCAATACCGAGTCCCCTACTTTTATCTGTCAAGCAGTGACTAACCTCAGGCCTTATCATTGCTTATTGCAAGAAACTGATGACTCGCTTCTTAGCGTCTAATCTAGTGTCCTACCTGCTTCATTAACTCCCCATAGTTTTCAGGACAAAGTTCAAAATACTTAACCCGTCATCCACTCAATATTTATTGAGCTCTGACTATGTCGCCAGTGACCATTCTAAATGCTTGGGATAGAGTGGTTCACCACACAAGTTCCTCAAGCAAGTTCTTCGTGGCACTAGCTTTTTAGTTGGCAGAATTAGGTCATAAACCATTGAAAAATGCAGGACATGACACGATCTCAAGTTATGCCATGGTTCCTGACTGTCCCTGCTCCTCAGGGGCCTCATCACTACACCTGCCACTGTCATCCAGTGCTTCATCACATCACACTTCTTTCCACTCCAGTCTCTGCTTTTGCTGCCTGAAATACTAATATTAATAGTAACCAGAATGATGATGTGATGATGATGATGATAGCAAACGTTTATGAAGTTCTTTAGTATGCTCCAGGAACTATTCTGAGCTTTTCAAATATATTAAAATGGATAGTTAAATCCTTGTGAGGTAGGCACTATTTTGGATCCCATTGCACAATGAGGAAATTGAGGCACAAAGTGATTAAGTAGCTTGCCTTGTTCTAGGGATTTGGGCTATCTCTCTGAACAACATAGAGAAGGATGCCTACCCTCATTCTTGCTGGAGAAGGCAGACAATGAACAAAATAAGTAAACTGTATACAATTTGCCCTGTGCTGAAAATGCTACAGAGAATAGTGAAGCGACATAGGAAGGGTTGAAATGGGAACTGGAAGTCCAGGAGACTCAAAGGCTATTATCTAGGCCTAACTGCACTCCATGCCTTACTCTTAGGACCATTTCTTTAGTTATTTACATTTCAATGTTTTTTCTTTATAAAGGAATTTGAATAGCTGGACCAGTTTAAAAGGTTCAGAGAAAGTGAATTATGTTCAGATCAGCACTTAATATGTCCCACTTTTTTTCCCTCTTTTCCTAAAAGCTTCAAATTTTTCTCATTTTTCAAATTTTATTGAGAAATAATTGAAATACATCATTGTATACGTTTAAGGTATACAGCATAATGGCTTGATTTACATATATTATGAAATGATCATCACAATAGGTTTAGCAAATAACCATCATTTCATAGATACATTAAAGAAAGAAAAATTTTCTCCTGTGATGAGACCTCTTATGATCTATAAACGTACCAGTTTTCTTATATATCATACAGCAGTGTTAGCTACACCTCCATGTTGTCCTATGTACATGACATTCCTAGTAATTATCTCATAACTAGAAGTTTGTACTTTTTGACCTTTGACCACCTTCCTCCAATTCTCTCCTATCCCACACCCTCGCTTCTGGTAACCACAAATCTGACCTCGTTTTCTACGAGTTTGGTGGACTTTTCAAACTAGATTCCACATATATGTGAGGTCATGCAGTACTTATCTTTCTCTGTCTGATTTAATTCACCTCGAACAGTGCCCTCAAGGTCTACCCATATTGTCCCAAATTCTACTCTCACTTAGGCCAGCTGCCCTGGGCATGTTTCCTCCCTCTGGGAGATTTCATTTTCTCATCTGTATGATGGGTAATCCTACTTAACCTCACAGAGCTGCTGTAAGGACTAAATGAGACCAGTCCCCCCCAACACACACAATGTTTGTTCTCATCTTCCTTTCTCAGGCATCACCCACAGAATCAATCACCGCTTAGATCTGGGCTTAGTGTGTGATTCCTGGGGTTTCCAATGTACCTGGAGTCTGGTCACTTTATTCAGACTAACAGCAGGGGAGAAAGAAAAGTCAACATTAGGTCCAGATCTGTATGTAACAGGGTGAGGAAGGAGAACAGATGTGGATCCTTGCAAACCTTCCCCCGACATTCTCAAGCCCCACTCAGCCATTATTCCCTCAGCCCACAGAGGGGAGCAGTCCCACACACAGAGTGGCTTCCCCTCGCTCATCTCAGAGACTTCGATGAAATGGCTCCAGAATACGACGATGGATATGAAGTTATGAAATACTCATGCAAGTGGAAAATGGGCCAAAGTAAAAATGGCTACCACCTGGTGATGTCTAGCTACTTGACCAAGGGGAACAGCCCCTTGTGCTGGTACAGGCAGAAC
The DNA here is from genome assembly GCA_011751065.1 of Lasiurus cinereus. Lineage (NCBI taxonomy): Eukaryota > Metazoa > Chordata > Mammalia > Chiroptera > Vespertilionidae > Lasiurus > Lasiurus cinereus. The sequence goes on along the minus strand of JAAGEH010000042.1, from coordinate 20,492,716 downwards.
TGGTCATGGCTGTGCTGCCTCTACTCAGAGGACAAAGTTCTATGGGCTCTGAAATGGCACCAGGCTGAGCTGAGACCAACCAACATGACATAACAGCCCAACACCAGTTGGGTCCGCCATGATGGATGGGGTCCGCCCTTAGTCCCTGTCGCCCTCTCTTCCATCCCACCAGTTCCCTGCCAAACGTGGGTCTTCCATCGCCTGTGACAGGGAAGCTCACCCCTCTGTCCTGTGGGACTTGGGAAGGCCAATTCCTCCCCAGGACTCTTTCTCCCCACGTCCCCTGACCACACACACAGCCCATGGAGACAGGATCTCATGTTGAGGTTTTATTTTTATTTTACAAGAATATAACATGCTGTAACAGGAAACACGGGGATTGAACACATCATCTGTATCTCGGAAACCAGCTCCAGTTGTCAACAATAAATAAATATTTCAATAATGAGAAATTCCTGACAGGCGCAAAGAGGTTCCCAGCTCATCCTGAGACAAGAGCCTGGTGGGGGAGGGACACAGGCTGGACCCTGCCAGGTCCTGCTGAGATGCTCCGGTCAAGGCAAACTAGAGTCACAATAATAAATAACAACAGCAATCACACCAATGGACGGTAACAAAAATAACGTGCTCTGGCAGTCGTCACAGAACCACCGAGACATTACAACTTAAATAATGGTCTCCTGGAGGAGCTCACAGTGCAGCGAGAACAGGGCTGATTTCCCGGGCCCAGGGGGCCACCTGGCCCATCACCTCCCCAGCCTGGGCTCCCGCGCAGGCCCCGCCTCAGCAGGTTTGTTCGGTGATGCCCTGAGGTGACAGGCAGGTTCTGATTTTCCCAGTCCTGCTCTTCCCAGCAACCTCTCCCTCTAACTCCACTCCCAGCTTCTGGGATCTGTCCCAGGGTCATCGTGGTCCCTCAACATTGCAAGTAAGTGCACCTCGAGGTATCCCAGCCGGAGGCCCTGCTCACGTGTGGACCCTGTGGCAAACACAAGGTCAGGGACCACCTACAAGGTCACCGAGAGCACCAAGATTCATTTCCCATGAGCAAGGTGGCTTCTCTTCGGGGCTCTCTGCTGACTTGGAAGTGGACTCAAAGGCCAGTGTTTGAGGTATAAAAATCTCCCTTGGGGCCGGCCTCATGCTGGTCCCCTGGCCTTGAAAAGACTGTGAGGCTGGACACAGGAGCAGTAAGAAGTACAAGCTAAAGGGCCCTTGACGGCGAGGCAGGTGCGGCGAATGGAACGGGAAGGGTCCGCATCCAGAGCTTCCTCCTGTACCCAGGACAGCCTGGGAATGAGGCGCACAGGCCGGCGGCTGTCTTCCCTCCCATTTGTGAGTTTCCCTTTATTTACATTTCCCAAACCCCCCTGGACTCGTTCCTGCCCCGCTGAGAATGACAAGAGCCAGTGGGACCTCTTGCACCACCATTCTTTTCCCCAGAGAACACCGCACAGCCGTGACCTTCAGCCCTGAGCCACAAGTCCTGGGAGTGGGGACGACCTTCTCATGGATGAAGTTCAGTCCCACAGTATCTGGAAGAGAGGCTGTTGCTTCCAAAAAAAAAAAAAACACCAGAAACAAAACACACAGCTTTTTCCTTCCCTGTCCTCTTGTTTGCTCTGCAGAACGCGCCCCCCACACAGGGGCAGCGGCCTCAGGGCTGGGTGATTCAGCCTCTCTCCCCGGCTGGCTCTGCTCTGCCCGGCTCAGGTGTGTGAGGGCGCTGCAGAGCTGCAGCTGCACGGAGAGGCGCTGGGGGCCGAGGCCTGGGCAGCCAGGTCCTGGTAAGCGGGCGACTTCAGGAAGCGTGGGTAGGAGTCCTTCTCCATCAGGATGCGAGTCTTCCCCTGAGCCACATCGAAGCACGTGGCCGTGGCAGCCTGCAGGTTGGCCCTGGTCAGCTCCCGGGTCTCGTGGTCTATGTTCACCTGTGGGAAGAAGGGGAGCGCGTGGGTGAGTGGGGGTGGCGGGGCACAGTGAAGGGTCCAGCAGGCAGAGGGAGGAAGGACTGGCCGCTGGGGCAAGGGAAGGAGCCCTGGATTCTGAACCCAGAACTCAGAGTCGCCAGGGTCCATTACTAAGTGGCTTCCAACTCTGGGCCTGTCGCCACATCTGATCCAGTGTCTGCCCTCCAGTCTCAGAATCCTCAGGCATGTGTTAAGACTGGCCACAAATTCGACCCCTTTTCACCCCTTCCTAACAACCACTCCTAGGTTAGTGCCAGAGCCTGCTAGCGGGTCCGACCCTCCCCCCTTCCTTTTCTCCCCTCCTTTTTTCCTCTTGCCTCCCCCTTCGCCTCCCCCCCGAACCTTTCAAACCCCAAGTCTATCTGGTGACAATTCTCATCTTCCCATGGCACTCAGAGGAGAGCCAAAGTGTGTGCTGGGCCCACGCAGCTACCTGGACCCACGCCTGGCCACCTGCCACCTGTGAGACCTATTCTCGCCCCACCTCTCCCAGCTCCACACAGGCCAAGGTGCTGGCTTGTGATGACAACACCCTCTGGTCTTTGCACTTTCCTTTTCCTGTCAGGTGTTCTGTCCTCCCATAACTCTCATGCCTCTGCTTACGTGTCACCTTATCCGATAGCCCACCTCTCACTTCCCTCTGTAAAATGGAAAGACCTCACTTCCGTCCGTGAAGGGGGGGGACCTGCTTCACGTTTATCAGAGGATTAGAGCACCCCCTGGCAAATGGTTATTTGTTTGGTGGCTGGCACCTTCTCCCACTAGAATAGAGGCTCTGTTTGTTCACTACTCTCTTCCCAATGACTATAACAGGACCTGGCATGGAACTGATGCTCAATAAATCTTTACAGAATAATGTGGACTAGATAAAAGGGTTCAGAAAATAAAATAGAAAGTATGGCACTAAAAGCAAAGCAGTACTCTCATCTCTCCACTAGGTGGCGCCACGTTCTTTAGCAAATGCAGGCGCCAGGCGGTGGAGGCCTGAGAGAAGGTTGCAAGTTCACTGACCACAGAGCTGCCCATTTGAGGCAGGCCAGCCAGGGGAGCGAGGCAGGTTACACAAGGTCCCTACAATGACCTGGGTCCCCAGTTGTGTGTTTTGGGCTTTTAAAAATAGCTTAGTCTGCAAGAGTGAGTATGGACAGATGCCCAGACACTTGCCAACCCTATCAGTGAGTCTGAGGGTAATGGCACCCAGGGGTGGCACGAAGCCCCCAATTCTCAGTGAGGGGAGGAACAAGCAAGGTCTGGAGGATCTTGGGACATATCTGGGCTCTGACCTCTTTGGGGGCTTCGCTGCAGATGAACTCCTCAAAGATCCTGTGCGCCCGGGAGGCCAGCTTGGTAGCTGACCGGATCTTCTTGAACTCCTCACAGGCCAGCCAGAACTCCAGGTTCTCCTCGCTGAACTCTGTCTTCAGGAAAGCGTGGAAGGCAGCCACCCCATCTGGGTTGGAAAGAGGGAGGAACAGACTGGTCAGACTGAGGGAACAGCAGGGAATAAAAGAAGCAAAGACAGCCATTGCCGTTAACAGCTCTATTTTTAGGAAGCAATTTTCTGGAACAAGGACCTGCCTTTGTATTCTGAATGGAGACTGGCACAGTAGGGGATCATTATTATTATTATTATTATTACTATGCCTGTTATCCTGCCCACCCTTTCAGCATCTCTCAGGCTGGCCCCCAAGCGCATGAGCACACACGTGACATCCACAGACAGACAGACACCCACAGGGTCCTACTCACTTTTACTGCTCAGCAGCAAGTCAAACGATTCTCTCCATCCCAGCACATCTTCTGAGAAGTTTCTGCTCAAAAGGAAAAAAAAAAAAGGCCAAGATTTTAATTTAAAGAAAAAGGCCAACCAATTCATGCGTAGCACAAACCCTAGCCACAACTCTGATGGGAGTTGCCTAATTCACATGAAGACTTGCTCAGTGATTATTGGAGCTGACTCCTTCAACCCTTGGTTGTGAGGGGGGGGGAGGAGGGGGAGACAGAAGTATTTTCTAGAAGGCAAGTCTGTAACCAGGAACCATAGCCAGGCCCCGTTTGGTCCTCAGTAAGTATCTTCTAAGACGGTCTCTTTGCTGTCCAAGATTCTTGCTTTTCCCCTGACTCTCGGGGTGTTGTTTTGTACATTTCCCCAAGGAAATAAGGGCCTCATGAATAAAGGGCATGTCACCCAGAACCCCAGAGCCTGGCACAGTTGATGTTCGATATGAAAGAGCTTTTAGGTGAGGCACATACTCATGGAAGCAGAGCCATTGATTGAAAACTCTCCTAGCCCTGGTTGTATTTGCAATGGCATCTCCAGGTGGGAGAGTATGAGAACTGGGCATTCGGGGCCTGGGTGCACTCATCTGTAGGCAGACTTAGAACCCTGGAGCCATCCTCCCAGTCACCCATGAGCCAAGCAGTCGGACTAGCAAGAAGCCCAGGGAAGGGTCACCAAGGTCCCCTCTCTCTCGCCCCTCTTCCCCCACCTCCCCCCCCCTCCCCCCGCATGTCCTAGTTTCTCCTTGGGTTCTCCTTCTCATGACCTTTTTCCTAAATCTGGTCCGGCCTCCTCTAGGGGCCCCGGGCTGGTCAGCAGGACTCACCGCTCTTTGCTGTGTTTGTTGTGCGCCTCGGACTTGCCAGCATGGCCAGCATCGGAGCTGAGGTCTGATTTGTGAAGAAAGATCCCCAGCCGGGTCTTGAACTCTTTGGCTCTGGAAGACAAAGCAGGAGCATATAAGGACTCTCCGTGTGCTCAGCCAGGGCAGAGAGGTTTATGGGGTCTCAGAAGGGCTCCTGGCTGGCGCCCCCTGGGAACTTGGCTTCTCTCCTTAGCATCATCCTGAACCCCTCAACAATGAAAGGAATGTTCGAGCCGGGCCTCCGGAGACCTTACACTGTCTGAGTTTACTGCACCTCGGACACTTAACTCAACCGCGTGGAAACTAATTCCTCCTCTTTGCCTGGTCCTTCCCCGGCCACCAGCTCCAGCAAGGATTGGGGCAGCTGAGTAGCGGCCGGCCGTGGGCCCATCCCTCCCTCACCTGCGGACTCCGAAACCCACCTCCCCGCCTCCCCGGGGCCAGAGGCCGCCACGCCCCTCGGTGTAGGCTGGACCCCACAGAACCCAAGAGCTTCAGACCGGGCGGGAGCCGGTGCGCCCGCAGAGGCCAGCGTGGTCTGCAGGGGCCGCCCGGGAAGGACTGCCATTTGCCGGAGGCCAGCGAGGACGGTAAGCAGCGGCCCCGGCGCTCCCTCCTCGCCTCCCTGGGCTCGCTGCTCCTCTAAGAGTCTACGGGGAGCAGCTGAGCAAGCGGCACCCAGGTGACCTCGGCCTCTCGCATCCATCGTCAGCCTGCTAGTATCCCGCCCGCCCTGGTCCCCCGCAGCCGGCGCCCGCTTTCCCCGGGGCGGGGGGCCAGCCGCTCTTACCTCTCCAGGCAGGTGGTGGGGAAGGCGGTCAGGGTCCGGCACATGGCTGCAGGCGCGGGGCAGCACGTCGCGGGGGGCTGGGCGGCGGGCTCCAGGGGGCACGGCAGCGCGGGAGGCAGAGGGTCCGCGGCGGCGGCGGCGGCGGCGGCTGGCACTCGAGGGCTCTGATTGGGCTTCTCGGGCTGCGCTCGCCGAGCCCGCGAGCTGCCGGCTTTTATTCTCTCCGAGCCGAGGGGGCGGGGCGCACTGCTCGCCGCCGACCAATCCGCGAGCGGGGCCGAGCGCCGCTGAGACAGAGGCGGGGGCCGGGGACGGCAGCCCGCCGCCCGCGTGCAACCTTCTCACGGGGACGGCGGGGGCGCGGGGCGCGGGGGCGGCCACCGGGACGGCCTTCCTCCGGCAGAGAAGTCGCAGGAAGATGAGACGCGCACACCCAGTTAATAGAGGGGAAAAAACCCGCTGGTCTCCGGTAAAAGCTGGAACCCACGCAGAGGCAGAGGGTTCTCGTAGCGGGGTGAAGGGTCTGGGAGGCACACATGGTGTGTGGGTCACAAGCCTGAGCCTGTTGGGCCCCGAAATGCAACCCCGGGCAAGAGAGCATCGTGATTTTAGGCTGGTAACGTCCATTTACGGTGCTCCTAGCCGGATGGCCACGGGGCTCAGGAAGCCCTCTATCATCCCTCCATCACCTCCTTTCTGTAAGTGGAGAAACTGAGTCAGAGAGTTAAAGAGACTTACTTGCCTGAGATCCTAGCGTTGGAAATAGCGGGCACATGGAGGGAGGTGAGGACTGGTGGAGCGCCTCACTCAGACAGGTTAAATAGCTTGCTCCAAGTTACACAGTCATGAATGTACTATGCGTTCCCACTGCTTCCTCCTCAAAGAAAGAAAGGAAGGAAGGAATCGCAGCATCTCGGTCACTGGTGAGTGATCCTGGGTATAAGAGCTGCTGATTCAGTGTCCTGGTCTCTGAGATACAGGTGATAAATGCTTTCCCTGCCTCTCTCCTCACCTGCCCATCAAGGCCATACGACCTCCCCCCTGGCCCCCCAGCTCCCTCTGGGGTCACCAGGAAGAGGTTGCTTGCAGGGTTGCCAGTGTGGCGCTTAGAGCCAGATCCTGGCTGCAAATCATGGCTCCACCATTTACTGACAGGAAGACCTTCCTTGGGCAAACCTCCTCACCTTTCCCGGACTCGTTTTTTTCCTAAGATGAGAACATGCTATGTGCATTTCATAAGGTGGGCGTGAGGTGTAAATAAGCTAATTCTTAGTTTTCGTTTTCCAGGAAACAGGAAATTCAGTTCCTCTGAGGCAGAGACTTGCTGGGCAGAGAGTTCTCAGAACTCAGAGGGAGGGAGGGAAGAAGAGAGGGAGGCTAGGGTGGGCAGAGGGAGGAGGTGGAACAGTTCCTTGAAGCTGTCTCCCACTGAAGCAAGGGTTCAGATACCCCCACCTCGCCTTTCATTGTAAGCCATTGCCCCAAGAGCTGACTGTCGAGGGGAATGCCTAGAGAGACAGCACTGGGGATGAGGGCCTGGGTCCCAAAGAGGGGATTTGGGCGGCAGGCCACAGCGCCTGCAGTGACGTGTAAAGCTCTCAGACTGAGAAGGCTAACCCCTATTTTTGCAAAACTACTATTTGAAATTCTCTGCTGTTAGGTGATCCCTTATTCTGAGAGTCAACTCTTATTTTTAGGTGGCCCCTTACTCTGCAAATTAACTTTGCTTTCTAGCCGCTTGGAGAATAGGGAAGACAAACTTGGCTGTCTGACCTTGTAGGCTAGTCATCTAACGTAAAGTCCAGAAAAACCCTTATTTGGGAGACAAAGAGAGTGGAAAGATATAAATAGGGAAAGCTCCCTCCATGTTTTTGCTCAGAAATTTGGGGCCCACTGCTATAATTAACTCCATTTGTCTGGGCGTTGCTTGGTTTTCCTCCTGTCTTCTATAAGCATCATTTCTTCTGTAACAAGACCATTGCTCGGCACAGGGTCAGCACTCAATCAATGTTAGTGCTCGGTTTTACTTGACACAGGGATTGCTAGGCAGCAAGGAAAAGTAAGTACTGAGTTTTGTGTCTTTGGGAAGTGAGTTTTTTATGTCATAAGGGGACCTCTCAGAGTTCTATTCCTCAGCAAGGCCTGGAAGAAAAGGGTCAGGAAAAAAGAGAAACAAGAGAGAAATGGCTCCCCACCTGAGAGCGCTCAGTGAGAAGACCCAGAAAAGCTGGTGGGGGGAGGAGAAGGGAAAAGCACTGAGGGGTGTGGAGGAGAAGGCCCGGGAGGTATCCTGGAGGCACTGCCAGAGCAAGAGGCCCAACTCAGAACAGTGTGTGGCTTCACTTGTCGTGGCTGATCCCCTCGATGACCAGGGCCCGCAGCATCTGACCTAGTTCGTCAAAACACAATGCCCTCTGAGGAGCCGGAGTTAGCGCTTCCCCATACTTCCCGTTGGTTAGCGGGTTAGTTAGCGGGTTGGTTAGCAGGTTGGTTAGCGGGTTGGCTAGTGGAGCTCAGTGGGCAGGAACAGCAGCTTCTCACACACGGGCAGCACCACCTCAGCTCCCAGCATCCACCCTCCCCCTCGTCTCACCAACTTAGGCTCTTAGGTCACTTTCTCACATGTCCAGGGCCGGATCCGTGTGGGGCAGGAGATGGGTGAGAGTTGGGAGGGGCAGTGATGTGCAGCCAGACAATGGAAGGATGTCTCTCTGAACATCTGATTCTCAGCATGGACCTTCATCCACGTGGGACGCCGCCCACCCAGCCTTTCTCTGGTCTGGAGAGCTCTCAGCTGGGGTGAGGGTTGTTGTTTCACCTGGCGCTGCTCAAGCCCCAAGGCAGCGGCCAGGTGGGGGTGTTGGTGTGTCTGGGACAGCTGTCCTTCAAGGGACAAGAATGAGTGTCTGGATGGATGAAACCCAGTCTGGCCCTCAGCAACACCATGTAGGAAGGAGCCGACCCAAGGCCACATGACAATAACAATTGGGTTTATGCAGAGATCCTCCACAAACCTTCTCTGTTTCCCCGCCACGGAGCCAGACAAGCTTTCTGTTTTCCAGTCTGCAGACAACCCAACGGCCGTGCCCAAGCCGCCCTCCGTTAATTGTTCTGGGACTGAAAACAGCTGAACCCTGTGCCCCTGAATTCCCAGATTCCTGAGCTAGTTCTCTCTCCCATTCGACAAAGAAAGCTAAAGAGACAAAGGGAAGGTTGCACGGGGCACGGGCCTGCACATCCAATCGGTGAGCACGGAGCTTCCTGCTCAAGATGAAGAGCCCTCCGGTGGCCATGGTTACCTCTTCGGTTTCCTGGCAGAAACTTCTTGAAGTTCATAATTTATCCCAAATTCTCTTCCCAGCAGGTAGGTCGGTTCACAACTGCAATTTCGGTAATGACTCGCCAGTGGCTGTAAATCCAGAAGGATGAGTTCACCTATGAATCGCACTGGCTGTGACGGGACCTGACCTCATTGCCCAGCACTCTCAGCGCAGCTGCGTTTCCTCTGAGGGAGGGTGCGGGGACCCGGCTCTGCAGCCTGTGGGGTTGGGATTAAACATCTCACAGTGGCTCAGCCACGCTGCCTTCCATCTCCTTCAGCCCCTCTGAGCCCCCCGCTCTACCCTTTCCACCAAGGCAGAGGCCTAGATGGGACCTTCGTTGAAGACAGTTGGGGGGCATGAAAATACTTCCTGGACTTCTAATTTGGCACAGACGATCCCGGCATGGGTCTAGATCTCCTCATTTCAACCATCAACCTAGCAATAAGCATCGATTAAGAATTTACTATGTTCCCGAGTCAGTGGGAGAAACAGCGGCCACTAAGGCTCTTCCCTGCCTTCACTGACCTTATAACTGAGCTGAGGAAACGAACGTTGTGGGGGCGGGTAGGGACTGGGGATGAGAAGAAAGCCTTGCCTGGCCTTGCAACTGATGTTCACGAAGGGAGGGAGCAGATAGGGTTCTGGTGTTAAATAAAGGGGCGGGCGGCTTGGGAAGGGAGAGGGTCTGAGAGCCATGGAGCATGCTGGGCACACAGGAGGGAGCATGCTTCAGGAGGCAGAAGCAGCTAGGAAGAGCCGGTCATAGTTTGGGGGGTACAGGACAGGTGCAGAAAGATTTAGGAATTCCTGACACAGAGGCAGAGGCATCCAGGCTTGCAAGGTTTAGAAACCTAAAAGTGGCTGGAGGGGGAGAGAGAGGACTAGCCCCTGGGGCCATTTCCCAGCTGCTTGTGACAGAGCACGGGTGCCCTCCCCTCCCGGGGAGGGAAGCTGACAGAGTTCAGCCTGGCTGTAGGAAATGACTCTTTCCCCTGATTCTCCTCTAGGGCACTGGGTGCAGCTCACTGGGATGATTCCTCTCTGGTTTTCCTCCTCTTTTCTCCCTTCCCCCGCCCCTCCCGGCAGAGTCCTCATGGGGTGGGAGTGTGGGAGACATGTTTCTATCCAACCAGCCAATGGACCCCTCAGCTCCAAGGCAGGGCAGTCCCAGCCCCAAGGGTACCCAGGGGTGCTAGGGACATGTTAGGGTGTCTCTGTATGGCATGTCAGGCTCCAATCACCTGATCTCGGGCCCTTCCCTGCATACCCTAAAACCCAGCGGAACACGGCGGTGAGCAGGTCACCGCAGGTCCATGCTGCCTGGGACTACAAACTCCCGAGGCCCCTCCCCTCCCTGTACAACTCATTTTAAAAGACATTTTCCAATAAACTAATTTTATTTATATATGGACATGTAACTTCCGTATAACAAAACGCAAAGATCTCAAGGGTTCAGTTTAATCATTTTTGACAAATGTATACGCCCCGTGGAACCAATCCCCAGCTACTTAACATGTTCATCACGCTAGAAACCTCCTTCATGATACCCCCCTTTCTCAGGCGACCTCTAGTCTGAATCCTAGAACCCCAAAACTGTCCTTGACTTTTCTGCTTATTTCTGAGGCCACGCTCAAACATGCTTTCTCATCCCCTCTTCAGCACCTGGGCAAGGTCAGTGCTGGCTGGCTTCCGTGTCAACACAAACCCTATTAACTAACCTTTGTTGAACACTTACTATGTGCCAGGCTCCGTTTTGATTTCCCTGGAATTAGCTTTCCATTCTCAGGATGACCCCATAGGATGGGCGCCTTCTTGTCCTCCTCCTACATGGGAGTCAGCTGGGCACAGAGTGGTTAAGTAACTTGCCTGTGGTCATGCAGAGGGTCGGTGGTCTAGCTGGATTTTGAGCTCAGATAGCTCAGCTCCAGAGCTTGTGTTCCTAAGCGTACACCCTGCCAGCTCACTGTGTGGAATTTTCTAAAACTCAGAATGTGCTGCCCATGAGAAGAAGAAAGCAGGGCTTGGGAAATACTGACAACTCGTACTTCTGGCCTCTGAAATTCTCCTGGCTGTATGGTCTCTCCCCCCACATCCCCTCCGCTGCTCACCCCCTCCCCCTCCCGTCAGTCACCTTTTCCACATTGGGTTTGCCCTGAGCTGTGTGTCATCACTGGCCCTGGACTCGGCTTCTGCAGTCCCTTGTGGATACAGTTCGGGAACATGGCTGCGGAGAGCCCCTTGGTCTACCAGCCCTCCGTTGATGTCTGGGCTTTGGTTTATCTTTGCGGGAAAGTCGAGTTCAGCTGCTCGGCCTGCCGCCCATTCCCACCCTCTTCACCCACAGAGGGCCTAGACCCATCTGGAAGCAGACCCGGGGGCTGCGGAAGGAGGCCCGGCTTCAGCCCCCAGAGCCTTGGGGATGTGCGGGGTCTTGGGGGCCTTTCTCCTGGTGCCCCGTGCTGGCTCTGTGCTTGGTGTTTTGTGTTCTGCCACACCCACGTGGGCTTGTCTGCCGAGTTCTCCCTGATGCCAGTGCCCAGGGTCCCCCCCAGAGTGCCTATCCCGAGCCTCTCCCCAGCCGGGCCCCTTTACCTCAGCTCTCACCTGCAAACACTCTGCTGTCATACCAAGGTGACCCCTAAAATCAGAGACAAGAAATGAGCCCCTAATCCTGCCATTCCAAACTGGGAGAATTACCTGGGCCTTCTTTTTCCTCCTCACCCTCCCTCCGCTCCCCACCCGCTTCCTCACTCGTCATGACTGTCATTTTTCTGGGAGCCTCTCTCTTCCACTCACGAAGACTTAGAAACAAAGCTGATCAAAACCTGAGTGTTTCTCATGTAATGGGGAGAGGGAGCCCCGAGAAGCGACTCAGAAGGAAAGATGACGGCAACACGCGAGGCCTGGGGTGTGCAGGTGACTGAAAGGCGGTGCTGACAGTTGCAGTTCCCTGTTCTTCCCAGCAGAGGAGTGAGCGTTGCTTAGGGGTTAGGCCAGAGCTAAACAGGCGGGTGGCACTGCATTCAGGGTGCCTCTCCTCGAAGGAAACTAGCCTGGGAGTCTAAGGAGCCACCCTGAGTGTGTGTGTGTGTGTGTGTGTGTGTGTGTGTGTGTGTGTGTGTGTGGTGGGGGGGATTCTCACCAACTCTCTCTGGCTACCACATTCTCCAACAGGGCACCCACCAGCAGCACTGATAGGCAGTGCCGCAGAGCAAGGAGAAGGCACATTGCTTTCGGGGAGACTCTGCAAACAGCCCAGTGGGTGTGGCAAGGGTACAGGGATCTAGAACAGGTGGAGAGGAAGCATCATTTTACTCTCAAACTGTGTGTGTGTGTGTGTGTGTGTGTGTGTGTGTGTGTGTGTAAGGAACTGAAAGACCCTCACAGAGGGAAACCTCACAAGCAGCAGTTTATTTTTTTTAAGATATTTTTTTATTATTGATTGCAGAGAGGAAGGGAAGGGAAGAAAGATAGGAACATCAATGATGAGAGAGAATCACTGATCGGCTGCCTCCTGCAGCTACCCACCCCCTCTCCCCACTGGGGATCAAGTGCAACCCGGGCATGGGCCCCAACCAGGGATCCAACTGTGCCCTCCTGGTTCACAGGTAGATGCTCAACCACTGAGCCATGCCATGCGAGCGCAAGCGGCAGTTTATGTCCCAGCCCACCCCCCCACCTCATGTCTTGGGAAACCTCATCGCATCAGAGTGCCCTGGCTCCAGGCCCTGGAAAGCTGCCTTGGAGACGTGAGCGCTGACTGGGGCAGGTCTAAAGTGGCCTCGGGCAGGCCTGGAACCCGGGTCTCAGAGCCTAGTGGCTGAGTGAGGAGTGAAGAATGCATCCACTCCACGGGGAGAGTCACCCTCAACTTTGCCCCCAGGAGCCTTGGGACTCTCCTGGCTGAACTTCAACCAGGTGACTTTCTGGAAATGGGTCGAAGACAGGCTGGAGGACTCGGTGGATCTTATTATACACCTCCTGAACACCCCCACCCCCACCCCAAACCCCACTGCAGCTCACAGCGTGCCCCACAGCAGCAAACTGGCACCAAATCAGGGAGGGGTCGGCAGATGTCAGTGGGTCCAGTGCCCGGCTCCAGTTGGACATAGGACACCAAACTCCCAGGGACCCTGTGCCACCTCCACCTCCCTCTCATAAGGTCTTCAGTGAACAGAGTCCCTGGTAGAGACATAGAAGCATGAACAGATTGTTGAACCTCAGAGGGAAGCGGAGAAGGGTGGGTGGGAACAGATCAAGCAATGAACTTGTATAACCCCAGGGCACAGACAATGGGGTGGTGAGGGCCTTGGGCAGGGCAGGGATGGGAGGGGGCTGGAAGAGGTTCATGGGGGGAAAGGAGGTCCTATATGTTGTAATATCTTCAACAATAAAAGATTATTTAAATCAACAAAATATGATTATGTATTACAATCAAGCTTTAATACTGTAATCCCAACTCTATACAAGGGTAAAATTAAAATTTAAAAAATTATGTGAATATATTTAGGGTAGACATAAAATGCTAAAGAAAACAAAAAGAAAGAAAGAAAGGAAAGAAAAATAAAGTCCCTGGTGCCCCCACCCCCACCCCCACCCCCCGAGCTCTCAGTGATTGCAGAGAGGCCTGTGCTCGGGAGAAGCTGTGGGCCAGATCCGTTTCTGTGTTTGGTGGTGGAAACAGACCTCAGCTGGTTGCAGCCATCTCGCACGTAGCCCTGTTGTAGACTCCGCCTCGGAGGACGGGCAACTGCCTTTTGCAGGGTCCATGGTGATCTCACACCCAGCAGCCTGCAGACGCCACGTGTACAGACAGGGAGCCGGACAGCCGTGGGGTCAGCAGTCTCCCATAGCGCCACTCCCAGAAACCCCTGGTGCCAGGACCGCAACCAGGTCTGTCCAGCAGGTCCCAACCCAGGCTGCTTAATGCCCCGTCCTCTGGCCCCTGAGTGGCTCTCACACTGCACCACGGCTGCTACACCACACCTTTCTCCTCACTGCCCTCGTTAGGGGTTTCTAGATGATTCCACAGGCCAGGGGTGAGACCTGAGGGCTACAGGAGCACAAGCCCCAGCACATGACCGTCACACACACACACACACACACACACACACACACACACACACACGAGGCCTTTGCAGCTCCTGGAGGTTAGGGACCTGCCCTCCATGCAGCCTTCTCCCCCTCCTTGGAGTCACCATCTGTGAGCCCCCATCAAGAGGGGGAGTATGGCATGGGGGTGTTGGGGTGGGGAGGGCTGAGGCAGGCCTCTGAGAAGAATCGGTTCTGTAGGAAAACGGGAGGCTGGCCAGCAGCGACACTAGGTGTGAGTCCCCCAGACAAGTTGTGCGGAAACGTGCCTCTCTGCACTGAGCGCCAGAGCAGAGGGAGAAACGTGGTTTGGTGTGTGAGCAGCTGGAGGCTGGGCTGGAGAGCTGGGGGGAGGGAGGCAGCAGGGGAGCGCTGAAACAGGTGGTCCTCCCACAGGCTTTCCGACCTCCAGCCCCTGGCCCAGCCCAGCATCTGTCCTAGAAACAGGCCCCTGTGGACAAAGGGGAGAGCCAGCGGGGGTGGGTGATGTGTTGCAGAGAAAGAAAGGAGCTCTTCCTACTGGGTCCCCCGGATCTGAGCAGGAGGAGACACGTGGGGAGCTGTGTGACTGGCCGGGTGAGCACTCCCTCCCCACCTGCCCGCTGGCTGCGCTACTCCAAGTGAGATCTCTGGGAACCTGCTGGTCCCCAATCCCCAGACTTCCCGGTCCCCCTGGCTGCACTGAGAGCAGTGTTACCCTTAGCAGGCGTTTTCTGTGCTCCAGTCCTCACCCATATAATCCTCACCCTAACCTCTGGAGAAGGGACTCTTCCTGTTGCTGCTTTACACACGGGGAAACTGAGGCCTGGAGAGGTCAATGGAGGAAGGGACAGAGATAGAGCCATGATCTGATACCGGGCGTCTGACTGCAGCGTCCGTGCAGTGAGCCACTGGCTCAGAGCTGCAGAAACCTCTTTCCTGCCCTGGTTTCCAAAATGCTCACTACCCCACTCCAGGACAAAGCTCTGCCTTCTCTCATACTTCCACCTGGGCTTCGCTTCCTGGGAGGATGCAGAGAGCACAGGAAAAGGACTGCCCGCTATCAGCGTGGCCAGCCCGGCCACTCTCAGCAGCTTTTGACCTTGGGGCCCACATTCTTCGTGGAGAAATGCCCCTCCACTCTAAGAACGGTCCTTTCACTTACCCAGCATCTACCAGCTTCCGCCTGCCCTTTGGAATTTCACACACAGGAGCTCATTTAATGCTCACCCCCAACCTGCCAGGGGGGCCCAGCACACTCGGGCTCATCTCCCGCCTCTGAGGCCGCTCCTCTTACCATTCCTCTGTCCATTCGGTGGAGGGGCTTCCCAGGGCTGAGGCCTTTACCTGCCTGTGGCCTGTCTTCTCGTCCTAAAGCAGTGGTTCTCCCCCGCTAGCAGGGTCACCTGAGACCATCGGAAAATACAGATATTTACGTTACGATTCATTAACAGTAGTAAACTTACAGTTAGGAAGCAGCAACGAAAATAATTTTATGGTTGGGGGTCACAACATGAGGAACTGATTTAAAAGGGTCGTGGCATTAGAAAGGTTGAGAACCGCTGTCCAGAGTAAGTGCTATTGCTTCAGCTACTGTCTGTGTGGTGATGACCTCTAAACCCATCACTCTGGCCCCTGCTAGAGTTCAAGACCCATCTTCCCACCATTAGGTGTCTTCACACTTAACTTGTCCAAAATGAATTCAGTATCTTGTACACACCACCACACTTGACTAAATGAATGGCATTCATTAATGGCAGTCAAGCATCTATTCAGTTGCGTGTAGAAGAAATCTCATTCACCATTCATGACCCCTCACTTCCATCCCTCCTGTTTCCACATAGCCTCCATGTCCTGTCTACACTACTCTGCTCACTGGACCCTTCCCCCTCCATCCTCACAACCATGTCCTCACCCTCTTGCATCCCAGCCCATCTTCTCCAACACCTGCTTTTCTATCACACTCTGATAAGCCAGACCATGGCATCACCCTCTTCAAGTCTTCAATCTCTCCACCCCCCCTCCTCCCCCAGCAGGGTCACACTGACACTCCGCACTAGACATTCCATCCCTCCCCCCACCCCCAGTCTTATTCTCACCAGTTACTCCAACCTCCTCTTCTATCTGCTCCCTGACCCCTTCAGCTCCGGCCAGGCGCAACAACCTTTACCCCAAATACTCTGTTGTTCACTCATCTGCTTTTGCTGCATTGTGACTGCCATTAGAGGGAATGACATTCCTCTTTTTTCTGAGGAACTCCTGCAAAACCCAATGCAAAATTCATCTTTTTGGATGTCTTTATTCTTTGAAGAAGCATGCTGAAATGTTTAGGAGTGAATGTTATGAATCTCTCACTTTCAAATAATTTAGCTATATGCCTACATCAATGTGTGTATACCTATGCACCTACACTGAGTGGTCAGATTATTATGATCTCTGAACACATAATGATCTGGCCACTCTGTGTGTGTGTGTGTGTGTGTGTGTGTGTGTAGAGGACCTGTGTGTGTGTGTGTGTGTGTAGAGGACCAGTGCATGAATTTGTGCATGGGTGAGTTCCAGCCAGCCTGGACAGGGGGAGGGGACATGGGCAGTTGGCTGGTCTGCCTGCTCGTTGAACTCCTGGTTGAGGGGACAATTTATATATTAGTCTTTTATTATATAGGATATACACTGAGTGGCCAGATTATTATGCATTCAGAGATCATAATAATCTGGCCACTCAGTGTATATCCACCTATCTATATATTGAGAAAGAGAGAGCTAATATGGCAAATGCAGACAATGGTTGAGTATAGGTGGTGGTTGTAGTCATCTTTTAACTCTTTTATGCTTGAAAATGTTCACAATTAAAAAGGGGGGGTGGGATCACCTCATTTGTGATAGCTTCCTCATTGCCCCTGACAAAGTGAATTACCCCTTCCCAACAACACAGCACCTTTGATTGCAATTTTGTGTTCAGCAGCTCTCTCTTCCATACACTGTGAACCTGCGAGCACGGTGGCTGCACACAGTAGGCACTCAGTAACTGGTTATCTGCATGAATGGCTGTCCTCTCCCGGGAGGCTGAACTTGATGAACTGTAAGCCACAGGAACAGGAAGTCATAGGAGCCACCATACACCCACCACCATGCTTCCTTCTCTGTAAGACAGATGCTCATTCCCCATAAGACAGATGCCCGGGAGCACAGAAAAGCTGCCGTGAAATGGGGGAGAGACAACAAATGGCTGTTTGCTGAATGGCGGAACTTAATTCCACCAGGAGAGCGAGCCTCTGTGGCTGGTTTATGACTAACCAGCTGTGTGACCGCAGGCCGTTACCAACCTCTCTGTGCCTCGATTTTCTCGCTTGCAAACAAAGAGTAATAAGTCTGCCTTGCCCAACAAAAGGGGGGAAAGTGTGTGAATGCGCTCGGAGAAGTCTAACACAAACAATGCAGTGCTAGCCTCATTTTTGTGGTGAAAATGAGCAAGGTTTTCGCCCTCCCCGTGACCAGTGAAGGCTCCTGAGTCACTGGGTTTGAGGCTGGGGTGGGGGTCGGGGGCGGTGCTCCGGCTCCTGGAAGAGTGGGAATTTCCACGCAGCTGGGAGCGATGAGCGCCGGGGGCTGGGGCCCCGCTTTCTCCCACCCCCCTCTTTCCCTTTCCTTGGACCGAGTGACAACTGCTGGGAAACAGAACGGAGAGCCTTAAAATAGAGCGGCCGGCGTCGGGACGCCCAGCCCCGGGCCGCGCCGTTGCACCATCCGCTGCTGCTGACGCAGCGGGCGCTCCGAGGCCGCGGCTCCCGTGGCCCCGAGGCCCCCGCCCCAGAGGAGCCGCGGCGGCCGTGGAAAAGCAGCTCGCGGATTCCAGAGACACGCAGTCATCGAGGAATGCGGCGGCTGGCGGGCCGCCCTGCCCCGCGCGCATCCGGGGCAGATGCCAGCCCTGATGCTCCCGTAGCCTCCGGGCCGGAGTAGCGGCTCTTCCTGGAAGCAGTGACCATCCCTCCGACCCCGGGGCTGGGGACAGACAGGGAGAAGGGAGGGGGATGGGGCGGGGAGGTCCATGACTCCACGGTTTCAGAGAAGCTTGGCTTCCCAGGCTCTGGGCGCTTCGCTGGGGCTGCTTATGTGGCAAAACGTGGGGTGTAAAGTGCTGGGAAGTGGGGAGCCACCTGGGAGACGAGGTCCTGGGTCTGGGACCCAGTGGACTGACCGCAAAGCAAATTCCAATCCGGTGGATGGGCAGCCTGACCCTGGAGGAAGGGACCTCCGGGAGTGTGCAGGCTGGAGGGATGGACAAAAGTCGTAAGCATCCGAAAAGCAGCTGCTGCTCTCCCCGTTGGGGGGGCAGACGGACGGTGAACCAGGATCGCGGTGGGAAGCGATTGCCGGGAGTGATGAGCGCAGGCAAGGAAGCAGGGAGTCAAAGGGCAACTACTTGGAGCAAGGTGGCTGGAAAGGTGGCCTAGTCAACTTCCTGTGGCTGAAGGCAGGAAAGGACTGTTTCTGACTTACTAGTAAAGAGCAAAAAAGAAAAAAAAGAAAGAAAGAAAGAAAAAATCAGGGAAGGGACTTTTGGGTAGCCCACAACATTTTCAGGAAGTCTCAACACAGACAAGAACAAAGGGAGACTCTGCAGCCAAAACTCCCTCCGCAAAACCACTCCGAGAAGCCAGCAGGTGCCCGGGCTGAGGCCAGCCGCCCCTGCCCGCCCCGCGCCACCGCTGGGACTCCCGGGACACCATCGCGCTGGCGGCCCTGGTGCGCTGGAAGCCGGATGCCGCCGCCACCACTAGCCTCAAAGTGGATTCCCCACCACCCCGTTTCTTTGCATCACCAGCTCCTGACTCAGAGTCCCAGATGGGGGCTCCTCATTGGCGCCCCGCTGCTTCTGATGCCAAGTTCCAAGCTGTGCTGGGCGGACACGGGCCATTGCTGGCACCGGTCCCGATGCTGATGAATATGCAGACCTGTGCTTAAGGCGGGGCAGGGAGGGGAGAGGGGGCTGAGGCTCCAGCCACTCTTTATTGAAGTGTCCCCCACCGGACCCAGCTTGGCTGGTGCAGCCTTTTGCTTTCCCCTTGATGAGATTTCAGCCTCTTTTCCGAGAAAAATAATAGTGACTAATTCCGAGTGCCTATTAGACACAAATCCTTCACCGACATCATCTCTAAGACTTACTGCCTCCTTGCAAGGCAGTTAATTATTCTCTCCATTTCAAATGCTGACTCGAAGGCTTAGAGAGATTATACATCGTGTCCAGGCTCTCCAAAGTGGGAAATTGCTGAGCTCAAGCTTGAAAGCAGGTGTGTAATGTTCTCAGGCACACATGCTGGCTCCTAAAGGGGGTTGGAATTTAGACAAATTTTCAGCATGGATGTGGTCCCCGCTCCCACATCCTGGCCATGACACAAAGGGAAGACAGTGAACGCCATCTGGATTTAGGACCAGCTGGAGTCCTAAATGGGCAGGAATCCACCTACAGCCCTTTACCTGCCAATCACCGGTGATACCCTAGGACTGAAACTGCTCCCGCCTCCTGCCTAGCTGAGCTCTGAGGCCATTTGGCAGGGTTCTCTTGTTCCTTATCCTCAAGACAGACCCCTCCATCCCGTGAGCTCAGTCCACCAGGCCTCCAGGAAGCCCCTCTGGAGTTCTGTACTTCTGGGCTCACACCTCTAAAGACAGGGCTTGCTTTCATAAAACGGGCATAGCCCCAAAGCTGCATGGGAGTTGCATTTCTACGAATCAATTCTATAAACACCATCGTTTCAGAGGTCACGGTGAACTCCAGCGGCGCTCAGCGCTCATGGACATCGGGGTACTTCACTCTGGCTTCAAGTTGCAGCGCCCCCTGCCTTCCCTTCTTCACTTGGCAAGCAAAGATCCCCAGGCCAATATTTCAATGAGCAGGGAAGCTCACCATTAATGGACTCCCAAGAGGAATCATAAAGTGGAAAAAAAAAATGCTGTTTGATTTGATCATCCCCTAACACATTCATATTTTGAATTGGATTTTTTTCTTGTGGTGTTTTTTTTTTCTTCTTCATCAGATTACATGTCTCTACTTAGTGGTCTCATAATAAATCAGCCCTATAAAATGGGTCATTTGGTCAAAGAGAATAGACAGACGGAGAAAGGCAGTGAGAATAAAATATGGATTTCCCGGCCTTTCTGACTAATCCTGGGCCACCCAGTCCGCCATTCAGGACTCAGTTTCTCTCTTTGAAACACAGAGCATCGTCTCCTTTGCATATTTCTTGAGGGAGCTATGAGGTTTTCATGAGGTCCTCCAGCATTTTAGAATGCAATCTGCATATGTCTGCCAAGAGAAGAGCCTCGGACCTCTGGGTGTAATGGCTGCTTGCTCAGTGCCCTCTCCCGGGCCAGGTTTCTGTTTTCCCGGAGCGCCGGTGCCTGAGTCACCCTGCGTGAGGAGGGCAGCGTGCATCATTCACGCTTTTTTCCGAGGCCTGGACAACAGGACAAGCAACACAGCTGGGGGGGCTAAGGACACCCCTGGCGGCTGGAATATTTCCCCCGGCAGCACGACGGGGCTGTGTTAGGTGTGAATCAAACATGCAAACCTCTGAGGGTGTTTGTCTTGCGCTTCTCAGAGACACAGCTTAGCAGAACGGCTGAAAACATGGTGACACAATTGCCTCAGCACCTGGGCTATGGGGCACACAGAGGGGAGGTCGGGCTGCTTCGGGCCAGTGCCCGGAGCCCAGTCCCTGTGGCCACCCTCCTGTGCACCTTCAGGCCCTGCCACCTTCTCTCTTCTCCACCCTGCCTCTCCGGAACTAACAGACTCTAAGAGCTGGCCCCGGCTGCCCCGCACTATTTAGGGCTGTGGTTTCATGTGCAGAGGCGCTGGGGCTCTGCCGGGGATCCCTGGGCAGGAATCAGACTGGAAATGAGCCTGGTTTTCCCATCTCTCTCCTGGATACTTGTGTTAGGAAGCCAGGCCACATGTCCATGCACGTGTGCATGGGTGCACACACATGTGAGTCCTAAGCTAAAGGACTGAAATTCTCCCCAGAAAGGTGGGCAGTTTCAGCTGCATTTATGTGATGTCCCCACTGCAGGACCGGTGATCCCTGATGGGGTACGAGTGGATGACACAGGGGGATCCCTCTTCAGCTGCCTCCTGTGGTGGATGCAGGCAAGACTCGCCAGGGAGCCTACAGGAGCCCACCCAGAACGCTTGCATTCAGGCCCGGGAATTGATTTGATGTTACCATTAGTTGGTGCTTTGGGCATTGAAGCCTACATGAGAACGTACACATCCTGCTAATGGATTCCAGTCCACAACCCCTGCAGGTTTCCTTATTTCCTAGAGCCTAACCTAACTTCTCAATCGGAGCACTCATCTTTCAGACTGCTACAGGGGCAAAACCACAGAATAAAAAGCCAGACCTGCCGAAACCGGTTTGGCTCAGTGGATAGAGCATTGGCCTGCAGACGGAAAGGTACTGGGTTCGATTCTAGTCAAGGGCATGTACCTTGGTTGCAAGCACATCCCCAGGAGGGGGCATGCAGGAGGTGGCTGATCGATGATTCTCTCTCATCATTGATGGTTCTCTCTCTCTCTCTTTCCCTTCCTCTCTGAAATCAATAAAAACATATTTTTAAATATATTTTATTGATTTTTTATAGAGAGGAAGGGAGAGGGATAGAGTTAGAAACATTGATGAGAGAGAGACATCGATCAGCTGCCTCCTGCATGCCAGGATACATGCCCTTGACCGGAACTGAACCTGGGACCTTTCAGTCCTCAGGCCAATGCTCTATTCACTGAGCCAAACCGGTTTCGGCAAAACATATTTTTTTTTCAAAAATAAAAAATAAATAAAAGCCCTGCTGATACATACGAAGCTTCCAGTCCTGTTTTTGGTGCTTCACTCTTAAGTATGAATGAACAACCAAGGATCACCAGCCTTTAGAGCAAGGCCTCAAACACAGAAGAAAAAGGTCAAAACAAATAATAAGAACAGAAACAATGCTGGGAACAGAGAAAAAATAAACAACCCAAAACCATCATTAATATTCTCAGAGAAGTGGGAGAGAATATTGCATCCATGAAACAAAAGACAAAATTTTGTTTTCTAAAGAATAATTTAAAAAGAAACAAGCTCTTGTAAATTAAAAATATGAGAGCAGAAATAAAAACACCAATAGAAGTGTTCAACGGCAACGCTGAAGAACTCTCCCCAAAAGTGGGGAAAGGCAAGAAGAGAAAGGGCCCCCAAAGTGAAGCATTGGTCTCAGAATGGACAAGGCCTCCCAAGGGCTCTCGTCTAATTCTAAGCCCGTGTCACTGCACATGCAGAAGCTGGAATACAAAGGAGATCCTAAAAGTTTAGAGACCAGGGTGAGGGGGAAAGGGGAACAGGCCACAAACAATGGACAGGAATCAGAATGACAGCCATCTTCTTCATGGCAACATGGAAGATGAAAGACGATGGTAACGCCTCCAAGTTCTAAGTGAAAACTATTTCAATCTGGCATTTTAAACCAACCAAATCAAGAGTGAGCGGGAAATGAGGTTTTCTGATTGATCTTCCGTGTGCCCTTTCATAGAAAGCTACTACTGGACAACAGGCTCTGCTGAGATGAGAACAGAAAAGAGAATGAGGTGGGAGTCGGGAATTAAGAGACAAGAAAAACATGGAAGAAATTCTCAGGGAGGCCTGCAGAAGTGCTACAAGAGCTGGAAAGCAGACGGAGAGACCAATGGATTCCTCCTCAGGGGGTCAGAGGACTCCAGGAGGGACATCTGGGGTCACGGGGCCTGGGCCTAGAGGTAAAGAGAATATTTCCCAGGCTTGCGAATGTGGAAATGTGATTGAGCAGCGCTTTACAGAGCTGTGGGAACATGTGGGAGGATGTAGGTGTTGAAAGAAAACTAAACAAGTGAAAATTAGAGGCAATTATTAACCCCGGGAAAAACAAAAATAAATTATGCAAGAATGCACATGTCATTAAAACACATTCATTGGCTTCATAATAAACAATATTTGTACAAGCGTGATCACAAAAGCAATTATTACCCAAGAAATGAGGGAGGACCAGAGGAGGGGAAATTACATGAGTTTAAATCCTCCTTAGCATAATAGGGAGTCTATAACTAATTCTAAAATGGAATCGAATATAATGAACAACATAAACTGATGAACAAAAACAGTTCCAGAGACAGAAACATCGATCAGACCATCAAAACCTTGGAGGGAAGGTAGGAGAGGGTGGGGGTAAGGGGGAAAGATCAACCAAAGGACTTGTATGCACGCATATAAGCCTAACCAATGGACACAGACAACAGGGGGGTGGGGACGTGAGTGAGAGGGGTGGGGGATAATGGGGGAATAAGGACACATTTGTAACACCTTAATAAAGAAATTTTAAAAATAATATAAAATGGAATCAAAAGCAAGCAACACACTGTGAGTTAGAAATACTAGTAAAGGGCAAATACCAGGTGAATAACTTAACCTTGAGTTGCCAGTGGTTTTCTCCATGGAAAAGGAGGTGGGAGAGAGGGAGGGGATAAGAAATAGCTAATTTGTATTGTGTGGGTTTTTGTCTACATATATAATGTCCAATAATTTCCCATCCATCACTTTGTTTAAAATAAAAGTGTGTTAAGCAAATATCAAACACAAACCCCACTGGTCATGTATGTGAAACAGAAACAGTCAGGTACAGGAAAGAGTTATGGGCGCCTCCTGTGCGCAGGTGAGAGAAGACAATGCCACCTCACAAAGGAGGGCCAAAAAACTCCTGACTTCTCCTGCACATTCAGCGCTGCCTGTGTGCAGTCGGAGCGGTAGCTCACTTGAAAACCCTGAGAAGCAAGGTAGAAACTCACCAAACCCTCCTGGAGAGGAGGTAGGTGTGCAGGTTAGGAGCCCCAACCTGAGCGCTGCTCCCTGGGTTTGAATCCTGGCTCTGCCACCTACTAGCTGTGTCATTTTGTACAAGTCACTTACCATCCTCGATTGTCTCAATTGCTCCTACCTCTTAGGGTTATTTCACAGATTCGATGAGTTGATGTGTAAAGGGGTCAGAACAATTCTTGGTACATGTACTCTATTCTTCCAGCAGAATCTGCTGCCTGCCAGCACTGGATAAGCTGTGAGGAATACAAAGAACTCAAGCTCTATCCTCCAAGAAGCTTAAGGAGGGGCTTGAAGACTCGCCCACAAACAAGCATCTTACCAACAATAGTGTCCAGGCGCCAGGATGTGAAATTGGGGGACTGGTTTCCTAGAGGAAGTAGCTGTCAATATGCGCTCAGTGGAAGGGTCTGGAAGGCACCTTCTGTACTGAGAGCCCAGTATGCCCTTTTCTAGGAATTTCTCTTCCCCTCCTGCCTCCAGGCAGATGCAGCAGAAGTTGCTGTGCCCTGATCAAGTGACCTTGACCTGAAGAGTACCTCCAAATCAAGCTGGGACACTCAGCCTCCTACTTGGAAATCCAGGGCCCAAGACTGACAGATGGAGAGGTCTCCCTTTGGACTTACATGTAAACAAGGGAGCTACTGATCATTTCTTTGCCATGGGAATTGGGAAAGAGAAAAAACAGTCTGCAGGAAGAGAAAGGGGTAGGACAGGTGCACAGAGAGAAAGGGAGAGGGGAGGAGAGATGGGGCTCCTAGGTCCCCAGCGGGGTCTGCTCACTAGTTTTGTTTCCATCCATGGGATGTTCCAGGACTCTGGCCAACCCCCCCACTCCCGCTTCTATTCGTGCTGGTTTGGGTTGAACTGAGGTTGCAAACCAAAATTTCTTTATAAATAGAGGGGGCCTTCCTCATCCCTTGCTCCAGGACAGACAGGAGAAAAAAAAGGCTCAGTGCTTTTTTGAGTCATTGGATGCTACACTAACAGCAATATCTGCTCATATTCCCTGGCCAGTGAGGCATTTGGTAAAGCCGACAGCTGGAAAAACCCAGAGGAGTCCCCAGGGTTGCACTGAGATGTGATCTGGCTCTGGCCCAGGACAGAGCAGCCCTGGCTTCCTGGGATGGACCTGGACTTGGATGGGATGAAAGGACAGACAGAAAAGGCTGAGGTTCCGGGCTATGGCGGGGAGGAGGGGAGAGGCAGGGCATCTGTGGCTGGGGCTCATTCCAGCTTGAAGTGCAGGGACTGAGGTGGGAGGATGTGAGAGGGAGAAGTGGAGAGGATCAACAGCATAGCAACAGGAAGGTGACAACGGAGTGGCAACAGACACCAAAGCAAAAGTAAGCTGGAGGAGGAGATGACCAAGCAGGATGCCGGCAGGCCAATACATGGTTGCCTTCACCATTCATACACAATGACCTTTCCTGCCATTGTATGATGAGCAGCAAAATCTGGGGACGATGGAATGAAAGATGAGCTTTCAGAAACCCTGCTAGGGAGATGAGTCAAGAAATTGTGAGGTGTTTCCATTGTGTTCTCCCAAGTAGGTTTGGCTGAGGAATCACCGATCAGAAGGCCAAAACACCATTTAAAGCCACAGTTAAAATACTCCCGAGGCAAAGATCAGAGATTCCAGCTTGATAGGAAATCTGGGAATGCTGCATGTAGGAAGTGGACCTTGTAGGATAAAGAGCATATAGATATTTAAAAGCCAAGCTTTGCAATATCAGTAACCAGATAATATTTCTCTTTGTTGCCTCCAGAGTCCTACCACAGCAGATGCTCCAGAAGTTTTGCTTAGATGAATTAGATTCCAGGCAAAAGGAATAGCATAAATGAAGAGATGAGACAGGGTAGGGGAAATATATATAGGAGTAATAGGAGGCACAAAAATGATCAGCAGAAGATATGCTAGAAAAGAAAGTTGAGGCTGAAGTTGTAACTTAGGAGTGGCTGCCGAGTTCCCTGAGGTCAAGAATTGATCCTATTCTGCCTCGCCATGAGCTCCAGGCCTATGCACTGTTAGGTATACAGAAAGTATTTAAATGACTGAAAGAATATGGAAAGTATCCCATTAACAGCAAGTTCGCCATTAAATGTCTCTTAGTCCATTTAATTTAGACTCAGGGCCCAGAAATTATTTTGCCCTCAACTTCTAGAATGAAGCCCATTGATGCAGTCAGTGTGCTGGCACATGGACTGGTGTCTGAATCCCACTTGATTGCTGGGGGAAATACATATTTCTGATTCCTTGCGAAGGGACAGCCTTAAAGTTATACTTGTGGCCTCTCTCCCCATAAATACTTCACAGAAATGAAATCATACAGAATGTAGTACCTTGTATCTGGCTTCTGCAATTCAGCAGGTTTTTTAAATTCATCCACGTTGCTAGGAGTGCGTTCCATTTCATTTCTAAGTGGTATTCTCCATGAATTCACCATGATTTGTTTATCCATTGTCCTACTTACTCAAGCTTTTTAAGGTTTGTGAATTCATCTGTTACGAACAGCTCTGCCCATGTCCTCTTACAGACATGTTTTCAGACCCCTGAGTGGAATAGCTGGACCACAGGCTGGATGTATTTTTAGTTTTATATGAAACTGTCAGAATGCTTCCCAAACCGCTTTGTGCCATTTTGCATCCCTATCCGCACTGTAGAAGAATTCCAGTCATTCCCCATCCTTGCCAACCCTTGCCAGAATCAGGATCTTCATTTTACATCCTCGTGAGGATGTAGTGAACCTCACTGTGGGTTTTGGTGTAATTTTCCCACATGTTCCCTACTTCCGGCAAGAGCCGCATAGAGCTCCCCATAGGGGTCTCTTAGCACTCCTTTGGGTTGTCATTTGTACATCACAAGTGGGGATGTTCATGGTCGGGAGAGTCATTGGATGCTACACTAACAGTAACGTGGGTTTGCGTGTGTACAGAGGGTGGTAATGCAGCCCACAGAGAGCTCCCTCCCTGGCTGAGAAATATTAAAAATATGTCCCTTGTGAGAGAAAAGAGGCCTCGGAGGCCACAGGCAAAGGATTACATAACCATTGACATCTATGGGTAATCTAGTAGCTGTACTTTCATGGCTTCAGTGCTGGGGGTAAAAATAATTTGGAGTCAGAGAAGGGATATAAGAAAAGGTTTTATACCTAAAATAAGAAAAAGCACTTGGGTACCCTTGTGTTGAGGACACAAGGCTGTTTCCAATGCCGGCACCACTCTGTACAAAGCAAGCTACTGGCAAACGATTTGATTTGTATTTCCCTAATGATAGATGGGGTTGACCAGTTTTTTTATTTGATTCATCGGCCATTCATGTACATTCTTTTGTGAAGTGTCTGTGTCCTCTGACCAAATTTTAAATTTGTTGTTTGTGTGTGTGTGTTTTTAAAATATTTTTTATTCACTTCAGAGAGGAAGGATAAGGGAGAAGAGATAGAAACATCAATGATGAGAGAGGATCATTGATTGGCTGTCTCCTGCACATCCCCCACGGGGATGGAGCCTGCAACTCAGGCACGTGCCCTGGCCAGGAATTGAACCATGTCCTCCTGGTTCATAGGCTGACACTCAACCACTGAGCCACATCTGCCAGACTACATTGTTGTGTGTGTTTTTTTAATTGGGTTGTAGGAGTTCCTTACATATTCTGGATACACGTTTATTGTCAGGTATGTGTACTGCACATGTCTTCTCCCAGCCTGGCTTTCCTATTTATTTCAATAATGTCATTTTGATGAGCAGATGTTTTAAATTTTGACATAGTCTAATTTATTTTTTTCCTTAGATGCTTAGTGCTTTTTTGTGTCCTAAGAAATCTTTGTCTATCTCTAAGCCATGAAAGGATTCTCCTGTTTTCTTCTAGAAGCCTTATGGGAATTAACTGCTTTTGGAACCGGCCTCTGAGAACTCTGAAGGGCCTCTAGGAGAAATGGTGAGGCCTAGCCAACATGACCTCTGACCTTCCACCTTTTTTACCTCCTTCCTCTATCTCCACCACAATCAAAGCAGCTTCCTCTTCATTTTGTGTATTGGGGTTTCAACTACAATTTCTTTTAACAACAATAACAAAAGTCCACATTTTTTTTTAGCCACTCCACTGAACTGTAAAGACCTCACATACAGGAACTATACATGGATTCTTCTTTGTATCCAGCTATACACAGTGTCTGAATACTTAATACAATTTTTTAAAATATTTTATTGATTTTTTTTACAGAGAGGATGGGAGAGGGATAGAGAGTTAGAAACATCGACAAGAGAGAAACATCAATCAGCTGCCTCCTGCACACCCCCAACTGGAGATGTGCCCAAAACCAAGGTATATGCCCTTGACCGGAATTGAACCTGGGATCCTTCAGTCTGCAGGCTGACGCTCTATCCACTGAACCAAACCAGTTAGGGCCTTAATAAAAATTTTTAATTGAAGCCAATCTAAACAAATTTGGACAGGGAAGAGGGGCTCTGTCCAACTTAGCAAAACCTTACATAAGATGTATTCCTGGCCTTCGAATCTGGGCCAGGCTCTGAGGAAGGGAGAAAGGCTCCTCGTGGCGAGATCAGAAGCCTGTGCCTGCAGCAGACACCATAGGAAGCAGCATGAAAAGCACCGCCTTACACTTACGTAACCCTTTGCTATTTATAAAACACTTTCATATACCTTATCTCCCTCCCAAAAAGTGCCCCCTAGATGTAAAAAGGCCTTTTGCTGCTCACAAAGACCAGCAAATAGCCCAGAGTTTCAAAGATGTGGGAGGGTGGGGAGTTGGGGGGTGACCACATTTCCAAATAGGTCTGAATTCTGTCCCTGTGGAGTGAGGAGAAGGCAACCCAATGCATCCTTTTAAGCCCTTCCTCCCCCCAAATTCCAACGGACATTCAAAATCTCACCACGCTTTATCCCGTTAGGACTTTATCCCAGCTGAATGCCAATGATGCTAGGATGACAGGCCCCCCTTAGTTACCCTCTGGTTTCCACATGAGGTCAGTAATGAGAGGAGATATTTCCACCTGGGAAGCGGGGGGGTCTGCAAGGCCTCCCTCCCATCTCATAACGGGACTCTGGTCATGATCTGCAGACACCACCCCCACTCCGAGTTAGACAGGCAAGTGTGACCTCAGACACAGGATGCCCGCACTTCCTGTCTGTGGCAGCCACCCCCACTCCGACGCCCTGTGTCTGCCCTGACATTTGCACTGTTTATCTCAGGGTAACCCCCAGCTGATCTAAGAAACTGTCTCAGTCAACTGCACACGTAGAAGACGCACATTTGGAGACTGGTCATGGTGAGACACCATGAAGACAGACTTTTTTAAAGTATACAAAAATGCTTAGCACCATGCCAGCACCTGTGAGGGTTCAGTCCATCCCTGTTTTGAAAATAAGTAACAAGAGTTTATCCTCAACTCTTAGTCTATCCCACAGATCTAGACCTAATTATGTGCGGAGCTGGATTAAGTCCCTGTTTTTGAGGGTAAAAGAAGGTAACTTTCTCAGGCCAACCCTAACCATTTTTTTTAAAGGCCCATGGGTTATGCCACCCCCGGCATCCCCAAATCTTCCAGCTTCCATCACCGTAAGCAGGGCTCTCCCGAATTACTTTCCAGTGCTTTCTTTTTCCTCCAAGGGCTGCTCTGGTGGCCCTCCTCCCTGGGTTCTAAAAGTTACAAAAGTGGGGGACCTTTCACGTCTTTCCCAGGCATCCTGCCCCTGGGGCCATGAGGCTCAAGAAGCAAGGATGGGAATCAGGGAACTGCTTCCGACCGGGTGACAAACACCACCCATCTAGCCTACCAACCTATCAGTGTTGAATCTCAAAAGGACACTTTCTAGTCAGATCTGGATAAAGCCATTGTCAATCTAGCTAGAGTGAGTGTATCAACCCCAGCGGGAAATTCGAAGTCTGGAGAAGATATGGAGTTCAAACTCAGCAGTGTCTGAATGTCTGCTTTGTGTCAGACAGGCATTGTATTGTGTGGGTGTGGGTGCCAGTGTGTGTGTGTGTGTGTGTGTGTGTGTGTGTGTGTGTGTGTGTGTGTCTAATTTTCATTCCAAGATGTATCCTACAGATGAGGAAGGCAAGACTCAGTAAGGCTGAGTAACTTGCCCACCCACAGCCCAGGAATGGGTGGGTCAGAATCAACCTACCTTGTGTTTCACAGCTTTAAATCCAAGCCCAGGGTACTTGCTTTTTTATATTTCTATTTACTGATTTCAGAGAGGAAGGGAGAGGGAGAGAGAGACAGAAACATCAATGATGAGAGAATCATTGATTGGCTGCCTCCTGCATTCCCCCTACTGGGGATTGAGCCCGAAACCCAGGCATGTGTCCTTCATGGCAATCAAACCCAGGACCATTCAGTCCGCAGGCCGATGCTCTATCCATTGAGCCATACCAGCTAGGGCCCAGGGTACTTTTTATTAGACTGCAGATGTCATTCCAGGTGCAACTCCAGGCCACGTCCTCCACATCCTCCTATAATATTCCAGGTCCCAGCAGTCTCTCTCCACTCTGAATAGGACAGTGAGGCCAGGTGTCCATTTCAGCTGGAAGCTGCCCAGGCTCGGAGTCCTGTCTTATCCTTTTCATCTCCAGATAGAACGCAGGGGAGAAAGGAAAGCAACCGCTTACTGGGGGCACTTCATAGTCTCAGAGCCTTCTCATATTTACTGTCCCCATCGCTCTGCCACACAGGAGAGATAAGCTTTATTTGCTCTAGGGAGGGAGAGGACAGTGGAGGGAGAAAGGGGGGAGTGAAAGGAAATCGGTGAAGGATTTAGAATTCAGCCCTAAAGAATCAAAGTGCTAAGAACCCTCATTTATGGGAAACCAGATAAGGTCCGTGGCTGGCTGGGAAAGCAGAGACATTAACCTTATTTCTTGAATACGTGCTGGAAGCCAGATTGTGCATTAGGAGGCTGTGAGGAACATTATCTCATTTAATGCAATCTTGCCATCCCTGTGCTCATATTTTTAATGGGTCTCAGTGCACAAAATTGAATTAATCTTTATAACCCTTGCTTCATTTCATACTATCCTTGTTGGTCCGTGCTTGAGTCTTACTTATTTTTCAATCATGTTTCCAGTGGAAAGATGAACCTAAATTCAACCGAGGAACGAGAAGAATCCTGATGGTAACTTCCATCTCCTCATCGGCTCCTCCCTATCACCCCTGACCCAGAGCAACCTCCTCCCCTCTCATTTCTTTGCTCTTTTTCTGTTTTATACATAGAAATCTCACACTATACTGTTTATTTTGGCTATACTTAAATTTTTTGAAAAGGTCTTGGCTTTTATCTTTTTGGCTCAGCATTATTTTCTTTAAGATTCACCCATGTGACTACTATAATGTCGCTATAGCCCACTGGTTTTCACAGCTGTTCTCTATTCCATTGGGTGACCATGCCATAATTTATCCATTCTTCTTCTGAGGGCCTTTTGTGGGTGTTTGGCCTACCAGTGCTACTAGGAACATGCGAGTGTAAATGCTGGGCCCATTTTACAGATGAGAAAACCGAGGCTCAGAGCAGTTAAGGAAACTATTTGAGATCACACAGCTAGTAAAATAACCAGATCCATGATTTCAACCCAGACTACCATGAAGAACAGAAGGTGAGGGTTAGGGGCTAGTAAGGAGTCCTCAGAGTAATGAGGAAATGATATTTTAACATTTTATCTCAAGACAAGAACTTCCACCTGCTGAATGTGCTGAGCGGTTTCTATATCTGCTCTCATGCCCTTTGGCCTATGCTGGGAGGCTCCAGAGGCTGGGGAAAACTCAGGCCCTGGTTCTCTGCAGCCACTTGGCCGGGTAATTCCCAGAACTGACTTCTTTGTTACAAATGTGGCAAACCTTTCTAGGGTTCAGGAGCAGCCTGTTCCCAGGGGCACCCCTTCCCCCCACCAGCTGAGATGCTCCCAGACTCTACCCCTGCTGGGCCCCACCATTCCCCCCACCCACATCTTCCCAGAGCCTCCCCCTTTGTTCCTGGTCCCACCTGCCCTACTCCACCCCCACCCCACTCCACCCCCACCCCAGGCACACAGGCTCCTGGGGTGAGGCCACCCACAGAGCCATTTAATCATCCTGAGTGCAAGGCCAGCCACAGGAAGGGAAAACAAGACGTGCAGCTGCGCAGTGATGTCAGGGACGGGCAGATGGGCATTCAAATAAAAATTAGAATTACCAGGCAAACATGCCCTTGGCAGACCAGCTGTTCACTGGCCTCGGGCTTGCAGGATTCACAGATCTGTGTGTATTTAAAGAATGGCAGGGCCTACAAAACCCTGGGGGGAGGGGAGGGTGGGTGCAGATTTTGTTCCTCTGGACAGAGGCCTCACGCTTTCGAAGACCACAGGCCTGCCTTCCCCAGGCCTTCTCCTTCTAGTGGCATTGCTGACGGTTTTCAGGGTAATTGGGGGAAGGAGTGTGGGTCCCCACTGGAAAGAGTAATATTGTAGCTTTGCAGCTAGCGGGTCAGGGATGTCATCTCCCACAGGAAGGACAGCCCGGTGTTACCTGGGATCGTCTGAAAGCACTCAGGTGTTCATTGTGTATCAAGGGCCCAGGCGGCCGGAGCTGCCTGCCCAGAAGTGTCAGGCTTAGTGGCTTGCCTTTGAGAGCTTATATTCTGGTTCAAAAGAGAGAAAATGAACAACTGGTGAAAAGCTAAGTAAATAGAGTCGAGCTCTCATAAAAGAGGTAGGCTAGAGAGGGTCCTTTCTTCAGGAAGGCAAAGGGCAGGCACATGAGGGGGAAGGCCAGGGTCAAGGGCACACGTGCTAGAGGCTGCAGCCCCATCCTGCCGTTCACCTGGGGAAACGCACGTAGCCCTTGAGAGCATCTATAAAATGGGATGATGAGGCCGGCTTTCGAGGGCTGCGTGAGGCTGAATGGAGTGCGTGCTGGTAAAGCGCAGGCGTGCGTGTGTGCGTGCATGCTTCATGGGTGCAGCGGTCTCTGCATGAAGAACTGAGTGGCCCCAAGTTCTCTGCTCACATTCAGTGATTATGGGATGTTTTCTTCCCTTCTCATCTGTGTTTCTTTCCTGAGTGGTGTGGCTGTGTACACAGGGCATTTCTCCTCCAGCTTTAGAGAGCATATCTCCCTGTTCCTCTACTCCCACTACCAGAGACACCCCAAAGGCCGTTGGTTCTGCTCTGGGAGGGGTTCATGGGGTAGGCTGCTTGGGTCCTAGCCGAAGGGCAAGGGCAATAGGCCGAAGCCCCCATCTCTGCAGAGGACTGGCACCTCCTCTGCCCCGCCTGCTGCTAGACTGTCTGGCTCTGAAACAGATGCTGGCTCTGGGACCGGCACCTCCTTTGGGAAAGAGAAGTGGGAGCAGGGGCAGGTGCTCCTGAGACAAAAAGTCGGGACAGCTGCCAGCTGCCGAGGGGGGCCTGTGTGTGGGACGTTAGATGGGGTGGGATGGGAACATGATAGCCGTCTAGGCCACCCTATCCCGTTCACAGCTCACCTCCAGAAGTTAATGGCTTGGGCAGGAGGCACTGAAGGCCTTTATTCTCAGAGGCCAGGCTCCCCCTGCTTCTGCTCAAAAGAAGGCTTAACCCAGGCTGGTGAGCAGGTGGCCGACAGCTGCTCCCTCAGCGGGCAAGATTGTCTCCGTGGCTGCAGAGCGGGCCAGATGCCGCCTTCCTGCGTGAGAATGTTTCCTCCTGGCCGAGACAAGTCCCTCCGCAGAGCTGCCAGGAAAGGGCCATTTGCCAGTGGGAGGGGCGAGGTTCCCACAGAGCCCCTCTCTTCTCCTACAAGTCCCTTTCTCTTAGCAACCGCCTGACCCTGAGTCGGGAAAGGAAACCGATTTGCCCTCCAGCCCTAATTGCCCCATACTCCCCCCAGGAGTCAACGCCCCTTATCCCAGTGATTTAGGGGAGTCTGCCTCCAGGGATAATGATTCATAAGGCCCTAGAAGCCCCCTTCCCAGCTCCCAGCTCCTCCCTTCCTTGCCATGGCCTGGGGCGGTGGGCGGCAAACTCATCAGTCAACAGAGCCAAATATCAACAGGACAACCTTTGACATTTCTTTCAGAGTCAAATTTTTAAAACTTCTAACACCACTTCTTCAAAAAAGACTTGCCCAGGCCGTGGTATTTTGTGGAAGAGCCACACTCAAGGGGCCAAAGAGCCTCATGTGGCTCTGGAGCCACAATTTGCCGACCACTGGCCTGGAACATGTCGCCATTCTAGACCCTTGTGGAGTTGCTGATTGAACACATACTTGCCTTGTTGGTTACAATTGATCTGACAAAGCATTACTGGAAAACCCTGATTTCTTTTTTAAAATATAGGATTAAAATAACTTTCTTGAATATCCCGGGAAGTCTACACACAGCTATTCTGCAGCAAGGAGGTAGTAGGGTGGCAGGGTGGGGGCAGTGGGGTTTGAGGGAGAAACCTGAGGGAGGTCAGGGGAAGGGGGAGAACTCTACTTTAATCCAGAGCTACTCACATACTGTGTACCTTGAATGACTACACCACATCAGTTCTGTTTCCCTGTGTTTCTCCAAAGGCTACAAAAGTATAATTCGGACCCTGGGATCAATTACAAAAGGGCATGCTGAAGGCAGCTGCTGAGTTGATTTGTTTTGGAGACACTGAGATATATGTTTTTTAATTGCCAATTTAAAATCCAATTAATTTGTTTGCCTTTGAATGCCTCATGGACAAGCCTGTGTGACGAGTGAGTGATCCCTGTTACCCTGAGCTCACGGGCACCGTGGCGTAGTCCTCCCACCCTGGCCGGGGCAGAGTTCCCTGTGGAACAAAAGGCACTTTGTTTGGTCTCTAGCGGACAGAGGTCCTGGTTTCTGGTAAGCACCGCCTGCGTTCACCTGCCCTGTAGACTCTACTGCCAACAGCTCGGTGATTGGTTCTGGCCCCCGTGACCCCCAGGAAAGGTTAGAGACAGCCCAGGGATGTCTGCAAACCAGGGCCTGCATCTCTCATACTTATTACACTCTCTTTTAAGCACCTACACCGACGAGGTCCTCCCCCGGTGATCTGCGCAGGCCCGCTCTAATCCTGGCAGCCACACTGCCTGCAGATGTAGGTTTAATTATTCCCCCTTCTGCTAAGAAGAAAACAGAGGCTCGGTTCCTCCCCAGGGCCACACCCAGAGTAAGCAACAGTGTCAGGACTCAGTCTCAGGCTGGTGCGTCCAAGTTCCTTGTTCTTGACCACCATGCGGCTGGGAAGACCCCTGCCCCTGTCGGTGCCTGCAAGGCTGGTCTTAATGTCTGGGGAGACGGGCTATTTCTCTCGCCTTGGCAAGGGCTGCTGGGAGCCTGCACCGAATGGATGCACGTGCCTGCCCAGAGCAGGTGTAGGCAATAGAGGCAAACTTGTCCCTGGGTGGAGGGAGAGGGGCGGGACTCGGCCGCCCTGGAAAAACTGGTGGGCTGGGAGGAGGATGGCAGAGCTGTGCTGAGAAAAGGCAGAGGACTGGCCGCACTGAAATAAAACAAACCGGGATAACTGTGCCTGAACTCGGCCAGGGAAGAGCTCAGGCAGATAATTGGCTAATCCAATTTCCAGCGGCTTCAGCCACAGTCATTTTTCACCAGGTCTGCAGGAGCCCAGATTTCTGAGCCAGCAAAAGCAGGGAATTGACTTCCATTTCCACCCCTACCCTCACCCTACCTCCCCGACATTGGTGTATATACACATGCTGGAACCTCCCCATCCATGAGCAGTTTAGCTCCAGCACCCGTCTCTTCTCCCTTCCCCCGCCACTGAGCTGGGGTTAAGAGCACCAGTCTGGGTATATGATTCTGCCATCTGCAGGTTGTGTGACCTCGGGTGTATTAAGTTCTGTGCCCTTCAGTTTCCTTGTGTGTAAATGGGGTTAATAACAATATCTACCTGCTGGAATGGGTTGAATTGCGTCCCCAACACCACCCCTGAAATTCAGATGTGGAAACCCTAACTCCTAGTACCTCCGAATATGACTGTATTTGGAGACTGGCCTTCAGAGAGGTGATGAAGTTAAAGGAAAAGAGGGTCAGGATGGGCCCAGATCCAACCTGACTGGTGTCCTTAGAGGAAGAGAAAACGGGATGGGGGTGGTCACAGGGGAAAGACCAGGTGAGGACCAGGTGAAGGTGACCATTGACCAGCCAAGGAAGAGGCCTCAGAAGAAACTCACCCTGACTCTATCTTAAACTTCCAGCCCCCAGAACTGTGAGAAAATAAATTTTCAGTTGTGTAAGGCAGTCAGCCTGTGGCATTTTGTTATGGAAGCCCGAGCAAACCAATACACTTCCTCATAGAATTGTTGAGGAATTCAACTAATTGAAGCATGGAAACTCCCCCACAAAGTGGCTGGCTCCTAAGAGTTCTCTGTTAGTGTTACCACTTCGGAATATGCAGCTACTTACTCTCCTCGCCTCTCCTTTGGTAGGTCCTTTGGGATCTGAGACCTGCCTGTATCTCCTAGGCCGTGTGCAGGGTTGTGAAGGGTTAAGTTCCTGTAAGAGGTAACGGTGGCCACGTTATAGCATTCTTGCCTCTGCCTCCATTCAACCCAAGTGCCTCATTTATAAGAGGTGCTCAGAACACCTCTGTACACACAGTATTCTTCCAATAAATATTTAGGGAGCAGAGCCAGACACTAGGCAGGCACAGAGTTTATGGTTTGGAAGGGAAAAAGGAGTCGGAGAGCCCGTCACATCATTTGCTTTCAGCTCTGCACAGAGGTGCTGGCTTGAGTCCCAGGGATCCCCGTGTGAAAGAAGATACCAGTTAGCTTACGCTGTTGCCTAACTATGTCCCCAGCGCCGTGCTAAGCATCTTCCATGTTAACTTAATGTTCACAACAACCCCAAGCAGTTAGTTCTGTTATTATCTTCGTTTTACAGACAAGAAACCTCAGGCACAGGGAGATAAGTTTCCTTGTAAGCTGGGATTCAGACTCAGAGAGTCTAGCGTCAGAGCCCAAATAATGAAGAAGAGTGCTGATGAGACCCTGGCAAGGACAGTTCCCTCAGGCTGGGGACTGGCCCCCTCCCTGGCGGCATGGGTGCTGGGCTCAAACTCCTGTCTTGCTGGGAATGAGGCATGGATGGGGAGGCAGCACCCACAATGAACGCCTGCTCTGTCTCTCCAGCCTGCACGAGGGCTTTGTGCCGTATCCGCTGAACGGGGAACCAGGACCAACCCCAAGGAAGTGGTGTACCCCCAGGAGGGCGTTATCTCAATGACCCCTCTTTTGCCTCCCTCTGGCCATGGCTTCCAACAACAGCCTGTAATTATTGGAATCGAGAGTCTACATCAGTGGTCAGCAAACTCATTAGTCAACAGAGCAGCAAATTGTGGCTCACGAGCCGCAGTATGCCGACCACTGGTGTAGATAACAGGACCAGAAAGGACTTTGTTTGATTTTGTCCACGTTTACTATGTTAATGAGATCCTCCCTCCACCAATGCCTAAGTAAGAGATAGATCTCCGATACCAAAGGGGTTCCAGCCCAAGCAGACACGGAAGGGAGGGCATGGAGGACCAGGGAGAGGGCACTCAAAGCCAGCCCACAGAGAAGGCCAGGGGCTGGGAAGAATGGGTGAAGGTGCGTTCATGAGCTGTCAGTGCCCACCCCATCAAAAGGGAAGAGGTGGGGTGCCTGGCAGAGTGTGTGGTGGGTCCCTTGGAGAGCCTGACATGGGCCTGAAAAATCAAAAACGTCAGCAGTCGGCCGGCGTGGAGCTCTGGCTGCAAAGTGAAGGCAGAGCAGCTGCTGCCTTGGCCTTCTAAGGGCAAGTAAGGCTCAAATGCTTCTAATGGGCCAATGATGGGTCTCTTGAGACAAGGAGACTGGCATGGGGTCATCCAAGGAGCTGTACAAGCAGATGCCCTAAACAGACAGAAACTGGGGCACCGCCCAGGAAGGAGCAAGCCACCAGCCAGAATAGGAGAGCTTTCAGCCTTGCAGGGCAAGCTGGAGGGCGGAAGTATCCCCAGAGAAAGGGTCTTTCATGAGACGGCTCCTCCAGGCCCAGAGAGCCCGAGGCCTGTCCCAGATGGCATGTGCGTTAGGTGTGTGCACCTTGCTCCCTATCCTCTCCTCCTTCCCTGGTCTTAGTGGTTCCAGAGGGGTCAGAAACCCCGGGAGCAATGGGGTCAAGGAGTAGAGAGGATCCCATCACAGCCTCTCCCCAGTGGGCGGTCCTGGGGTCTGCAGTAGCCCAGGCTACCACAGTGCCTTGCCCAGGCCACAAAATTAGAATTTAGGAGTGACCATCTGCATTACAAAAGGCTTTTTCAAGTAACACAAAGCATTCACCTTAGAAGAAATATCAGCTTTCTTTTCTCTGGTGCATTTTAATTATTTGGATTAAGGTTTTGTCTATCTCTACCATCGCTACCCCTAAAAATGAGCTTTTGCAAGCAGATACCACCCTTCATTCTCCTTCGGTCCCCTCCAGGGAACCTGATCACCAGAGACTTTCAAAGAGTTGGTGACGAATGCACACTTTTGAGGGACACACCGATTGTATAAAGTGGGTGCAGTCATAAACAGGACTAACCACTCTGTTTCAGATTGCCCAGCTGAACAAACACACACGCCACCCCTCAGCCTTTCTCTCCCTGCATTATCCCCCAGCAGGTGGTACTAACACAAACACCACCTCCTGTTTGTATGGCCTTTTACAGTTTCAAAGCCACTCTCGTAACCCAAAGTCACTTTCCACCCCCACACGCATCCCAAACCATCCCCATCCCATTTCCACCCACTCCGCTGCCACTTTCCTGGTGGCTGGCCCCCTGCCAGTCTGGGCTGGGTGAGGTCCGGCGAATGTTCCCCGGGGTGTCCACGTGTTATGTGAAGCGGTGCCTCATAAAGAGCCGGCTGGCCAGAAACGTGGGCGGACAGCAAAGGGCAGGCGGTTCAGGTTCTGTTTATTATGTCTCAAAGGCGTGTGTATAGTCAAGGTGAATGACATGGTTCGACGTTGCACGGTAATGAAACAACTCAATGAGGACTCCATCAGCCAAGCGCTCTATGTGGCAGATGAGCTGCTACAAATGTGCACGCCGCGTGACTCAGCTAATGCTACCGTGGCTGGGGAACACACCCAGGCCAGCCACCTTTTCTGCACCTGGCCGAGGGGAGGGAGCGGGAAGGGAAGAGGAATAAAAAAGGGGGCAGTTTATTGAGAGGGTTCCCGGACCCCTGTCGGGAAGGCCAGTGTCCCCATCCTGCGGTCTCCCATTTGGTCCACAGCATTGAGTTGGAGTCCAGAGAGGCCCCGGGGACAGGAAGACATGTCTGCTCCTGCGTTCTTCCTCCAAGTCTCCCGCCTCGTGGCACAGGATCTTGATGCCAGGGTGACTCTGTCACCTCTCTTGCTTCCAATCCGGAGGGACAGATTTTCAGAGGATTGACAAGGGCCGATTCCAGGGTAGCCGCAAGTGGAAGCGTAATTCCTCAGCCTTGCTTGGTGGTGGGCACAGACGGGGTCAGAAGGTGGCTGGGCACTCTTGTGGGTTGGAGCCCTTCCTTTCTCTGAGAATGTGCCTCTCACCCCCTCTCCCTTCTGGTTCATGAAGAAGCAGACCCCACTTTCCCTGTTTTTCTCCCCCTCCCCCTCTCCTTTGTCTTCCCAGTTCCTCCCTCCCCCAGCTCTCAACACAAAGGGTTCATGCCTTCCCCTCACAGCCCAGGGCCTACAGATCCCAGACACTGGCCCTGCCTGTGGAGGAGAGGTGCCCAGGGCCTGCAGCCTGGGCAGGACACCATCCACAGCTTCGGCTGATTCAGAGCAGCAAGCACCAGAGGGTAAAATCAACTAGGAAGTTTCTAGGTGCCCATCCTGCCTGACCCCAAAGAGGGAGTGGTGAGGGCCCAGAGCAGGAACTGGGGCCCCTCGGTGGCCTTGGCAGAGGAAGCCTTGGAGAGCTTGATGTTCCCAGGATGGGACGCCCCCCTCTGAGGACCTGCAAATTACTGTGCTCCTGCCATGATGACGACCCCACACTTCACCCACTACCTGAGTTCCAATTACTGTGTCGCGTGGCCTTGGGGACAGAGGCACAGTCTAACATTAAAATGGCCAAACACAAGAATGCATGGAAACAAACAGGGGGAGCAGCCCAGGAGGCCAGCTTGGAGGAAGCACTGAGCACAAGACGTGAGGGGAGGAAGGGGTGTGACAAAATCTCTCTTAACCAAGTCCCCCTCAGCCCCCACTTTTGGCATATCTGCTGCCCAACAATGCAAGGAGCTGGAGCAGAAACATGGTATTTGTATCTTAAAGGAGCAAAGCAGACGGAAAGGGCACAGAGGTGGCCATCCCAACAGTCACACTCGGGGCTGGCAGGTTCCTGGTCCCTGTGCTTATGTGCATCTGAGTGGCTCCAGCCCTCTGGCCCAGACAATGGTGTTTCCCGCTCAGCTGTGTCCTCCTCACTCCTCAGGCCCAGGTGTCCTACCCTCACCGCTCCACTGGAATCACCTGTGAAGCTTCAAAAACTACCAATGCTTTGGGTCTCTGGGGTGGGACTGGACATTTGGGTTTTTTAAACTTCCCCCAGGTATTTGCAAGGGTGAGAGCCACCATCTTAGACCATCTCTCTTCTAAGTGTGGTTCACTAGGCACCTAGGAGTTCATTAAAAATGCAGACTTCTGGGTCCCACCCTAGATCTATTGGATCAGCATTTCTGGGTGTGGAAGCTGGGGGATTAGATTTTGTAACAGGCTTTTTAGGGTGGGCAGTTTCCTTGAAGCTTAAGTTTAATAATAAATACTGCTCGAGGGCCCTTCCTTACCCCAGAGGTGCCCGGGGCTGTGAATGGCTGTCACTCTGATCACTGGCTCTGTTTGGTGTGCCAAGGGCAACAGGAAATTCCACACCAGCCCCCAAACAGTTGGACACTCAAATGGGGCCAAAAGGCCACTCAAGTTGGAGAATGGTCCTGGAAGTCATAGATTTGCCTAGCCCCCTGCCCCACCTTGCCCCGGGCCTTCAAAGGTCCTGGGCACAGAGCAGGCCTGGAGCCCAGAAGGCAGTTCACAGCACAAGCTGACTGCAGAAGCAAAAGGAAGACTTTAAATGCAAGAAGTGGTCCCTTTTGGGGGCCCACCTAAGAAGGCGAGGCGATGAGGGCTTGTGGGAGAGGAAAGAGGACAGGCAGGGCCGGGAGGTGGAAGGTCGGGGATGAGGTATGCGTGGATATTGCTCTAGATGTTGTAAACATTTCTCTTTGTTTTATCTCAGACCAAAATCTGGGTTGGCATCACCAAAGTGCCTGAAAGTAGGCATGCGAGCGCAGAGCTCTGTGCCTTTTGTGGGAAGCGGGACGAACAGGTGTGCTGACAGCTCTACCCCACAGGAAGACCATCTCTGTGGTTACTAGTAATGCTCACAGTGTTTCTCTCTCTCTCTCTCTCTCTCTCTCTCTCTCTCTCTCTCTCTCTCTCCCTCCCCCCCTCTCTCTCCCCACCCCTCCATACACACACATACACACACACACACACACACACTCCATGGGAGTACCATAAACGTAGCAATCATGTTCCTCCACACATGCCCACATACAAGCGGCAACATTCAGGATACCCAAGCTTGGTCCTTCATGCCTTCCCATTGTGGGAGGAAGTCACCAGGCGCCATGACACCACCATGTGTAGCCTTCATTCCACCAATGGCTGGCAAGAACTCTAGGGCCCCAATGAGGCCACCGCACAACACTCTTGTTCAGACTTTTCTCCGGGGGAAAGTGGAAGTGGTAAAAAGGCCCCTTAGAACGTTTCAGATTTCCATAACGCCGTGCTGTTCCAATTTCTATGCACCTCATTTTTGACAGTAGAGTTGGCAGCAGATGCACATTTCGAATGTAAACAATGTTTAAAATACCCTGTTTGAGAATTTGATCATTACATTAATCCTGGCAGCGTTAGCTACGGATGGTTGTTTTTTTTACCAGTGGGGGCAAGGGAATACTTACTTCCTGATCTACCTAGGAACACCCACTTGAGGCGTCAGAGTTCTTGAACATGAAATTCCACTGGTGTCTCCCATGTGAGAACTGTAGGCATGAGTTCTCTTTCTCCTTGGTGGTTCATACCGGCACAGCAATCCTCGCTCATGGATACGATGTGCCATGGCAGGGCAGTGTACCCAACACCAGTGGGACTCGAGAGCCTTCCTGATCTTGCCTGGCTGCAGCCAAGGAAGGAAGAGATTTGCCCAATTCTGTACAGGAATGGAAACACTGGAACCCCCGCATGTCTAAAAAGGCCCATCACCCCACAGGAGGAGAAAGCTTCAGCCCAGTTCTCAATCACCTGTACTCCAGGGCTGACATCTAATCAGATGCTGTTCCATTTAGTCAAGCTAAACGTTTTGGAGATCTGCCATGCCTCCCAATCCATCCACTTTGAATTATCCCAGTAGTTTCTTTGCCACATTCTCTGTGATTCAGTTCACCCAGAGACCAGCCTCTTCCAGGGACCCCTTCCAGTTTCTGGTCTCTCTGCTGAGGCTTCATTTCCTTGGCACTGCAGTCTTGTGCCAGATTTTTCCTGGGCAGCGAGAGTAGGTTCCATGTATCTCGTTCTTCCTCTAAGAGTTTCTTGACATATTTCCAAGAGCAGCGCCAGGGTATCACAAAAGCATTTTAGGAAGGTTCTCCACAATCAAAGGTTCACAGTGATCTTCTTAGCCTCAAGTTCAATCCCAAAAGGTCAAAAATAGAAAAGCTACTGAATAGCCAAGGTGGCCCTCCTGAGAAGGACCTTTCTAAGAAAGCGTGCTCCGAGGAAGCAAGCTGGGAAAGGGTTATGGCCTATGTTCCCATTCTCCCCCATCATAATTACATGACCTGCATGGAAGGGGGACAGAGAGACAGGGAGAGCAGTAGGGCACCGTGAGAGCTGTCCATGCGATGCGAAGTCACCTCCCTTTGCCAAGCTGTCTGTCATTCTAAAAGATCGGTGATGTGTGATGCCACAGGGAACTGAGGGCAGAGAGTACATTAAGCAGCAGAAAGGTTATATGCTGCCCCACTGCAGAAAGGTCTACTGGTGCTACATTTCCTGGTTGTTCAACTTCTGGGAAACTTCTTGGAAGAAGTTAGGGAGATAGGCAAGCTGTATTTTTCTTAGTAGCAGCTCCATATCAGAAGCGGTGAGGGATACCTCCCAAGACCCTTTCTGGAAGGGTCTTGCAAGGGTAAAAGGAGTCTTGTGAATATCCTAGACTAAGATGGGCAGTGAGCACAGCTTTGCACACTGGTGCTATGAAAATGGAAGAAACAGCCAAGTCCATGGAGTTTGCCCCTTCTTCCAGGGGCCACCTATCAATAACAGTTCTAGAGACCCGGGATTCCACAGAGACCTCTCTTTGAAACTGTGAGGTCTCAGCACCCGGACTCTCTGTTAACCCTGTGATAGCAAATCACAGGTATGTGCCAGTCTTCTAACTTTTCCTCACAGGAGTATAGGACAAGTTAGAGTGTCAGGAATCCTAACTGAGGAGAGGATGGGAGGTATGGAGAGTCCATTTCTATTATTTACAGATTAGCTCAGCCTAGTGAATCTGCCTTCTCAGCGGAGATGACCCAAGGCATTATGGAGGGCAAGTTGCTGACCCAGAGAAGAGTGAGTGCAATGAGGTGCTACCACTAACCCAAACACAAACATGGGTAAATAAACTAGAATCCCAGTTCTGGTGACTGAATGACACTTAGGAATGGCCCTTCATCCCCTCCTCACCCCAGCCTCCCAGCCTAACCACCACTGCTGTAGAACACCCCTGACATTTCACATTAGAATATGGTCTTGGCAGCAAGGGGCAGGGAAAGCCGGTGATCTCCAAGAGTCCCCATCTGAGGTCTAGCTGAGCCTCCTCTGGCTTTGGGACAGCAAATCTAAGTACATTTTGGACCTCAGGAACCTGGGGTAAGAGTCTTTCTCCATGA
Source organism: Lasiurus cinereus (assembly GCA_011751065.1). Classification (NCBI taxonomy): domain Eukaryota; kingdom Metazoa; phylum Chordata; class Mammalia; order Chiroptera; family Vespertilionidae; genus Lasiurus; species Lasiurus cinereus. Next base: position 20,449,096 of record JAAGEH010000042.1, on the reverse strand, counting down.
GGCTGTGAACTTTTCCCTGGGCTTGGTCAAAGCAAGTCAGGGATGGCTCTTGCATGTTCTTCCTCGTGGCCTCTCGAGTCTGGAAGTCTATGTTTACCTGGAGACACAAACAGACAGCATGGTCACGGGCTCTCAAGGGCCAAGGCGCCTGGCAGCTGGTCCTAATTATGTAATAATCAATGGCAGCAGCTGATAGATACAAGGCTAATCAGGCTTTTCAAACAGGTTTCATGGAGGTCATCCCTTCTGATTCTAAAGAAAGAATCCTATGAGGTCTGAGGGCCAGATTTCCTTCACCCCAATTTATAGATAAAAGAGATACTGAAAGGCTGTTCTAAAGTAATATGGAAAGTCAGTAACAAGGCCAAGGCAAAACCCCAATTCACTTAACTCTTAATCCAGAGGCCTTTGCAATGTCAGACCAAGGGTTAGACTAGAGACAAGTATTAATGCCGGTTCCCTAAAGTAAGCTTGCCCTCTTGTCCTTTCTTAACTACTCTGAAAACAAATGCTCCCGGCAGAGAGGCTGTGGTTAGAATGCACATCTCTGTTCCAAGCAGCATTATAAGAAGCCTACAGCATCCTGGCCACTGGCCAAAGGCCTCCTGCAGCCCAAGTCAAAGCACAATTGAAGAGTTCTAGGTACATAATGCACCTAAACTCACTGACAACAATGTTTTTCTTCTATGAAACCCTCCCAAGTAAACTTATTTTTTCTATATCAAAGTAGCAGTACATTGAATTCATTTTCTTATTATAAGTAATTATAAGAAGTTATGGTAAAATAATATAAATGACTGTAGTTAATAAGCATTGAAAAATACTCAGTAGGTCCTTTATCCCTAATACCTACAGTAGGCTTGAAAGAAAGGTGATATTAGGTCCTTTTACATTTGGGAACTGTGACTCAGAGAGGGTAGGTAACTTAACTAAGATCACACAGCTAGTAAGTGGTGGAGCTGAGATTGGAATAAGATTCCAAAGTGGATGCTTGTTTCATTAAGCCATGCTGCTTTCTGCTAGGAAAACTCACATGGATTCAGTAGTGTCTCTCCTTGTAGAATCTCTAGAGCAGTGGTCAGCAAACTCATTAGTCAACAGAGCCAAATATCAACAGTACAACGATTGAGAGCCGAAAACCAACTTCTGTGCATGGGCCGTGAAGTTTCAATTGCACTGTATGTGCGTGCCCGTACGTGGTATTTTGTGGAAGAGCCACACTCAAGGGCCCAAAGAGCCGCATGTGGCTCCAGAGCTATGGTTTGCCGCTCTGTTGACTAATGAGTTTGCTGACCACTGGCATAGGGGCTCAATCACAAGGAACAACAACAGCCTGTAATTATTGGAATCGAGAGTCTAGGTCAGTGGTCGGCAAACTCAGTCAACAGAGCAGCAAACCTCGGCTCCCAAGCCACATATGGCTAGTGAGCGGCAGTTTGCTAACCACTGCTCTAGAAAAACACAGTTCCTGCGGGCAATGTTTCACTGGCAGACAGCTAAAGCACTCTTACTAGAGCTCCTTTGTACAAGCCCTTAAAATGATCCCCCCATTCATCAAGAGCCAGTGAGCTCAGTTTAAAAGAAAGTCCCCCTCATGCCTGGCTCAAACCCCCATGAGAAGGGAGGTCTGAGCCAGGAGCCATGGATAGAGGCCTGACAAGAGCTTCCACTGCCAACACACCTCCCTCGGAGCCTGCACATCCACAAACTCCTCAAAAATCCTATGCGCCTTGGAGACTAGTTTTGCAGTTGACCTGGTCTTCTTGTACTCCTCACAGGCCAACCAGAATTCCAGGTTCTCCTCGCTGAACTCCGTCTTCAAGAAGGCGCGAAATGCAGCCACCCCATCTGTGATGTGGAGGGAGGCAGAAAGGAAGAGAGATAGGAAGAAGCTTAGGCACAAGAACTGCAGAAGAAAGAAAGAAAGAAAGGCAGTAATAATGTCAGAGTGGCCTTGATTAACCCCCGCTGCTCATCCATAACCTCTGGAAGACTTTCTGCTCTTAGACATGCAGATAGTCTCAGAGGCAACAGTGATATTAAGGAGAAATGTTTAGAAACCAAGTAATAATGACTATGGGAGGGCCTGGCACTTCCAATCAGACGTCAGTGGTCACTACCTGACCCCTAATGCAGAGTCAGCTGCCCCCTGGGTCTACTGGTGAGCCTGTGTTTCTAATGAGGCCAAAGTAATGCATGTAATCCTTCCTTACCCTAATACAAGTCAACCACCCTGAAAAAAACCCATCTATTATAAAATGAACTAGAGGGAGGTGTGAATTCCTCAGGACAATTCCTTCACTGCAACCAGAATCATGTCTGAAGGTGAACACACACTGAAATTCAGCTGGTAATGCCCTTCTAGTATACGCATGGGGTTCCCAGCCTCCTTTTAAAAACCTCTGAGGCCATGTATTTTAATGATTTACAACAGAGTTCATTTATTTCAAAAGACCTTGCCTATCAAATTATGTGTTTTAATTAAGATTAATTATAGTTTTTGTTCCACATGACAATGAATATACCCTTTCACTTTTATTCAAACACAGCCTCCAATCAGAATAAGAGGTGCAGGGTTACCACACAGATTTGGAGAGGAAAATAGCATTCATTGATAGTCTATGAATTTAGTTAATATTTTTATTTTAAAATATTTTAATGAATTACTTTCACCATCACCACACTCTCCTTTAAATGAATAACAATGATAGCTTTCTGCAAGCTACCCTGCAGCAGCCTGGCCACTGGCAGCCCAAAGACCTTCCCTCAAAGGAAGGGCAGACACCACCTAGAATAGTCACTGCACTATTACAAATGGTTCTCGTGCCCTAGCCGTCTTGGCTCAGTGGATAAAGCATTAACCTGCGCACTGAAGGGTCCCAGGTTCAATTCTGGCCAAGGGTACATGCCTGGATTGGGGGCTTGATCCCTAGTAGAGGGATTGCAGGAGGCAGCCGATCAATGATTCTATCTCATCATTGATGTTTCTATCTCTCTCTCTTTCTCCCTTTCTTCTCTGAAATCAATACAAAATTAAAAAAGAAAAGAAAATAGCTCTCGCTATAATGGTTTACTTCCTTTCTAAAATTCATTAGGAGGACCATATGTGAGCAGTTTTTAATTCTGGGAGATGGGATGCCCAGGATCTGAGGTCCATCAAACACGTGCCAGAACAGTGCGCTGGATTATTTGATGGATTGGCAGCGCTACACTATTGATGTATTTGAATCTTTGCTTTTACTTTTCTGAGACATCTTTATTACTCCTAATTAAAAAGTCACTATTTGTCTTTCAATATTGACTGATGCTAGAACAATGGCCATAAATGCCAAGACTTACTTTTCATTGCAAGAGCCCCCAACTTGAGAGAGAAAAGAGTTTTGATGGGACTCCCAAAGCTAAATTTAAAGTCATAAATAAATCTAAATTTGGAGGTATGAGCTGAAAGGGTCTAATGAAACTAGAGGTGGCCATGAACTCATCATGCAAGCCAAGACATTTCTGAGAGTAAAGGGGCAGCGGGGGAGGGGTATTTCTAATAATCACATGGGGAGACGAGGCATAAACCATGACCCCTACAGGCAAAAACCAGGACTTGTAGTCAACTTATCTCTTCAACATAGAAAGTGGAGAAAGCAGAAAATGACGAAAGCTTGTTTTCCCCTTAGAAAGGATGTAAATCAGCTTGTTCCTATGCGGGGGAAGGAAGAGAAGAGTAACAGAGTCTAGAACAGTGGTTCTCAACCTTCCTAATGCCACAACCTTTAATACAGTTCCTCATGTTGTGGTGACCCCCAACCATAAAATTATTTTTGTTGCTACTTCATAGCTGTAATTTTGTTACTGTTATGAATCGTAATGTAAATATCTGTGTTTTCTGGTGAAAGGGTCATTCTACCCCCAAAGGGGTCTCGATCCACAGGTTGAGAATCGCTGGTCTAGACTCAAATAAGAGCGCTGCTCTGTATCCCACCCAACCTCATTCCTACATCGGGTTTGAAACCCTGAGAAGAGGGAGTAGAAACCCCAGGTAAATTGAGAATCAAAGTGACCGTGAAACAGTGACATGGCAGTGGTTAGGCAGAGAGGTGGCCTGAGAATCATTCATTCAATTCAACAAAATTTTTCAAACTACTTATGTACAACTACATACTGTGCAACGTCTTGGGATACCTCAGAAAACAAATTTAAAAGTCTCTGCCCACAAGATCCCTTGTAATGCTCTTTTTGCTACCCGTATCTCCTCCAAGTTCTTCCAGGGGAGGTCCAGAAGCATCCACAGGCCCCAAAGAACTCAAACTTGAGAGCCAGACTGCCTGCCAGGAGAGGGCCACCACTCTGAGGCCACAGGCAGAGCCACCACTCCGAGGCCACAGCTGCATGAAAACCCAGCTGCAGCTGTGGAAGCCTCTGAGGAGACAGTGCCCAAGACGGCCAAGGTGGCCTCTGAGTGGGACCAGGCCACATGTGACGAGAGCCATGGACACTCTCAGGGAGAACTGCTGCCTTTTCACTGTAGCCAGGGCGTGGAGAGGAGAGACTGGGGGAGGACCCTGCACCACGATGCATTGTCTAACAGAGCTGATGCAAAGTGCCTTAGAGGAGGAACTTGGGGAGAGCCTGTTGGAAAAGCTCAAGTTTATGGTTTGAGTCAGATTTTTGTTTTGTTTTTCATCAAACAAAAAACGGGTGCTTGTGAGCAAGCCCAGTCTAGTTACAAAGAAAGAAAGAAAATTGCCATTCTGCTGCTATCAGCAGTATTTGGTGAAGAGAAACTGGCCTTATGCTACACGAGGTACAGATGTTCTCTCTTTTCATCTAAGTCTCAGCTTTGTTGGGTCTTTGTGTGAATTAAAGGGATAACACCTGCAATGTGCTCTCAAGGATGTGGCTTTACTTCTTTCCCTCTTGCGGGCGAGGAAACTGATGCCCAGGGAACTGGCTTGTACAGAGAGAAACTTCACTGAACAATGGACCTGAGGAGGGGTGAATAGCCTCCGAGGCTGCAAGGCCCCGGCCCCTTCCCCAGAGCAGAAGGCCTCCTCGGGCTTCTGAGTACAAACCGCTGGTCCCTCACCTGGCCCACCTTTCCTGCTCATGTCACCTAGCAAAGGAACTGTATGGAACCAGAGCCAAGTGGGGTTCTTCTTCCCATCTGCATCCTGTCCTCCCTTCTACCACCTCCCCTCACTTCTCAGCAAGGTTTTTCCCTGGTCTTCCCCCTGACCCCTCAGCATCTTTTCCTGTCCCAATTCTTTTCCTTCTGTCCTCTGTCCCTTTCACTGTTTTGTTTCCCATCATTCCCTTTCTTTTCACAAGGACCCTCCCATTCTGTTTACTCAGGTAATTCAATTGGTTTAAAATGCAGAATGCTGGTTTATCTCTGAAAGGCTCGTGGGCACGTATAGGCACCTCTCATTGTATTAGCTGTGCAAGGGCCCCATGCACTCTGCTCTGTGCACACTAGATGCTGCTCTTTCCCACCCCCCTCCACCCCCACGCTGCACCCAAGGAACCAGAGCCTCCTCCGCCATCCCCACAGATTCCAGGCAGCTGGACAGAGTGACTTGTCTCTGATCCCTGAGGCTGTTCTCCCTGGGATCGTGTCCGGACACACACTAGCTAGTGTGACTTTGGGCAAGATGCTAGCCTCTCCGGGCCTCAGTTCTTTCATCAGTGAAATGCAGACCCCAGGCCTGGCTAGTGGGTTTCAGTTGAAAGGGCATCGTCCTGTGCACCCGAAGGTTGCTGGTTTGATTCCCAGTCAAGGGCACATGCCTGGGTTGAAGACTGGATCCCTGGTAGGGGGCCTGTAGGAAGCAGCATCTCTCTCTCTCCTTCTCCCTCCCTCTCTTTCTCTAAAAATCAATAAAGAATTTTTTTTTTAAATGTAGACTCTAACATCACTGCCCCAGGGGGCTGTGGGGATGATCACATAATACGTGTAAGCAGCACGCAGAGCCTGACACTCAGATCACAAATGTTCCCTCCATGTTTGCGATCCTTATGCGTACACTTTGGTGCCTTAAGGTCATCATCACACAGAACACAACGTGCCTAATACCAAAAAATAATCCTGGTTAATTGAAGGAGTTGGGTGGTGAACAGTTCATAAAATTAAGAGAAACATGAAGATCTGCCTTTTTTGTTTTTCATTTCTTTTTTTTTTCCCCGCTTCCCTTTAATTTTCTTTGTAGGGTCCTCTAAGAAACCCAGGCTCTAATTACACATTTTTTGGGGATTGGTGTGTAAGGCTCCTGTCCAGCATTCCTGGAACACTGAGCAGAATACTGGCATCCTCCGGAGCAGGCACAGGCTCTCCAAGAACACATCCTGTGGCCGCACACGCTGCCGGCTGCTGGCCTCCTCTCTCTGGTTCTCTGATGCGGGATGCTTACATAAGAAGGGAAACTGGGTCACTGTGAATGAGTGGTGCAGCTGGTACAGCAGGGCGGTTGGCTTGGCTAACAGTTCAAGGTCCAGGAGCCCTGAGTGAGCTGGCATCGGGGGGTAGGCTTAAGCTTAGCTCAGTTCCCAGGCCTGGAAAATTACAAGATCACAAGCATTTTTTTTTTTTTTAGTTGAGCTCTCTGTTTACCAAAGTGCAGTCCCAAAGACCAGAGTCCTCTCGCATCCCTGATCAATTGGAAAAAATAAATTGGTGAGTGGGTTCCAAGGTCAGGTAGAGAATAGGAGAGGAAAACACATTTATTTATAGACACACGTACTAATGGGGAAGTCAAAACCACTTTCATTCCGAACCAAGTTCTCTAATTTGAAATCTGAGGTAAGAATAGCATCATACGTGTTTGTTTTTAAACAAATAACTAGGGCTAAACAAGATTTAGGTAAGGGCATTATTTCAAGGGCAAACTATTTCCAGTTACAGCCATTTATTAGCAAGCGATTGGTATGCTAATTATACTTCAGTCTTGTGAGTAACATAATTTCCTTCAATGATCTCTACTTTGTTAGGGTATATATAGCAAGATGACATATTTTAATAGTAATAGGACATGATGGTTGTTAGAACCTTTAGCCAGAAAGGACATGAGAGATTCTAAGACCAAGCCTTACGCTGGACACAAGGAGATGGCGAAGCTCTATGGTCGCATGGGTCCTTATTCCTAGAACGTGGTAGCAGAGTAAGAACAGCCTGGCTCTTACAATTCCTATTCCAAAGTCCTTCCCTCGTTTATCAACCAGAAGCTGAGTCAAGTGACAAAATAACAAGCCAGAGCCTGTATCTCCAACTACTATAGGAAACAAACCAGGAGTCTTCTATTCAAGGGGAGACAAATGTCCCTGATAACATTGAAAGGTTAGTACCCACAACTGACTGTTCACGTAGGAGAACTTGCCTAAAGCCCCATAAACACCATAGCCTGAAAGATTTCAAAATTGAAGTATCCAAGAGTATTTGCCTTTTTGGTTTGATCTATAGGAAAACAATAGGAATTCATCAGATTCACCTACTGGACTTTTAACATCCCTTGAGGGACCCTCTCACATACATTGAGGGGAAATTGAGGCAGGATGAGGAAGGGATGCCAAAACTTCACAAGGCAAAGAAGGGGGGTGGTATTATGGAATTTGAATAAGCCCACCTGTGATTCTAATACAGCCCCACCTCACCTGGGCTGCTTAACCTCAACCTCAAGCTGTCTGTGGGAACAAGAATCTGACACCACGTCTAGTATATGGGAGGCATGAAATGCACACTTTCTCAATTAGTTTAATGTGTTATAACAAAAAATAATAAAAATAGTTATCCCTATGGAACCCCTCTATGTGAAAGTCATCATGCTTAGCATTTCACGATCATGCTCAGATTTAATTCTCACAACAAATCTACAAGCTAAGTCTTATGATTCCCCATTAACAGATGAGGACAGTGAAGTTTACAGAGGTGACATAATTTGCCAAAGGTCACAAGGCTGGTCAATGACAGAATGGGTGTTGGAGGCCTGTCCAACTGTTTTTATTCGAACCTTTTCAACCAGCTTTGGACAGGTGCCTTATATAAGCCGGCCACTCCTAAAAAGACTAACTGCAGCCACCTCTCTGGGTGCAAGTCAAAGTTAAGCAATGTAGAGAGGATAGCAAGGAGAAGAAGTCTCCCCTTCACCTCTCTCCACATATCTTTGACCCTTATCCCCAGTTTACCCAGAAAGCGCACCTGCCATATTTGTTTAGTGACTATGAGCAGCCTGCACCATACCTGCTACAAATGTGGGATCTGCAACACACAGATGACATAACATTAAAGGATGCACTGCCTGAGAACTTGAGAAAGCTGTGATATAGTGGAGAGTGTTTCTTGGAAAGCACAGACCACCTGCCCCACCAAGATGCGCCAGATTCACCGTTGTACCTCCTCGAATTTCAGAGTGGTGCTTCTCAAGCTTTGGTGGGCACAGACATTCTGGAGGGCCTGGGGGAAACACAGATTGCCGCCCCTCCCAACCTGCCAGAGATTCTGATTCAGCAGGGCTGAGACACAGCCCAAGAATTTTGGTTTCTCCCCAGCCCAGCCCCCAGCAGCTGCTGAGACTGCCTTCCTTGGATCACACTTTGAGTTACATCGTTTGTTCTAGAACCTTTGATTTGGAGACATATGTGAGGAGGGCTGTGCAGCAAATGGAAACCTCATTGCTGAGCTGTAGATTCTAGAGCTAAAGCCCATTTGGGTGGATAATTAAGAAATTAATTATATTAGTGTTTGTTTGTTTTCTGCTTAGTTGTTGTGTGACCCAATGAAGTCATTACATTTTTCTATATTCAAACTGTTATCCCTAAGGAGGCTAATTTTTAAAAACCAAATGCTGCCAAGACCGGTTTGGCTCAGTGGATAGAGCGTCAGCCTGGGGACTGAAAGGTCCCGGGTTCGATTCTGGTCAAGGGCATGTACCTTGGTTGCGGACATATTCCCAGTAAGGGGGCATGCAGGAGCCAGCTGATCGATGTCTCTCTCTCATCGATGTTTCTAACTCTCTATCCCTCTCTCTTCCTCTCTGTAAAAAAAATAAAATAAAACAATAAAAAAATCAATAAAAAATTATTTTTTAAAAAATGCTTCTTTATTGGTCTCCCTTTCTCAGAGACAGATGCCAACTCTGCAAACACAACAGAGCTTTCAATCGTGCTATTCCATTAACCATGCCTTCCCTAGGCCTGGTGGGGACAGGTCAGCATCGACCCTCCATGATCCATGCAAACAATAAAACAAACCTAAGGACCAAAGAAATGCCCGGGGTGAGGGCTCTGTCATCCAGAGGTGGGATCAGGCTGAAAGAGGTGAGGGGAAAAGAGAAGGAACCCTGTCTACACCTTCACCTTAAAAGTGAAATGAATTCAACTTTTACATCCAAGGAACAAAGGAAGGAGGTATCGAGGGATGGAGTAAGGTGAGAGTGAGAGAAAGGAGGGAAGGAAGGAAGGAAGGAAAGAAGGAAGGAAGGAAGGAATGGAGGAAGGGCTGATTTGGAGATAAGGACTGAATGTCCCACTAAAACAGGGATGGGGAACCTTTTTTCTGCCAAGGGCCATTTGGATATTTATAACATCATTCACAGGCCATACAAAATTACCAACTTAAAAACTAGCCTGCTATATTTGGTCAAACATTTAATTAACTCACCCCTGATGCCTTGGCAGGGCCAGACCAAATGATTTCTTGAACCTCATAGGGCCTGCTGGCCAGACAGTCCCACCCCTGCACTAAAAGCTGGACAAATTACAAGCATGTGTCTGAACCTCATGAAGAATGAAAGCAGAAGACACCCAGTTTGGGGCCTGCTCTCCAGTAGCCAGGCAGAAAAGATGTCCCACAAGCCGGGAGCCTTCACACTCAGGGTATGAGCTGTAGAAACAGAAAGGATTCTGGGTATCTGTGCACGCACATGCAAGTGCCACACACACACACACACACACACATACCCTGGGGATCAGACTACGTGCCCAACTTAAACACACAGTCTAATTGTCACTGGATGAACAGGAAAATGATGCCAAATTAACACACATTATAAATCTTTCCCTATCTAATGAAGCCATCAGCAATTTTAATTTCATTTTTCATTTGTTAGTTAAGAGAGAGAAAGAGAGCACTTAGCAAGTGATTATCTCCCCAACCTCCACGGATGCTTCTTCAGCTTCATACTGCACTTGTCAGCAAATGTGATTGGAAATAAAACTCCAAATATTTGCCTCCCAGATTTTTTTTTCCATTCTCAGATTTAAGAACAACCTGCAATTGGAATTCTTTGATTTGAACAGTAATACCCTCATCAAGAGAGGAGACTTCGTAACACAGATGCAGTCACCCCTCTTCTGGTTGCTCGAGACATTTTAGCTTAGAAGCAGTTTTACATAATCCTGCAGGCAGCACTGATTCCAACCACCTGCCTAGGGCGACTAGTTATTGCTGAGCCTCGATGGTTACTGCAGACAGCATCCTAGATCCAGGGAGGCAGGCCTGAATCCAGCCTCTCACTCATCCTACTCCAGATCCTTCACTGTAGAGATGAGAAAACAGGTTTTCCGAGAGGCAGGGATTCTACCAAGACTGGCCAGCTGTTGAGTAGCACGGCTGGGTCAAAATCTGACTATAAGACAAGGTCTTCCTAACCCAGTGGTCGGCAAACTGCGGCTCGCGAGCCACGGTTTGCCATTCTGTTGACTAATGAGTTTGCAGGCCTCTGTTACTACCCTTTACCTCTTTGCACACAATATGCCACAATTACCTAATCCTCACAGCTTCCAACTACACGGTAACATTTAGTCTAGTCCGGTGGTCGCCAAACTCATTAGTCAACAGAGTGGCAGACCGCAACCACTGTCTTAACCATACGGAAGTATGTTCCCTGATTAAATGAAAGCAATGCTCTAAACTCCAAGCAGCCCTTTGCTCCCCAAAGTGAGGACTTCTAATATGAACAAGATGGACTTTAAGAGGGGCACTGAATATTGGGGTCCTATCTGCAATCTTGAGGGCCCCCAATCTGCAGTCAGCACACTGTATTTTTTCTTGTGTTGAGTGAATGCATGCCTGTTTTCTCAGAAAGTGGCATTCCCCACCAGGGAGGGACTGTTCTATTCATGAGCTAACCAGCTGTGTGGCATAGATTTTGTACGCAGTGAACACTCAAATGCACCTTTTGTGAAACAAATGACTGCCCAAAATACCCAGCAAAGCAAAGATGGCAGACACTCTGTAGACTGAGCATGGGAACAACAATAATTATTTGAATTTTTCTGAAATAGAAAACTTAGGAGGGACATCTGCCTAAATGTGGAGAATTGCCAGAGAGTAGGTTCTAGATTAATACACATTTTTCTGGAGCACAGTCATTCAGCAATTTTCCTTTCTTTACTTTTTTTAGGACATTTTGTTGTCTTAATTGAAAGCCCTGTACACCTCTAATCAACTGCTGTCCCTCCTAAGGGACCAGCACACACGCAATCCCTTTGGAAAAGCCTAATCAGCCCTAATTGAGTCACAATACTAACCCAGATTAGTCAGACTTTGAGAAAGGTGTCAGGGCTATTCAAGGCAACTTGGGCTTCGACTCCTCCACCGCCTTCACGGGGAGTAAGTCTTCAAGTTCTAAAACCTTAAAATGCTGCCAGTGACCCCTGCACAGAGACCCCTCTCTTCTCAAAGGCATTCACTCCATTGGCTTTTTATTCCCATACTAAACATAAATAAAAACAGAACATCGGACTCCAAGGAGGATCACAGAAAGTCACAGTCCAAAGCCTATTGCCATAGTAGCTTTCCAAAGAAGCAATCTGGTGCCAGCTTCTAGCCCCTTCATGGAGTCCCATCTCAGAAGAGTGTCATTGAATTCCTGGAAACCAAGAGCATCTTGACAAAAGCAGAACCAAGTGTCCTCAGATCTAAAAGTCACTAAATCAAACAAAGTCAAACCTCTTGCATCTCTAGCTCTGGCCACTGCAGCAACCCCAAAATACCTGAAGCTTCCAGCCATTCAGTTTACACCCAAATTCTGTCTATAATGACTCAATTAGCAGCAACCTTGCTGCCTTGTTCTCACATTTATTTTGCATTTGATAATTTAAAGCATCATGTTTAAAAACACCATATTCTTACAAAACACCTTGGAGTTGAAAACCCAGAATTATCCAAAGGTGTCCTCCTCTGAAGATTCTCATATCTGGGTGATGGGTAGCACACAGGTATTTCTAGCCCCGTTTTAGAATGAGGAAAGAGCCTCAGGGACTTGAACTGAGTGAGTCAGTCGTGAATCCGAAATAGAAGCGACACTTCAAGATGACCTTGAGTCAAATCCAACTCGTAAAGGTGTAAATTGATCATGACACTCATGTAGCCCAATGAGCCTCCAGAAAGTAAGTCAGAATGGCCTCATAAAATAAAATTTAAAAAGCGTTACTGTCAAATCTTAAGTATTATCCTACATATGCTATTACTTTAGCAAATTCACCACATAAGCTTCTGTTTGGAGCTGTAACCATATGTTATATATGCTGTAGTATGCTACTTTATTTTCCTTCCTCAATATAATCCCTAGAACACTAAAAGGACGATCTCACACAGTTACTTGCCACAATATGTGCTTCTCGTTAGATTTCCCATTTCATTTTAAGATCTATTCAGAAGCATCTATAATAATAAAAGTGTAATACGCTAATTAGACTGGACAGCCGAATGACCTTTGGACGTCCTTCCAGACTACCTTCCAGATGAAGCTGGGGCTGCGAGGGCCGAGGCAAGCCACTGCAGCTGTGAGGGCAGAGCCCCTTGCACAGATTTCGCGCATCAGGCCTCTAGTTTGTTAATAAGCATTAGGATCATGACACAGGCAGAGAAAACTGCTCACCCACTTGAAAGCAAAATCACTTGTATAGACATCTTTTGAAGACCGAGGGACTCCATCAGGACCACTCAACCATCTAGTGGCTGAGCCGGGTCAAAACTAAGGAGATAGGTTTGACTACCAACCAATGCTCTTCATGTCACTGTACAAAACCATGTTCCCCAATTCACTGGAAACAATTCTCTAAACTAAAAGCAGTCCTTCTGCTCCCAGATCCACCGGGACTTCTAATGGTGACAAGACACATTGAAGAGGAGCACCAACTGTCCATGCGAAACCATTTCTCTTTAAAAGACCCTTCTCTCTCCACTCCCATGTATTTAAGGCCCCTAGGATTTTAAAGCCTAGTGAACTTGGACTTTTTTACAGTGAGAAAAGAGGACTGAAAAGTGTGGCCAATGTCAAGTTTCCCTTCCCACAACTATGTCTGCCTTTGTGAGAAACACAAGGCTTAAAAGATGAGGAAATGGGGAAAAGGAAGTGTGTTCTAGTTAGATTTGCACCCAGTCAGAAACAGAGGGACATAATGCAGCTGGGGTAGTAAACCCCCCAAAATAAAAAGCAACAAGAAAAAAAAAATCTGCCAACTCCAGCGAATGGCAAAATGCACAGGATATGCATTTGACAAGAGTAACCCAAGGCTCTCCAGTGGACCAGGGGCGGGGGGAGGTCATTTCATCTTATAAATGAGATCTGGGATGGACCTGAGACTCTCGTTTCTGTTGGACCATCATTCCAACTCCCTAAGCTCACACTTTTCTTGCTAAACCTGCTGAGAACATAAAGGCTTCTTAGGACCTTACTTTCAACTCAGAAAACAAAAAAAAGGCCCTCTTTCCATTGCATGTAAATTATGTTTTGTGATCCATATGCCCTTTCAGGCAGGAGGCTCCGAGGGCAGGGGCTGGAGCTGCACAGCCCTTACCTGATGCATGGTAGGCAGCATGTTTTAATAAATGAATGACTTGCCCAGACAGGGAAAAACCTGAATTCTACTCACACTTATGGGAGAGAAGCACGTCAAAGGAATCGGCCCACCTGGTGGCTTCCTCTGTGGAAAGTCTCCTAGAAAAGAAAAACCATCTCTCTTGACTATTTTTGAAATGACCTCCTCGCCTTTAGCCACCACTGAGATTTGCCTGCAGAACAGGTCAGAACAAGGCAGGGCAAATGAAGACCATCCCTGGATTCCTGAAATTCTGTCACTGTAATTTGTTACATTCTTTAAAAATGGATGCAAAAATCTCGGGATTGGCATTCTGGGAATTTAGTATATCGGCTTTCAGTCAAAGAACAAAGCTAAGCAATTGCGTGATTTAATAATGTCAAGATCACCATGGAAAGAAATTGGTCCTGAGAGTCAGAAAAGTTAGGCTGCGCTCCTGACTCCCTCTCTGTCACCCTAATTTCTCCACCTCTGTAATGGGGAGAATGACACCCATCATGGAACCCTAGGAGGGTTAAATAAAGTGACATCTGTGACATCATTTAACTCTGGGTAGAGGCAGAGTAGAGGCACTGAATCCAGATTATCTCAACCTAAGCAGATTTTTCAAATAGATTGGAGTGTTCATTTCCAAATTGAGAGCTCAGATTGACAACTAAGTAGGACCAAGAAATATCCTCGATGGCAGCTTTAGAAAAGTGGTGGTTAAAATGATTTTCTTAAAAGGGAAAGGAGTGAAAAGGTATACTGAGTGAGACATTAGAAAAGGATAATAACCATTCTGTCATTCACATTCAGGTGTATAAAAAGAGCTGCCTAGAGGCAGGAATGTATTGTCCCTTGGTTCATCCGACCAACAACTCACTAGAGAAGAACGGGTTCTGTGGCCACACAGTGGGAGCCCCACGCTGGGCAACAGGGACACCAGATGGCCATACTACTCACTTCAGAGCACGGTTGGGCTTGTCGGGAAGAATCGCTGTGAAATCACTACACGAGTCTGACTTGTGAGACAGGCATCCCAGTCGAGTCCTCATCCCTTTGTTCCTGCAACAAGAAGGGCCTGGCCTGTCATGACAAGAGCTGTCAGCTCCATAAAGGGCCCCTGGAGCTGTTGCTGTAGAAGCCAGCACTACTTCCCCCGACCTTATCCTGCCCCTAGGGGCCCCTGAAGATTTCTCCATCAGGAGGAGAAACACCTAGAAGATCAAGGGATATGGCACTCCCTATCTCAACTACAGGAATAGCAATAGGTACCCTGCCCCGAGAGGCCTAGCTCTTTAGAGCTGACATGCAAGTTGATGGTAAGTCAATGAAGGGCGTTAGCTTGGAAGAATTTCTAAATTAGGATTCTCTGCAGGGAAAGGAAATACAGTGATGACAAAATAGCAAACCACATCTTGCTCTCCATTAGAAGGGTGAAGCAGTAGCCGCCACAGCTCCTGACTGCAAAGGCCCCAGAGAAGCACCCCCACAGAGTGAAGGGTTGAGCAGAAATGCATTTCAGAGTCTCGGAGCACAAAGTTGGGGTGTCCAAGCAGGTCAAGTGGGACTTGGGTTCCCCCTTTCATCCCACAAACCTGGGGGTATACATGAATGGCTACAGACCAGCAAGAACCATGCCTGCCAGTGAGAGGAAGGGAGACTGGAATACTCAGCCATGGAGAACCAGTGTCCTTTTTGTCAGTTCTTTTCTCTGTTTAGGCATCTCTCAGTCAGCATGCCTAAAATTTTAACATGTTTAGAATCTTCCTACGTTTTATTTTCCTAAGGTTCAGACACTTTATGATCGTTATCTATTGTGCAGGATCCAATGAGAAATTATATTCATGTCTCTTTCTGATTCCCAACAGTAGCCCCTTTCACCTTCCACCAGAGATCAGTGCTGGAAGAAGCCTGCTTGTGTAAATAAAGTTTTATTAGAACACAACAACTCCCATCTGTTTACATATTGTGGAATGCTGCTTTAGAGCACAGGGCAGAGTTGGGTGGTTGCAACACAGACTATATGGCCCAAGAGCTGAAAATATTTACTCTCTGACCCTTGACAAAATAGGTTTACTGATGTCTGAACTTTAACCCTGGCAACTCCTGGCAGGGGGTTGGTATACTAGTAATCAGATGAGGACCACACACTCTAAAAATGGTCCTAGGAGATGCTATTCTCCATGTCCAGTGGTCGGCAAACTCATTAGTCAACAGAGCCAAATATCAACAGTACAACGATTGAAATTTCTTTTGAGAGCCAAATTTTTTAAACTTAAACTTCTTCTAATGCCACTTCCTCAAAATAGACTCAAAATGATATTTTGTGGAAGAGCCACACTCAAGGGGCCAAAGAGCTGCATGTGGCTCGCGAGCCACGGTTTGCCAACTACGGTCCATGTTGAAGGAAAGTCCTTCCTGCCTGATTTTTCTTCCCTCTTTTTCACAAGTTCTGGGCCTGAGCAGAAACATTACAGGTAATCCATTTCCATCTCTTCCTTTCACTTCAAGTGCGATTTTACCCCTAGGGCAAATAGGCACAGAAATCTAACAAATAAATACCTACTGGGATGTTATTATACTTGGCAAGCAAGGACAACATTTCGTTTTCCACTGCCCATCTCTGAATAAGGGGTCTTTTAAGGCTGGGGCATCCAAGTTCCCAGAAATGTCCACTATCCTGCAAAAAATAGAGCCTGCACATCCTGTGCTCCCACCTCTCATCTCAGCCAGGTGCGCTGTGAAGCCATGGATTTCCTGGCATTCAAACATCTGCTATAGCGTCTCATGTCCACTCACTCTTACAAATCACAGGCTGCTGTGACACCAGGTTGTGCCCCCGAAAAGCAATTAAGAGGATTTCCCCAAAATGTCAGATCCATGCAAGCTGATCTAACAGGGGTTAGCAGGGGCCAGAGTAAAGAGTGCTACTTGTTACCAAGACAACAATGATTCTCCCAATAGTTTGCAAAAATCTTCTACAAATTATTATTTGGAACAAAATGGTTTTGGTTTTCCATCTTCTCTAGCTGAGACCTTTGTTCTAATCTTTTAGTTCAGTCTGAAATTATAGGAGCAGTAGCAAGAATCAGAGGTTAAAGTTACTTTCAAAATAAAATCTTGCCTGGCCAAGTGGCTCAATTGGTTGAGCATCCTCCTGTGCACCGAAAGGTTGCTGGTTCAATTCCCGATGAGGGCACACTCCTGATCGGGGCAGGTGTGGAGGGCAACTGATCGATGTTTCTCTTTCACATCAATGTTTCTCTCTCTCCATTCCTCTAAGCATATCCTTGGGTAAGGATTTAAAACAAAAATCTAGGCTAGCTCTCATCTTCTTTGCCTGTCCCGGTAACTCATAAAAGCCCCTTGATGGTTCAATACAAGTTCATACACTTTGAATCCTACTGGTCAATGGGAAAGCTTGGTGCTAAGGCAGGTTCTGCTTGCAAGGCCATAACTTTGCAAGAAGCACCCAGGTGAGGACAGTGCAGTCTCTACGGGAGGCCTGGGGACGGATACAAGTGGCCTCCCCCTCGGCGGCTCAAACAGCAGAGCAGGTGGAGAAAGAGCAGAGGGGCAGCGGCAAAGAGACAGGTTGGCATCAGTTACCTGCGTGGCATCAGTAAGGCGGCCATACAGGCACCCGCTTACGGTTAACCCTCTGGCCGGTGTGCAGGGACGTCAGGGCGGGAGATAGGACTGCGGGGGCACAGGGATTTACCCTTTCACGTCCTCTCACCTAAAATCAAAGAATCCGCTGTAAGAGGGGCCGCCCTCTCTTCTCTGACTGTGCTAGAAATCCTTTCTGATGGCTGTATGCCAACTGCATACCTCCCCACTCACACCCCGTTCCCCACAAACTGCTACTTGTCCTGACTCAGGGAGACGAACCAAGGATGGACAAGAAACAATTGTTGGGCGGGTTCACACAGCTGCCTGTTGGTCGGGAGTTTCTATCTCCCTAACTATTGGCCATCAGCAGTAAAGTGGGGCACGTGCCCCAGGGGAGGAAGGCATGGGCCTGGTGAGCCAAAAATTACTGTTTTCTTTGTGTTACTTGAGTGGGATCCTGAGACCAGCCAGCAATGGGGGCGAGGGGTGAGGTAAGGTTAGGGAATTGGGGAGCAGGGGGACAGCACTTGCTCCAGAAACATCCCATTGGCTACTGCTCTGATTCTCACCTCCCTCCAAGGTTGTACCAGAGGTGAGAGTGTGGGAGCTTTGGGAGGGCGTGAGCGGGAGGAAGGTTGGGTAACTCCAGGGGAAGCCTGCCAGGCACTGTCACCGAACAGACTTGCTCCTTTGCAGGGATCTCAGACACAGACTGAAGAGATGAATACCCAAAGTCACTCCTCCTCCCTCAGATGGAAGCTGCCTGACCCACCTCAGCCTCCCGACTGGCCCGTCCCCCACCTGAAGCAGGAGAACATCAGGGGAAGGGGACAGAGGTTGAGGGCTGATTGACAGATAATCTCACTCTCCTGGGGGTCCCGTTCTCAGGGCTTCAAACCTTTTGTTCCCACAGAAGAGAACTGGTAAGAAGAAACGTGTGAAGACAGCAGTCTATCTGTAAAGGGATCCCCTGGGGAATCCTGACCCCAAACATAGAATCCATTTTCAAAGAAACCTCATTTAGATAGATAAGGCCCTTCTGAAATCCACTTAAATTCTTTTGCTACTACCAGGAATGTTCATAGACTTTTTAAAATAATTATTTGAATAATATCACAATTAATAAAATAACAAGATTGCTTTGTTAAAACTAAAAAAATAAATAATAAAAATAGTTCCATTTTGTGTACGGCTCATCCCCAGGACACGACAGGGTCTGTGTTCCCTGACAACAGAGACAGTTCCTTAATCCTGGTCCTAACCGTGCATACATCTGCTTGCTCAGAAGTCAGGAGTTCGAAGTCTTTCCTCGCTGTCAGGATCTCTAGAAATCATTGTTCTGGGTACCTAAGCCTCACTTTCTCTGGATGGTGGGATATAGCTACAGAGGAGGGGGAAGCCGGGCCAGGGGCCTTCAGGACCCTGGAGCTGAGCAGAACCAGACACTCCCACCCCCCACCCAGCAGGCAAGGTCGTTTGGGGCAAGTATCCCCAGGCCTCCTGTCACTGCCTTGTCACTCTTCCCATTCTCACTGCTAGTCCACACCGGCTGCTTAGATGCCTCCTCCCTCTCTTCCGCATCCAGCAATGCCCACCAGTGCCTCAGACCCTCCACCGCCCCTTCCATGAGCTCAGCCTTGGAGCCCATTGAATGAGGACCTGCAAGGTTCTCGAACCCCAGCTTCCCCATTCACCCCAGCACCTCGGGGCTCTTATCCCATTTGGCCCTTGACTTTGGGGTGGGGAGGGGGCAGAGTTTGCAGTTACCCAGAGCCCAGGAAAACCAACAGTGTGATTACACCCACAGTTCAGGTGCCCTCCGAGGTGGACATCAAGTTACAGGTGACTCTATAGAATGGGTCAAAATGGAAACAGAGGATGCTCAATGGGGGGGGGGGGAAGGAGGTTAAAAGCAAAGAGCAAAGATGTACAAAGAGGGGAAGAGAGAGACGAAGCCTCGGTGGAGAGAAAGCAATCAATATGGAGAGGCAGGTTAATTAAATATGGATAATGCAATCAGCCCGTGCGGGCACCCAGAGAGGAAAAAGCAAAAGCAATACTCACCGTCTCTGCGCGGTCCTCATGGCCTGCGGGTCTCTGCCAGCGGGATGGTCAGAGAGGCTGTGGGCGAAGGAGCTCTGGGGAGAGAGCAGACCTTTCTTTTAGCAGTTTAGCAGTCAAATCCTTGGCGGGCGAAGGGCATGTGTGCATGTACACGCAGGCACCCGGGGGCACGCACACACATTTCCACATGCATGCAAGCACAATACACCTCCCACCACTTGAGCCGGGCAGCGAGCAGCCCCGCTGAAATCTCTTCTCCCTGTTTGTCACATCCAATAAATACTGAAGCAGCCTCCACCCAGCGGGTGGCGGCTCAGCTCCGGGGCACGGTCTGCACGCCCATCCTCATTGGCAGGATGCTGGAGGTGCCCCTGAGCGCAGCTCGCCTGGCACTGCTCCCGCACCTTCCTCCTCAGCTTCTCGAGGCTGCTTCCCTGCTTCTTTGGCTGAAGCTCAGGGAGAGGTCCCCACAGCTCAGAGCTGCCTCCTCTGCACCCAGAAGCTGTGCAGGGGGCAGCGGAGCCGGAGGCATTAACTCTTTCCTGCCGCCAATGAAATCCAGTGCCCAGGGGGTCCTCTTCTAATGAGCTCTGCTGCCCGCCCAAGGCTGCTTGCCGCTCAGGGAGCTGGGAGCATAAAGACCTTGCCCCCGACAGCTGCTGACAGCAGGAGCCACGCCGAACCAGATCTCCTAATGAGCCAGGAGGAGGGGGCTGTCTTGCTGGGTGTGATGTGATGTGATAAATGCAGAGAGCAAGAAAGCTATGGGGCAGGTCACACATCTAAATTCCACCTCCTTTCTCCCCAATTTCTGTCACGCTGCAGTACCCAGCCCAGCCACCAAGCCCTGAATTAATTACCCCCTCTGCCACCTCTCAGCTGTCCCCCCTTACTCTACAGAGGCATTTCTCCACTCCCCTCCCCTCCCCTGGCCCCCGACACCCACCACACCACCCCTCACTTCTTAATGAGAAATTTCCACCTCCCCGAACATGTATATTTCCAACTCCGTGTTCCTGCCTCTCACCTGGTTTCTCCTCCAGTGGAAATTCACCTCTCTCCCTCTCCCATCACCTAGCAACTTCCCCCTACTTGCATATGTGATGGAGTGAGACTTTTCCCTTTGTTCTGCCCATTCTTGCGCATTATTCTAATTTTTCTGTCTTCTACGTGTTTTTCTTCCAAACTGCCTTACCCACGTGGACCTTCACACTGCCTGTTCAGATCCGAAGGAGGACGCCCTCTTGCCGCCTGCCCTAGGGCAGTAGCGCTCTGAACGTGACCGGCAGTGCTCAGCATCACCTGGGTATGTGTTAGAAATGCCGAGTCTCAGGCCCCTCCCCACACATACAGACTCGGAAACACTGAGGATGGGATCCATCCATCCGTAGGTGATTCTAACACATGCTAACATTTGCGAACCATTGCGTTGGGATAAAGCTCAGATTCTCCCCATTCCGCTCGAGGTCCCTGGAACTGGGTCCCCTGCTTCCACTCGGAACTAGCTCCAAGTGCACCCAGCCTCTGCGGCAAGTTGTTTCTGAAACCCGGAAGGTAGCATTGGCTGGAGGCAGCCAAATCTCTGTAAAAAGAGATGGCTTTTTAATAAAGATATTCCATCCCGTTTGCCTAACCTTTTATAGCGTAGAAAGCATTTGTAAGTATTAACAATCCCATGTCATAGTGAGAGAGAGAGTTATTATCCCGGGGTTACAGATGAGAAAACTGAGGCTAGGCAGGCGGCACCCCTTTTTCGCAGTGACACACCTAAACGGACCAGGACTTGTTCTCTGCGACATCTGCGGCAGAGCTTTTCCACCAGGTCACGCTGGGACCCAGTCTTTCCCGGCAGATCTCTTGGTGCATAACCTGTCTCCTCGCAGAGAAACGATAGAAGGAAATCAAAATTCTGATGCTGCCTCCACAGTGACTCATTGTCTCTGTCTGAAAATGTCCACAGTGCCCCTCTGTGAGGTAAAGGGAACTTGGTGTTATAAAGTGAGATTTTCCCTCCCTCACAGCCCCTGATGCTAGCTGGGATTCAGAATTTAAGTATAAAGAGAATCCCTTCACTTCTGGCCATGCTCCTGGTACTGTACCATAAGAAAGAGGTACACAGAACTGTGATAAAAAGCCCACTGATCGCCACTTCCCCAATCCCAGATAAGTGTATAGCGTAAGGGGGACCCATGTTTAATGAGCACTTACGTGTTAATCACTGTACCCAATATTTGTATTTGTGCTATCTTATTTAACTCTCACAGCAAACTTCCAAGGCCAAGGGCATCTTTATCATCCCCACATTACAGATGGAAAAACGGAGCCAGCCATGTGTAAGTGGCAGAGCTGGTGTCCAATACCACACTCCGTGCTCCCAGCCTCCGCTCTGCCCCTTGCTTTAACACAAAGGTAGTGACATGAGGGGACTTCTCCTCTAGGAGAAGTCTAAACTGGTGGGATAAAGGCCTCCTTCCCGTCTCAGTCTGCCCCGTCTGGCATCTGGGATTGAAAGGCACCGAGGAGATAGGTCAGGCCTGCAGGTGGGCTCAGGTCTTGAGTAGAGGCTGACCGACCTTAACCAGGCACCGGAATCTTCAGTTAGCCTTAGAGCAATAATATAGTCACAGGAAGTCAATAAGCCAAGCCAAATGTTTAAAGAAAGACAAAGTAATAAAGTTAATTAATAAAAGTGTAAACGAGAACAGGAATATAAAGAGCAGAAGTTCAGTGGTGTGTGGACATGCAGCAGC
The DNA here is from genome assembly GCA_011751065.1 of Lasiurus cinereus. Classification (NCBI taxonomy): domain Eukaryota; kingdom Metazoa; phylum Chordata; class Mammalia; order Chiroptera; family Vespertilionidae; genus Lasiurus; species Lasiurus cinereus. Next base: position 20,426,879 of record JAAGEH010000042.1, on the reverse strand, counting down.
CGTGAATAAAAAGAGAAAACTAAAATTAGTCCAAACTCTTCCCTGCCAAGTCCCACCAAATATTTTTATTGATTTTAGAGAAGAAGGGAGAGGGAGAGAGAGAGAAAGAAACATCGATTGGCTGCCTCCTGCACTACCCACACCAGGGATAGAGCCAGCAACCTCCATGTGCCCTGACTGGGAATTGAACCAGGACCTTCCGGTTCACAAGTCAACACTCAATCACCAAGCCACACTGGCCGGACCAAACTCTTTTTTTAAAATCAAAACACTCCTGCCGAGACCGGTTTGGCTCAGTGGATAGAGTGTCGGCCTGCAGGCTGAAAGGTCCCAGGTTCGATTCCAGTCGGGGGCATGTACCTTGCTTTCGGACACAACTCCTGTAGGGAGTGTGCAGGAGGCGGCTGATCAATGTCTCTCTCTCATCGATGTTTCTGACTTTCTATCCCTCTCCCTTCCTCTCTGTAAAAAATCAATAAAATATTAAAAAAAAAAACACTCCTAAACACCAAGGAGCAACCACACTGCACCCTAGTTTGAGAAACACAGACCAAGTGCGGCCCCCTTTCAGGGGAGCACTCTCTCTTAATCGTCCTTCCTACAGGGCCAGGAGCACAGGAGCATAGGGAATTCCGGGGCAGGGCGGGGGGTGGAGTGCAGGGGGAGGGTGGGATTAAACTGCACGGAGGGGTAAGCATTCTGGCATGGTCTCCCCTCCTGAAGGAGAGAAACAGAGAAGGCAAGCAGGTTGGAGTGCTAGTGAGAAAGGCATTCGCCTACTTGGACTCTGCATCACGGGCTTGGAGCCCCTGCTCAGGAAGCCAGAGCTCCAGACCCTTCCTGGTTGCTGATCCCCATGGCTTTCCCCAGGAAAACAGCCATTACAAGCCCTGCTCTGGCTTCTCAGGCCGCCCGGACTCTCTCTGCTCTTCCCAGTCTATACTTGCCCTCCTGGGGAACCAGCCCTTGCAGACGCCGGCCACTGCTTCTCTCCAGGATCAGGGTTTCCATCCTGCCTTTCTTGAGCTCCAGACCAACTTCCCAGAGGTCTGCTAGACAGCCCGCTCCTCTCATACTCCGCAGACACCCCTGCCTCTGAAGCGACCACCTTTCCCTCCTCACCCTCCATTCCTGCAGGCTCCCTCTGTGTTCATGGCCTCACTCCACCCTAGCCCCTCAGGGTAACAAGCGCAGGCATTGGCTTCCGTTTCCTCCATATCCTTTGCTAACTGGTTTTGAAACCTTGTCATTACATCTGTGAACTATTTCTCAACTTCATCCCCTCCCATCCATGGACACGGTCATGTCAGAGGTAATTTGGCACACAGCACAGTGCATGGCCTTCCAGTCTCCTAAGTAACGGGCTTTCCTGCCTGTTTTATCAGGCCCTACAAGCCTCTGGCACATACACGACCACAAGTTACCCACTGAACAGATACCATAAAGCAGGTCACCACACAATCTGATGGGCTCCATTGCAGCTCCTTGTCCTGTCTGACAGTCCAATCATATGGCCTCATTTATCCATTCAATGTCATTGTGCATGCTTGTTCATACATGTGCATGCACATACACACACATGCCCGATTCCTCAGCTGCTCCCTCTGCCCAGATTGTCCCCACACTGGATGTGCCTTTTAACTCCCAGCTCCTCCTCCAAACCCAGCACCTGCAAGCTAAAAGTTCTCCTTTCCAAAGTTTTTCCAGAACTTCCTCCATCAGAAGGAACCTCTCCATCTCAATGCCACTGCGCTGCTGTGATTCTCTGACAGCCTGCATCACGGCCTGAAGTTCATCCTTGCGACTTATGTTTCCTGATCCTCCCAAAAGACTACATGCTCCACAAAGACAGATTCCAGGAATACTCCCCTCACTGTCAATTCCCAGTGCCTTGTCCAGAGCAGGTATTTAAGAGATGTCAGCTGGATTCGGTTTTGCATTCATGAAAAAGCTGAAAAATTACCAAGAGTTCCCTTTGGCAGAAACACATTAGACTTCCGCAGTCTCCAGGTCAGGACTGAAGTCAGCCCAGCGCTAATGACACTCAAGGGCAGCAGCTCGGCATTGGCAGACCATCATTCCCAACAGCCCAGCCAAGGAGGGTGGAATTAGTCAAGAGCAAAGGAGCTCCTGGCATCATTGCACAAAAATGTAATTACCTTGAAGATGAAGGGAATTAAAGGCTGCAATGTAATATTTTTAAAAGCCACGCTAGTGGAGAAGGAAATTTCTTCCCCAATGCCCCGTGTGTTTATTTAATCCACACGCCACCTAGGATAGTGCCACATGAAGAGCTTTTGGTAAAATAGTCATTCGGATACTAGATCTGAATTCTGGTCCGCATGCTAAAGCTCTCCGCAAATCTTTTAAGAGCAATTTCCACTTTGTAGCTTCCTAGTAACAGTAGAAACATGAATCAACATATGCCGCATTGATTTGGGGTTTCCATGGTGACTGGAAGGACACAGGGATGGGAAGGACAGAAAGAGGCTACTTGGCCCAAAATTCTACTAAAAAAAAAAAGCATCTCCATTTCATTCCTCTGAGCATTAGCAGCCTCATTTCCTGTTCATCAGTTCAGGCATCCAGATATTTAATTGGTAATAAGCCTGCTCGCCTTCTCACAGGAACATCAGAGGGGACACGGAAAGAAGTCAGCCGCTCAAAGTGTGGGCTCAGGAGGTTTGCAAGGAGAACCCAAGAAGCACAGGATCTGGAATCAGAAGAAAGGGCCCCTGGGCCTAATTCTGCCGTTAACCAGCTCCGTGACCCTGACGACCCTGACTAGCTGTGTGATCACTAACTAGCATAACCAAGCGCTTTGCATGTCAACTTCCTGCTTTGTAAAACCTAAATGCACAGCTCCTGCCCTGTCTATTTTTCAAGGTGGTTACAAGAAAGAAATGAGAAAGGCAGTGGGAAGAAAAATGCTTAGTTAATTCTAGTACACTGTGCACTATTATTATAACTGATGATGCCCTGAGCTTCCCTTTAAATGGAATTTTGCCAGTAAGCAAGAAAATGCAAAAGAAAGATGGTTGATTTAGTGGTAAATAGCCTGACCTACGGAGGGGGGCGGGGGGAGAACAGTGGGTTAAATATTCCTGAGTTTCCAGAGCTGTAAATGTAGGCAAGTGATTCTCTCCCTCTCTGAGTGTCATTTGCATCCTGAGCAAAATGAATATTGCAGCACCAATGTCTTTGTAATAAGGATTAAGTGATATCATTCATATACTCCAGCGTTAGCACACTGCTTGACCAAGGGCAAATGACTGTGTAGTGGGAGCCACTATTATTAGCTTTATTGGCTGTTTCATCATCTGTAAAATGGGACTCAGAATCCCTACTACTTCCCTACTTTTTACTTAGACAGAGGATTGCTGGGAGGATGTCTGCTCAACTACTTGATATGCTATTTGGGAAAATGTGCCAAATAAATAGAATGTTATTATTTCAAGGTTCAGCTTTATTGCCTGCTCACTGAGAGGATACAAAACTGTGTAAAACATATTTGTAAGAAGTTTTAAACTTCCTGGTGGATAGGAGGGTTTCATAGTCTCTATTACCTTTTTCATTTTCTTGTGTTCCTCTTGTGCCCTCATTTGTCTCCTTATACTCGATGCAACCTTTTCTTCACTCCAGTCTTTCTTTATTCACTGTCTTTATACTTCTAAGCGTGTCTAGAAGGATCTTTAAATTAAATTTAGGAGGCTTTGGTGTCTAAACTGCAATTGTGCCTTAGGGATCCTAAAATTAAATGGTATGCCAACACTGGGGAAAATGACATAAAATGGGTGGATATTTTAGGATTACAGGATTGCCTCTCAGACAATGGTCATCCCTGAATATATATATATATAAAATCAACCAAATGCAGTTCATGGAATTTATTTTGGATCCTGATTCAGATTTAAAATCATAAAAATATTATGAGACAATTGGGGAAATTCCAGCACTGATTAGACATCAGTATTAGTGTGATATTGATAGTAAGGTTATTTTTTTCTTAAGCAACCTTATTATTTCGATATACACTCTGAAACATTTACAGCAGGAATGATATGGTATTTGGGACTTGCTTCCTCTAGGGTGGGAGTGAAGGATGTTGAAGTGGGTGGCAGTACATAGGAGCTCACTGTTCTAGTCTTTTGACTTGTGTATATTTAAAATTGTGCATAAATTATTTTAAAATAGTGTAACTAGTGACAACATGTGCTTCAGTAAAATGAGTATACAGCGTGTAAAGTATTAGTGCAAGGACACTGACATGTAGAAGGGGGCAACTTGAAAGAGAATTGATTGCCATTATAAGTTGTTTTCCCCATGAATAACCTATTATTTGACTGCAAGGGAGCAGATGCTAATATTCATAGAGGGTTAGGGAGGGAAGACTCTCAGCTATCACCTGCAGGAACTAAACTTTTAAGACTTTGCCGAAGGTCACATTTCATAAAGGCAGAGCCAGTTTTCACGCCCAGAGCCCCTGGGGCAGAGTCCAGTGACAGCCTTTCTTCCCACAGATGAGCTGCCCATCTCCCCACCCAGATTCCAGGGCAACAAGGCAACCTTGGATGAGGAGACAAATGACGACCTGTTCTCTTACCTGAGCAACCTCCCCATTCCTATTGTAACCTCGGCCTTAAACAGTGAACTCAGCTCTTACAGTTTGGCTTCCCAGTGGCCAGCTGGCTTCTGCAAAGGCAGCTGATGGGCAGGAAGCCAGAGGGGAGAGAAAGGCAGGGCTCATGCACCCTACACAATCCTTCACACACCCTCGGCCGGATCTCCTGATTCATCGAGATCGCTGTTTCAGGGTTGTGGGAAGGATGGAAGCCAAATTGTGAAGGACTGAGGAGGGGATAGGAAGGGGAGAGGCAGAGATTCTTTCAGGTAACTTTGCTGACAAAAAGAGGGTGCCCAAGTGAACATTTTACAAATGAAATGTCTGTTTAGTTGTAAGTGTCGAATAACATGGCAGAAGAGAAAAATGACAGAGGAAAGAGTTGAAAAAGCGCAGTAAGTGGGAAAGGATGGGTTCAAGGCCACAAGGAGGAAGGATTCTTCTTGAGCAGACACCTCTGAGAAGGAAGGAAAGATGTGTGTAAATGTGGATGGGTTTGTAGGGGAGAATATGGGGAAGCAGGTTGAGGTACGTCATACATTGCATAAGTAAAAATATGTTTTTTCAGCTCCCCATCTCCAACATTTAGCACAGTACCGGGCACCAAGAAGATGATCAATAAATTCAGTTGAGCTACCTGAACCAGCCAGCAGGTAGGTGAGTGAGACCATGTTTGGGGCAGGATGCTGGCCAGAAGAGGCAGTGTGGAGCCATAGAACTAGCACAGGCTCCGCGGTCAGGTGACAAGTGTTCAAGCTCCAACTTCCTGCCCCTATGGGCTGGCTGAAGACTTTGCTTTCTTATCTCTGAAAGCAGAATTTCTAAAGTGATGCTAACTTCTTGTATTACTGAAGAAATTCATTGAGATATTTGAGGCCACGTGGATTGTAAATTATCCAGCCTTATAAAAACATGAAGTCACATCGATAGTTATCAGAGTCATGGAAGGCAGAGGCCTAACACCAAATGGGGGTGGCAGGAGAGGCTGCAGAGGAAGCGGCAGCAGGGTCCAAGATGGAGAAGCAGTGGGACCTAGTTTTCAAAGGCCTGGGGCTGGGATGGAAGCGCCATGCACCAGCACAATCAAAGCGGGGCTCTCTCCTCCTATCTCACGTGCCAGGTTCTCCATGTCTTACCCTTTGCAGGCCGTAACAAAAGCTTTATCATTTGCCATCAGGGCCTACAGCTGTGGGCAGAAAGCAGCTTTAGCATCTCCCCCTTCTCTGAATATAAAATAAGCTCTTTCTAATCCTCCATGTTTTAATGACTTCAGCCAATGGCTTTTATGTCCTCCCTTCCTGCTCCATTCTCGCCAGCCATCTCGAGTGGTGCAAAAAGGAAACCCCACAGCCATCAGACCCAGGGATGGGCCAATGTGGAGTGAAGACCTGGCCTCCAGGAGACAGCTCTCCCACCAAGACCTGCTCCTCCATCACTCAGTCCTCTAGGAAATGAGATGCCTTGCTTTCAGGCTATGCTGGGTGCACATTAATGCCTGCAGTGGGGGAGGGAGGAGGGACTGGGGCTGTGTGGGTGCACTCAGATGCACAAAGACGCTGAGCAAATTCTGACACTTTTCCTTGAGAGACAAAGCCCTGATAGGAATCTATCTTAAGCCATTCAGCTTTTATGAGACCCTCTTCTTTCTAGAACCTTCTATTGAAAGATTCAAAAGCTTTCTGGAAATTCCACATGGAGCAAACTCTTAAAGGTCCTGATGAGAATGCTGATGCTTCATGGACAGTAAAAACACACACACACATACACACACACTCACACGCACACACACACACACACACACACACATATATATATCCATATCCTAATCCCCAAAGCAAAGAGGAGGAAGCAAGGAGCATTTCTTATGTTTCTGGAGACAGAGGAGTTTGGACAAAGAGGACATAAAAAGCAGGAGACAGAGTCTGTGATAGAACAGAACAAAAATTCTAAGCCATGAAGTCTTTATACACAACAAGACTGACATTGAGATAGCACAGTCCCAACCTACAAAAAGCTTTCACATTTCTTTAGTTGAACTTGATCAGGTAGCTCAGGAGTCGGCAAGCTCATAAATCAACAGAGCCAAACATCCACAGTACAACAATTGACATTTCTTTTGAGAACCAATTTTTTTGTAAATTTCCTCTAACAACACTTCTCCAAAATAGACTCACCCAGGCCGTGGTATTTTGTGGAAGAGCTACACTCAAGGGGCCAAAGAGCCCCATGTGACTTGCGAGCCGCAGTTTGCCGACCACTGAGGTAGCTTAACCTCTTTGGGCCTCAGTTGGTTTGGGGAATGTGGGAGGATTAAACAGTGAAATGTAGGAAAAGTGCCTCGCCATGTTGCCCAGCACATCCTGATACCTGGGAGCGGTCATTATTACCTTACACTGACCCTCACGTAAACCTTTGTGGGCATGCTGGGCAGGTGTGTGGTGCCCATTCTACAGATCGCAAAAACACATTTCGGCAGTCCCGAGTGAAGGGCCCAGGGTTATTCAATGAATGGCCCTACAGAGCCGGGAAGCCAGGACCAGCATGCTTTTTTCCAGGCCACCCAACTTCTCAGTTGCTGCTGCTGACTCACCGTGGAGACCCACATTTGGCGGGTGTATTAATGGAAATATGATGAGTTTGCTCAGCCAGGCAGCCACACTCTCACCAGCCCCTGAGGAATACCTGGCATTTGTGAGATATCATTGTGGCTAAGGAACCTTATTCTTCATTGACCCCTGGGGAAAAGATCTTGGCTCCATTAGCAGGTTTAATTCCACCAGACAAAGGCTGTGCGGAGGTGTTCAGATTCCTTTCTGTGTTAGGCACAGTGTGAAACTGCTGTTTTTCACGTTAATGCCAAAAGGACCCAGGTGCCAGGAGCGGCTTACGCTGGCCTGGCCTTGGTGGGCTACAGATCACACTGCACATTCCAACCCCCACTCACCCCACCCATCGACCTTCTTCCAGGAAACCTGCTCTAAGCAAAGGGTTAATGAAAACCAGTTTGCCAGACTGACTGAGTGCTCATGGAGCTATCATTCCCAAAATAAGAAAAACAGCCAAAAGCCCAATACCACGCTGCCTCTTTAGAGCTTTGAACTCTCCCCAAGCATGCATCTGACCTCAGAACAGTTATCTCACTCCCCCACCTCCCAGCACCTCCTCCATCTTCCAAGAAAACCCTCAAGTTTTCCCATTCTGTAGAAACAAATAACCCCCAAATAACCCAGGTTTTGGAATAGGGTGGGCTTCCTTTCTCTTGTCATTAGATTGAAAGCACCCCAAGATCCGGACCTACAAGGACCTCAAAGCCAGATGTTCAGCCTGCAGTGAAACAGGGGACTGGTGCTAAGTGGCTCTCACACAGAAATAGGAAAGCTGCCCTTCCCAATGCCCCCGGAAGTCCCCACCTAGACAGCTCTGGGAAGAACCCTTTGAGCTGATGCCAGGGACTCATCACCTGTAGGCAGCAAGGGTGCCCTCAACACACTGCTGAGAAATTGGTGACCTCCCCACCCCCAAAAAAATGTAGCTGTGTTTGGTGATGGGTACTAAGTAGACTTATTGTGGTGATCATTTTGCAATATCTACATATATCACATCATTAGGTTGCACCTGTGAAGCTAATATAATGTTATATGTCAATTATATCAATAAAATAAAAAACCTGGTCCCAGCAAGTCTTTACTTAAAATACGTCTAAGAAAATAATGCAGAATGTGAGCAAAGTTTTACCTGTGATGTTATATCAACATCTTATGTAATAATAAAAACATGGGGGAAAATTTTTTTAAAGAATTGGTGACCTGCCAATGGATTTGTTAATTAATTTGATGGTGGGAGTCCCTTCACAATGCATACATGTAGTTAATCATCGGGCTGCACACTTTAAACATAATACAATTTTACAGGTTGATTATACCTCAATAAGGCTGCAAACAAAGAAATGGGTGATCTCCAATATTTTAATCTCCCTCCAGCTCATGGTGGTGGGGAGTCCTTCTGCATCGGAATGTGTCACCGGTGTTAGTCACCAGTGACGCCGGAGACCTGCACTATGATGGGAAATGAGACAGATGCATAGATGCGCGGCCAAACTGCTATGCAGGCAACCGACTTAAAACAGCAGCAGAAGACCTGAATGAAACGGACAGAGCCAGTCCATAGTCCAGACAGCAAACCCCGATACTTCCAGAGTCCCTGGAGGCATCTGAGAGAGGAAACAGCATCCCTTTGGACCAGAAAACAGGGTTTGGGGACCTTGGGAGTTGGGATCAGGAAGGAAGGAGAACAGAAAAGGACATTGGCAGCTCACCCCCCCCAGCCCCCACTAACAGGGAAGAATGGGCAAAGTCCTGCACCCCCTGCTCCTGGCAAGGGTTGGCGGGCTTCTCCGCTCTGAGGAGCAGTCAGAGAATAAACGGGGTCATGACAGGACAGTGCCTCTTCTGCCCCGCTGGCTGAGCCTCCCAGCAGGACTGCCAGCTCAGGATGGCCAGCCCAGCCCACTCAGGCCCTGCTGGAAAGAGCTGCCCTCTCTTACCTGTCTGGCGGCCGGCAGTGCAGCTGGGAAGGTGTGGCTGGCTCGGGCCCCAGCTGGGCATGGCTCAGCGAAGCCCTGGGCAACAGAGTTAGCCACCTCCTGGTCGGGGAGGCCACTTCACCTGGCGCCCTTAGCAGAGCGGCTGCAACCCACCGCTCTGCTGGCTCCTCTCAGGCTTGGCATCTCCAGAGCTGGGAAAGAGTGAGCAGCAGGGAAGGGGGTGGGGAGGCGCAGCGAGGGGAGGGGGCCCTGTGACAGATGATGCGCACTGCCAGGCAGAGTTGGGGGAGGACCCCGGACTCCGGCAGGATGGCACTGCCTGTGGCTCTCCCGATGACAGCTCCCTCACTGGCAGCTGCCTCCACCGGAGGAAGGGACAAGGGGACAGCCACTCTGGAGAAGTCAGGGGCCGGCAGAGTGCAGCGGGTGGCAGACGGTGGGGGCAGGGGAGGGAGAAGATGGCCTGGGTTGCACAGTGGGAAGGCGGGGCAGCAGGTAACTGGCATCAGGGAGAGTGGATAACCTGCTTTGGCTGAGACACAGCCCCGCTGGAAGCATCTGCTGTACGAGGTGGTGTGGGGAAGGGACAAAGCCACCTCCTCCTGGCCTGCCTGCAGGGCTGTCTCTCCTTCCATAACCAACAAGGCCACTCTGGCTTAGGAATTGGAGTGGGCAGATCATTTAGATCAAGTGCAGCTCCAACTTTCTCAAACAGGGCAAACATTAGGCATGAAAGACTACAAGGCATACAGTGTTGAGTGTTATTTGTCACTCTGCACTGCAGGCAAGCCTGAGTGACCCCCTCTGCCATCTGCCCAAGCTGTGATCGGGGGACTTGTGGGAGGAGGAGGGGAGGCCTAGGAGAGGATGGAGAGAGTGTGTCATGTAATGCTTCTTTCCGTCTGTCAAGTTCCATTTGGGTGGTCAGGAGCTTGGGGCCCTGCTTGGAGCAGCTTCTGAGCGTGAGGAGTAACCACCCTTCAAGTCAGAATCTAGAGTCTCCTTGACCTGCCACCCGTATGTAAGGGTTCACTGCGCAGGCCCCAGAGCTGACAGTCATGGGCTCTGTTTACAACCACAGCCAGAGAAAGAGGCTGACACAGAAACAAATAAACAAACAGTGGAAGCTGGGAAAGACCGAAGGAAGCCACAGCTGGGGAGCACTCGACAAGCGCAGCTAATGAAGGGAAAAGAGATCTCAAATACGTAAGGGCCTTTTGGGGTGGGAGGGGACAGGATGCAGAGGGAGGAGAACCAGACTGAGACAGGTTTCTAGGGAATTGTCCTTCCCCGGCAACAAGCTGGTCATCTTCCTTCCAGGCCTGTCGCTGAGGTCTTGACAAGCACAGAACCAGACAATCCCTCGGGGAATGACCACTTTGCTTCTGGTCCTGTCTCTGTAAATGTCAGGATCACATCACTGCTGTGTAAAACATTGCATCAATTCCACAAAACCAGGTGAATTCGGCCAACAGTCCTTGGAGCCCACTGTGTGCTGTGGGAGATAAAGAGGACCAAAACATCCTTGTCATGTCCCAGGTGACCCAGAAGAGGAGAGACTGAAACAAGTGACCCCGATGCACGGATGGTGAATGAAGGACTCAAAGAATGCCCTGAAAATGCAGATATTCCGTCCACCTAAGAAATCAGAGACATCCTTTCAGAGGAGGGCTCGGCTGACCTGCACATTGAAGGTCACCTGCGGATTTTGATAAGTGGAATTTAGAGGAGAGGAGAATTCGAAGCTGAGGAACAGCCTCTGCAAAGGCACCGAGTCTAGACATGCTCTTTTTAGGGAGACTGAGGCAGAGAGTCAAGTGTCACAGGAGAACAGAGTGGAAGAGATCATTTAAGGGGGTGCATTGGGACCAGATGGTAAAAACCTTTAAATTAAGGAATGTGGGTCAAATCATCTTCATTGCCAGATCTGCATTTTGAGAAGATACTGAGTGGAGAGGTATTGGAGGAAAGTGAAGCCAAAAAAGTCTTAGGTGAGAGACGATAAGAGCTAAAGTAAGGCCCCAAACTTGAGAAGAACCAAGTACAGAGATTTGGGAAGGTTGATTCAGCAGGACTTGATTTGATGGGGGAAGCGGAGGAATTCAGAATGGGGAAGAAGTTGAGGATGATTCTATAATTTCACCTTTGAAAACTGGCTTTAAAGACTAGAGGACTTAGGAGGTAGAGCCGGTGTGGGCTGGTGAAAGAAAAACTATAGTGTGTTTGATTTGGAATTGGTTGAGCTCTGTTGATATCCCAGGGCAAAAGATGAAAAGCAGATGGAAATACCGTATAGCATTAAATTTTAGCAAAGAGGTGTAAAGCTGAAAGCTCTCTACGTGAAGATCAGAGATGATAGGAGTTGGTGAAATACTCAAGGACAGCAAGAAGCAAGGGGCTGAGGCAGAACCTCGAGAAGTGACTACATTTAACGGAGGAGTCGAGAAAAGGGATCAGAGCGAGAGGGTAGGAAAACCAGAGGAATGAAATGTCACAGAATCCAGGGAAGATGAGAAGCCTTTGAGAAGGAAGAGTCAAACACATTGTGGGTGATGACTGAGCTGAAAATGGCAGACTTCGAACTGACGTTCAGACAATACATGCAGAAGCAAATGAAAGAATGAGGGGAGATAATACCTAGTCCGTACTCGGTACTTAGATACGAGAGATTGGAGGCAAGTAGCAGAACACACCAGTTTGATGTACATATGAACATGCTTAAGATAAATGTTTAGTAGATGGTTTATATACATTCTGTGTCCAGAAGATGTGGAATTCCAAGAATTGTGCACTCAAATCTACCCACTTAAGAGCATCTACACCCATATATTGTGCTGGGCATAAAATCTGTTGAAAGGGTACCATTGCTAGAGATGTGCCCATAAACAAAACAATTGGGCTTTCTTTAGTTTTCATTCTCCCTACTCTGCCTCTGTCCATCTGTCAAAACTCATCCAATTTAAGCCACCAGCTATTTATGAAGGTGCCTCATAGACACCCAAAACCTTTCTCAACAATGACCCTCTAAGCTCCTCTTGTTTTTCAACTGCTGTGTTCCAAAACTAATCTGTTTTACTCTAAACCCTTAAGTCTAAATTTATTTCTAGAGTTTAAATCTCTCTTCTTGCTCTGGGGATCTCAACCCTGGCTCAGCTTTCTGACTTTTCCAACCCTTCTGCCTTCGGTAAGAATCGCCACTCAATTTTCAGCCCATTACGGGGCAACACTCAAAGCCAGCCCCTTCCTAACAAGAAGTGCCCAGGCCCCTTCCCTGAGCCAGTTCCCTCATTCTTAAGCAATCCTTCTCCTGTCCTGAAAAAGACAAAAAACAACAACCCTTCAGCTCTTGTTAAAAATAGATTTCTGAACCAGGCCGAACTCCAGCTGACAACTGTAATCAAAATTCTGATACCCAGAGAAGGCAGGCCACATCAGATGAACCCTTACAAAATGCTATCTTAATAAGGCTCATTCCTTGTTGAAAAGCAGATATAAAATACTACATTTTTAATTCTAAAGCACATTTGCTTCCCACATTTTAACATTTCTGTAGTCAAGGTGTCTTACAATCAGCATGTACCTAGGATGTGGTAAGGTGACTTTCCCTCTTTCAATGCCCCTCAAAATAAAGCTTTTTTAAAAACAATGTTACAATTGATTCATTTTTATAAGTGAGAAAATGTTGTAGGGGGCCACCTATTCTTCACGGCCAAGATGCTAATTGAGTGCTTATTAAAATGAGCCCAACAAAAGTACCGTAAGAGAAAAGTAAGGTCATGAGAACTTGTAGAGTTTCCATAATTCTTTAATGTGCTAATGGCTCTAATTCAGGGAATTAGAGGAAATACTGGAAGAAATGGCACAAAAAATTGTTTTCCTCACTTGGCATTTACTAGCATAGATGATGGTCATTGAAAGTGAAGGAACTGGAGTTCTGTCTCAGCCTTCTCCTGCTAGCCCCTGGGCAGTAGAATGGAGAAAAATATAAATCGCAGAGAAGGAGAAGTTAAAGTCATGCAAAACCTACAAACGGGGTGATTCGAAAGCCTTTGAATGGGGAGCTGGCATCATCTGGTCATGTGTTTGTTTTGTGTCATTCCATCCATCATAGGCTTTAGGAGGACAGGCTCTGGAACTGCTGGTTTGAACCCCAGCTCCTCCACTTAAAAGCTGTGTGACTTTGGGCAAGTGACTTAACCCTGCTGTGCCTTAATTTCCATAATTGTGAAGTAAATGAGTTGATACTTGTATGCTTACAGTACTGTCTGCCACATGAAAAATGCTCAATTACGTTACGTATTATTTATTTATTACTTTCTACGTGACATTTCCTTGAGAGAAAAATAATTCTTCTTTCTGAAAAGCTCAAAAATAAGCCCATCAAGTCCTGGAAGAAGCCTGTGTCCCTCCCTGATGCAGGGTTGTTTTCCCCTTAAGATGAAAGCCACACATACCTTTCCCCAAGACTTTCCACTTGTGGGTGAAAAAAAAAAATCAGCATCATTGTTTAAAAGAGGGTGCATATGCTTCTGAGCAAATTCCTTTTTTTCCTTGTTCAAATTTCACCAGCCCTGAATAAGAAAAAGGGAGAGTCGTCCCAGCTGGAGTCCGATGCTTATCATTATCTTGTTTAACCCTGAAACAATCCTTACCTCAGAAGCACAGAACTTACTGCAGAAATGAGAACAAGAGGAATTAGAACACGTCTCTGTAATGAATGTGGCGTTTAATATATCCGGAGTGTTTGAGTGCTCAGAGACTTAGTGTACGTCTGAAAGAAAGAGCCCAGAGAGACGCAAAGCACTTATTCCAATGAATAGAATGTTTCTGATGAACCTGAGAAGGCTAAGACAAAAGACAGGTAATTGTAGAGAGATAACTATAATTTGCACACTTTTATTCTTTTTTCTTTTTTTTTTTCATATTAAAAGCAGCCTCTCTTCCTGCTGTTCTGGCATCACCCTGCACTCCTCCATCCCCAGGCCAGAAGGCTTTCGAATCAATGATGGAGACGGGCCCTCCTTCTTTTTATTCATTCCATCAGGGATTACAAATATGGAAAGGGATGCTATGTCTGAATGAGCATTTCCCGGCAGGCTCCGAGTATTTAGAAACCAAAGGAGGAGCTTTCCCTGGACGTGGGAGAGCATGGAGTGGAGGGAGGAGGGGAACCTCTGCAGACCACCATCCTCCATCCCCCAGAGAGCCAAGATCAGCGTGGAGACGGGGTCAGAGGTACAGGGAAAGCCGGCCTGGGAATTTTCCCAGCTCTCAAGTCTCCGGGGACAGTCACTTGCCACAGGGAAAGTGGAAAATACGTTACAAAACAGCGGAGACACGTGCCCTATAGCGGCTTCCTCAGAAATTCCATGCAGATCCCAGGGGAGGCCCTTCTCCCAGCGCGGTGGCTCCGCAAAGTCGGCTTTGTCGCTGCAGGCGCCTTAGGAATCCGAGGGGATTCACAGAACCCTGGGGATGGCACCGGGGACGCGGGGAAAGTCCCCCACCCCCACCCCCAGTGGCCTGCAGCGGGCTGCGGCCTTGGGGCCTTCCTGGCAGGAGGATGGCTCTATTCCAGGAGCCCAAAGTCTGGGATCTACAGAAAGGGGTCCCCGGGGACTAGAATGAACGTGCTCCAGCAAAGCCTCCGCGGCTCAGCGGCTTGCTTAATGACACATGAGAAGACTCAGAGGCAAATGTAATAGGGCGCCTGTCCTGGATGAGAGACTGCAGGAGGGCTTATAAGACTACTTCCAGGCTTTGGATCCGGGGCATACACTACACGAAGCGCCTGCTTAGGTCTCAGCTTCTGGGTCCTGGGTGCACAACAATGTGCCCAGAGAGCCAGCCCCAAGGAAAGGCCCCTTCTGCTTCCCCAGGCTCTGCTCCAGCCAGGGGGGGTGGGGGGGCGGGGGGGGGGAGGGCGATCTCCTCAGCTGCGGGGCTGGTTCTGCCCAGCGATTGGCTGACACATTTTCAAAGCTACTCTCAAAGGCTTTGATGACCCGGCTGTTTCTGGGCAGCAGCTGAAGCTATTTGCCCTGGAAAATGGAAGAAAGCAAGTGTAACCATTCACCCCAACCTGACCTCCCAAAACATCCCCCACATACACTCTACAACGGGTTGGGTTAGTTGGTGCCTGAGGATTTGAACGAGTGCACCAATCTCTGACCCCTTACTATCCCGCCCCTATAATGTAACCAGAGCATCATTCGTCTCCGCTTCTCTTTCAAGAGACCGGAAGTGCCAGTCTATCCTAATAGTCGGATACCCCAGGTCCCCCCTTGGGCCCATGCTGCCTGCAGAAGATGCAGGATGGATCTCCCGTCGGCTAATTTTCGCCGCCTTCATGAAATAGCAGAGTTGCTGGAAGTCATAGGCATCTCAGAAAGACTGGATACTTTTAATTAGATTTCTCATTTTATTAAGCACCAAAAAAACCTGAAATAGAACTCTGCTTAAAAATTAATGCACTCTCAGATTTTTGTTAACTGATGACATTTTGTATTTGAAAGTGCTTTGAATTTAAAATTTAGTATTTAAAAGGACTCTTTCGCAATCATCTAATTTGCTCACCACAACTCTCCAGTGAGCTCAGTGCCTTTGAGGAAACGGAGGCACCAGAGGAAAGTAAATTAGTTAAGAATTTATTGCGAGTGATGCGGCAGAACTGGGATCCATATTCACGTTTTCCCAAGCCCAGCTGAGTACTCTTTCCAAGCTTCTCAATTTTATTAAATAAATTATACATATTGTGGATTATTATTGAAAAAAAAAGTCATGTAAATTTACCCAATGTGTTTGTCATGATTCCTTACAAACCTGTTAAAGTATCCAACATGACAGTAAGGCTTCTTCTTCCCTTCTGTATGAGGCAAATTAGTGAAATTAGCGGCACATAGTGAATTGTGGGAGTTTTGGTTGATGAACACAGACAGCCATTGGATGTCTTTGGGCAGAACTGTGATATCCTGACAGCAACCTCTCAGGAAAGATCATTTGGCAGCAGGGTGTCAGACTCAGGAATAAAGGCAGAACAGAGATGTGTTCCTGTCCAATCTTCCCAGGGACAAGTGCAACTTTTGCCCCTCGAGGTGTAGCATAAAGGAGGCTCCTGCAGCCTCATCAGAGGTGGCTGCTGCTCCTGGGAGGGGCTCAGGTTGCAGGGTGGTCCTTAAGATTACTCTTGGGATGCATCGGTCAGATCCAGCAGCCTGGAAAACTGAATGCTACTTACAAAGGATCCTGACTTGCAGCTGGGGATGGGACAAAGCCTAGATGGAACTGGGAAGCAGGACCTTCTATCTAAATAGGCAGAGGCGACTTCCCTTCAGGGTCCAGTCAGCCTCTGAGCTGAAGTCTCCAAGCTGTCATCAGTCCTCAGATCTCGCATCCATCACTGCTAGGTTCTCTTTTAAAGTACTTGCCTTGTATCTCATAGAAGGGACCAAAGAGCTAACCTGGGAGAGGGTTAAAGGTCCAATCCTAAGTAAAATATTTACATTATCTGGGACTCCCTGAAGAAATTCAACCCTTTGACTTGGTTATCTAACCCTTTAATGGTAATAAGGATAGGAATTTCAGGCCAAGTCAAAGGCATGGCTCACCAGGAGTTAATCCAATATTCTGAGGGCGATAAAAACTGTTGTCCTTTGATTTACACCAAACAGGCACCTACTTAGACCAAGTCCACTCATTGCAGGTACATGGGCCGTAAGTCCCCTCCTCAAAGGGGAGAGCAGTGAGGCATTGCAATGTGTGGGCAAATGACAAAAGAGCAAGAGTACCTTGTTTCCAGCAAGTTCATTCACACACTCACCCATTTGCCCATTCATTTTGGATTCAGGGGTCGTGCACTCTGCAATGCTGGAGATAGAGGGGTTCCGAATGGTCTAGGCTGAGTACACCATGTGAAGTCAGAGCTCTGACCTAAAGGTTGCAATGCTGCTTTGTCGGCCAGGTTTCCACCTCTACCAGCTCCCTGCTCCTGGGCCCTGAAGGAGGAAGAGCACTTTCTCCTGCAACCCAAATTTCTGCCTGAGATGTTCCCCGGTGCTGGGTAGGAAAAGCTGTAAGTCAGAACTGTTTCCTGGGGGCTGGGAAAGAGGAGAATGTGAATAACTGCTCCGGCCTCACAAATCCTACCTACCAGATACACCCCACCCCCAACCTGATGAGAAATCAAATAGGATTAGAGCTTGGGGGAAAGGGGTGGCTAAAGGGAAATGTGTATACACTTCAGCTAAGAAAAATACTATGCCTTTTGCTTTTTGTGTTTTCAACTCATCACAGTCCCAAGTTTTTATAACTTTATTTCTTCGAGGTCATGCTCCCACCCATTCTAACATGGGGGACTGGGTAAAAGAGGTGAAGATTTTGAGAAGTACAGATTAGTACTTAGAAAATAGTCATAAGGATGTAAAGTACAACATAGGGGATATAGTCAATCATATTGTAATAACTATCTATGATTTAAAGTAGATACTGGAAATCTGAGAGGGAACACTTTGTGAAGTACCTAATTGTGAAACTAGTATAAAATGATATTGAATGTAAACTGTAATTGAAAAACACTTTAGTTAAAAAAAAAATAAAGTGGAAAATACCGAACCAATATCAACTATAACCTGATTATCTTTAAAAATTGGGCCAGCACAGGGCCATGGATAATAACCACAGATGAGTCTGAAAAAAATCACTTAAATTTGCCTCTGGCCTACATTTGTTTTTATGTGGGCAGTTTTTCAAAGTAGATTTACCTTCCTAATTATGTTTTGTTTGCAGTTTCTCAGCACCCATTGCCTGGGAAGTCAGGGAGGGGGACGTGGAGTGGGCTGAGTGCTGAGAGAAGCTGGTTGGAGATAACAATATGTAGGAGTTAAATCATTCACTTAACAAATATTTATTGAACGGCTAGAAATGGTAGAGCATGGCACTCAATTTGGCAGGAGACAGAAAGGAATGAGGTTTGCCATCTTCTTAGGAAGAATATATAAAGTCTTCACCTCTACACAATTGAGATTTCACTATATTTTTTTAAAAAATGTATTTTTTCTTGATTTCAGAGAGGAAGGGAGAAGGAGAGATAGAAACATCAATGTTCAGAATCATTGACCATCTGCCTCCTGCATGCCCTCCACTGGCAGTCGAACCTGCAACCCAGGCATGTGCCCTGGCCAGGAATCAAACTGTAACCTCCTGGTTTTTAGGTCAATGCTCATCCATTGGACCACACTGGCTGAGCTCACTATAGCTTTTAATGTGAATTCAAATAGCATTATTTTTAATCCAAATATCCACAGAGCTCAGTGGCTTTTGATCTCATAGGACTCAGATAAATCGGGATTTCTTCAGTAACCATACAATTTTCTATATTTCTCTGCTTGTATAAAATACAGGATGCTCACCTCCTATAAAATAGCAGAAGAATCACCTCCCAGGGGACATGAGCACTCAGGATAATGGATTGGAGAGGTTCCCTCTTGAGACTGCATGTCTGAATTTACTGACAACTTAATCGCTGAGGAGCACATACTGAGAGTCTGACATTGTCCCTGGTTAAAGCATTTCCAGGTGGGCCCTGTCATAGCCTTCCCTTTGGTTTATAACCTGATGCCTGGAATCTATGCCCCATGCCCCTCAAAGGGCAGGGGCCTTCCCCAATCCAGTTGTACACAGAAGACACAGATGCCAACTTGGGAAAACAGGGAGAGGGAAAGGGGTCATCTTGGACCCATATGCCAAGTGGGACCACAGGGTAGCTCCGTGAAACTAACCCTTCAGCCTGATTCTCCCACAGAAACTGGTTCCTGCCCCCCCACCCCCACTCTCTCTGCCACGAAGAACTGATGATATGGATTATGGGTGTCATTTGCTGGGTGTGACTCCCAGACCCACCCTCACTGCCCCACTCCTGGGAGACCGCCTCAAACCTAAGATGGTATATTGCTGGGAGAGAGGTTGGCTTCATGCTAGGCACGAGTGAAGAAGTCCCCGAAACACCTCCGGCCAGGCTTACTAAGGCCAACGTGGTCATCATCAGACCGTCATCAGAGGTACTGCCAGCACACACAGTTGTTTGGGCATGGGCGATCCAGGTGCCCGCAGGAGTCCTGGCCTCCTGACTATGAAATCCATGAACTCAGTTTCAGGGGTCAAACAATGTGTTGTTGTTTTTTTACACATAGTAAAAGTGACTATTGTTATGTGAAATGACACATACATTAGATATATTCTTACTCTGTATCACAGATATAAAAAATAAAATAAGCTATTCTATCCTGAACAAAAACCATTGCTATGGGTGAGCATGAAGCAGAAAGCCTGAAAAATGATCCCATAACACTCACTGAATCAATACTAAAGTAAGAGTAAGTATCTCGTCATGTACAAGCAAATAACAACATAAATCAATAAAAACAAGGGATGTGAAGGGTGGAGTTGCTTTTAAAACAAGGATGTTCGAAGGGAAGGTGTCCGGCCCTTCCCTTCCAATTCTCACAGTGGGTTTCAAGGTCCCCGAAATGCCTCTTCGGCCCCCTGATTCAGCAAGAGAAAAGTAGCCGTTCACAGCTTCTCCTGTAACTGAAGTATTTTAGGAGGAAGTCGGGGAGAGAGGAAATGAGATTCAGTGTCCCAGTATCTCTGAGAAACTTTCAGAAATACATCTTGTAAACCAGGGCGATAATTTGGCTCCTCTGTTTAATTGCTGCTAATCATGCCACCTGCTAGAGCTGAACTTCAGAGGAGAGAATTAACTACTTAACTAGAGAGACCAGATGTCCCCAGAATGCCTTCTGCATTCCTAAACTCAATGTGGGAGTATTCAGTTTTATTTCAAAATCCAAATTCCCCTGAAGAGCTAGCACGTTCAACTGTCCGTCATTAACCTCTCTGTGAATTTGTTCCGGATCTTTTTCTAAAACTAGGCATTGTTATGAAGACCCCACATGCCTTGGGTAATACTACTATTGTAAAAGGAGCTTCAAGGAATGAGGCTAAAGAGGCAAAGCAACCTCTCTGTTTTGCTTTGCTCAGAGCTGGTCCATGGACCCTATCCACTGAGAGCACTGAATCAATGTGGTTCAAGCCATCTTTCTAAGAACACTGTCCATTTGTGCTTGGCTTTAAACTTCTAAGTCTAAATCCAAGTCTGAAGCTGCATAGGGTGTGCTCAGAAGCATGAAGAATTTTATTTTTTAATACTTGTCAAGCCATCCTTATCCCTTTTCCTGCTCTCCCCTCCCTGCCCCTGCCTCATCAGAAAAAACATCCTGATAAGCTTTCTAACTTGGGACCAGATAATCTCCATGCTGTGGCCAAGAAAAGTCCAATGACAGAGACACCTAAGACAACTATCTGGTCATCATCATTAACAGTAAATAATATGTATTAAATACCTTCTATATGCCAGCATGGTGCTGAGCTTTGGACCTTCCCAACACCGATGAAGTGAATTTATCATTGTCTGGTGGTAAAACTAAGACTTAGAGAGGTTCATCCTAGGACACATGGCGTGGGAATAGTGCAGCTAGAATTCAGCCAAGGCAGTCCAAACTCATAACTAGTAGGTTAAGCAGCAGCAACTCATGGGCTGAGAGTTAACCAGTGGAATATCAGCCATGAAAAGTCTACTTGCTTCTGTGTGTCTTTCACTCCAGCCTTTTCCTGAACAATGCATCTGACAGAAGAATCTGTGCCTATTCCACCTCCCAGGTTGGAGTGGAAAGAAAACCCTGGTCTGAGCCCCTAGGGCAGTGGTTCTCAACCTTCCTAATGCCGCGACCCTTTAATACAGTTCCTCATGTTGTGGTGACCCCCAACCATACAATTATTTTCACTGCTACTTCAGAACTGTAATTTTGTACTATTATAAATCGTGGTTTCCGATGGTCATAGGCTCTACAGCAGCAGTTCTCAATCTGTGGGTTGCGACCCACAAGTTGAGAACCGCTAGCAGGGTTGCCTAAAACCATCGGAAAACACAGATATTTACATTACAATTCATAATAGTAGCAAAATTACAGTTATGAAGTAGCAACAAAAATAATGTTATGGTTGGGTGTCACCACAAATGAGGAACAGTATTTAAGGGTCACGGCATTAGGAAGGTTGAGAACCACTGCCCTAGGGTGTCCTTCAAGGGGACTGGTGAAGGAGAGACAGACCCGGCTCACAGTGGCTGTCAGCCTGTGCTCTATGGAGTCATTCCTGGGCTCCCCAACCCTGAGATGAAATAAAGGCTCAGACAAGGGGACTAAGGCCATCAGTGGTCTGACAGCATAATACCCATGACTTTCACAGTATGTGCCTTTCGGCTGCAGAAAGAAGGGCAGGGTGATTTTAGCCCTGTGTGTCTTAGCAGGACTCCATCGCTCCAGCCACGAAGCTGGCTCCAACAGAGGCTGATTGTGTCTTTCTGCACCAAGGCCCTCAGACAGAACCACAGACTGCAAAGGCTGGGGAGAGGGGGGTGAGTTTGGGCCTCAGGGAGAAACAGGGCTCAGGACAACCAACCAGTTCTCATCCCACATCCCATAGCTTTGGGTGAAAACAGGAAACCACGTTCTCTCTGACCACAGGCCTGAACATCCAAGGAGACACTCCTCCTCCCAATATCTGCTCACTGATGCACAACAGCCCTAGGCAGGCAAAAGACTGGGGAAGGAAGAAGTGCCTGCAGAATGCCACCACCTTTGACCTGGAAACAGTGACCTGACTAAAGTGCCTTTTCTCACCTTCCACTCATCTTCTTCTCTTCCTTCCTTTGTTTGGTTTCATTGGCTCTTCTTTTTCCTGATTTTCCTCCTACTTTTGCAGAGATGCTTCTATGTATATGTAGGGTGTCTGTGTGTGTGTGTGTGTGTGTGTTTGTGCTGTGTATGTGTTTTATCCTTTCCAGAGCTTCGTCCACCTTTCTCTTACTTTCCCCATTTTATGAGCCTTATTTCTTAGTGGGAAAACTTAAGGCCTCATCATATCCACCCTCACCAATTTCACTCTCCTCAGACCTCTCTTTGCTCACCAAAGGCTGGACATAAGTACTCATGGAGGCACAGGGGACAAGAGACAGGGGTCAGCCAACACTGGCCCCACCTTGTGTTAAGCCACTCCTCTGATTAGTTCCCTGCTCCAGGTGAGAGTTAAAAACACTATATCTGACAAGGGATTGGCTTCCAAGGAGAAAGTGTGGCCACTGCATCATGATATATTCCAACCACAAATGCCAGACAGAGACCCCTGGCCCCAAACATCAACCTGATGCCTATCATTCTGCCATCACAATGTCAAATTCTTCCAGTTTCTGAGAGTTCTCTTCAAAATGTCACGGGTCCCAGCTTGTCAGCAAACAACTTACCTTTGCAGAGGTTTGCTCTCCTTAATCTGAGAACCAAAATAGGACACAGTCTGGGTATCTGATTGGAAGCAGAACACCTGACTAGGACAAGACCCAGGAGGGAGGAAAGGAGGACTGAGAAGTGGCTGGGGACATACACCAGCGACAAATATCCAAACAGCTACTCGGAGGACAGGGGTCAGCCAGCATTGGCTCCAGCCAATGGGACTGTCCAGCTAAGTGATGTGACCACAGCCTGGCATCACCCTAACTTCTGTCTGCCAAGCCCTTGGCATCTGCACCGACACCCAGGAATAAGCTGGCTCCAGATGTTGGCTAAGTTCCAGAAATCTCCACCTGCCGCACAGGACCTAGGCACTCAGCTCCCTGAGCATCAGGCAACCCAAACTTGAGCTTCCCACAGTGTCAATCCCCATTTTCCTTCTTTGCTTTCTGCCACCCTTTGTGTGATGATTAGAAATCAAAATTCTCTGCAGTTGAAGAGTGGGTATCATGACACCAGTAAAGGTAACAATGAAATTAAAGAGCTTATTCAATGCCAGGCACTTTTATAAATGCTATCTTATTTACCCCCCTACCACAATCCTGTTAGGTGGGCTTTGCTACTCTCATTTATGGTAACAGGCTAGGAAAGCTGAATCTGGGCCATCAAGAGACTTGTCCAAGGTCATGGAGATTGCAAGTGGTACAACTGGAACTCAAATCCAACTGCAAAGCTCAAACGCACTCACTGCCTCTTGGGAAAGGATGCTGGCTTATCATTACATCCTCATCATGCTGGGAAGGCCGGCCGCACACCCATGCAGGACCTATGAAAATGTGACAGCGTTTCCTGAAGGTTTTACTCGGGAGTTCAGAATGTAAACTCATACGACTTGCATGTAAATCCATGGTCACACTTGACCTTATGACTCAGATTGCAGAGAGCCCAGAACCTCCCTTAGTAAACATTTATCAAATTGTATCTGTATTCTACCATGAAATGCAGCCACTTTTTAATCTGTTTTTAGAGTCCTATTGATACATCTTTTCAGTGTGTTCCCATATCACCCACGGCTAGAACATAAAATTGTCCCTGGCTTTGAACACCATATGAACAGCCTTTACACCTTTTTAAAGATGTGGGCATCCTTTAAAATATCCACATTTTACAATAAACAATCCCATTTAGGATGTTCCAACGAAAAAGCAGTTTTTTTCTTCTGTTCTATTGTAGTCATGGAGACCTCAAATGTGGTTAAAAAGAACAGACAAAATCTGCACAAAAAGTTGGTAGCAGAGCAAATAATGATAGTTCATATATTTCAGTGGTACTTGTGTCTGAGGAAATCAATCAGTCATTCTATAGACGTTCTCTCATTTGATCCCTCACTAAGGTAGAATAAGGACAGGTGGTCTGGTCCTCTTAGGATCCAGGCAGGACCTGCAGTGAAGACCATGATAAAGGGAGGGAGGTCGGGTCTGTAACACTCTGAGATACAAAGAATTTCACTCATGCAGGTGGTTAGCATCAAACTGGTCAAATTAATCATTTGAAGCCAATATTTAAATTAGTCAACTCGGCTGCAATGACCAACCAGAGAAGAACTACCAAATGCACGAACAAACCATGAAGAACAGGTGAGAATAAACCTCAGGTCACTCCACTGAATGTGCTGCTTGGATAAAACACAGCTCCCTGCCGTGCGACATTGCTCACCTTGGTAACTGCAGCTGTCTCTCATTTCTCCCAAGGTCACAGGGAGGGGGGGGGGCGCCGGGGGGAGCCGTGAGGTGGGGAAGGGGGGCATCTCAAAAAACAGATCTGGTCACCTACTCCCCACTGACTGCTGGATGGACTTGAAACTCTTCCTGAGACCAGGCCCCTCCCGACCTTGCTTCTTGCTGCTTCACTGTCTCATCTCTCACCCCGGCCCACTGCCCTGCTGTAGTTGTAAGAAGCTATTCATAACTAGCTGTCATCCCACCTCTCCCAATCACACATATACCCCACCTCCACCTCATCATTGCCTGTTTGAAAACACCCATTTTCCCTTTTCTTTTATGACTATTTTTTAAATAAAAATTTGTATTGATTTCAGAGAGAAACATCAATGATGAGAGAGAATCATTGATTGGCTGCCTTCTGCATGCCCCCTACTAGGGATCAAGCCTGCAACCCAGGCATGTGCCCTTGACCGGGATCAAACCCAGGACCCTTCAGTCCGCAGGCTGACACACTATCCACTGAGCTAGAGCTTTTTATACTACTTTTTAAAGTAAATTTTTTTTTACTACAAAATTAGTGTAGAGAAAATATAGTACAAAAAGAAAAACAAACAAAAAATTAAATGTATGCAGAGATAATATCTGGTTGGCATTTTGATATACAGTTACCCCTTGAACAACAGAGGTTAGGGGCACCAACCACCCATACAGTTGAAAATCCAGGTATAATTTTTGACTCTCCCAAAACTTAACTAATAGCCTGACCAATAACACAAATAGTTGATTAACACATATTTAGTATGTTATATGTATTACACTTGGTATTTTGGTAAGCTGGAGAAAAGAAAATGTAGTTTAGAAAATAATAAGGAAGAGAAAACACATTTGTAATGTTTATTGGAAAAGTCCACATATAAGTGGACCCATGGACGTTCAAAATCATATTGTTCAAGGGTCACCTATTCCTTACAGTCTTCTTTATATGCAAATAAATATTTCCTATCACACCACCTTGATTTCTGTAATTTTAAGTTTGTGCCACATCCTATAAGAGGATTTTTCTAATCTTCCTCCTCCCAACCTCCCCCAAACTTAATCATGCTCTCTCCCATTCACCCTTCAGGTCTGTTTAAATGTCATATCCTCAGACAGTCCCTTCCTGACCTTCCAAAGAAAATTACATGACCTCAGTTATTTTCTCTGTAGCACAATACTTTTTTATCACATTATCTGAATTTATACTTGTATATTTATTTGTGCATTTATACATCCATGTCTTTCTCATTAGACTATAAGCTCCATGAGAATAAGGGCCATAAGTGGTCCCTATGATGAATGTGTGTTGAATGACTAAAGGAATGGCAAGAAACTCTCTTTTCCATACCTCCTCTAAGGCTTTACCAATCTCTGCCATGTCAATTTCTGCTCATCACTAAACTATACACTGCTGGAAGACAAAGACTGTCTTTAAGTCTATGAAGTAATACTGGTATGTGAAGTCATAATTACAACCCTATATCACCATGTCCAGACTTTCAATTTTTTTCAGTAATTGAAAAAAAATGAATTACTTGCTATATAGGCAGAACAGCTAACCAGTGACACTGTTGGATGATCCCGTTTCTTATGTAAATTCTTTATTCCTAGTTTTTTGCAGTAGTGGTTCCCGTACAATACCAAAATATAGCTGAAAAGTGGAAACATTGCTCTGTGTTTCAAATGTTTCACTTTCAAAAGCCAATCATCCAGATGGGACATGGCTGATCAACATCTCTTTATCCGGGTATTTGCCACTGTGGCTCATTTAGAGTCTAAAGGAAAAGAGAAATGATGCTTTGCCCCTCCACCACCAATAAAACTAAATTAAGTAGAAGTAATTTGGAGAAAACTAAAATAAGTAATTACTGTGATTGAAGCCCTCATTTTCAGTGCACCATAATATTTCTACATTCCAAAGAGCAACTGGTTTACGTAAGAGACCAATAGGAAGCAATATCCATGAGCTTTGCTTTTAAATGCAAATAAGAAAGCCCAGCTGAAAATGACTTAAATATCAATAATTTCCACATAGCACATACGAGGAAGTCTAGAGGCTGGCTAATTCAGCAGCTCAGCTGCACCAACAAAGACCCTGGTAGTTTCTACCTTTCCGCTCTGCCTTAGAAAAATCTTCCTCTAGTTTCAAAGTGGCAGGAATAGCTCCCAGGTGTCACATACATAACAAAGAGCATCATGCAATGAAGGCAATTATTCCCATGCCCCTCTTTAAGTTAACACAGAAAATATTATCCCCATCTCACTTCACATGAAGATTGGATCAAATGCCCATGTTTATCCCAATCATTAGAAAAAGGGATAAGATTATCATGATTGCTTTAAATCATCTCCAACCAAACTATGCATAGTTGGTTTTTGAGCTATTCATGCAATTTCTGCTTCCTTAGATGTTTCTCTTTTAAATTATCTGATCACTTTTATCAGTCTGAAACTTATCTAAAATATTTTCTTCATCATTTTAAAACTTTCCCCAACAATGAAATGGATCTGAAGAAAATAGTCTTTTCTTTATTTTTCTTTTCTTTATCTCCCTTTGGATCTTCCTATCTCTGGTGTCAGAGTGCCAAAAGTTACAAATAGGTCTGTGAGGAATGACTGGATTTAATTCCAACTTATCATAGAAAAATGACTAGTGAGTCATAAAACAGCAGTGCCCTAACATGGTATAATTTGAGACTATTGAAAGTTCTTTCACACACAAAAAAATCTTCACTGACCTGCTTTATGATCTCAAATTCTTATTATATAAGAGTACACCCTTTGAAGTGAAAGCTTTGAGTTTTCTGTTAAAATGAAACTATCCATGGAAGGGATGATATCTCACTTCTCTGCTCAAAAATCACCCATTGATTCCCCACTGGCCACAAAATAAATTCCAAGTTCTTCAACTGCTCATGCAAAGCTTTGAGATGGGCTAACCCTGCCTTCTCAGTATTATCCTCAAGCCTTCCTTCAGAAACTCACTGCCCAACAAGACCACTGTACTCCTGCGTTGTGAGCATGCCCAGTGCATGCTTTCCTCTAGCCTTTGCTTCTCTAATAGATCCAGAGTGCCCTCCCTCTCCATTTAAACACTTATACTTATCAACAGCCTACCTCTAACATTTGGCCTGCAGCACTTAAATTCTACCTGGATTATAATTAATTTTTTTTAATTCTTTCTGATTAAGTAAGGCCTTCTTTGGTTTAAAGTGACAGAAACCCAATTTATTTATTCAGTCAACAAATATTTATTGAGTACCTACTATGGGCCAAGTTCTAGGAGTTAAAGTTACAGTAGTGAAAAGGGCAGGAAAAAGACACACAGTTCAAGTTCAATGAAGCAGAAACAGGGGAGGGAGAATGTCTTGACTCGTGTCACTGAAAAACTAAATTTGACTACAGTCACATGTGAATCTAGAGATGTCACCAGAAATAAATTTCTCTCATGAAATAATTAATTTCATTCTACTTTTCTTGGATATGTTTCATTCTCTGGCAGGATTTTTTCACAGAGAGATAGAAATGGCCACTGACATCACTATGCTTTTATCATTTTTAGAGGCAAAAAAATAAAAAGCCAAAGAAAAGACTGTGGTTGTGTTTTTTTTCTCTCACAGAAAGGACAGTTTAAGGATCTGCAGCTAAGGGAACGTTGAGCCCGAGCACTTTCACATACATGAAGTCGTTTCTAGTCATCCTGGAGTAGGGAAGGGTAGCAGGAGTGATCCTAGGGCCCACTGTGCTGGCCCATTCAGCTTTACAAAGATGCAGGACCAGGTTCAAATGATGACCTGAAAGCGAGCCACATTGGAAGTACGTGGCTAGCAGAGAAGTGAGGTTTGAAGCTTACAGAGTCAGAAGCTAGTCTATGGATAACTCTTCCAACCACACACATGCAAAATTCTTAGTAGAGAATTTGGTTTCATGAAAGTCTAGTCAAAATATGCACTCCCTAACAAAGTGCTCATAACTCTAAAACATTTCCCCCCTCCTTGATGGAGACAGGCAAAATCAAACATCTTAGAATTGCTGTGTTGCAAGGCACCAACCTACAGCAGCACTATTGATTCTGTGCACAAAGTTACAGGCTTTATGCACCCCAGTGTGTCATGTGTTAACATATTTGATGCCTCTGATCCTGGTGAAGAAGGCCCACACAAAATTTTGCAAAAACTCAGAAAAATGGCCCAAAGAAACAATAAATTCATTGAAGAGTCAATGAGTATAGTGTAAGAGTAAGTTGCTTACATAATTGTTTGTTGTCCATTGCTGCTTCCCAAATTACCCTGTATGAGTTCCTTAGGGCTACTTCCACAAATTACCACAAACCAGTTAGGTTAAAACCACAGAAATGTATTCTCAGAGTCCTGGAGGTTAGAAGCCCCAAATCAAGGTATTGGCAGGGCCATGCTCCCTCTAAAGACTCTAGAGAAGAGACTTTCTTGGCCTCTTCCTATCTGCTGTTAGCTCCCAACAATCCTCCTATTTCTTGGTTTACAGCTGTGTCACTCCAATCTCTGCCTCCATCACATGGCCTTTGGGCCCGTGTCTCTGTGTATCTCCTCCTTTACTTATAAGGACACCAATCACTAAATTAAGGACTTATTTTACTCTAGCTTGACCTCATCTTAACCAATTACATTTGCAAAGACACTTCTTAGACCAAGAGGAGCATCTTAACCTTCCTACAGTTTCAGAACGAGCAATACCAGAGGAGCATCTTAACCTTCCTACAGTTTCAGAATGAGCAGAGCCCTGAGAAAGAACACGTGAGAAGGAGACACAACGATGGGAGTCAGGGTGAGTGATAGGACTGAGATCCAGGAGCTACCTCATTTGAGGGGAGAGGTAAGAAGTGCTGGGATTTGTGGGGACCCTCCTCCCCAACGCACATACACACACGCACAGACCCAAGAAATGAGAGGAAGAACCTAAAATCAACACTTGGTGCTATGAGTCACCCTTTCATAGGGTTAAGTTTGTAGGGCTGGTGTTGGTACTATTCAAGAGGTGTTGTGTTTTCTATTAGAGTCCATGTCTAGAATCCTGGCAGGTTGTGCCTGAGGTTTAGGTTATGTGACTCAGTCAGCCAGGGTTTCCCTAGTCACAGCCAAAGAAAGGCACATGAATTGAGCATTACAAATCAAAAGTATAATCCTATTAACGTATCAAAGCATTGATGTTAACAATTCATGAGTGACTAACATTTGTACATATTAGTTAATAAATTATGAGCCCAAGTAAAACAGCTCTCTCAGCTTCCAGGACTGCTATTAACACTGCTTGAATTTCCTCTGAATCTTTAACATCTGGACTCAGTACTCCTACTCAGTGTCTTCTCAATAGCTTGCAGTGTATAGTTCTTAATTGCAGTAGGCTGGCACTGATTGCCCTCAGGAAAGAATTTCATGTGTGCCTATGTAATGCTAATCCCAGAAAAATCCTTAGGTTTCCAAACCTTTGTTTTAAAGGATAAGGCTTTGGGTGTTATTAAGCTTTCTTTGCAGAATGCTTAAAAGCATCCTCAAAGCAACCCTAGATAACCCTAGGGGTAGAGTTGAGTCTATGCTGCCCCCACAAGTCCGAAGTTATAGCATGCCACACCACTGAAATTTCCATTCTACCACAATCCTTCCCAGCAAAGCTAGAAAGTAAAGTGCCCAATGTTATGTTGCAACTATCCTCATGGTCACTTTCACAACGTGAGAAAGAAACTGGTGATGGAACCCAGCCACAGCACCTGGACCTTCCAGCAGGTCCATGGGACCTTCTTGGCTGAAGCTGGCTTTTGGCTTCCTGGGATCATGTATCCCACTCTAGAGACTGGTTCAACAAGAGGTGACTAACCCACTAGCTCCTCCCTCTCTGATTCCAGTATTCCCCATTCCAGCAAGTAATGATGAGTTGACTTTCATTGGATGCTTATCGTGTGCCAGGAAACCATCTAAGCACTCATTTAAGAGATTACACCTTCCCTAAGAGCACTATTCGAGTAAGAAGGCCTGAGTTCAAATTCTGCTCTATCACTGCCTACCTGTGTAACCTTGGCCAAATTACTTAATCTCTCTGTGCCTTAGCTTTTTCATTTGTAGAGTGAGCTAATAATAGCCAAACCTTATGGTATCGTTGAAAGAATTAAATATAGAGGAAGAATACAGAAAAGTGCAATTTAAGTATTGGCTATTAATGTCTGGACTAAAGATAGTTTACGATGAGTTTTGTTTTTATGATATAAAGTCTTTCTCTTCATGATACTTCAAGGACGTAAAAATGGCATTCTGCTTTTTATTCATTCTCATAAAATGTGAAGAATTTCCAAATAGAAGCTTTACTTGAAAGATTCATGACCTAAATGGAATTTAATAAAGATTAAATATAGCTTTTATAGGCTATTTAGTTTAGTGTTATGAATTTTAAAACACCAAATAAAATTCAACAAAGATTACAATTATCTTTTCTATATTTCTCTACCTTGATAATAATTAATTTAATGTTATAAATATTTATAGGTTCAGAAAGCATAGGGTTTTTTTTTTACCCTAAGGTAATCTAGCTAATGTATTCTCTTATTATGCATATTAATTGACATTCTTTCTCTAGTTATTAATCTGAAAGTTCTTAGTAATTATTTTTATATACAAAATAATAGTTCTCACTATAACTGGTTTGGCTCAATGGATAGAGTGTCAGTCTGAGGACAAAAGAGTGCCAAGTTCAATTCCAGTCAAGGGTACATGCCAGGGTTACAGGCTCAATCCCCAGTCTGGGGTGTGCAGGAGGTAACCAATCAATGATTCTCTCTCATCATTGATGTTTCTATCTCTCCCTCTCCATTCCCCTCTGAAATCAATTAAAAAATATATAAATATTATAAAATGATAGTTCTCATAATCCTATTATTGTAGAATTTTACTCTAGCAGAAATAAATATGTGTTTATACTTCATTTAACTGAGAGATTTAAATGAATAAAGCAATAAAAGATATTTCTTTACTTCAAGTTACATCTAGATTAAATTTACCTACCTTTGAATATTCCAGTGTCCCAATACTCCTATGTTAACAACAAATTCAAATAATGTGTTCATTTAACAGATATTGTTACACTGATATTTTATGATGGTAGATAAATTATTACACAATCACTGCTTATATTCAGGTTCAGAGATGTCAGAAATAGTATTCAAGTAAGCTTTCTATCAGGGCTTCAAAAACTAAGCCTGAACCAAATCCAAGTAGCATCTTCTGGCTAAATAACAAAGCCAAAGCCAAGGTTCAGTGTGTCTCTACTATATCAGAATAGTGTGCAGGCATGAAGGATGATAGTTTAAAAAAATAAAGACATGGGAAAATGCTCATGATAGCATCAAGGTACATAATAAAACAGGATATTTAATTATATAAATAATATGATCCAAGTCATTTCCAGATGAACTCTTTATCCTGAAGAATGGAGACCCTCTCTAGCTTGCACAAGTAAAAGAAATCTGGCAAAGGATAAACACTGAGTGATACAAAAAAAGTCAATGAAATCCAAGAGCCAAAACTTAACGGAGCTAAAGAAAACAGGAATAAGTGCAAGTGTGTTAAAATACTCATCTAATAGGGCAGGGAATCAAGAGGCAGTGTCTAAAGTTGATTAAACCAGAAAAGGTTTTAAGGATATTCTTTAAAGGTTCAACAAAGGAAATCAACAAAAGAAATAACAATAACTGAATTAAAAATTAGAAGGGCAAGAAGATGAGGACAGTGTACTAGTCCCTTTTGGTAGGTGGTACTCAATAGACAGATCCTAAAATAATCAAAAATTATCAGGATAGCCCTGGTCAGTGTGACTCAAATGGATGAGCATCATCCCAGGCATAAAAAAGTCATTGGTTGGATTCCTGGTCAGGGTACAAGCCTAGCTTTTGGGCTTGATCCCCAGTAGGGGGTGTGCAGGAGGCAACCGATCCATGTTTCTCTCTTTTTCAAGTCAATAAAAAATATTTTTTTAAAATTAGCAGAACAAATGTACTATTAAAAATAGAAAGTAACTACCCAGAACACTAAACCGAGTCACTAAGCATGATCGCCTCTGACAGGTGGAAATGAGGTAAGGCAGACACTGTTACATCTTTTATAAGGCTTTCTACCCAACCTTTTTAAATTCAAGGTCTATGTATTACCTGGACAGAAAACTTCTAATAAAATGGCTAATTGCATGAGAAACATCCCCCCACTCCTCCCAAGACGTTTATATCTGCATGGATGGCCAAGATGTTGGCTTGTGTGTGAATTCATCTCTCTTCGCCTCAGAACACCTTGAGATGAACAGCAGTAGTCTGGGCTGGTGAGGTCCTAAAAGAATTCTTCCGGATCAGGGCGGGGTAGAACTTCCGGCCACATCTATCCAGTATGCTCCCTTCTACTAGCGATGCTAATCTTGATTACGGCAAAAGTGGGAAACTTCCACTTTTATTTAAACCTCACATGCTTTCTCCAAAGACAGTACAGCGAAATTGTGTCTCATTTACATTTCGTGACACCCGCAGTCACATAATAACTCATTATTCTATAAAAAGATGCATTATTCTGTAAATGTGAATGGCTTTAAAGACATTAAAATATATATAATGTCCTTCCTTGCCCCATAAGTGAAACCCTGATAAAGCTACATTAACATACTGATTAGTACTTTTTGCACATTAAAAATTTTATATAGATTTAGTACCATTTCCAGCTTTTGTTTAATGAATATTTAATTCAGAAAGCTATGAAATAATAGGTAATTATAGCTCTACAAGAACACATATTGACATGTAGTTTAAAGGACAGTGAAAGGTGCCTGTGCTGGCAGTGAGTTTATAATTTAAACACAAAGAAAAATGTTACGGTTGCCAATCAAATATTCATCAAAAGAAAGAATTCACAGAGTATCACATGTCCTCAGGGCAATCCAGCAAAAGAGATACTAAAAATAACATAGAAGCAGGTTTGGCAAACCTTGCTTAGGCAAAATTCCAAACACATCAAAAAGGAGCTGATTGTTTTTAAAATGTTTTTCTAGCTGAAAACAAAGGCAACAACTAATAAGGATCAAGTTTGGAGAAGAAGGTGGAGACAATAAGCCAATGGACAAGAGGTCTGAATTTCATTTCCCAATCCTTTCTTTTACCATCTTTTCATAACTTGAGCTGACCTCCAACAGCTTCAACCTGAGATGGATCCCAGGTCGCTCTTGATGTTCCTAAGAAACTCACTCTCTATTGTGTAGGGACTTAATGAGTTATCCTTTCTAGGGGGCATTACATTTTTTAAAAAATATTTTTTATTAAATTCAGAGATGAAAGGAGAGGGAGAGGGAGATAGAAACATCAATGATAAGAAAGAGAACCATCGATTGGCTGGTTCTGCACTGGGGATCGAGCTCACAACCCGGGCATGTGCCCTTCAACTCCCCAGGCTGACACTCT
This sequence comes from Lasiurus cinereus, assembly GCA_011751065.1. Taxonomy (NCBI): domain Eukaryota; kingdom Metazoa; phylum Chordata; class Mammalia; order Chiroptera; family Vespertilionidae; genus Lasiurus; species Lasiurus cinereus. Next base: position 20,393,158 of record JAAGEH010000042.1, on the reverse strand, counting down.
AGCTACTGAGCCAAACCAGCTAGGACAAGGGGTGTTACATTTTAAAAGAGCCCATTCCACACAGTAGTAAAGTTTAAAATATACATTCTCTATTACACCAATAGGTAGTCAACCTTTCCTTGCAAAAAGTTTAGTCAGGTTTAAGAAAGAAAATGCTAGAGCCCTTCCAACAACTTCACCCCTTACCTTGCAGGGAAAGGTTAGTAGATCTCAAATTTTAACATGGCTTGAGAAATTTCTGGAATGTTACAACTGAGCGGTCCCATTCCCTAAAATTCTGAGATGCTGATTCAGCCCCAGAAAGCTGGGCTTTTATCCAGCACGATAAGCAATTCATCCGATGTAACCCCTCCTCTGACCCATATTTGAAAATGACTGCATCGCACTAAAGTCTGGAGGGATAGAGAAAGTCTTAACTTCTCTCTGGTGCAGGGAAACCCACCAGGGCAGGTTTTGCTCCGGATTATGTCAAGGATCAGCCAGGGTTTAAGGTAAAGAACGGGATGGGATCTCCACCCTGATGAGGGTTGTGGCCAGCCTGCAAACCCCTCAAGCAGATCCACCTCCAGAACCAGGTGTTCATCAACATTGCGCAACAAAATGAAGAACACATCAGACTCAATATCTACAGACTAACAGAGGCCCTGAAGCCAACAGCCTCCTGTTTCACGGCATGGCCAAAACAAAAGACACAGTCCGGATGCCGAATTATTTTGGCTGCAGATTTGAGTAAACAGAAAGTAGGTCAGTCACAATATGATCTGATTCTCCCCACTCATGGGTGGGTATTGATGGACTAGAAGCCGAAGAGCTCCTCATCCTGGTGATGGTTATGACTTTGGATGCCTAGTGTGGTATCTGCAGCTTTATGGAGGGCAAACATCCCACCAGAGAAGAGGGTAACACCTGCCAGGTAAAGAGATTGGAAGATTCTTATCAATAAGCCACAGGAAAAATAAACAGAGGGATCTTTGGGCTTATTCCAAACCTATTTTCACTATACCTCCACATCCTTCTTTGACTTTGTAGTTGATCCAAATACTTTCCTGTGCATTTTTATGTTGTCTCATTATAAGGCATGGTTTTGTAAGAATTAGGCTTGACCAAGACAATCTTCCTATAATAGAATCTAATATTAACTAAGGAGGTAAGGGAATTGACCTAAATACCCAAGTTAGGCACCGAAGAGTTATCGCTTTGCATTGTCAGTAGTTGGAGGACATGGAGAGGCCCAGAGTCAATGATTACTTAGTGTGAAGTAAATAAAAGGTCAGGATGTATTGCAAGCTAAACTTAACCTTTTCTAAGGCAGTGATGTCCATAGATATATGTGAATGATTACTATGCTAATTTAGCCATATATGCAGTTTAAATTTTCTAGTAGCCACATTAAAATGGATTTAAAAACAAAACAGGTAAAATTAATGTGTATAGGTTATTTTTGCACAATATCACCAAAATGTTATCATTTTAACATATACTCAATATTTTCAAACTATTAATATTTTACACTTTCTTTTGTTAGACCAAGTTGTTAAAATTCAGTGTATATTTTAGGCTGACAACACATCTCAATTTAGACTATTAGCCCCATTTCAAGTGCTCAATAGCCCCATGTGGCTAGTGGCTGCCATACAAGGCACCACAGTCCTAAAATCTCAAATGGGTGGAACTTCACATAGAGAAAGGCACTTACTAAATATATTAGACGATGAATCAAATTGTCAAAAACAACAAATTATTTTAACAAGTATCATATTGCATTGATTAAAATCATCTGTAACTAAAGAAAAACCAGTGCCATATTCTTTTTTTTTTTAAGAGGGTTTTTTGTTTCCAAATTAAGAAAAGATATCCATTAGTTAATTTTTGTGGTGGAATGCTTCAATCCAACAGAATTGAAGACAAATGCTTTGGAATAAATGGACCATTTCTAACTCTGGAAAAAATGAAAGCCCTAAAGAAAAATGTAATGGGATCAGGCTAAAAGAGAAGGAAGAGGGAAAGAGAAGGAAGGAAGGGAGGAAGGAAGAAAGGAAGGAAAAAAGGAACAGGCAAGCTCCCTGCCTGTGACAGAGAGGACCCAATGGGAGGAGGGGAAGGCATATCATCTCCATTGTATTATTTCACTGATGAGATTATTTCCTTTAGAGAGAAAGAGGGGGAGAGAGAAAGAGAGATTTGTTCTAGCTATTTATGCATTCATTGGTTGTTTCTTGTATGTGCCCTGACCTGGAATTGAATCCAGAATCTTGGCATATCAGGCCAACGCTCTAAACAACTGAGCTACCTGGCCTGGGCTTCCATCACCATTGTTACCAAGAACCGATCCTGATCTTGAATAAGTTTATGCCTCTACACAGCCTATTGCACCAGTTTAAAATTATTTATTGCCCTGGCCCTCTTTTCCATGTTCACAGGAGACACATCTGAAGGCTCATCCGCTCATTCTGAGCAGCTTCCTGATTGATACTGATCACCGGGGTTGCCCCCACAAAAGCAGGGGCAGTAACCTACAAAGGGCCTTTGTACGCAAATGCCTCCTCCGCTTTTCTGTTTGAAACATTAAAAATAGTTCATGTAGACTGTTGAACCTCAGAGGGAAGGCAGGGGAGGGTGGATGGGAAAAGATCAACCAATGAACTTGTATGCCTACATGCATAACCCGTGGACACAAACAATAGCGTGGTGAGGACATGGGGGGTGGGGAGGACAAGTGAGGGCTGAAAGAGGTTAATGAGGGAAAAAGGAGGACCTATGTAATACTTTCAATAATAAAAATTTTTTTTTAAAAAAGAACATAATCTAGAAACACACACACACACACACAGAAATGGTTCGTGTAAAATATGAAATCAAGAAACAAAGGAATAGATAAAGAAATAAAGACTAAATTGTTTTAGCTGGAGTCAGTGACACATTTATTAATGGAGACAGACCATGCAATCACTTAATAAGAGTAAACTAATAAAGGCCCTGGAAACCCAGTATGAGTCTGGGATGCAATTCAGAGATAAATGGCAGGGTCATTTATGTAGCCCGGGGCAGCACAAAGAGGTTGTAACATCGCTCAGAAGGCCGGGGAGACAGTTTCAGAAGCATTTGTGGGGCCAGAGGTTGAAGGTTAATGGTACGGACAGTAAAAGATGTGGAAGCCAGAGAATTAAATGGATATTCTCTCTCCTCCATGGAAGGTGTGATCTGGAGTCTCATCCCTGAACTTGATATGCATTTAAGCTCTGGCGAGTCCTCGTCCCTGGTAGATGGAGTCACCTCAGGTCACCTCAGGAGTCCCTTCGAGCTGACAGCAGCTGCCCTTGTGAAAATGGATTATGCCCCCGCACGTATGCTGGGAGATGCTCAGCTTTCAGATGAACAATGAAATACGCTGGTCACAGTCAGCTGCTATTTTGCTTCACATTCTGTTCTTTCTTTTGTGTCAGCGTGTTACTCCTAGTTTGGGAAGAGAATCAGTGCTTAAGAAGGGGGAGAAAAAGAACCTGAAAGATGGCTTTCCAAGGTCGCCTGCAGGCAAGTGAGACAACTTGCCTTCCCCCTAAACTGACAGAGAGTCCCTGGGGCATCTGACCTGGAGATGAAGATGCTTTGGATGGGGTAGCAAAGCACCTGCAGTCACACACTCACAGGTTCTCTGGAATTTGTAAGGAATTAAGGTTCCTTTTTCAAGGAGAGAGAGAAAAGAACAAGTCAAGCTGTTCATTCCTTCTCCAAGGTGTTTTACATTTACAGGCTTTTTATTCGTGTCAGGGATTACTAGGGCTGGGAAAAGGAGGTGCTGAGGATTTCCTTGTTATCTCCACGTTTTCAGGAGAAAAACACAAGCCTTCTTCCATCAGGCGAGCGAGCGGGATCTCAGCAGCCCTGCTTTATGCGCCTAGGCACTGCTGCTTCCTTTCCCCCTCGTCCTCTGCCTCCCCAGCCTCCCTTGCAGTTCCCCAGCCCCGGGGCAGCCAAGCACAAGCCACTCCCCAGAAGCCCCTGCAGGCACCAGCAGTTACCTGGCAACAGTGACAATCATGCTCACAGGACACAAAACAGCTGTGGAGACCAGAGAGAGCCGCTCCTTCCAGAATCTACAAGAAGGAAAAGGCAGGGGAGGCAAACAGCTCTTTTTATCAATGGCCTTTCATCTCCGTTCATACTGTTCTCCCGAATCCCCAACCCTCAACTCCTATCATCATCGGGTAAAAATAGCCTCCCATCAGAGTTTAATAACAGACAGAGAAATTAATAGGAAAGAATGTACTTGCAGAGACTCCCTAAGTAACCCACCTTGTTACCTCCAGGGCACAACGCTCAGGAGTTAATCAACCCTACTCTCTCTCTGTGCACATGTTGTTTTCCAATCCAAGGTTGTCTCTTGACCACCTATTTGTCCTTCCATAATGATCTGTACTGAGAAGCACGGACAAGCAATTATCTCACTAGTTGCCGCCCTCTCCACAATTTCACAGGGAGTGGTCCTGGAGAGGGGGCCGGAAGCATCCTAGCTAAGGACCCCTGACACTTACTGAATCCTTACTCCTGTCAGTTCTGAACCCTTGTCAGTTCTAGGTGCTGCTCTGAGCACTATATAGACACGTCTAACTTTCCGAACAGTCCTATGAGATCAAGAATAGTATCGGCTCCATTTTTCAGATGAGAAAACTGGGGCTCAGAGTGACTGATTGTCAAGAGCAGGACCAGGATCTGAACTCCCTGCAGGATGTGAGCTAATGTTCTTAAACCACTTTGTTATGTACATAAAAGATGAGGGATCTTAGCATATCCTAAGAGGGGGCCTCCATGGTAAGGCGGAAATGAAAATTACCAAACTATAGGCATGAAAATTACCAAACTATAGGCATGAAAATTACCAAACTATAGGCGTCAGTGGATAAAAGTTAATTGTACTAAAGTCACCAAATAGAATGTGCTAAGAAAAACGTTCTCCTCATTCTCCAAAAGGGATTGTGTAATAACGAGGGAGGCTGATTAATCCTTTTCAGCAAATCCTGTTGAACTTACGGAAATACCCACAGACCTTGGGGCATGTGAATGTCAACCTGCCAGGAAGATGACCCTTGAGGACCCTGTCATCCTCATCACTCTGATTCGAAGGGAAAGGCAACGTGGCCATGTGAGTCAGAGCCAACAGAATGACATCTGCGGTGAGATGACCAGAACTTAAGTCCTGGTGTGGCTGTCCAGTCTCTTTGTGACATCAAAGAAGTCAATTCCACAAGCATTTATTGTGTTTATGTCTTGCAACAAGTACTTATTTAAGAGCTGAGGAAATGAGAATTACCAGCCATCATCCATGTTCTGAAGTGAGTCATGGGCTCACAGAAGACGGAGAATTGTGGGCGATGTCCCATATTTTCCCTACCTGTAGATAGAGAAGACTAATAGCAACTTCTTCTGTTGTGAGCGTCACACAAGATAATGACTGAGAAAAGGACTGATGAACTGCATTGTATATCCTACAAAGTTAATGGTGATTATTACTGCAAAAAAATGAGTTCTTAAAATAATGCACAGGAATTGCTGTGGCTATTTCCCACATGACTTGATCCCTGTCAACCTCTCCAACTTTATCTCCCTCTAGCTCCCATCCCTCTTCTTAGTCATACAGGCCAAAAATATTCCTGCCTTAGGGTCTTTGCCCTGCCTGGAATGTACTTATCCCAATTGTCTGGATGGCTCATTCTTTCATATAATTCAGAACTCTGCTAAAAAAAATAAAATAAAATTTAGAGAGGTCTTTCCTATTCACCTTATCTAAAATAGAGGGCACGTGAACATGCATAGATGCACATATACACAATGCACACAATATACACACACATAGACAGCTGTGCTACACACTCAATACATTCATACATATACACAGACACACACACACACACAGAATCATTCCCTATTTCCTTATCTTGCTTTGTTTTTCTTCAGAGTACTATTTCTTCCTAAAATTATGTTTTTACATTCTTGCTCATGTGTATTATCTGACTCTCCCACTGGCATGCAGGCTCTGTGAGGGCAGGAACTCATCCTGTTCAACATGCTATTTTCAGTGCCCAGAACAATTCCTCACTCCATATTTATTGAGACATAAGCCACATACCGTACAATTCACCTACTGAAAGTCAGTGGTTTTTAATATAATCATAGAGTTTTGCAACCATCACCACTGTCAATTGTAGAACATTTTCATCACCTCTAAAAGAAATCCCATACCCATTAGCAGCCATTCATTCTCCCACCCCTCCCCAAATACCTACATTCTCCTATTACTAATCTACTTTCTGTTTGCATAGATTTGCCTATTCTGGACATTTCATAGAAATAGAATCAGCCCGGTCAGTGTGGTTCAGTGGTTGAGTGTTGACCCAGGAACCAAGAGGTCATGGGTTCAGTTCTTGGTCAGGAAACATGTCTGGGTTGCCAGTGGGGGGTGTGCAGGACGTTTCTCTCTCATTGGTGTGTCTATCTCTCTATTTCTCTCCCTGCCTCTCTATCTAAAAATCAATAAAAATATATATTTAAAACCCCTCTCCTTTAAAAAAATAAAGATGAAAATTTTTAAAAATAGAATTATACAATATGTGTTCTTTTGAACCTTAAATTTTGATAAATGAATGAAAAATGTTAAATCCAATTGTTTGCCATACCTTCCATCTATGAGAAGCCCCTCAAAAAACTTCCTTCCATGAGTTTTGAGCAATCTAATATCCAATCTAGGAAATAGAGGATTAGTCTGGCAAAAAAAAATCTCATTTATTTTTGGTATACTTGTGTTTGCTTGTGTTTTTTTTTAAAAATATATTTTATTGATTTTTCACAGAGAAGAAGGGAGAAGGATAGAAAGTCAGAAACATCGATGAGAGAGAGACATCGATCAGCCGCCTTCTGCACATCCCACACTGGAGATTTGCCCGCAAGCAAGGTACATGCCCCCGACCAGAATCGAACCTGGGACCTTTCAGTCCGCAGGCCGACGCTCTATCCACTGAGCCAAACCAGTCTCAGCTTGCTTGGTTTTTAATAGTGACAGGAGTTGAATGAAAGCTGCCCTTTGCACCATCAACAGGAAAAAAAAAAAAGTTGACGTTACTTGAAATTCTGAGGGGCCTGTTTATTTATTTAAGGGACCAACTGTTTCCAAACACTCTGAATTACAAATGATTTCATTCTAATCTAAGCAGAGGCCAGCAAGCCTGGTGCTCTGACATGTTGATTACAAATCATTCTCTATTCATTAAAGCAGGGCCCCAACCACGCAACTTCGGTGGCCATAATTCCATGCATTTCATAATTGACTTCACCAACCCAAATGGCTTTCCCCTTGAGTTATTTTAAATGAGTGAGGTTTTAGTGCATCAATATATTCTTCTCCAACATGCATCGCTGAACTGTTTCTCATATTTGATTCACAAAGAACAATGACATCAGCATCTAAATGAAATCATGAATTACGTTCTCAGAATTGGAATTGCACTATTGGGTATAAGCTCCTGCTGGATGCTGGAATCCCTGTCAGATGCTGGAATCCCTGTCGAAGCTTCCCTGACATGAATGCATCCCAGCGTTACTCAGAGCAGCCTCTGCCATTCCAAACAACTTTAATGCTAGAGTATTGTTCTTTATGGTAAATTCCCCCAGTATCCCATTTTAAAGATTTCTCCCCACATGACGGTCTCCTTTATCTACTTCCTTTTAGTTCAACTTTGAACCCCCAGGGTAAAAAGGGAAGCCTACTTTTTCCTGGCCCTCAGGTAACTGAAGAAAACTCCTCTCCAGAAATTCTTTCCTGAGCTAAGCCACCCACAGGCCATCTTACTAATTGCTCTGCAAACCCTGTGGATGCTGCACACCCACACTACGACCACCACCCCAACCCCCACCACCACCTTTCTGATCAACCACCATCACAGCAATTCACTCTGTCCCTCCATATTCCAAATCTGAAATATGGGCATGTCACTGTGTACCTTCCCAATGAAAAGGAGGCTCTCCATGCCTCCTGTTAATTGCTAAAGTAGCCTCGTAAATGCAAACACAATGTGTATGAATTGTTGAGAATATATATATATATATATATATATATATATATTCATCCATGTTTAGTGACTGCTGTGGGCTTGTCACTTTCATTTGTGGGTCAAGGACTGCCTTGAGCTAAAATGAGCAGATCTCATTTAAACCAAGGGCAATATCCATTCAGGAGCTCTGACCTGTGTGTCCTATCTTTAGACACAAGTAATTTCAACTGAAGTTGTCATGAACTGAACCGGAGAGGGCCAGAGCTATTTCAGCAGCTGTGAGAACAAAAGCAATAATACCAAGCTTCTTGTATCCATTTAATTTGGAGCTTTCCCAGGGAGAAAAAAAGTAAATTTCAGTTTGCTTGCCATTTAAAGATGCCACATAGAGAAGGTCTGTGTTTTCACAAGTCCTTCTTGTGGTTAATCAGTGCTATAAGACAAGAAGAACAGACAGCCTATTTTTGTCAGAGACACTATCTTAATGAGAATATTGCAGTTCAAGGTCTAATCTGTTTGCATCCTATACATTCTAGCAAAATAACAGGCTCACCCAGAAGAGGATCCCTTTGCAGTCTTGTGTCCTACCAACTGTGGCTACTCCTTAATTTCCAACCTGTGAGACATGGCTGGCCCAAGCTGTTCCTTCCCAATAGACAGCAGCACACAGAAGAGAAAGAAGGCATTGAAAGTTAGTCCAAGCAATATTTAAACCACTTCTGATGATTGACTTTGAGGAAATTACTTATCGATCTTAGTCTATTCCTTTATCTGTAGATGGATACCTACCTCAAAAGGTTGTTGTAAGGAGTTATGTACGGTAATATACATAAAGAGTAGTAAACAGGGCCAGGCACATAGTAGGTGCTCCTTAATAGTGAATAATAGACAAATTACAGATCAGACATTTGCTTGGTGAGTGCAGAATTACAACAAAGGACATGGATGTGTTTAAGGGCGCTTTCTCTCAGGCTATGAGAGGCTAACAAATCCCCCCACTTTATGCTCTATCTAAAGACCAGTGAGTTAGAGTAGCCTGCTTCAGAAGATCATATATATATATTTAATTCGGTCACTTTTCCCTTGGGGTATCCTGTTCTTTCATCAACTCATCTGTTTGAAAATTTCTCTAACTGTGGACTGATAGCCACCCCCCCCAAAAAAAATTCATCATCATTCCATAAATATATTCCAAAAGCACAGAATGCCTTTATGCTTATAAAATAGATGAAGAAGCAACTATATAATCCATGCTTTTAAGTCTGAGCTTATCTTCTCTAATTCTTGCCATTAACCATTCTATGTCATTAATCCCAAAGACGAGAAAAGTAAGACCCAGAGAAATCCAACTCACTTAATGTCACCCAGATATAAGACCTCCAAGCCAATACTCCCTCCACTCCACCCTGCGTCCTGCCATGACAGGAGGGTCTGGGCTGAGCCACCTGATTGGACATTTTTGAGGGATTACCTTGCATCCTTGGCAACCATAGGAGTCAGCACATCAATCGGGCATTTTCTGGGATGGCCAATGATTCAAGGGCCTGACTTGGAATATCATCAGCAGGTGGTTCCTCTCAGAAGCAGCCTTTCCTGGCATGAATAGACTGCCCTTCCTGGGGATGATTGATCACATGGGACCTTGGCAGCTCTGTCTCCTTCCCCCTCTTTCCTCCTATTGTGCATCTGCAGAGGGGGAGCTGACTGTGCAGCCAGTGACTAAAGAAAGATGCTAAAGCTAGAACGGGGGATAATCCAAGTTGGTGGCCACTGAATCATGAGAAGAGTCTATGCTGTCACTTGTTCTTCTTTCAAGCTCCAGTGACTCTGTTGTTTAAATCTTGTGGCAAGGCACCTGGAAGCTATTTAACGTTTTTACTAGGGAATCATTCACTGGCTGAAAATGTAATAATGTTCCATCACTCCATTACCTAAGAACCAGATTGCTGCAAGTTCAATGCGGTGCTGACTCAGTCTTCCCATCACTGAGGCAACATTCTTCTGAAATAGCTATGTATGCCCAGCACCACTGGGACTCCCCCTCAGTTCCTCTTTGAAGTGTTCAAGCACCAGAGAGGCAGTCTGATCTGATGAGAACGTCACTGGATGTGGGTCCGAGGAGAGTGTGTCTGAAGGCCAGCCAACCACCTTGGGGTCTTGCCTTCCAGCCTAAGTGATATGTCCCTCTTATCCTCAAACTTATTTTAGGACAAACTTCCTCAGATTAAAAGTATCTCAGGCCACCTCAACTCTGGAACAGTCCACTACCTGCTGTAGCAGAAAGAGGCTTGGAGAGGCATGTTGGCAGCTGAGTATTTATTGATGCTTCAGACTAGCCAATGGCCTGACCTGAAAACTTGGTCTCCTGCATGGCTTCTCTGTGTCTCAGTTTCCCAAACCAAAAACAAGTAAATTCCCCCCAGGTTGAAAATGGGGTAAATAAATGATAAAGTGCTGGACACCCCGCATGAAGCCAGTAGAGAGGCAAAACTGTGAGCCTATCTGTACAGGGACAAAGTCTTCTTGTTTGCTCTCCCCCACCGCCTCCTTCAGAGGGCCTGAGGTCTTAGCAAAAAGCATGATCGCTAGGAAGAAAAGAAGCTTGCTTCCTCCTTCCTTCCAGGTGCACCGGGCGACAGTAGCTAATAAAATGCTGGTGGAGGACTCTGATCTCCTGGGAGATCAATGCTATATGAATAGAAAGTGTTCTTATATCGCAAAACACTGGAGACTGGCTCCCCCAGAAATCATCACGATCAGGCAGAGAATAGATGAAATAATTTCCTTTCCTTTCTTCTGATCGCTGGCTGAAAGTTTCTCAGTCATTTAAGGAGGATTTAATCCACTAGTGGACTGTCCCCATTCGAGGACTGCAGGGCTAAAGTTAGTACTGACCTAAACACGACAACCACAAGGGGGAACAGACCACAGTTTTCTCTGCCGCAAACTGGTCATCTGCCAGTTGGCACGCCTTTCCTTCCCCAGAGTTTGGGGGACACAGTTTTCCATCAGGGTTTCTCCTTGGAAATGCCTTCGAGCCAGAACAAGCTTAGGAAAAACTCCCCACTGGCCTCTTCTCCCACCCCTGATTTTCATCGCCTTTCAAGAGATCTACTGCCCCTCCCTGGCACAGTGCCTTGCTCTCAGAGGTTGGTCATTATTACTCCAGTTATACTGTGAACCCTGGAAGGACCTATTTTTTTTTAAATAACCAATGTTAAGGTTCTGAAGAAGAGTTTTGCCAGGGGTTCAGGAATAAATTTGAGGCTGGTGGTCCCACTCTTTTCCATTCGAATGGCTCCATAAAAGTAGCTGTCAAGTGCAGCCTTCCATATTAGTCCATTTCTGAAGGCTCCACCTGTATGGTCCAGAGAGAAAGGACCAAGAGAGCAAACCCCTGGCCTGAGGATTAACGGATAGAATTGAGAAATTTCACTCAGAGAAGGAATATGTCAGGGAGATGCATAGGTGCTTTCAAATATGCAGATGTGTATTATTGTATTGATTGTTATGAAATGCATTCAAGCTTGCTCAAGTAAAGTGGGATGGTTACAGGGGTTCTAAAGGGCTCTAGGGAAACCCAGGAGATGGAGCCATAGCAGGCCTGGGCCTCCTGGAGCAATGGGTGGGACTGTGGATTTGAATTTAAGGGAGTCTAGAAACTACAGTAGCAGAAGCTCAAGTGCCTTTTTATAGAAAAGTCTCCGTTAACATGACTCATCCACAGGCTGCCCATCTGCTTCCTCCTCTAACAACCAGCAAATTCCTTCCAAATTGCTTCATTTAAATACCATTGAGAATCCCAGTGGCTTGGCTTACTTTTTTTACTGACTTAATTTTTTTAGAGCAATTTAAGGTTCACAGCTTGAGAGAAAGGTATAGAGATTCCCCGTACACCCTCAGCCCCCATATGATATTGCCTCCCCCATTATCAACATCCCAGACCAGAGTTGTACATTTGTTACAATCTACAAACCTACATTGACATACCATTATTTCCCAGGAGGGTAGGGGACGAGGAGGGGTCTAAACTATCAACCACAGAGATACATTAGGGTTCATTTGTGGTGGTGTATGTTCTATGGGTTTGGAAAAATTTATAATGACATATATTCATTGTATGGTATCATACAGGGTGTTTTCACTGCCCTAAAATGTCTCTGTGATCTGCCAATTCACCTCTCCTCCCCACCTCCAATCCCTCGTGACCCTGACCTTTTTACTATCTCCATAGTTTTTATCTTTTCTAGAATGTCATACAGTATGTAACCTTTTCAGATTGACTTCTTTCACTTAGTAATACGCATTTAAGTTTCTTCCATGGCTTTATAGTTCATTTATTTTTAGTGCTGACTAATATTCCATTGTCTGGATGTACCATACTGAAGGACATCTTGGTTGCTTCCAAGTTTGGGCATTTACGAATAAAACTGCTATAAACATCCATGTGCAGGTTTTAGTGTGGACATAAGTTTTCAACTCCTTGGGATAAATACCAAGAAGTAAGATTGCTGGATCATATGGCAAGAGTATATTTAATTTTGTAAGAAATCAACAAAGTGTTTTCCAAAGTGGTGTACCATTTTGCATTCCCACCACCAATAAATGGGGGTTCCTGTTGCTCCATGGCCTCACCAGCATTTGGTGATGTCAGTGTTCAGGATTTTGGCCATTTTATTAAGAATTTCATTGCTCTGATTTGCATTTCCCTAATGACATCTGATGTGGAGCATTTTTTCATTGCTCCAGTATGTGGGTTTAAAAGCACAAGTCCCAGAGCTGGGTTTAACCCCTGGCTCAGCTCCTCCCTACTTGTGTGACCTTGAACAAAGAACTTGATCTCCTCAAGTGTAAATTTTCTTATCCATATTGTAAAACCCATTTTTACTTCCTAAAATTGTTGAAGGTTTATATGAGAAAATGAGTGTAAAAGCACTTTGCATATTGCCAAATACAGTCATTTTTATTACTATCATCATTTTTATTATTACAACTCAATATCGCATGGTTAATGGCAGAATTTTCATAGCAGGCTGACTCCCGATCCAATGATTTTCAAATTACCACTTAGTGAATCTATGTCAGATTGTGTTTTCAACTTAGCTCAAGAAAACATTAACCATTTATTTAATATTCCTGCCAAAATTGCATAATCTGACTCTAATCATAATGGAACAGAGGACAAAACCCATTCTAAAAAAATAACTGGCCTAAATCCTTCCAATCTGTCTATGTCATGAAAATCAAAGGAAGGCCAGAAAATTATTCCAGATGTCTGATTCTGAATTGGATCCTGGACCAGAAAGAAAGCATTGCTATAAAAAAACATTACGGGAACAATTGAAAAAAATGTAAGATCTGTAACTAGATAACAGCATGTTAAATATCCTGAGTGAATATTCTCCTTAGAAAAAATATGTGTTTGGCATAAGTTCCAGGCAATTCTCTACTTGGAACTCTCTTCTGTGAATGACCTGTGATTTCTTATTGTCTTTTATCGAATGAGGCCTACCACAAAAACTGGTGATTTTTTAAATATTCTCTTGCTCACACACCAGAGAGAACACAATTCTCATTGTCCATCTGCAAATGAATTTTCACAAGTTATATAGAAGATTTTACAATAGTCCCTACTAAATTATACACACACACACACACACACACACACACACACATATGGAAAGAAAGAAAAAGAAAAAAAAAAGGAAGAGACCATAATAAAACTAATTTGACAAAATACTAAAGGTGTCCACTACATGTAAGGCACTATGTATGATATTAACATCTGATATAACATAGGACTTTACAGTTAAGGACGCTTTCACATGGCTTCTATTTTATTTGGTTCTCACTGAATTCTCAGTGAAGTGCAATGAAACCATGTCTTATGAGGATAGGGTGAGGGTGAGGGGTCTAAACCAGTGGTCGCCAAACTTTCGGACCTCACAGACTACCAGTGGTCCACAAACCACCGGTTGGCGACCGCTGGTCTATGAACCAGGAAGGCAAAAAATCATGACAAATTTTTTGTATCATGTTATCTTATAAACACAAAGGTTTAGGCCTTAGTCTGGGGCCCGAGCATGACAAAAATATGGCTCTTTAATTGCTCTACTCACTCAGAGTGTACAGGCTAAGAGAGGCAAGATTCTCATACCATGAGACACACGGGAACTGAGGAAACAGAAGGTCTGAGTCTCCCCTCGTACACTCACTCCAGACCTGATGCTCACTCCTTGTGGGAGCATCCCATACAATTGCCCACCATGTTTAGCTTCTCTCTCTCCCTCAGGGGCCTGATTTGATTCTGCCGAGTACATGTTGAATTGGAGGCTGTAAGATGGGCGTACAATGGAACTAGGTAGGGCAGCATTCAGGAGCCCATTGATAGTGGCTCAGAATCTCCTCCCACCTATTTCCACGTGCCTTCGATGCTTCAGAGGCTGGAAGCAAAACACTACTTTCCCCAGGTTCTAGTTAGGAGACTGGATATGACTACGTCCCACCAATTTGATGTCCTCGCAAGAGGTTTGAAAGGGGAAGTGGTGTGGGAGCTGTCTTCCTGCTGCTTTGGGGGTTTCTGCCAGCAGAGAAGATTTTAGTGATTGCAGTGGCCAATCTCCATCTTCATGGATGTTGAGAGGTGGCTAGGCAATGAAGATCACCAGATTCCATATTCCACAGTCTAGACAATTTGGAGAGAAATAGCAGCATCCACTCTTAATGCTGTCTTTCTGACCTCCAGATCTAGGCCAATGTGTCAGGAGAGTTAACGGTCCCAGTCTCTGCTCTTCCTAATGGGGCAGAGCTCATCATTTCCCTCGTGGGTGAGTTCTTACAAAGTTCTGGGACTCATTCTGGAGGCCCAGCCTCGAGCCCACTCCTCCTCACTCTTCCACCCAATCTCCTATGTTAAATACCTTTCTACTTAAAATTGCTGGAGTAATATCTGCTTCATGGATTGAACCCTAGCTGATTTTTCACTGTTTCCCAGTTACAGAGAGACAGGCTATAAGAGGAAAAGATGGTGCAACACTTGAATAACATTCTCATACAATCAAACACAATAGCTGGGAGTTGGTGCACCTGGCCCATAGGCCCAAAGCAGACTTTGGGCATCTAGAATATATTTCTCTCTTAGATTATCTAGTCTTACATCTGAGATGGCATCCCTGCACAAACTACCGAAGGGGGACTCAAACTGACCGAGCTCAACAAATAAATAAGTATTCAAATTATTATTCCATAGCATCTTTTCAGAAAATGAAAGCAAATGTCCCTTTGTTATCAGTTCATGTTTTACTTCCTAAGGCAAGAAAGAGGGATGAGCAGAAACGACTAGGATGAAGAAAACTCTCCAGATTCAACAATGATGAGTAAGTTCAGAAAACAGCAAAAAATGTAACCAGGGGTAGGGGCTTAGAACCCTAGTACCCACAAACAAATACAGTCTCTGCTTACCTCTGAAAAGACAAAAAAAAGGGAAAGATAGGTTGACAAGAGAATTAACATTTATCCAACATACAGGGCTCTTCCTCAATTTTCACAATGAATTTAAGAGGCAAATACTATTATTATCACCACATCCTGGGTGTGGGGATGAAGGCTCAGGGGGAAGTGAAGCCACTATTCAAGGTCACAGCTATTAAGTATCCAAACCCAGGTGGAGAAACATGTATTTTAACCCAGGTTTCGTCAAGGCAAAAGTCTGTTCCTTTATCCACCTGCAAAATAATGTAGCTTTCCACAAGGTGAGCGGTTGCCAATATTTTTCCACTCCCCAAAATAGTGTTTTCTAAGCTGAAAGAGACAACCATTGATTAAACCCAGCAGCCCTCATTAATCAGTTTCTTGAATGAAAAATAAAACAGCAGGTTCCAACATTTTTATTCTTAGCTGCCTTACTGGGAGAAAGAGAAAGGAAATTAGCATTAAGACCCATGATGATGAATTCAAATCTATCTTTCCTGCTTCCATAGCCAGCTACCCCTGAACTCCCACCCCCAGACCCCTTTACCAGTTCCAGGACACCAGAACTCCTCACCCCACTCCTGAATCCACGCAGGATTTTCCAGGACCAGGAGTAACCATTTATTCCTCCATAGTAAGTGACTGCCATTGAACCGTACTTCCGTAATATGAACTACTACTACTGGTTCACAACATTCATGCACTGTGGGGGGACAGGGCAGGGGACAGTGTCCCTCCACCCACCTGCACCCTCTTATGGTGCAGTCCAGGACCCCTCGCTCCTTACTGCCTGCCTGCTCACTGCTCCTTAGCGCTGCATGGAGGCGGGAGAGACTCCCGCCACTGCGCTCACCAGTGGAGAGCCCAGCTTCTGGCTGAGCACCGCTCCTCTTGTGGGAGTTCACGGACCACCAGGGGGCAGCTCCTGCATTGAGCGCCTGCTCCCTGGTGGCCAGTGCACGTCATAGCAACCAGTTGTTGGTCAATTTGCACATTAGGGTTTTATTATATAGGATGAGTTTTCCCTTAACAGCAACTGGCTAAAATTCTCAGGTTGGAGCCTTCTCACCCTCTCATCTGCCCCCTTTGCACCCCTGGTTCGGGTGCTCCTGCTGCTCTTGGTTACAATAGCGAAGATTCTGACACTCCTCGCTGGCACCATACAAATGCCCAGGGATTCGTTCATAACTGACACCCAAGCCTTCACTGCTCACTGTTGCAAAGAGAATCTCAAAATCTCGGGGAGTTATAACCTCCCCCCATTTTTCTTTTCTGCTGATAAATTCCGGAGAGCAGTAGGGACAGCAGTAAGACATCTATCATCTGTGCAGTTGACAAGCAGCTGGCATGACCTTCTCAGCCAATATAACTGCAAGCTGATTTTAATCATGGTCTGTTTATCGGGCTTCCAGAAATATTGCTGTGATGCATCTTCCTATTCCTTCTCTGTGCTGAATGCTCTAAGGAAAGCTTTCTGAGTCTCACCATCTAAAACCCCAGGGAGGAGGAAATTTATAACTAACTCCCAGCAACAACTGTATATTCTGAGGGGAGATAAGAGAACTCGTATTTCATTTGCAAAGGCCACTAGATAACGCTTGGATCTTATAAGTTCATGAACCTTGAAAGAAGCCAATTTTAAGCTAGAATCTGAGGACATGAAGGTATTTGCAAATGTTAGCAAAATCTGTGCCACATAAGGTTCCATCTTGCTGAATTTCTTTAATTTCTCCCAATAATGTTTATTGAGTGTGTCCACAGTTTCAACAGGGACTCTTGGATTACCAATAAGCCTAGTCATACCTTTGTGTCCTGAGATTTATATCCACTGTCTTCTCATACAAAAATGTGCAAAGGATTTATCACCTTCGTAATTAGTTCTGATTCAATGTCCCTGCTATAATAATGTCACTCTCATTCACGAGCATTCTAACATGCTTTCCTAGGGTAGAAGGGTGGTATAAAAGGGGTGGCCTTATGTATCATGCTAGTGTTATCCCCAAGAATGCATCTCAGCAATGCATATCCGCTGACATATGTTTTCTGTGGACAAAAGGCCTGTCTCACTCTGACTTGATTTGTTTGTGGGTTGCACCCCTAACCATGCTATTATAGTGCCTCTGACAGAAGGAGGTGACATACACAGCAGGCTCTGGACTAAGATTGTCTGGGATGAAAATCAGATCGGCCGGCTCATTCAGCTATGTAATACGGAGGAAGTTTCCAAATCCATCCATTTTCTCATCCGGGGATAATAATATTATTACTTCAAGGGATTATTGTGAGGATTGGGTGTACCAATAATTTTAAGGTGCTTAGCAAATTGCTTGTCACGGGGTAAGCTCTATTGATGTCAACTGTTATTACTAGCTTTTATTACAGTAGACACTTGGAAGATGCTGAATGAGCAAATAAATGACCCATCCTCAGGTGTATGAAGAGCAGAGAATTACCCTAGAAATATAGAATTGGCCAGGTTATCTTCCGTTTAAGTGCTTTTCTGGCACATACTGCCACACTTGGCTCTTGCCTCTGAAGCACATACATTCGGGTACCTGTCACATATCCTAAAGTGGTGGTGAGGTACCACAGGGAGTACACTGTCACTTGTTGATCAACAGCCATCATTGGCAAAAACTTCAGTCAATGGTCAGGAATACACTTTGTGGGTATGCCAGAGAATTTTCTTCCAGAAATACTAACTGCCTTCTGTGGGAATCGATCTTGACATTTTGGCCTCAAATAGCATTAGAATAAATCAATTTTAGGAATAATGAGAAATCAAAAAATCTGTATCCTTCTCCTGGGGGTGTATTTAAAGTAACCCTCAGCTACCAACTCAACAGATGACTGACTATTCAGACAGCAGCTGTGTAAAACACTCACATTCTAAGAAAGGGTGTTGGTAAATTCTTCTCCAAATATTCTCTAGAAAAACTTCTGTGATGAAAGAGAAATGAGGCATGTATGATAAATGGCCGTATGGGGCTCTCCCACCAAAATTCAAAGCAAAAGTCACAGACACGTCATATTTTCCCACATCCTTGGGCCTTTGCCAATGCTGTTCTCTCGGCTTGGAATGTTCCTCCACATCCCCCATTCTGTCCCCACCCACCCTCATAATCCCAAGCAAATCATAAGGGCATAGTACAGAGGTTAGTTTCATGGGTTCAAATCCAAGCTCCACATTTTCCCCAGCTAGTTGACACAAGGCAAGTTACCTAACTTCTCTGTGACTCAAGTTTCTATGGAGATGATAATTGTACCAACCTTGTCGGGCTTGGGAAAAAAAAGTACATAGGTTAATATTAGAATAGGTTAATATTAGAATTGTTCATGGAACATAGTAAGCACCATATAATTAGTTACATTATTGTCCTAAATCCTAGCCCCAGCTTAAATCCTTGGGGAGGTCCTTTCATTCCCCTGGGCAGAATGCTTGCACTTGTCTCTACTGTAGTAAGTACCACATTCAATTGCAACCACTGGTGTGTGTGTCTGCCTTGCCACAGTGCAAAAATATAAGGAATGCAAACATCATTTTAACCTGAGAGCCTTCGGGCCTTACAACAGAGCCATGAACATGACAGAAGCCCAATCAATATTTGTTTAACATATGAATGCATTAATTAAATGCTATTTAGGCTTTTCAAGCTTCCCATCAGTCAGTATTTTCTCTTCTTTGCATGAAGCCATTGAATAATTGCTGTTGCTATGGCTGCTTCTAAAGTCAAATGAGGTAAAGTTTTGAACTATCTCCGAGTTTGTGCAATAATCATCGGAATCATAAGAATTCATTATCAGCACCATTAACAGAGTGCATTACTGTTATCACTGAGCCGACAGATTGACTGGGCCCAGCAAATGTTATTTCTAGAGATGAACCTTCAAATTTCCTTGGACAGATTCTCCAGAACGGGGACAGGCAACATATCACCGTTCTGAATGGTTAGTCACAGTCTCTGCAAGTGGAGAAGGGCCCTGGCAGGAATCCGATCCAAGGAGAAATTAAAAATAGAAGTCCGCGGAAGGCCAAGGGAACTTCCCCTTGGAAAAGTGAGAAGCAGATGATGAAATAAGCAGCTTCCTGGCAATGAAAAGATAACATCCTGCCTGAGATGGATTTTGAGAGAGGAACCAGGGACCAGGGGAGGCTCTGGCCACCTTGGGAAGGCAGCGAGGAGCAGGGGGAAAGCATCAGGTCAGGAATCAAGTTAAACAACTTTTTGTCATCTTCTTTTTTTTTTTTAATTAAAATTGTTTATTTTAATCCTCACCCAAAGATATGTTCTTTTTTAATTGGTTTTAGAGAGAAGAAGGGAGAGAGAGAGAGAGAGAGAGAGAGAGAGAGAGAGAGAGAGAAACATTGATTGGTTGCCTCCCACACACACCCCTTCTAGGGATTGACCCTACAATCTGGATAAGCGCCCTTCCTGGGTATCAAACCCGAAACCTTTTTGTTTATAGGACAATGCTCCGACCAAGTGAGCCACACCAGCTGGGACAAATTAATCAAATCTTAATTCTTCCATTTGATGAGCTGTTTCCTCTTAAAAATGGAAAATCAAATGATGAAAATTGCAGAGCACCCTATAAATGTAAGAAATTATTCAATATTCACAGAAAGGGCTTCCACTCTGAACAGTGGCCTATCTTTTTTTTAAAATATATTTTATTGATTTTTAACAGAGATGAAGGGAGAGGGAGAGAGAGCTAGAAATATTAATGAGAGAGAAACATAGATCAGCTGCCTCCTGCACAACCCCTACTGGAGATGCACCCGCAACCAAGTACATGACCTTGACCGAAATCAAATCTGGGACCTTTCAGTCCACAGGCTGATGCTCTATCCACTGAGCCAAACCAGTTTCAGCCTCTATCTTCTTCACCCTTCGTTTGAAAGAGATATCTCTGCCTCCTTTTCACTTAAATTAGCACGTTTTAAAGAAGTTCACTAGGACAGTGGGCATGGAAGTTTTCTTGGGATAAAATTTTTGCTAGAATTCTGCCTTTCTTTGGCCACCATAGCTTTTAAATATATAAAACCATACCGTGCGATTCATGGCTATGTGGACTTTTCTTACCATAGGAGCAAACATTTTCCATGCAAACTGACAGTGGTGAGCTTCCAGAGCTGGTCAGAGCAGATTTTGCACATGGCTTCCCACCTCCATGTTCCAATTGACAAATGATATAAATTAGAATTTTTCTCTCCAAAAGATGGCTTACCAGCACACATTCCACTGAACCGCAAAAGACCTAAGATTTCCCCAGACATCGCTCTCTATTCCAAATGCTACATAAAGAAAACCACACACATAAATACTAGATGGAGAACATTACCAAGAAACAACCCTATGAGGATAGGAAAAAAAAGAAAAAGAAAAAGAAAAATTCTGGTGTATCAATTGCACATTCCCAACACATGAGGTTCTGGCAATGAGGTGCCTTAGTTTTTAAAGATATTTTTTAAATCTATTTTTATTATTTTTAAACATGTTTTGATGTTTGTTAGTTTTTGAGAGAGAGAGAGAGGGAAGGAGAGGGATAAATAGAAACATCAATGAGAGAGAAACATCATCAATCAGCTGCCTCCTGCGCGCCCCCTACTGGGGATCAAATCCACAAGCTGGGCATGTGCCCTGACCTGGAATTGAACCCATGACCTCTTGGTTCCTGGGTCAACACTCAAGCACTGAGCCACACCAGCTGGGCTAAATATGGTTTATTGATTTTAGAGAGAGAAAGAAAGGGAGGAGGAAGATAGAAACATCAATGAGAGAGAAACATCAACATCAATCAGTTGCCTCCTACAAGCCATCAGGCCTGCAACCTGAGCATGTGTCCTGACTGGGAATCAAACTGGTGACCGCTTGGTGCAAAGGTCAATGCTCAATCACTGAGCAACATTGGCTGGGCCTTGGGTTTTTTGTTGTTGTTGTTGTTTGTTTTTTTAACTGAGAGTATTTGTAATATGCCAGGGAGTTTTGAATCAACTTTATTTGGAGCTTCAAATGAATATATCCAAATGTCATATTACAGCTAGAATTCAAACATCTCAATTGCACATTGAAGGTAATATAATAATGAAATAGACAACTTGTCAAAATAGATGATCTATCATTTATCCCAGTAAGCTAATGTAGTGCTGCCTTTGTCACCATTCAATACAGAATGGTCAAATGAATGAATAGTCTTTGTTTCCTCTCTCATGTTTTATCTATTTTCTTCAAGTTTAAATGGATTGGTGTTTTTTTTTCTGGAACTCCAAACAGTATGCTACTTCCCCAGGCTGGTGCTTGTGATGGGAGAGGAGAATAATGCCTTGCAATAAGGAGCTTGGTGGTCCTCAAAGGCCTTTCTCCTATGTAATTCTCAATTAACACCTACACACACCCTCTAAAGCAGTGGTTCTCAACTTTCTAATGCCACGACCCTTTAATACAGTTCTTCATGTTGTGGTAACCCCTAACCATAAAATTATTTTCGTTGCTACTTCATAACTGTAATTTTGCTACTGTTAAGAATCGTAATGTAAATATCTATGTTTTCTGATGGTTTTAGGGTCTTCAGCAGCAGTTCTCAACTTGTGGGTGGCCTAAGACCATCGAAAAACACAGATATTTACATTACGATTCCTAACAGTAGCTACTGCTTCTTTGGTTCACTCTTACCGTCGTAAAGCTCAGCACAAGAGCTTAAATCTCATATTCATACATTAAGTCTCATGTCAAAATTTCAAGCAAAACAGTATCTGGTCTTTTTGTAGCATCTGCTATGGGATGAAGATACTCCACCTAACAAGGCTCACAAAATGCTGGATGCCCCAAACAGGGGCGGGAATTCAAATTCTGGATAGTAATTATTATTATTATTATTGTCTATCCTATTCATATGCATGGTAGCCTATCATCTTTTGAATCTGCTTCCTATATTTGGGAAAATATCCAAATTGTGAGTCATCACCACGCCAACATAGGAGTCAGGATGCAAATTTCCAGCCTCCCTTGCAGCTAGGATTCAGGCACATGAATCAGTTACTGCCAGTCAGGGACATCATCATAAGATTTTTGATTCAGAAATAAACAACAAGAGGAAGGAGGTTCTGCAAGGACCTTCTATCTTTGCATCTTTGATGTTGAGGGGGAGGCAGAGGTGTCTCATTTGTTGAGGTGTCAGTAGCAGTGGTGGCTATTTCCCAGGGGCTGCAATGGTGTCTTTCTGATGTAGAAGTAGCATCTGTGGAGCAGCACCAGTTTTGCATTAGATCTATGGTTTGGATTGGGACACCATTCCTCCAGACATATCCTCAAGCACAGTTTTCCAGTCCATTCAACAGTTCTGTGATCCACCCAATATCCTATATAATAAAAGGCTAATATGCAAATCGACTGAACAGTGGAACAACCAGTCACTATGACACACACTGACCACCAGGAGGCAGCTCCTGTATTTAGCGTCTGCCCTGGTGGTTAGTGTGCTCCCCATAAGGGAAGTGCTGCTCAACAGCTGGCAATCACAGCGGCAGTGATGGCAAGAGCCTCTCCTGCCTCCACAGCAGCTCTAAGGATGTCCAATTGCAGCTCCCTGCCGGGAGCAGGCCTAAGCCATCAGTCAGACATCCATCCCCCAAGGGTTCAGGACTGCTAAAGGGAGCAGGCCAGACTGAGGAACCCCACCCTCCAGTGCACAAATGCCATGCACTGGGCCTCTAGTTTTTTAAATAGAATGCAATTTTTTTCACCTACTTTGAGCTTCTATTGTTTAGAAAACTCTGGCTAATAAAACAACTCTGGCTGATACAATCATTTTCTTTATTTCCCAGCTGTTAAAAACTGAGGCTTTAAGAGATTAAACTGCTCAAGGTCACAAAGTTAGTCAATGACAAAACAAGGATTTGAACTGGGGCTATCATAATCCAAAGTCTACCTTGAAAACCAGAAAGTTCTTTGGTTAATCTCTTCCCACCCACCCAGCCCCACCTTCCCTCTGAGATTCTAGTCTGTTCCATGCTTCTATGTCTCTGGATCTATTTTGTTCCTCAGTCTATTTTGTTCACTAGATTCCACATATGAATGAAATCAGGTGATACTTGTCTTTCTCTGACTGGCATATTTCACTTAGCATAATATTCTCTAGGTCCCTCCAAGCTGTCTCAAAGAGTAAGAGATCCTTCTTTCTTACTGCTGCATAATATTCCATAGTATAAATGTACTACAGCTTTTTTATCCAGTCATCCACTGATGGGCAATTGGGCTGTTTCCAGATCTTAGTTATTGTACATTGTGCTGCTATGATTATAGGGGTGCATATATTGTTTCTGATTGGTATTGCGGGTTTCTTAGTTCACTCATTCTTGAATGAAAGTTGCATTAGATATAGATCTCTAGATTGAACATTATTTTTCATCAACACTTTGAAGATACTATTTCATTGTTTTCTAATAGCTTTGTGACTGATAGGAAGTTTGCTATTGATCTACTTGTCCTTCTTTTTGTGATTAATATGCTCCCCCCCCACCAGTAGTTTTTAATACTTTATTTTACTTTAATAATCTGCAAGATCAACCCAATGTGAGCTGTGTTCTTATGCTTGGAATATGCCCTGACTTCCATTCTTAGAACCCTGGCCTGTCATCAGTTCTGAAAGACTGCCATTCATGACCTCTAAGATTGCCTCACTTACTGTGGGATAAACAGTTAGTTGCCCTCCAATATCCATTTTCTCCTACTTTCTTTGAGAATAGAACTATCTTTTTTTTTCTTCTGGGAACATAGTTAAAACCACTTTCTGCCTCCCTAGTGGCTTTGTGATATGAGAAATGATATGTGTATTTTCTGAATAGTGCTTTTAAAGAAAACAGGCCTGTATGTCCCTTTTCCATTCCCTGCAAACTCTCCACACGGCCCAAGATGCAGACCCGAAGGCCAGAGCTCATGAAGCCATGTGGGATCCTGAAATAGAAGCCACAAATTGAAAATAACAGAGCTGCCCAAGCTCTTGACATCTGGACTGTTATTTGAGAGAGAGAGAGAAATCTCTATCTTGTTTATACAAGATATTTTGGGATCTTATCTTTCAAGCAACTTCTATGATATACTAACAATTATACCTCTGTCTGTGTACTCTCCCCATTCCTTACACCTTCGTGTGTGTGTGTGTGTGTATACATGACCTTCTCATTCTAACCTCCGTTTATCCTATTCATGTTTATATTTTCTACCTCTTTATTCTCTGTGCTGCATTCAAGATGATCATCTTTGGTCTTCAAGGTGGCTTGTCCTCTTTAAATGCCTAAAGTGCTGGTTAGTATGTCCCTTTGACTTTCTAAGGTCAACAAGTCTATTTTTAATTGCTATTTGGTTTCTTTTTCCATAGACCTGCTCTTTTTTTAAATAATAAAATGTTCTTTCATTCTATACTTTCCTTTATGTCTCTGACATTTAAAAGTTCCTTATTTCATAATGCCTTTCAGATTTTGTTAGGTTAACTCAGTTCTCAGATTGCTGATTTTCCTGTTTATCTTTGGTTTCCCCTTCAGGGTGATTCATTTCCTCATTTGACTTGTAATTTTTTATTCAGACACCATCTTCAGCAGGGCTGGTCATTCCATTAGATACCTGAATGCTTAAATTTGTAGGAATACCCCCACAACTCAGTTGGTTTGTTTCTGGAGAATTTTTGAGTGCTCAAAGGTCCTGAACCAGCTTTTATGGTAATTTCTCAGGTTGAGGTTTCTATAATCCTTAGTTTGTAAAAATCTGAATCTTACATTTACTCATGGTAAGTCATGGGGGACACACATTTCCCACTTATAGCCCCAGACCAACCCCAACTTTCCTTCCTATTTCCCCACAATAGTTATCAATATTTTCTCTTGCCCCCTACTTCATGGGTGAGCCCCAACATGTATTGACAGAACTCTTCCACAGTTAGGGTTAGGCAAAATACAAGATACCCAGTTAAATTTGAATTTCAGATAAACTTTTTTTTAGTATAAGTATATCCCATTCATCTTTTGGGATATACTTATATAAAAAACAGTGATTCATTGTTTATCTGTAATTCAAATTTAACGGGGCATCCTGTGCTTTTATTTGGTAAGTGCTGTTCCTAAACTTGGCCTGAGGTCACATTTCCTACCTGGGCCTCAACACCACAGCCCCCAGATTCTAGCGCCTACATGCAGGTCCAGCAACATTAGCTAGTTATCACACTGGCTCCGAGTTCCTTTTCTGAACTAGACTGTTTCCTTTACTCTTTTCAAGACTGGTTATGTATAAATATTTTTAACTGCTGCCACATTTTATCTAGCCTTTCAATGTGACAGCAGTGGGAGGGAAGGCTTGTCCATGACAGCTGTCTGCCATGTGTCAGAAATCCTTTCCTTACTTTCTCTATGCCCCTCGCCCTCCGGGTGAGTACTCTCCTACAGCGGAGCACGGAGGGTTAATTCACCCACATGAACTGGAAGAGGAGAGAAGATGCAGGAACAAGTCCTCAGGACTTACTTTTCAGGGATGCTGTCCATCTCAGCAAAAGGAAGTTTTCTTTTTTGGATTGGAAGGGATGGATTTTTTCAAAGAGAGGCAGACATGTCCCAGTTTTAGCTAAGATTTGATTTCCAAAGAACCTGACTACCCAAAGCTGTTTCTCTGCATTTGGGAGGCTGAGGAAAGGAAGAAAAAGTCTCCCTTTGCTGCATTTTATTTTCACTGGGCCAACTGAAAGATGAGAAGCTAGAGGGCGAGGTAAAAATAGAAAATTATTAACGAAAAGGACTTCAAACATGTATATTTTAAGACCTTAGATTTGTCAAAACCTAGAAAACGGAAGACACCGAGTCATAGGATGAGAAAATAATGTGCTTTTGTATTGAAATGTTTCAAAGAAAGGCCCCTTTCAAAATAGTTCTAAATAAAGTTCTCGGAATAGAAAACGAGTATTTTGTTTTCACTTTAGACATGGAAAATTGCTCCAGGCCAAAAATTCCAAAACCCTTTCCAGATATTTTCCGATTTTTTTCAATAATTCCACATCCCCCACGTGGTTTCCAGGCAGGGCTTTGGACATAATCTCCAAATGAGGTTTTACCTTTTGTTTTTATATTCTCTCTGTTAAAGCTATTAATTTGTTCAAGACAAGCATTTAAAATATACCACATTTTAAAACTCTGTATATATACATTATATATATATATATATATATATATATATATATATGTGTGTGTG
>JAAGEH010000042.1:20226720-20366315 GCA_011751065.1 Lasiurus cinereus | reverse complement strand
TATATATATATATATGTGTGTGTGTGTGTGTGTGTGTGTGTGTACTTTTTTTTTTGGCATCACAGAAGTCTTCAAAAGTGATTCATGCCATGGGCTTTCCACCTCCTCTCATAGGCTCTACTGCTAAAAAACTCATGATTTGTAAGCCTCAGAATGTGCATACCTCCCAAACATCTCCTACCTTGATGTGAGTTCATAAAAATAAGATATACATTCTGCCAAATAGGAACAATTTCTAATTCAAAGGAAATGGAGCCCTGGCCCATGTGGCTTCTTTGATTGGACAGCACCCTCACACCAAAAGGTTGCCTGTTCAATTCCTGGTCAGGGCACATGCCTGGCTTTGGGGCTCCATCCCCAGTAGGGGGCATGCAGGAGGCAGCCAACTGGTGTTTTGTTCTCACATCAATGTTTCTTTCTCTCTTTCTCCCAATATAAATATTCTTTAAAAATTAAGGAAATAGAATCATACTCCTGGCACTTGTCTCTTGTCTCTAGACTTCTTTGTCGTGTGAAATCTTTGGCTCTAACTACCTCCCCTCCACCTCATAGGTCTGCAGGGATCTCTCTAAAATAGGTCTGCCCCATTTTATGAAAATTCATTGGATGACAAAGTATGACTACCCAAACTTTGAAAACAAATTAAATCAAAGAACCATAGGGTTCTAATACGTGTTTTATTAGTGTTAACCATGTAGCCTGGAAAACACTTGGAAATTACACAAAACTGAGAAGTAGAAATCGCATCTATCTTCACCACTCAGGTACGTTTCTCTGCACAAAACATACTTTTAACAGAAATGGAATCAAGCTTTACAAGTTTGAGAATTTGCTTTCTTCTTTCATCTGTATATAGTAAACATTTCCCACCGTATTAAATATTTTTCTCTGGTAGCATTTTAGTGACTATAGATTCTAATTTATAAGTATGTGTTAATTTGTTTCATCCATCCTCTGTTTGGGGCCTATGTGGTATCTACAATTATCCTTGTAGAAAAATTATTCCTGCAGTCAGCCATGATTATAACCTTGGGATAAATTCCCAGAAGTAAAACTTACCTTTGGTCTGAATAATATACACATATTCAATATCCAAGGTACACATTGCCAAATTACTTTGCATAATCTTTATTAGTCTCACCAGTCTATTTGCTTGCTTTAAGGATCTTGTATAAACTAGTCAGTAATTATCTGTCATGCAAAAGTGTTCTTCATTAATGAAAAGGATTTACAACATGATTTCTTTAAACACTGACCTCTCCTAGTACATGTAAAACATTACTCAATTTCAAATATGATTCTAAGTTCCTGTGGAAATTTTCAGTAACACAATAAAGAAAGAAAATAAGGTATTTCCCTATTTGATTTTTGTTTTAAATGGAGAATTCCACCTCTCAAAAAATTCTTTCTTTATCTGTCCTCACCCAGATGGAGAAGAGATATCACAGTGCAGCACAGTGACTCTGCTCTTAATCTGTCCTCTATTTCATATTCAATTTCCCATCATGCACTGCACAAATACGGCAGCCTGACATGCTGAGAAGCCTTCCCCGAAGACTGCAGCCCACACTCGCCCATCCCTTCACTGAACTCCTATTATACTTATTGTCTGTACCACACAATTAGCACTTTATTATATACTGTCTTGTTCTCTAATTGTCTGTACCACACAATTTAGCACTTTATTACATTCTGTCAGATTCTGTAACCGTGTCATGTATTTTTGTCTTGTCTTGCCACCTAGATCACAAGCGCCCAGGTGGCAGGGACCATGTCTGGTCCTGCTTTGGCATTTCCCACAGCACCAAACACTGTTCCAGGAACAACAAAGTGGGTCTTCAACAAACACTGGCCAGTTATTGGTCGGTGGGTGGGTTGGGAGACTGGTTGACTGACATTCTGATGGGCTTTAAGTAGGCTGAGTTATCTGGAACCTGCAGTAGGAAATAGATAACGGTATTGGGTAATATGATAGTTGGGCATTTCAGCCACTATCCTTCAGCCCAACCTGCTTTATGACTTAGCCAGCCATTTAGTTTCCCTCTACCTACGTTTCTCTGACTATGTAGAACAAATAACCCAAAACATGTGATCAGATAATAATGGTTTTTAAATCACATGAAAGCATGTTTTTCACATAAAGATTTTACATTATAACATTGTCCACTTGGGCAGGCACTGCCATGTAGAGGAAAGAGATCAGGTTTTGAAATTAAAAATCCGAGTGATCTTCAACAAATTGTTTAACCAGTACTTCTTTCTCTCTCTTAAATAAAACTCTCATTCCTCTTATCTGAAATTATTCCAAGGACTATAATCATCTGTGATATTGCCAGTGAGTGTCCATAAGCCTGCTAGAGTATTCTTATTTTTTCCAATTCTGCAAATACCATGCCTTAAAGTGTTGAGTGCCATTATTATCATAATAAACATAATTAGTCCTCTGTCTCCCACTAGCTGAGGAGTATCTGCTTCAGCTGTGATTCATGGGATTGCTTCTCCAAGAATAAAGACAGGTAGCTATACAATTTATCTTTCCTGGTTGAAGAGTTATTTACTGCTAGTGGTCTATTCCATGACATCAGACTTGCTTCCAGTGAATAATAGGAGAAGAAATATCTATACCCAGCATGAACAAATCCACACCCCACTGTCACTTTCCCTCTCTATAAACATTTAGGTGAATTGAACACTGAGTTCACCATATTTCTCTGAATTTGGGATGAAACAAGTGAAATGTTCTGTCTCTGTGTCATCTGCTTGTTCCCCTTTTGATCAATGTGTTTTGTCATATTGTTTTGGTTTTCATGTTTCTGTCTTTGTTTTTTCAATTGGCAGGTACACAATAAAATGTAACTAGTCAAATAGCTGCTCAACATGTTACTCTCTCAAAACAAGATCAGTTTAAGCCTCTCCTGGAAATTCTGCTCTAACCCTGCATTTTCCCCACTTCTGAGGATCACGGGGCCCAAACCAATGTTGAATGGCTCCTTTGTAGGAGCCTTTAACAACAGCTTTCCTCCCGGTGTGTGTGTCCTTGAGTATCCTTTTGGTAAAGATGGGCAGTGTCCTTTTGTATACCTATGCTGAATGATTCAATTATTCTTTCAAAAGGATTGATCAAGGTCTGCCATGTTACAGGCAGGGACAAGGTGCTGGAGATATACAGTTAGGGACTCATGCTGGAGAAACCCACATTCTAACAGGAAAGCAGATATGTCAACAGATAATTGCCATGCAGGGAGATAAGTGTGAATAGAATGAGTGGCTACAGTGCTAGCCTGAACCCAGCTGTGCCCACCACGAAGAGTGTGACAGATCTAAGGGAGCAGTTGACCTGCTGAGGAGCTGATTACAGTAGAGGGATGTGACTGCTTAAAGCAATTTCATGGCAGCCTTGGGGTGGAAAGGATGGTAGGAAGGGGTAACCTTGGGGTGGGGAAAGGGGATGGGAAAGAAAACACGCCTGTCTTGTCCCTGCCTTATCTCCCTAGACTCACGCCTGAGCCTACAGAGGAAGATCCTGCAGGTAGAGTGGAAAGGGGCTCATGGAGATACTGCTTTGAGATTTGGGTGGGAAAAAAAATATGACAAAGTAGAAGAGAAGGGCCTCTCTCCAGGTCTTTAAGGCCCCCTAGAGGAGGAGAGCAAGCTTGGCTGAGATGAGATACTGCTCCCCCTAGTGGCTTCACGGCAGGGGATACCAGCAAGGGGCTCAAAGCAGAACAGGAAAGGATAGGAGGGACCACATTGGTGGTACCACCATGCCTCCCTGAAAAACTGGGGAGACTTGGTGGGCGGCGCATTTGTGTACTAGGCAGTTGGAGGCACAAGTCAATGCAATGTGAGTCCGTGCCACTCAGATAATGACCACTACCATCAATGCTGAGGCCCAGATCAAACTCAAGGCAAACCAGCTTCTACCGTACGTATCCAAAGTGTGTGACCCCACAAAGGCACTTATTTTATGGCCACAAGATTAAGCAGAGTGATGTCTCTACCAGTCAGTAATGGGACTGAGCTCGGGTAGGTGGAGAGACCGGAGGTCCAAGGTAACAAAAGGAGATTCAGAGACCAGCCCTGGGACTGGGGGTGGACACGGAGTGATGGGGAGAGGGAGGTGAGCCGGCCTGCTCCTTCCCCAGGAGTAGAGGAGTTTAAGCAAACTCTGGTGGAGGAGTTTCCAGCAAGATGGAACCAAAGAAAATGGCCCTGAGGCTTCAGACAGAACGGAGTCAGGTGACTCATGATGAGACAGAAATGTCCAGAACCGAATTCTAAAAATCACACATACCACCTGAGCTGAACAGAATGAAATTCAGTCTCCCAGCACATGGTTACATGGAATTCAAGCAAAACACATTTCAAACAGGACACACTGAACAATAACTCCCTCAGGCTCTCAATCCCCTTTCCCAGAAATGACTGATAGCTGCTGGCTCAGTAACACCAATGTGGAAGTTGTTAAAGTATGCAAATAGTTCCCTATCGGTTGGTAATCGGCCATTGCATTAAGCCCCTAGAGTGCTGCCCTCCCCCTGAAAATTTCAATCCATCATGAAAGGTTAAAGCTTAGATGTTAGAGCATCGGTTCTCAACCTGTGGGTCACGACCCCTTTCACAGGGGTCGCCTAAGACCATCGGAAAATGCAGATATTTACACCACGATGCATAACAGTAGCAAATTTTCATGGTTGGGGGTCACCACCACATGAGGAACTGTATGCAAGGGTCTCGGCCTGAGGAAGGTTGAGAACCACTGTGTTAGAGGATCTCCTGCATCCCTCCGGCTCCAGGCCAGCATCCCTGTGAGCCAACGCTTAACCAGCTGTTTAACATTCTGAACGTCACTGTTTTCCTTCCGGAAACTATCTATGCATTTCCAGGTGCACTCCCTACACAGGCCTCTCTTTTTTTTTCTTTTCATGTTAATACAAATGGAAGCATTGAACAAACACTGTTACGTACTTAGTTTTGTTTTTGTTTTTAACCTACTTGGTCCACCTTTAAATGCATGGCCAAATATAGACTGCCTATTTTTCTCTCGGAGCTAATGTAATTTGGCTACAGCTGAAACACCTAAGCTGAGGAAGGGAGCACAGTAAAACGCTGGGATAATTTACAGGCCAGTGGGCCCAGAAGAACGTGATCAATGGGACAGCAGAAATGATGCCGAAAGATGGAATCTGAGTGAGCTACTCGAGGATAACAAGGCCCTGGTGGTTTGGGCAGGAGGAACAAGAAGAAACAAGAGCAACGAATTCTCCCCATGTGCCCCTCCAGAAGCCATCTGGGCCCCCTTCGGCCAGTTGAGGGGAGGAGTCTGAGCCTTCCTGCGCCCAGACTATTAGCACCCTAATCCAGCTGATACCCAGAAGCTAACCAGCCTTGAATGGAAGCAAATTAAATTTCAAATTGCACTTATCCAATTCTTTCCAGGGAGTTTTCCCTTCATTCAAAAGGAACAGAAAATAAAAGTTCTTCATAAAAGAGATAAAAACATATTTCTCCCAATCACCCCATTTTTTTTTTTTACCTCAAATGCTGGAAAGGAAGCAGTTATATTCATGAGAGAGAAAATACTAAATTAAACTTGAACCAGATTTTAAGTATCCTCTACATATCAAAAAGTTAAGACCACTGAGAATACTCTTTTTATAGCCATATTTATGTTCAAAACTAAAAACAAAACAGTATTGGGGGTGTGAGGGGTAGAGGGTGAGGGGCACTTAATTTTCCATGTCTAATTTCTGTGTTTCTAAACATCACTTTTTCATTATTTTAATATTAAGAGACAGATTAAAGAAGAATGTTAAAATTGAGGATGTCAACTGCACAGATTTGGGGGGAAAGGAGGTCAGGGAAGTGAGATTAGGAAAAGATTACCTAATGTTTTTATTTTTACTGATGTTCCCAGAAACTTTCAGTTTGAGAGTCATTAAAAGAGAAAGCAATTTCTGCGGATAGACTGTCACCTAGTGGTGAGTTTTTACCTTATTCATAATGTGAGCAGCTAGTGTTTGGGGATGCTTTTACAGGACATTGCACATTTCTCTTTGAGATCCTGGGGGAACCCTTAGTGTATTGTCACAGTAGAATAGACTCACCTGTGTGTTTCCGGAAGGGTCTAGTGTTCATGTAGCCAATAGCTAATACACACTGAACCTCCTTCAAAAGGAGTTTTGCCTCTGTCATTATTTAAATTACATTGTCGAAGAGACCCTGTCCAGCAAACTTAATATTAACTTTCTCTTCTCTTTTCCACCAATGGCACCGTCACAATTCTCTCTTTCTAGAAGTCATACTAGGCCCAAATTTTCCAATGATTAGAAAATTACAAATAAATGTGCTTAACCTATTGGCACATCAGTCCAGAGGTACAATTCAGAAAGAGGGTCTCCAAGTCAGCAAGGAGGCAACAATGTCCAGGTTTAATCCACACCCAGAATTTCTCCCTTCTTGTCCTCTAAGAGGCACGACAGTCCTCTTCCTCCAGCTCATGTGCCTGCTGAGCTCCCTATCTTCCTGTTCTCTGTGCTGACACAATCCTCCTGGCCACAAGGACCCCTCCTATTGCATCAGCACCCATCAACAAGAAGGCACCAACCTCCCCTCAGTGCTAAAGTCTAGGTTCAGGCCACAGAGCTAGCATTCTGTTCTCAGTTCTTAACATTCGTCCTGCAATTGATACTAATTCAACTATTTCTTGAGCGCCTGCCATGTAACAGGTACTATGTGGGTCCCAGGGAATAGAATAGACACATACTGTCTTCAGGAAACTTAAACAAACTAATGGGGACAACTAAACTCTATATCCCCAAGCTATTCCCTCTTCATCACTGGCTTTCAAGCCTGAATTGTAGTGGGGAGAAAAAGATGATGTGGAATAAATAAATATATGATAAAATAAATATTTATTTATTTTTACAAAACAAAAGGAGAAAACGTCTCCAAATCCATCCTCCCTGCACTGCTCTCTGGACTGTGGGAAAACAAAGAAGCAGGACATGCTGTGAGCCTTGATTACCTCCCAGTGGAATTGAGGTCAAGAAATCCTACCTAATAAAGAGGGAATATGCTAATTGACCTTCATGCCATTAAAAGATGGTGGCGCCCACAGCCAATAAGGAGGGAATATGCTAATTGACTGCTGCATCCTCAAAGATGGTGGTACCCACAGCCACAAGATAGCAGCACCCAGTTCCCTCAGTTGCAAGGCCACAGGCCCAGCTGCTCTGAGCCTGCCTCCAGAGTCCCCTAGTCCCTTCAGTCCCCCAGTCACCCAGTGCCAGCCCAAGGTGCAGGCAAGCCTCAGATGTTGGCTGCCCAGCCACCCAGGGCCCGCTGAGGTTTGCAATGCCAGGAGTGGCAGCAGCAGGGGTGTAATGGGGTGTCATCTTTCCTGATTGCCAGGTCACCTCCTGCCCCTGAGGGTTCCCAGACTGTGAGAGGGGGCAGGCCAGGCTGAGGGACCC
Organism: Lasiurus cinereus; assembly: GCA_011751065.1. Taxonomy (NCBI): domain Eukaryota; kingdom Metazoa; phylum Chordata; class Mammalia; order Chiroptera; family Vespertilionidae; genus Lasiurus; species Lasiurus cinereus. The sequence goes on along the minus strand of JAAGEH010000042.1, from coordinate 20,358,840 downwards.
CCCTCCCTCATCCAGTGCATGAATTTTCATGCACAGGGCCTCTAGTAAAAGCATAAAAAGTTAAGTGGTGATGATGATAAAATACTGGACAATATAAGAAATGTCACTGAGCCCTTGCTATTTATCAGCAAAGTGTTAGAGGGCTGAAGCTAGTACTCAGCCTTCTGTTGCTTCTCCCTTCTTCTAGGTCCTACTCTTGTCTGACTTAGCTCAGTTGTCACCTCCCCCAGGAAGAATTTCTGAAATAGCTTCCTGCCTCATTGTGTACACACACACACACACACACACTCACACAGAGTCACCTCTCAGCTCAGATTAGTGTCACCTCCATGTTTCTTAAAATCTTTGCAGCACTTACCATATTTTTAAAGATAAATGTCTTTCCCACAATTCACAGTAGAGGCTGTGGGTTTCTTAAGGACAGAGAATGGATTCTCTGATGTGTCCTCCTTCAAACCTCCTCATCAATGGTACAGTGTGGAACCTCTGTCCCAGGAAGATGGATACCCTCACTCCTTCCACAGGTATCAGCCTTGCATGACAACCTGAAGGCTCTCCCTGCCTTCTATAGCTCCCTCCCCAAGTAAGTCTCCTGCACATCAAATCCCATTTGAGCATCTGCTTCTTAGTAACCTAACATATTATTATAATGCATTGCTTTGACTGCCATCCTATAAAATAAAAGGCTAATATGCAAACTGTCCCCTCTACCACAGTTTGACAGAAAATTTGACCAGGGGGCTGGCCAGCCAACCGCCTGCAGCCCTTTCCCCCAGCCAGCCTCACCCCTGATCAGCCTTCGCACCCCAATCCGGGGTGGGGCTGGCCAGCCAACCTTCCATGTCCCGTCCTCCTGGCTGGCCCTGCCCAATTGGCTATGATTGGGGCGAGTTGACCAGAAACCACCCGTGCATGAATTTGTGCACCAGGCCTCTAGTATTGGGTTTAAACATTTAAAATATTGGTTTATTTGGTTGATGATGTTAAGCTCAATGACCCAAACCTTTGGGTATTGAAATAATTTTGCATATATTAAAAGTATGACTGAAAAATTTGCAAACATTGTCCCATTAGGATACAGTGGTACCTTGAGATACGAGTGCCCTAACATATGAGATTTTTGAGGGACGAGCCATCGAGCGAGAGATTTTTGCTTTGAAATACAAGCAACATTTGAGATAGGAGTCATCGTGCGGATCGGCCGGCTGCACACGACCCACCAGTTTACCGTGACTCGAGTGTCTCATAGTTTCCCACGCCTCAAAGTTACAAAACGAATTAAACTCGTATCTCGAGGTACCACTGTACAATGTTCTTGTTAACATTACAAAACAGATAGATACAACTAGGACATTTCCTTCCCTCCCTCCTTCCTTCATTGAAGGATAACATAGAGTAGTGGTTAAAATATCAGCTCTCAGATAATCTGAAAACAAATCAAATCACAACTCAACCATTCAGTGGCTCTATGGCCTTTGACAAATCACTTAAGCCCTTTGAACCTGTTTCTAATCTGTAAAGTAGGATGGTGCTTCTTCATCTTTAAAATGTGAATTTAAGAAATAATGCCCATGCCCAGCCCTTTGGGCATCGACCTATGAACCAGGAGGTCACAGTTCCATCCCAGTCAGGGCACATGCCTCATTCGCAGGCTCCGGGGTCCGTGCAGGAAGCAGCCAGTCAATAATTCTCTCTCATCATTGATGTTTCTATATCTCTCTCCCTCTCCCTCTCTGAAATCTAAATAAATAAATAAATAAATAAATAAATAAATAAATAAATAAATAAATAATAGAAAGTAACACCCACCACATAGGATTGTTTTGTGAATTGGTGAGTTAATTACTGGTGCTTTGTGTAATAAAAGAACGATGATTATGGATTTAAAAGCACTCTGTAAACTAGAAAGCCTTAGGGGGGATTTCTTTTCTGTAAGGGAAATAATAAGCATCTGCCCTTGCTCTGTTTGGAAAACGGAGGCAACCTCACCTCAGCGAGAAAGCGGAGGACCTGCTTGTGGCGGCGTTCCTGACTGATCAGCACAGGACATGATGTTAGAACAGAAACGTGCTATTCCTGCAAGCGGAGATATTTCGGTTAAAAAAATACTTTTCCCTTTCAACACTCTTCTTAATTGTTCTCAAGAGTAAGCCAGGAAAGCTGCTGCGTTCGTACCTAGCCCATTTTGATACCAGGTCACCCCTCTTTTTTTTTTTTTTTTTTTCCGGGAGAGTGTGCGGGTTGGGACAGCGACCTGAGGTTCAAAGCCCACAACCTCCAAATACCTGGAGCTGCCGGGCGGGGGGAGGGGGGTGGCCGGAGCAGAGGCGCCCGAGGCCTCCGCCAGGGGGAGGCGCAGGCGGCCGGCCCGGCGGTGCCCGCGCGCTGCCCGCCGCCCTCGGGGAGCCCGCGCCGCGCAGGTGGCCGCTCAGCCCGCCGGCCCAGGTGAGACCCCGGGGAGCGCAAGCTCCACTCTCGGGGTGCGGGGCGCGCGACTCGGCGCGGCTCGGCGTGCCTCGGCGTGTCCCGCCGCCCTGCGCGCTCTGCAGGAAGAGTCGCGGAACTGCAGCCCCCGGGCCCTGGGCGTGGCGGGCGCGGGGCGGGCGGGCGGGCGCGGGGCGGGCCGCGCGGATAAAGAGCGGCGCTTGGCGGCGGCGGCGGCGGCGGCCACGGCGAGGGAGGCGGCCCGGCGTCGCGGGTGAGCGGGGCCCGCGCGGGCGCGGATGGCGGGCGGGGCCGGGAGGCCGCCGGGGCTGCGGGGAGAAGGGCGCCGGGCACGGGCTGCAGGGCGGCGAGGAGGTGCGGCCGGGGAAGGAGGAGGCGGGGAAGCGGAGCCAGAGGCAGGGTGGAGGCGACACCCTCCGGCCCAAAGCAAGTCAGGGGATGCGGGCGAGGGACCCCTGGATTCCTCCAGATCCTTTTGTCAAAGGGACCGGCCTCAGCGATTGAGCAGAGGAGGTTGAGCGATTGAACTGGATACAGTCTCTTCATTTTATGGGAAGTTGGTCTGATTTCTGTGTTTTGGTTTTAATTTTTGTTTTGTTTCTCTGCTTGTGTTTCTTCCTCTGCAAGTATTTCTCTGTGAAGGCATTCTTCTTTCCCATAATTGCCCTTACCTCCTTTCTTCCTCCCTCTTTCCCTTCCTTTCTTCCTTCTTTCCTTCCTCTTCCTTTTACTCTGTTTTTCTTTTTCTTTCTTTCCCTCCCCACTTCTTCCTTCATTCCCTTTGGTGTTTTTATTTTAACTTTGCCCTTTTCAGATAATTTGACTAAGGAAACCTGAATTATTTGCGCTAAGAATTCTTGTCTGTGAATAGAAGCATAAGATTTCAAAAGTAATATTCCCTCCCCAGGTATTTTGAGTAATAATATTCTAGATTCACATTAAAGCTTGAACTGGTGGCCATCCTAACCATTTGCTTTGGATGCAAGCTATAAAGAATTTCAAAGCATAACATTACCAAGTTTATTTAAAACTCAAATTGACAAAATATCCATGCTTCTCCAGTTACAGCTGCTATGATCTTTTACCTATTAAGGTAAGAAACATCCAAACCTGTGAATTTATTTGAGCCAAACTGTTGACAATTGCCAGGAAGCAGAATCTCAGCAGATTGAGATAATGCTCAGGAGAATGGCAGTTTTGCACTTTGTTTTACACATTACAATCAAAAGAGGAGACGTAAGTGGGTTACACAAAATCCATTGGTGATAGATTAGGGAGGTGGGAGAAAGCAAAGTGGGGAGACCTCTGGGATTGGATAAAAAGTAAAATGATAGACACAAACTTCTTTTACTTAGGTGGTTCACAATCAACAATTAACAGTAACAGTATAGGGATTTGTGGTCTCCCAGGAGCATTATCTGTGGTTTGAGGGGTCTGGAAAAAGAAAAATGACTTTGACATTCCAGGGATATGCTGCCATAGATGCAAAAAGACAATAGGCCCCATTCAAGGAAAGATTGACCTTTGTCAGGGAAGATGCCAGCCTGTGACATGACTACCCACCATAAAGTGCTTTTCAGTTTAAAAAGTTTTAAGTTCAGACCAACTTTGGGTCTCTGAGTTTGCAAGGCCATCCTGAGCTAGTCAGGTTAGCACATGGCCCCCTTTTTGTCCTCGGCCCCATCCCTTCCTGTCAGTTTCACAGTTCACAGCGTCAGCACACTTTGCTCCCAGGTGGCTTACAGTTTAGAAGAGAAGCCCAAACTGCGAATAACTCTGACAGAAGGCTTTTAGTAAAAAGCCATTGTTTGGGGAAATTTTTAAGGGGTATGAAATTACTTTCATCTTAGAGGAATCGGGGAATGTCCCCTAGCTTTTAAAAAGTTGACTAGGCCAAAACTGGTTTGGCTCAGTGGATAGAGCGTCGGCCTGCCAACTGGAGGGTCCCAGGTTCGATTCTGGTCAAGGGCATGTACCTTGGTTGCAGGCACATCCCCAGTGGGGGAAGTGCAGGAGGCAGCTGATCGATGTCTCTCTCTCATCGATGTTTTTAACTCTCTATCCCTCTCCCTTCCTCTCTGTAAAAAATCAATAAAATATATGAAAAAAAATAAAAAATAAAAAGTTGACTAGGCTGAAGGGGCTGAAGTGGGAGATAATGGCATTCCAGGTAGGAGAATTACAGGAGAAAGGCAAGCAGGCCAGACAAGAGAAGGTAGGTAGCAAGCGTATTTGCAGGCATGAAGAGATCTTTACAGAGACCCAGGCCAGGGAGTTTGGTATTTATTTCGTGAGAGCCAGGGTGGAAAGTTATTAGCAAAGGCAAGGTCAGAAATGTCCATGCTAGCCGAGACCGGTTTGGCTCAGTGGATAGAGCGTCGGCCTGCCAACTGGAGGGTCCCAGGTTCGATTCCGGTTGGGGGCATGTACCTTGCTTGCGGGCATATCCCCAGTGGGGGGTGTGCAGGAGGCAGCTGATCAATGTCTCTCTCTCATCGATGTTTCTGACTTTCTATCCCTCTCCCTTCCTCTCTGTAAAAAATCAATAAAATATCTAAAAAAAAAAAAAAAGAAAGAAAGAAATGTCCATGCTACTGGGAGGTTAATCTAGCAGCCTGTGTGGATTGAAAGAAGATAAAGAGAGTGGGGGTAGGACAGTGGTTCCCAACTCTCATCCCATTCCCGAATGCTTTGAAAGTTTTAACCAATTAGATGTGTGTGTGTGTGTATTGCCAATCTGAGTTTCTGACCACCATATCATATAACTGCCCTAAGCATGAAGTAAATGCAGCCAAAAGCCCAAGAACCCACAAGTCTAGTGTGAACAGCCTAGTACTGTTGACTGAGGAGACTTTCCGCGCTGAACCCAGCTCTTGGGACTCTTATCACTTGAACTTGCTTGAGCCCCCATGGGCCTCTGGGACCTGGGTTGCGCCCATTGGTGTAGATAAGAGGTAACAAAGGGTAAGTTAGGAGAGGGGCAGAAAGGGGAGAAGGAAGGAATGCAGGAAAGAAGATAACAGAATTGAAATGACTTAGCCCCTGAATTGACAAGAGTAGCTAGGGTTGGGGAGGAGGTACCAGTAGAGCTGGGATGCCAGGAAAGAGCTGGTAAGGGAATAATGATAGTACTTGCTCATGTCTTATAGACAAGACTTCCTGGAGGAGGCTGAACTTGTACTTACTATGTGCCTGGCACTCTTAGAAGAAGTCATCCTTCAGCTATAACCTGAACACTTCATTCAACCAACAGGAAAGTCATCAGTTTTTCACTGGACACAGGTATCTGCAGAACACTCAGAGAAGGAAAAGCAAAGCAAGTGAAATGTATTCCTGGTCCTGGGGAACGTGGTCTAGATGGGGAGAGGTGAATAAACACTTGTGATGTGGTTTACTAGAAGTAGGAAAACTGGACCAAATGGTCAAGATTAGAATCTGCAAGGATAGTTAGGTAAATCTAAAGATAAGCTACAGAGATACACCAAAGCCTTCAAACTAAAAGAGTTGGTTCTTGTTTAAAAGAATGAAGATAAAGAGATAAGAATGTCCCTGTTCTCCTGACTATATTTCAACTTAAATTATAGTAATTCTTTATATATTTGAGCTCCCTGAGTTAGGTTCATGTTCTTTCTTTGATCTCTTATTTTTGACCCCTGCTCTTAGAGGTTTGACATTGTCTCAGTCATCTAGATAAGCGGTCGCCAACCAGTGGTCTGTGGACCACTGGTGGTCTGTGCGGTCCGAAAGGTTGGTGACCACTGATCTAGTTAAAGCCGGAGGCCTTTTCAATGGTATGTTGCCAGGCCACTGTGTTCTCCTGACTTTTAAAAAATTAGTTTCCTCTCCTTTAGAATTAAGCCCTGAAATTCTACATTCTCAAACTTGTTTTCTGTGTTGGCGTATTTGTAAGCATTTTTTTCACAGTCCTAAATGGTGAACGGACTTTGCCCAGGAGTTTTATCATTAATTGACATTCCTTGAAGAAGAGAGTAATTCTGTTTGTTGTTGTTGTTTTCAGCAGCTCAATGGCCTCCCGGAAGAAGAACCTTCAAGGTCTGGTTGCTGCAACCATCACACCGATGACAGAGCATGGGTAACTACCATTTGGGACCTTAAAGGGATCTGTTCTCACTCCACCAAATGGACTGATGTTCTCTGTATAACAGTCGCTTAATCTGTACAATTCTGTGGCATCATTGCCAAGTGGCAGCTTCCCTCAGATGTCCACCTGCACTGTCTCTGGCCCCAAGATCTCTATATGTATCTGAAACAGTGCAGAAAGAGAGAAAAGATAGAGGAGCTCTCCTTTCTCCCAGGGTCTGTAACTCCACAATGCAAATTCTCCTTGGATTTTATCACAGCCTTGGGTTCTCAGAGAAGGCCAGTGGAATTGTATGAGACTTCCATTTTAGCAGGTTTTGACCTCAAATCTTGACTTTGGCTCCTCTAGATCCTGTCTCTAGACAGCTGCATGATTCCACCTCAGGCTCTTCTTAGGATGAATGAAAGTGGAGAAGGTAGCTGTAAGAGGGATCCCTTAGACATGTTCGCAGACTCATTTCAATATCAGTTACATGTTGGGGAGCCTGCAGGAGTGGGAGGTAGCAACAGATGATTGCTGAGAAATCATTGGCCAAGCAAATATTTTGACTTCCACATGAATAATATGGACATCCAACTATTTTTCTTAGATGTCAGATAATGGTTATGTGCCATACATGTCTATACGTGAAATATAACTTCTCCCTGGGATGTTGCCACTGAGGAAAAGGAGATTCATCCATCTCTTAGATCTAAATGTTTTTGACAGTTTAGAGAAGTTTGTCTGCCAAAACCATCAGAATTCTGGTTTCTTTAAGCTTCTTCTTTCTTCCTCTACAAGATATAAATGATCATGGAGTTATGTGTGCTACGTGAGATTATCTATAGAAGAGTGCTTAGCATATGATTAATATGCACTTAGGTCCACAAGTTTGAACCTGCTTTTGTGGCATAAGACTGAGCATAAAAGAAAGATGAATTTAAGATATCGGGCTCTTACTTATTTTTGGTCTTCTATTACTGAATTTGTAAACATTAACCCTACTCCCTTGAAAGTAGATGACATTTCTTTAACTTTTATGGTTATCAAAGTTGTCCATATTACAGTTTTCCTTTTAGATCATTGTGAATTTAAGAATTCCAGCTTCTAAGATTCATGAAAATTCACATCTTTGCTAGGTCTAACTAAAACTCTTGCTGAGATGCCATTTAGATTACTCAGTGGTTAGTAGCATTGGGTTTTTTTTTGTGTGTGTGTGTGCGTTTTTTTTCCTCCTGTTACTTCTCCCTTTCCACAAGTTCTAAGAAAGACTGAAGTCAGCTCCTTCTGATTGTGTCAGCCACTTGCTGGACAGATAAAACAGAGGACATGTGATTGCATGAGCAGGCAGGATTTATTTCCTGTTTGCAAACTCAAAACACTACATCTGGTCTCTGCTACTTTAATCTTTTTAATCAGACCTATTAGCCTAGAAGGGACTTTCTAAAACAGTCTCATTTATTCATCTGGGACCCATTGAGAGTGTCACTGTGTTCTTCCTCCCTATTCTGCTGTTTTCCTGTGGCAGCAGGCCCCAGGTACAGGAGATTACTAACATAACTTTGCTCTGCTGGTTCCTTCTCCATTTCTCAAATACTTCTGGCCCTCGTGCCTCCACTTCACTATTTCCTCTTTTTTCATCAATTCAAATCAAAATAAGAATGTATTTTTTTAAAGAAACTTGTTAAGAATTAAATTAGCACATTCAAAATGTATATAGCAGCCTGGTCAGTGGTTGAGCATCGACCCATGAACCAGGAGGTCACAGTTCCATCTCAGGTCAAGGTACATGTCCAGGTTGTGGGCATCAATGCAGGAGGCAGCCAATTGATGATTCCCTCTCACATTGATGTTTCTTTTTCTCTCAACCTCTCCCTTCCTCTCTGAAATCAATAAAAACACTTTTAAAAAATAAAATGTACATAGCGCATAGTTGGCATATGAGCTATCTCCCACCACCCGCTCCATGCAAACATTCCCATACATACAAAGCAGGTTTGGAGCACCCACCAGGAGCAGCTGGGTATTAACTTACTTGTCCCCCCAGGGAATCTGCACTCCCAACATGTTTCCAAGAGATGGGACAAAAAGAAGGGTCACATGGAATCTCACACCGGACCTTCTGCCTGGTGACTTGCCATTGTGGGGTTTTCCTATGTGGCACTGTATACCATGGCCTCCATGATTCTTGGCTGAGCAAGAACTATTTATTCCCCTGCCTCTTTTTTCTTCATGATCCTAAGGCATTCTCATTACCTAATCAACTCTCTGAATATAAGTTGATGTCTTTAACTGGGGAAATTGGCAAAAAGAACATGTTAAATAGATTGTCTGAGGTGTTAACTTGCAGCTTTGCCACCAGCTGGCTGTTTGACCCTGGGGCCGTCCTGTCACCTTTTAAAAGTTCCCTTTCATATTCTGTAAAGAAAGGCCAGTCCAAACACATTATCTTGAAGGGTCATTCTGATTCTGATGCTATGTCCTTGGTGATCCCTACTAAGGAAGAATGAATAAAATACCTGCAACTCCAGTTTCTCCTCCACACCATTCATAGCCCAGTGAGCTTCCTCGCAAACCAATGCAATCATGTCACTCTCCTCTTTAAGAATCTGTGGAATCTAAGCCTTGCAACTCATTTTATAATCCATGGACCCTTTTTCTAACATAACATAGGAACTTGCTAGAAATGCAGAATTGCTGATCCTACTACATAGGATCTGAATGAGCTGGGTGAAAGGTGAAAGCCTAGACCCTCTGGGATGACAGAGGAAGTCCTGTACAGTCTACCCATCCTGCTATACTTCCGTTTCCCCAAATACTTCATTCCCTTCCTTCCTCTGTGCCTTTCCATGCTCTGTTCCCTCTGCCTATTTCTACCGCATCCTCTCCTTTCTCTGCTCCACTTGAACACTTCTTTCCATCTGTCAAAACCATCCTTTGGTGATTCTTCCCCATTTTCCCTAAAAGAAGATCCCTCCCTATGATCCCACAGCGCCCTGTGTACATCATTTCCCATCAGAATTACTTGTTTATAGTAAGTATTACAGTAAACTGTTTGTTACATGCCTCTCTCTTCCAGGAGGCTCTGAGTGACTTCACTGTATTCAATAGACATTTCTCGAGAACCAGGCAGTAGAGAAGGATGGTGCATGTATCTTATTTGTCTTGCCATCTTTAGCATCTAGCACAGTATGTGGTGAATTTTGGTCTTTCATGAGTGAATATACCACAGGGATGATTAATGCTGATGATCAAGGAAACAGGGAAGGAAGCTAGCACTAATTGGCTCAGTACCATGTGTCAATCATGCTGGGCATTTTAATGTACATGTTCCAATTTAATCTTCACAACAAGTCTGTGACAGCTACCATCCCTATTTTTACATTGATTGAAACCAAGATCCCAAAGATCTTGCCCCCAGCCACATAGCCGGAAAGGAAAGGCTCTACCCAGCCCAACCCCTGTCTACTAGTATTTTTACACTGGAGTAAAAGACTTTTGCTTTCCTCCGTTGCTTCAAGAAGTCACTTTTCCTTCAGGCAAGCACAGTCATTAGAATAGAAAGTCCATTTCAGACTGGCTACAATGTCAAGGAAAAAGTTGTATTTTCTCCCTCGAATGCCCTTGACTTCACGGTGGGAATCTTCACCACCTTCTCTAGTAAAACAAAACCCATCACCCCAGTCAGAAAGGGCCTGGACTGCTGGCATGGGAGCTGTACAGATTACCGTCTTTAACCTGTGTTTGGGAGACTGTGACCGATATGCCCAGAACATGCCCTGGCACGGTGAGGCTGACATAATCCCTGCCCACGTCTCTGCTGAAGGAGCTTCGAAGTAATCTAGTAGTTATTTTTGCCAAAAGCACACTTAACTTCCATTGATTTTTCAAAGATAGGTGAAAGGCAAAAAAACTTGGAATGTCAGATCCCCCGATATGCACGCCAGATCATGCTCATTGTGGAAGGAGCCTGCCTGTCCTCTTGATTCTGTTTACACAGTCTTTCCTGTGTATTGTATGCCAAGAGAAGAAATACACAGTAATAGGGATTTTTCTCTGAAAAGACACTTCAGAAAACTCTATTATCCTTATACTGTAAGAGAAGAGATTGGTACAGTCTACGTGTGGTTACCCAGCTCATCACTCAGGGCCTCGATTTGTGGGTTAGAAATAATGTGATTAAAGGTCTCTCCTCTTATAGAGTTTGTAAGTAAATGAAATGTCTAAGAATAGAGCATTAGCTAAATTAATTATGTCTATTTATACAATGAAATGCTGTGTAGCCAGTATAGTAACAGAGTATTGGAAGAGGTGGGGAGATAGTCAATTTAGAAATGCTGTGAAAAAATAGTACAATACTGTATAATATGCCTATATTTACTTAAGAAAATACTATGTTGTGTATTTATGAACAGAAAACTGTCAAACTAATAAGAGTAATCATCTCCAGGGAGATCCTGAGTGATTTATGTTTTCCTTCCTTGTTGTGTGTATTTTGTAAAATACATGATATAGCTTCTGTAGTAGGAAAAAAAAGTTAAATACTTTTATTTAAAATATAATCATGGACCTAAGGCAAAGAATCTGAACCCATGGGAACTGAAATTAAGATATTGAATTGGAGTTAAGACTAAGGATGACTCCAGGAAGCATGTGGTTGGTTCTGGGCCAGTCTCCCCTGAGACTACGGGTGAGCTGTGTTCTTGGGGCTCCCGGAAGAAGAGAAGGTGCAGTAAAAAGCCGGTCCAGCTTTTTCAAGTGACCTGGCTGGTGCCCCTCTCACCTCCATGAGCGCTGAGCCCCGAACATCTGAATGAGGAGAAGAATAATTCATTCTGTTTCCTTCTCTCTAGTGACTTCTTGGTAACTGACGCAGTGCCTGCAGCCATGACCATGAGCCCAGATACCGTGGGAGGTAGCGTAGGTGGGAAAGCAGGGAAGGGAGGCAAGTCCCCAGAGAGAATTATCATCTTGTTACCTCCGTAGCCCTGCGATTCAGGTGCCCTTGTGACAAATATGGTAGCAGCCCGGGGTGATTTCACCGGGCTCTGTTGTGACTGAGGCCACGGCATCCTGCCAAAGGGCCTCGGACTTGCATCTGCAGTCAGACAGGGACCTGAAGTCCCTGCGGTGAACCGGGGCTCTGTGCCTCCATGCGGGCAGCCACTATGCTCCCAGCCATTGGTGCTGTATGGAAATAGACCTGGCCTTGCTATAGCTTCTGACTTTTCAAATAAAATCATTTTTTTAACACCGTGAAAGTCAACAAAAGTCATTTGGGGGCCATCCCTTTTCAACCTCTGACCTCTTTAAGGGGATTTTCCAAAAGGTCGTAAGTCTCAGAACATGTTGGGTGACTCTGCCACTGCCCCAGAAATCCCATTAGTGTCACTCCTGTAGGCTAGAGGCATTTTATAAGCAGCAGCAAACTTTCTTGGAGGGTTAGATCATCTAGCCCAGTGGTCTGCAAACTGCGGCTCGCAAGCCACATGTGGCTCTTTGGCCCCTTGAGTTTTTAGCAAAGGCCAGCTTAGGAGTACCCTAATTAAGTTAATAACGATGCACCTTATATCACTTAAGTTTAAAAAATCTGGCTCTCAAAAGAAATGTCAATCATTGTACTGTTGATATTTGGCTCTGTTGATTAATGAGTTTGCCGACCACTGACCCATTGGCAGTCCTAATCTAAGTGAAATTGCTGTAGCCTGTCAACCATCCAGGCCTAAAAGAGCAGGGGAGGTGGAGGGAGACCCTTGTAGATGTTGAGCATCTATGCTGTGCTGGTGCAGACCAGGGGTTGCAAAGTATAAAAGGCACCGTCAGGAAGTTCTTGCTGCAGCATAAATAAGTCCTGTTTATAATAAAAGAGACTGTGGACTTGGCTGAGGGTGTGGGGTATTTCTGGTTTTCGTCACTGCGGAGCAATAACAGCAGTAATGCTTGAGCATTTTATTGGAGCCTGAAACAGTGCCAAGCAATTGTGCTGGCCTGGCGGCTCAAGGCCCCCGTGGTGGTGGAGGTCTCTGCTGAATTTACGAGTTCACACACATACACACTAACAGATGGAGGAAGTCCGTTTCTCTCTCTGAGGATTCCTGAGAATGTAAACAAGCTCTCCAGCTTCCTTTCTCAAAGGAGAAGGTATTAGATTAAAGCGAAAGAAGGCACAGTGCCTTCCAGGCTTGGACCAGAGCTCTGGCTTCTCCTTGATGAAAAAGTACCCCTGTCAAAGTCTTTGAGTTAGTGCTGGGACTGGGGAGGTGATAGCGCTTCGGTGAAAGGGTACAGGAGCCACATGTTTGAACCTGTCACTCCATCACAGGCTCTCACCCAGCCAGCTTCTTCCCCGTTTTTGCTCTGTGATTCAGAAAGTCTCTGGCTCTGCTGGAGCTGTTCTGTGGCTGTTGGCATGAGTAGATGGACATCACTGGTCAAAACTAGAATTTGTGTCAGACAAACAAAGCCCCTACTGAGTGTTCCTGTGTCTGAGCTCATCCCAAGTGGGAAAGAGCTGATGGAAGCAGCAAGGAGCTGGGATATTGTAAAGATATGGTTCTAAGTGGTCAGAAATGCCCAAGGCGCAGAGCGATTTCAAGAAGTTGAGCAGGTTAACCTGACCTAAATGAGGGTCCTGATGGACTGCCTAGGCAGATAACATACCCATCTTACCTTTCAGTAAGAGCAACCTAAATTCATTTCTGCCATGCATTCAGGGAGCCTCCCGTTTATCAAATCTGAGAGGCCAGGATTTGGCATTTAAGCAAGTGGGGCAGGGAGGGTTATGATGCCTGCACATTAGCCATTGTGGAGGGAGTCTGCTTCCCGTGGAGGCACACCTGCTCTCAAAGGCAAAAGCAGTGGGCTGGCTGTCATTTGTATGTTGTGGGCAGTGATTGTCTGTGAATTCCTTGTTTTGGTCTCTATTGTTCCCATTTCCTTTGACAATACCCTTTGATGTCTTTGTTTTCTTTATGCATCAGATTTGTTTGTTTGTTTGTTTTGAACACAAAGTACTAGTTGGCTGCCATTTGCATTTTTAAAAATATATTTTATTGATTTTTTTACAGAGAGGAAGGGAGAGGGATAGTTAGAAACATCGATCAGCTGCCTCCTGCACAACCCCTACTGGGGATGTGCCCACAACCAAGGTACATGCCCTTGACCAGAATCAAACCTGGGGCCTTTCAGTCCGCAGGCCAATGCTCTATCCACTGAACCAAACCAGTTAGGGCACCATTTGGATTTTTGTCAATGGGGCCAGAGAATCCTAATTTAATTTTAAACTTACTCACATTTTCACAACATTTAACACAGATTTGTCCCACAGTTCTCCTTTGTATTTTCGCTCTCTGGCCACCATCTGCTCTGCCTGTTTTGATTGAGAACAGGTGGTTTTATATGGCTTGTGCTTAAGTCAGTTTCTAGATTTCATAATCAATATGATTTTGAGAAGAGCTCTTACTGCCTTAAGCATCAGCTTCCAAGGTCAATACTCTGCAGAGCGGATGCAGATGACATGGGATCTAGTTATAATGCAGATTCTGACTGGGTAGGTCTGGTTGGGGCCTGGGACTCTGCATTTCCAAGACTCCCTCAGGTGCTGTGTTCCACTGACCACACTGTGAGAGGCCAAGTTCCTTTCCAACTGGTAATCCTCTTCCACTTCAAACTAGCAAATACATGTGGAGTTGTGCTGTCATTTGTTGTCACAACTATTAAGTGCTAAAATTCTTAAATTTAGTAAGATTTTTCCATTTTGTAAGCCTAAGAAATGATTGCTTCTCACCACGTTGAAAATGTCCTCATTTAACCATGCCCCCCAACGTCACTCTTCCCAAAAAGAACAAAAGATGATTCAGTAACTTCTTTTTTGAATATTATTTGTGATGATTTTTTAATAATTAAATGTAAAGACTTTTTTAGTTAATAGAGTTTTGCTCACTTAAGTGAGGAACACGTGGCTGAGCAGAGAAATCACAAGACAGAAGGAAAAAAATCAAGAAAACAGGAATTATTCAGAGGAGGGGAAGAATTTCACAATTGACTGTGAGGATTTTAAAAACTATTGACAACAGCTTGGTCGGCATGGCTCAGTGGCTTAGCCTCGATATGAACCAGGTGGTGATGGTTTGATTCCTGGTCAGGTCATATGCCTGCCTGGGTTGCAGGCTAGATCCCCAATGGGGGGCGTGCAGCAGGCAGCTGATCAATGATTCTCTCATATTATTGATGTTTCTATCTCTCTCTTCCTCTCTGAAATCAATAAAAATATATATTTTAAAAAACAAAAACTATTACTAACAGAGAGCAGGTGATAGACTTGGGGACTGATTGAATAATATTCTAAAAAAGACTAAATATACATTTTTTTCCTATCGTTTTTGTTGTGTCTTTTAGAGAAATCAACCTTTCAATCATTGGTCAGTACGTGGATTATCTTGTGGAAAAACAGGGAGTAAAGAATATTTTTGGTAAGTCATCTTTAGAAATGTCTCTACATAAGTCTAGCTCAGTCCTTAGAAAGTAGCCAGAACGTCACAGTGTCACTAAGTCATAGGTTATGAGTGAGCCTTGCTAAGCTATGTCAAATTTGTGAATTTTTGTAGACTCCTCAATTTTAGACCTAAAAAGCACCTCAAAAGATTATCTAATTTAGAGGTGTATTTCACAAGAGGAAAGGTATTTTTTTTTTACCCCCATTGGAATAAAATCAATGGTTCAGGTATTACTTAAGTTGCCCAAGCCTATTCTGTCAAGAAGTGATCGTCGAATAACAAAATGCAGGTTTCTCTTTCACTCTCTCTCTCTTTTTTTTATTTATTTTAATTTTTATGTATTGATTGTAGAGAGAAAGGGAAAAAGAGGGAGAGAGACATTAATGTTTGTTGTTTCACTTATTCATGCGTTCATTGGTTAATTTTTGTACATGCCCTGCAGGAATCAAAACCCCAGCATTGGTTTCTAACCAACTGAGCCACCAGGCTAAGCCCAGGCTTCTCTTTCTTAACAATGGGCTTTATTCTCTCCTCACCCAGACCTTTCCTATTCTATGTGTAAGAAAGACTCTAACTGCAGCCCATAAAGGAATTACAGGTCCAGCAGTTACCCTCATTTATTCATATGGTAGAAATTAGAAAAATCAGACCCTGAACATGTTAAGCCTGCTAGTACACTCACCTGTGACTTGTGTTGTGTTCTGGGCCTCAGTCCCTTGGATAGAACACTATACCTTGGCCCTGAGCTGCTGCTCTACCAACGGTCCCTTTCAAAATTGGAGGCACCATGGTCATGATCAGAGCAGGTTAAATTTCTTCTTTTTTAAAAAAATATATTTTATTGATTTTTTACAGAGAGGAAGGGAGAGGGATAGAGTTAGAAACATCGATGAGAAAGAAACGTCGATCAGCTGCCTCTTGCACACCTCCCACTGGGAATGTGCCCGCAACCAAGGTACATGACTTTGACCAGAATCAAACCTGGGACCCTTCAGTCCAGAGACCAACGCTCTATCCACTGAGCCAAACCGGTTTTGGCCAGAGCAGGTTAAATTTCTGTGAAAACGTGGTCAGGACACATGTCACAGCCAAAACCTGATTTCAGAACCACTCTTTTCACCTTCCCCTGGCCTCCCAGCCTCCTCTGGCCCCGCTGAGTGCTAGTGTTTGGAGAGTCAATGGGCTGCCGTATGCATTAGGCGCAGTGATGGATCCTGTGCCATTTGCATCCTTTCTGTGATCCACTAAGAGATGACTTTGCTCGAAGGGAAAGTTTTGGAATCACAGAGATTTAGATTCAAACTTGGATTAGTTAGTGATTCAGAGCCTCACATTTGCATATGTAAATGGGAAGTATTATTTGTAATTGGCAGGGCTGTTGTGAGAAGTGAATACATGAATTCTTGCTACAGGAAATAGTAACATCCTGGTGCTTTCTTTTGAATAATTATAAAAAAGTAAGTTGTCCTCGCCTGGCTGAGATAGCTCCATGGTTGAGCATCAACCTAAGAACCAGAAGGTCAGGGCACATGCCTAGGTTGCGGGCTCAATCACCCATATGAGGCATACAGGAGGCAGCCAGTCAATGATTCTCTCTCATCATTGATGTTTCTATCTCTCTCTACCTCTGCCTTCCTCTCTGAAATCAACAAAAATATATTTTAAAAAGTAAGTTGTCCTAGAGTGCTTCCATGCCAAACTGTAGACAGCAGTGATGACCTGACATCCCAGGACTGGAGGGTGTTGACTGCCCTGCCATTCAAGCCCAAATATCGAACTGGGTGGAGACTTGCCTAAAACACAGGTAGTTATCCTTGTCTTTGCTCTCTGTCCCTGACAAATTTGTAATTGTAAGTCAGAATTCACCTTCCTGCTACTTTCGACAAAATGAAGGAGGAAAAAAAGACTGAGTCTGAAGTGAAAATGGCAAATGGCATTGTCCCTCCCTGAGTGGATAGTCTGCTGTTTCTCCCTATTACTCCCTCCTAACCAGGAATTTCTGACCCTGCCCCCACCCCTACCCCTGTTGTTGATGTTGGATGAGTGAAAGGTATTTATTTGGCACAGTGAATGGCACCACAGGAGAAGGCCTGTCCCTGAGCATCTCAGAGCGTCGCCGGGTGGCAGAAGAGTGGGTGACAAAAGGGAGGAACAAGTGAGTGGCTCCACCCCGATAAAAACACTCATCTGTCAGAGCTGTATCGCCAGCGGCTCTCCCTCGATGACACAGCCTTCCTGTCTTCCGGTTACAAGTCAGGCTCAAGGTCAGCTTGTGGGACAATGAACAGGGACCCGAGGATCCTAGCACATGGATGAGGAACCAGGCAGAGGAGCGCCCTTCTTATATGGAAGGGCAGCCAGGCTTCAAGTCATGCCTGGCTCTCAGAGATCCCACCCAGAAACTGGAACCTGCCTCTCATCTATCTACCAAGCCCTCCTCTTGGGTTACCTGGCCCTGGACTAGTGGGGGGAAAGGGGAAGGTGCTGGTGACTGACTCCGCTGGGCTTCTGGCTCTTCTACTGAGAAATTCACGCTTCTAGCAAGTGAAGACATCTGCCCAGAACAAGGAATTTAGAGCTTAAGGAGAATAGTGAAGATTTGGAGTAGCCACTGCAGGGAAATTGGAAAGACAAGTAAGGCAGGTCAACCAGAAGGCCTGTTGGAGCCTCCTTCTCCTGAATTGGCAATGACAAATTTGTATTCAAGCCATTCAGCGGTTTTCTCTAGCAGCATCTAGCACCAGGGTAGAGGGGAGCAGGAAATGGATGATTGCTTTAACTTAAGCCAGTTAACAGGGACAAGGAGGTCATGCAATAAAGTTACAGGTAAGAGTCAAACAAGTCAGTCAGCTTCTTTTCTCCTTACTACCTTTTAACAATGCAAACCCAATCATATCACATCCCATTTTACCCAAGACAGAACAACTCAGGAATCAGTGCAGGATGCAGTGCCTGGGCCTAAATGAAAATGCAGGGTCTCCATCCCATGAGGATGGGGTCTGTCTCATTTAGAGTCCCTCAGGAGACTCACTGGGCCACCTGGATTCACAGTGTGATTTTTTTTTTATTTCTCTCCTGAGAAGACCAGTCTCTGGCCTCTTCCCCTGGGGCCACAGGGAGCACTTCTAAAGGTGAACATTGGAGTCTCAGAGAAAACCTCTTAGGGCCAAATTCTAGGGACTTACAAGATCGGAAAAAGCTTTTTACAGTGAATTCATTTCTCATATGACTAGTATCTGATTGTACTCTTTGAGGAACCTCTTTATTTCTATCTACAACAACAACAAAAATCCAAGTTTTACACCTATCTTTATATATATAATCACCATCAAATACCGAATCTAAAACAATGCTTTGTCAAAAAAAGGACTCAAGTGTTGATTGCTCTGTTATTGGTTTCAAAATTCTTCTCAGTTGAACCTTAAATTTTATTCTCTGGACATGCTTTTCTTTTAAAGCCTGTTAGATTAATTGTAAATAGGCCACTACAGAATTTGATAGTCATGAGATTAAAATTAATCAGTTATTGGCTAATTGCTAAAACCAGCACAAACTAAAATAGTGCAACCCCTCTATGTTTCATAAACTTCAGATGATGCAGCTGAAACCAGACAACCGATGGGTCCAGGTTGCCTGTCACTACTTGAACCAATTAAACAGAGATAAGGTTGAATTATATATGAGCATTTATTCCAGTACTGTTGGCAGTATAGGAAAGCAGCAGGTCATCCACAAAAAAATCTGCTCTGCAGTCCCCCATAAGCCAGCTTCTTGTATTGGGTAGGACAAAGATTACATGGGAAAGTAGGAATTACAGGCATAGGGAGGTAGGCAATGTGGGCTGAGGAGGGACTCCATTGTTTGCGCAACAGGGTTGTTAATCTTTTTATGATATTAGGCAGTTTTTGAATGAGAATGGACCACATTCCAAGGTTGACTCCCAAGTCCTGGGGTCGTACATCTCCCAGGTTAGAATGTCCTTTCTTTAATCAGAACAAGGCAATCATGGTTAACAGAAAGTGGTTAATATTTCTTATAACTATAGTTAGTTCTCAATAATCTATTTTTGTTCCTCACACAACTGTGCCTTCTCTTTTGCAGGTTGGATCAAGTGGTAATTCATGTAGGAGCCCTGAGCTTGAAGGAGTCCCAAGAACTGGTATGTTTATAAGTCCATCTGGGAGAGCCACTCTAGCAAATTAATCAACTCAAGGATTGGGTAGTTAGAACTTCCAATCTATAGCCAGTGAGTCAAAAGCACAGGTGATACCTGGGATGGTGACTGGAATCTGGAGTGGGGGTAGCGGGCTAGGGGACTGAGCCCTCAACATCTGGAATCTGACTCGATGTCCAGGTAGAGTGTTGGAGTTGAGTTGAATCGTAGGATACCCAGATAGTGTCAGAGGATTGCTTGTGGTGTGGGGAAACCCTCACACCTATTCACATCAGAATTTTGACCAGATCCATAAGGGTCTTCTTTCTTCTCTTAAAGGCCAAACATGCAGCAGAAATAGGGGCCGATGGCATCGCTGTCATTGCACCTTTCTTTCTCAAGCCACAGGACAAAGGTAATTAGGTCTAAATGCACAGCACCTCATGTGGTCTACTTCTTCTTGCTTTCATTCTCAGTGATTATATTTAACTCATGAAAGTAAAGTTTTATAGACTAATTGCATGAGATTGTAATGGTACTGCAGTTCTCCAGGATAGTTTGGTCTCCCAGGATCTTTAAAAGAAAAGACATCATTAAAGGATTTCAGCTCTTTTACCAAGTAATCTGATTGGGTCATTCACCAAGCTAAGGTTAACCTATAGGTGCCTATGTTTAGATCAGGTGTCCACTCCTTGTTGTATGAGTTGTGCAAGTGTTGGAGTCCCATGGCAAAGTTTGGGACTGTTGTTCTAAAAACAAAGAGGAATATGAGTACTGAGCATTTTGAGACTACATGTCCTGTACAAGATTGAGAGAGTGATGAATTTTGAAAAGAAATTTCTCAGACTCATCTGGTGTCTTCCAAAATATCAAGGTACTGTTTTTTCTTCTTCTACAATGGTTTTACTCAATTAAAAAACATTTTTGGTTTCCAAGTACCCTGAATCTTTTTAATCCTTTTGATCAGAAAAAAGAAAAATACAAATTTTAAAAAGATTAGAAACAGACAAGATGTTATTTGCATGCGTGATTAAATAAATCCATACTAAATGTATAATGGGTTAAAATTATCATGATATATCACCTATTAATATTGTTAATAGAAAGTAATTTACTGCTATTTTGGAAATTTAAAGTGAACAATTTGTAAAGTTGTTTTTTCACATGCTTTAAATTTTTTTTACATGAAACTTCTCAAAAGAGACAAGAGAAAAAGAACAAATTATACATAACACTTCTGTCTGAAATATTCATCATAGATAATATATCATTGCAATATTCAGGTGGAGAATATAAGCTTCTCTCCTATTTTCCAGTGGTATGGAAAGCAATTCTGCTGGATTTATTTATTATCTGCAGCAATATTGCAGTTGAAGCTCACATTAGGTGATGTAAGGTCCCAGTTCCTAAGTAAATTAGAGGGAGCTCTCTTCTGATATACCTGGATTTCTCCCCAAAAGGAAAAAGTCCCAAACTCTGGTTGAATTATTGAGGGATGTGCAACTACTCTTATAACTCCCTCTTTGAGCAGATGTTGCTTATCCTTTTGTTGTAGAATTTCCTCAGTTATAACTTTCTCATTCTAATCCTAATGCAAAGTCTTTGTTATTTACTGTTCACACTTAGCCCCTCTAGGGTAAGAGGACCAGAGTCCTACCTGCTGGGATTCTCATTTTTGTAAGAATATTTTATGAGCTGCTGTTAATATGTGGGAAGGTTCACACCACTGTTTTGTTTTTTTAAAAGACAGTTTTATTTATTTCAGAGAGGAAGAGAGAAGGAGAGAAGGATAGATATATCAATGATGAGAGAGAGTCATAATGGGCTGCTTCCACACACCCCCTACTAGGATCGAGCCCACAACCCGGGCATGTGTCCTGACCCGGAATCCAACCTTGATCTCCCAGGTCATAGGTGGACGCTCACTGAGCTACGCTGGCTGGGCCATACAAGTATTTTAACAGTACTTTAAAATAGTAGGAAAGTGAGTATCTTATTTTGGCCTTTCCACAGAAAGGAAAAGACAACTTCCAATGAAGTGAGTTGCAAAGACATTGCAGGAAGCAATCTCAGGGTTGGTAAGAGGGGCCAAGAATTTCCAGCTTCCGAAAAAGATGGCTGCATTTCACGAGCTGCTCCATGTACCAGGGAAATCCAGTGCTTTACACATGTTCACATCCTGACTGTTCCTGTTTGCTTTCAGATGACCTCATTGCTTTCCTAAAGGAGGTGGCTGCTGCTGCCCCGGCGTTGCCGTTCTATTACTATCACATCCCTGCCTTGACAGGGGTGAAGAGTAAGTGCTGCTTCTTTCCATGTTGCGCCCTCTCCCCCTCTCACATCTTACCCTATGGCACCAAGAACCCCACTCCTTGCCACCCACCCCATGTCATAAAAGCATAACGTTGTTGACTAGACAGTTCCAGTTGCTCCAGAATAAGTCACTCTTATCAAAAATGAAGTCAGCCCTTTTCAATCATTGACACCACCTGATAATGGAAGTTAAGCATGAGAGAGGAGTTGGCCCCTGGGCACTCCCAGCGGACACCTTGTGTCTATCACACACACCCTTCCTTCTTATACAGGAAGACACAGCCGGAAGTCCCACTAGGACAGGACTGTCTACTTTGTATCCTATGTATTCTCAGTGCCTGGCACATAGGGAGGTACTCTGTCCTTTTCTTGCTTTTCTTCTAGCTTTCTTTGATTATTACTATACTTGTCCAGTAAGAAGACTGTTACAATTAAATGAAATGTTTTATTTTTTGAATTCCATTTCTTTCTTTCTTAAACATAAAGATAGAAGTTGTGCTCTATAAATATCCATTGATAGTCTTCAAGGAACTGGAGACTCGGAGCTATAATTTGACAAATACATAGGACCTGCTAGGCAAGGAGGGCAAGTGGCCATGTCCCACCTGCGGTCAGTTAAGGCTGAGCAAAGCTCCTGGAAACTCAATGCAGATGGGCATAGCTACATGGGCTATTTACTGGAGGTGTGAAGATTCATGAGGCATTCACTGTTTTGAGCAGTTAGTGCTGAGGAGCTGTTGGATGGGATTCAGGAGAAGATCCCCACCTTCCAAGGGCTGAAATTTAGCGACACAGATCTCTTAGACTTCGGACAGTGTGTTGATCAGAATCGCCAGCGACAGTTCGCTCTCCTCTTCGGGGTGGATGAGGTAAGGCCCCCTTTGGCTTATCTCACAGGTTAGTTTCCCTCCAAAACAATTTATGGAGCTGCTTATACAGTAGCATCATCTCTTTCATAAAAATAAATACTCTTTGTCTGTTTCTGATTAGCAACTGCTGAGTGCTCTGGTGATGGGAGCAACGGGAGCAGTGGGCAGGTAAGCAGGACTGATTTTCCCCAGTGGTTATACACATGCAAATATTTAAAAGTCAAGTCCCCCCATAGAGACATTCATCTCCTATGTAGTAATATTTCTTGCATGTACACCTTTTCTATAGAAGTTGCCTTTCTCCCCCACAATTTTTCAGTGATAGAGGATTAAATAGGACTGAGCAACTCCATCGTCATTAGAAGCCTCTTGCAGAAAGAGGTCAGGCATAGGAGCTGAGAGCATGCACAGAATTTCTTGGTCAGAAATTATTTGGTTACAAATAACAGAAAGCCATTCAAACTATCTTATGCGAAGTAGGGTGTTATTATAAAATACTAGGAAATTATATAAAACTCAAGAGGAGAGAGGATAGCCAGGTCTAAGAACTTGAGAACCCAGAACTACAAAGCTCTCAACAGACAAGGCAGCTCATTCTCCATTGGCAGTCTTCTGGAGATGCTCCTTCTCTGCTCTCTCTGCAAAACTCCTTATTTCCCCTCCCTTTCTCTCCAAATGGGTTTGCTGTGCTTCCACACACACGTAGTCAATCGTGGCTGCCCAAATATGGCATCTCAGGATATCCCTAGATAGTCAAGTATCCGCCTAAGGTCCTATCTAAGCTGCAGCAGGAAAGTAGAATCGTGTGGCTCCATGCCTACTCAGGGAAGGCAGGCAATACGATCAGTTAACTGCACATGTTAAAACTAATTAGAAATGTGTCTGCAAGCAGATGGATTGAAATATTTGCACTAACTGAAAGTGCCTTTCTTCCCTGCAGGAAAAGTACAGGGGAAGCAAAGTAATATTCACAACGTGTCTTGGTGAGCATGGCTTTAATGAAGAGTAATTGAGTTAGATAGTCTTCCTGGCTTGTATCCTCCATCATCCCTGTAGGGCCATTTCTACCAAGGAAACCCGAATGCCTGCATCTGCTGACCATGGAACAGTTTTCCCCCTGGAAATTGTGACTATTTTGACTCTTGTTTTTTTGGCCTTGATATTAGACATTTTAATTCTGTCAACATAATTTATAAGTAGAGAGTACATTTGGTTAGACTTCATGTCTTCTTCATTAGAATCATGTTCCTCTCTGTCTGAGGACACACCTAAGACTCCTGGGATTTGAATGTGCTAATTCTGAACCTCCTCAGACATATTAGGACTTAGAAGTGTTTCGTACCTACAAGTGACTTTTCTCAACTATGATATTTTATTTTTTGTACTTTATTACCGGACGATAATAGGAACTTCAAGTTCTTGGAATTCCTTGATGTTGACTCTAGTGTTTACATGAAGGACATTCTATTCTTGGTACATCAAGATAAGCACATTTTCTGATACTGACGGACTATACAAGACTTTGTTAACCAATGGGGAAACATTCTAGTTATAAATTTTTATAACCTATCTTTCTGGTTATAGATGTTAGTGATTTGTCTTTATTGCTATTTAGAGCTGTTTGCGTTTTTTTCTAAGTCCACAAGACCATTTTATCAGATCAAATAACTTTTGTTGTTGAGTTATAACAGGGCAGCCTGAAGTGATGGAAACTTTGTGATAACTCTGTAGTGCTTCTTGAGCCATAATTTCATCATCGTAACACAGAAACCAGGCCTACCTTGCAGGGCTTAGAGGGGAGACGTGATTTATGTCAAGCACCTAAAATATCATAGGCACTTAATAATTGGCCTCTCATTTTATTATTGTCATTTTCTAGAAACTGGTCTCTAAATATGTAAGTTGTCAAGAGATTTAGGTAATCCGTTGGGATCTGCCCCTTTTGCTGTGGTGCCTTCTTCATCCACTTCCTCAGCAGAAGGCATTTAGGACTCACATTTTACCTATAGCTCTTATTGGCCCTGGGCCTCTGTGTGTGCCCTGGGTCTCAGTGGCTCCTTACTAAACACACCTCCATCTTTCTTTCTTTTTTTTCTTTTTTTTTCTAATTTTATCCTTTTCCACTTTTCTTCATTAGTTTTGGGCATTCTCTGCCTCCTCTTGGCATTGCTTAGTGCTGCCGGAAAACTTAGAACTAAAGACACCTGACCCTCTAATAGGTTAGGACCTAAAAATAGACTTTCTGGAAGCTCAGTATACTTGTGCCTTGCAAGCAGCAGTGGGGTTTAAAGATCTGGTCCTTTGCCGCAGGGTTATTGGTTCTATAGTATGTGCTGTTTTCTTTCAGTACCTATAACTACCTGGGACAAAAGACAAACCAGATGTTGGAGGCTTATGAACGGAAGGACTTCTCTTCAGCCCTGAATTATCAGGTTAACTATTTCTTCCCTTCACCTAAACCACAGCCTTTGTTCTTTCCCATTTGAGAATTCCAAGTCCCTCTCATCCTGCCATACCTGCCCTCGTTAAAATTTCCTCCCTGCCTCTCTCTTTCCTTTCCTTCTGTTCCTTACTTTTTTTCTTGATGAAAATCAAACCTGTCCCCATTGTTGGTGCTCCCCCACCTGTCTCATCAGGACAGGCCCCATGCAGGAACGACTCCTCTCTGTTCCTCCTAGAAATGGCCTTATTTTTACTCTATGTTCAAGATATTTTTGTGGCTATAAAAGAATAGCAATAGATTTCTGGAGAAAGGACCACCTGCCATCCCCTTGAGCTGCAGTCATCAAAAGCTGTGAAGCTGGTGACCTTAAATGGGGAGACTTAATTCAAAGTCAGAGCAGGTCAGTCCTCTTCAGCTTGGAAATGTGCTGAGAATGGAAAATATTCACCAGCCAGGAAACAGGAGCCACTGGCTTTGAAGCAGGGAAAGGAAAGCAGCAAGAGCTCCTGTGTGATGGGGAGGAGCCCAGGGGACATGTGGATGCCATGAATGTCACACCGAGGACGGAACACAGAGCCTTGCTGGGTGGAACCGGTCTCAGCCGTGTACTTCAGTAAATGGAATGAGCTGGAAAAATGTAAAGTGGGCACAAGAGAAAGACTTTTGGATGCCAAGAGGCACAGGGATTTTCAGGCTAATGAAAATGACTGAGAGGACTATCCCAAGAGACTTAAGTGGAAATGAAAGGCATAGCAAGATCAGGGCAGGTCTGTCCTGAGCATGGAGCTAGCTAGCCTAAATCTACTTCCTACTTAAAATTTCAATAGCTCATTTAAATATTTACCTTTGTTTAGCCCCAGACCAGGTGAAGTTGAGAGCAGGAACAGGGTAGGGACTTAGGAAGTTATGCAACTAAATTATTGGCAAGGCTTGATTTAAATTACAATAAGTCTGAATTATGTGGACTCTGCCATCCCTTTGCATTCATGGTTTCCTTTTTCCTTCGTTTCCTCAAAATGAGTTTCTTGTTCATGTACATTGCTAGATAAGAATGGCAGAAATTTTATCACAGTGCCCCTCAATTCTGTCAGCTGACAACAGTAACACTGAAAGCAATGTTGGGAGCAGAAACTGAAAACCTCTGATTTTAATAGAGGACTTGTTATCTATTAGTTAGAGGAATCACTTTCTTTATGCCTAGACCAACATTTTGACTTGCTCCTTTATTTGCTTGCCAGAGGTGTCCCAGGGAAGTGATGTGGGAGGTATGTCTTTGTTTTTACAAAAGTGGGAGAAAAAGGACTGTGAAAGGAGAAATATAAAAGGACAGCCCACACCACCAGTGTATGTGAATTCTTATTCTGACCCATTTTTAGAAATTAGCACTTTAAGAAGTTGAGGCTCTAGAAACTGATTTCTACAAATCTTTGCCTTGGCCAATTGCCCCTTGGGTATCTTGGGAAGTTACACCCCAGAAGTTAGTGAACCCCCTCCCCCCGTTTTGGAAACAACTGAATTATCTAAGTTTACCTACGTGAGCTTGATGGGTTAAAAGACTGTCTTCCCTACTTTTACTCTCTGTTGCACAATTCTATCATTGGAGCTTCCTATCTGTTTGGGTCCATTTTACAAAGCTTGAATGTATGAAGAGATGCTACTACGTATATCCTGGATGAATCTTTGCCATCCTCCCTTGGCTGTTTTGCTCCACTCTGACAGACCTTTAGGAAACTAAGATGTCTGGACTTTTTAGTTTGACCTCTGAGTTCTTTAAATTGTTACCATGGTTCAGTAATACTGACAATAGGTTTGTTTGTTCCTTTCCAGTTTTGTATTCAGAGATTTATCAACTTTGTGGTCAAACTAGGTAAGTATCCTGCTCATCTGCTCCTGGAGACTACAAAGGAAATGGGCTTTCTCTGAGGATTTCAGAAAAAGCAATATGATGCATTTTGATCACCTTCTCACAATACTTTTGAATGCTAATAACAACTTTCAGTGCCAGCGGTTAAAATGGTGAAAGAAACCTCGTTGGAAGGTTTGGGCATCTTCCTCAAACCTCTCTCCTCCTCCTTAGAACTTTGTTCACTTCCCTGCTCTATGTGTACACACACACACACACACACACACACACACACCATTTTCTCTTCCTTCTCCCCTGCACCATCAGCACTGCCTCCCTTCACTTGCCTGTGCTCATTAAAATTCCACTACCACACTGTGGCTGACTTCAGCCTAAGTGCTTGGAGGAAGGCAGTCTGAATATAGATCTTACTAAATTGTGAATGACTGACAGCTCTCCCGAGAGTATCTGCAACTTAAAAAGAGTTTATAAACACAACTCAGCTTAAATGATGGAGGATTGGATAATATGACAATGTAAAATCTGAGGGAAATGTAGTGAATTTGAATAAAGAAATCTTTCCAGAGTCTCCTACATCTTATCCTCTGATACATGACAGATGCCACCATTCACTCCACTTCTGCAAGAGACTGGCCCTTCCTGAGAACCTAGGTCAAGTCCAAGAAAAGTTTGGGCTTATTCTTGGCAAACCTCCCTCTCAGAGCCTTTTTGACTCAACCCTAGCAACCCCTTCTGACCTCAAAGCACCTGAATGTGTTATTTCCCTCATTCTCACTGGGTTTTCAGCTAGCTCTCTCAATCCTTTAAAGACAGTGTTTCCCATTTGCTTTACCACTTTCATTTTTGTCATATTTGTGTGCCACCAGTACTGTTAAGGACCTATTGTTATTTCCTTGCCCTAAGCAATAGTTTTTTTTACAAAATTGTGGGTTTGGTACGATAGTTATATGTTCCTAAAGTACATTGAAATAGTTACTGAACTATTGACTTTTTAAAGTAACTAAAAGTTTACCTGTATAGATGATTGTTTTTGCATACCAGTAGTGATACTCTAACAGTTTTACAAAACACAGCTCTAAGATATTAGCTTGAAGGATTAACTTTGCCAGAATATTTGCATTTTAAAAAGGGACTCTTGAAGATAGTTTTATTGTGCTTTTTTTTTTTTTAAGATTTTATGTTCTAAAAGAACATATCTTAAAAAGCTCATTTCAGACTTTCTTGGGAGTTGGAGTTGAGTTTTCATGGTTTAGTCAAAGAGAAACTTATCTTAATAAACATGTAGTCTTTTCATGAAGGTAGCTCCCTATTCCCATCATTTATAATAAACATGGGTCATTTTGCACTCATCAAACTATAAGCTGTTTAGTCATTCTAGTATTTTCCTTCCCAAGGCTGAATTGTTACTATAACTAAGTTAATTTAGCAAAAGGAAGTTATTTCTTATACCATGGATCCAAAAGCAATAGCCAGTTAAGAAAACAAATATATTTTTCTCTATTCTGGGTTATTTCCTGAAATCTACTTTCAAAATCACTAATTCTATTTTTAGCTATGTTTAGTTTCACTGATTATGTATTTTTCATTTCCTGTATTTCTTTTAGGCTGCCGTTGTTTTCAAGTCTTATTGTGCTTTATTTCTATGCCCCTTTCTTAGCCCATGGCTTCTACTTTCTTTCTTTTACCTCTGTGAGGTCTCCTTCAAAATTTTGTCTCAGTTTCATAGGACATGAAATTTGCTAATTGTGCATTTGCTGGCTTTCATGCAGCTTCTTTTTCCTCCTGTTCTGTCACTTTTAAAAATATATATTTTATTGATTTTTTATAGAGAGGAAGAGAGAGGGATACAGAGTCAGAAACATCGATGAGAGAGAAACATTGATCAGCTGCCTCCTGCACACCCCCCACTAGGGATGTGCCCGCAACCAAGGTACATGCCCTTGACCAGAATCGAACCCAGGACCTCTCCGTCTGCAGGCTGACGCTCTATCCACTGAGCCAAACTGGTTTTGGTTCTCTGTCATTTATAACTGAATGCATCTTCAGAGACTGTTTTCTGGGCAACCTACTATGCTCCAGATTGTAAGGTGTCCCATCAAGCCTCTGCTGAGACACGCAATTTCACCAGTTCTAACCAGTCTTTAGGTTATTAGTCTGGTTCCTACATCAAATGTATAATGAAAATATCGATCTATTATTTATGTATGGCATGGCTTGGGACTTCTTTCATGTGATCATTTTCCATCCACAGCCCAGGCAGAAGTCAAGAGCTGTGCCTCCATCGCTGAGTCAATGGGCCAGGTTTTTTTTCTCTTGATTTTCATAGAAGGCTGGCTACCAGTTTTACACAGGGAATTTGAGTCCAGCTCTTTGCTATGCACAAACCCAAGGCTTCCTCTTGCTTTCCTGACTCAGCTTTATAACGCTAGCTCAGAACAACAGCATTGAGTCACAAACTACCTTAAATGGTGTATTTCTCAGGGACTTCTTAGACATGATTGAACTAAATTCTGTCCTAGCAATGAGATCCTCTGTCATTTGATCAACAGCCCTGAATCAGATTATTCTCATGGACCATTTGGCTTCAGTTCTTCTCTACTCTGACCTCTTTAATCCTGATAACTTTGGTGCCTCCATTTTGCTTTTGAGGTTGAGTCTTACTTCCTTTCGTTTTATAGCTTGTCAATTTGTTTAAAACATTATTCCCCAGCATTCCTATGTATTTGAAGCAGGAAGAGGGACTCCCAGTCTTCTCAGTCTGCCGCATTGACTAGAAACATTCCCAACTTTTAGCTCACCTTATGCTGTCGTAGTAGTACCTGTAAGAATGTGATCCCTTCTTGGGGGTGTTTGTGGTGGAGTGGACAGTCCCGGTCACATTACCGCCTTTGTTTTTTCTGTATAGGTTTTGGAGTGTCACAGACCAAAGCCATCATGACACTGGTGTCTGGGATTCCAATGGGCCCACCCCGGCTCCCACTGCAGAGAGCCTCCAAGGAGTTTATTGATAATGCAGAAGCTAAACTGAAGAGTCTGGGTTTCCTTTCTTTTACGGATTTAAAGAATGGAAATTTGGAAACCTCTAGCTAATGCCACTCAAGTCGGGGTGTGCACATTGGGATATAATCCACCTTGAATAGTGCATTCCTTTCTCAAGGACTTTATAGCTGAGCTTGAACTACATTCTTTCCCAGCAAATGAAATCTCCCATCAAATCAAGTATTTAAGTATCTACTATGATCTTTAAAAAGTTTTATTTTTGTGAAGGGACAAAAACTCCAAAAGGAGCCATGAGCCCTGAGTCATTCAATATTGCATAAAATTTTCGTGGAGAAATTTCTGCTTCTAAGGATGAAATGGAATCAAGAGGGAAAATTGTAATTAATTCCATCTGCCTTTGGGAACTCCCATCTTGATTTCTGGTTCTCAATCCTATCTTCAACTTTTCTAATTTTAAACACTTGTAATGTACTTTCATGTTAATAAATATTCATTTGGAATCTAGGAAAATGCTGAGCTATCTTGAATGTCAAATTACAACATGACTTAACAAATACACAGCTATTAACACACCAGCTTCCTTGGCTGCTCAGCATGATTTTAGAACACCTGCTTTCAGATTGTGATGTCACGGGTATTTCCTTCCCCCCACCAAAAGATTGGGTTAGGTGAGAACTTGCTTCAGATCGTATAATGGAAAGGCCCATTAGGGTAGTTTTCACATAACCAAGGTAAGGCCTTCCAAAAAGAATTCCGCTCTCCACATGTTGCTAAATGAGAACTTATTAGAGCTCAAAGTTCCAAAGAACCAAAGAATTGTGCTCTGGTCATCACAAACTTTCCCTTTTTCCCCTGAGAAAAAGTAAAAAAATCCTATATCCTTATAGAAATGTATGAGTATCAGCAAAATGCTCAAATCTACACCTGCATGGGGAAATAAAGCCTTACTCCTTAATACGTGAACCATAACAGCCAATGTGAATATGGTGATTCAATGATCACAAAAGTAAGAAGCAAGCCAAAATATAAACTGTTAAAATAATTTCTATAAAATAAAGGCAGAAAAAACAAAAATAACTAAAAGAGCAAAGCAAGTTACAAAGGCCAATAAACTTGTATAAATTTCAGTACAGGAAGTCACAAAGCTTGTAGATAAATGTTTCAATAGGAACTGGTACAGTGGATACAGAAAAGTAATATCCGTGAATGACCGCCATTGTCATGCTTGCTTATAAAGAATAGAATCATGCTGGACATATAAGCACTATGAAATGCCAGTTATTACTAGTTCTTGTAGCTACTCAAGCAATTCAGTGTATGTTCTTTATACAACTGAGAACATGATATCACTGCTAAACCTTTTAACTAATAGTTGAAAAAATAACGTATGCACAGCAAGCCATTAAAAAAGAATTCTAAAAGAAATTGGCATTTCAATGAATACCAACAAATTTTTTAAAATATATATTATTGAGAGAAAGGGAGAGATATAGTGAGTTAGAAACATTGATGAGAAATATTGATCAACTGTCTCCTGCACACCACCTACTGGGGATGTGCCCGAAATCAAGGTATATGCCCTTGACCAGAATCGAACCTGGGATCCTTCAGTCCACAGGCTGATGCTTTATCCACTGAGCCAAACCAGTTAGGGCAAATACCAATAATTTTAAAGGAATTAGATATGTTATTCTCCATCCTCAAAATCTAGACCATCATTTCTGTTGGAATCCAGATTGTACACTCAATTGTACATTGATCACACTAAAAGTCATCAGTCTTAAATATTAAGCCATTAACACTACCACTATCAATTCCACTTTTAAAAAGGATTTAACTTTTCTCTTGTAATGTATTATGTATTGAACTTGCTGTGTCTAGAAACTTTCTTATTTTCTCCACCTGCATTGTTTGCTCAGTTAGCAGGTGCACACAATTCTACTCAACAGCATCTTTCTCCGTTCCAGAGCCGTGGTCGGCAAACTGTGGCTTGCGAGCCACATAGGGCTCCTTGGCCCCCTGAGTGTGGCTCTTCCACAACATACCACAGCCTGGATGTCTATTTTGAAGAAGTGATGTTAGAAGAAGTTTAAGTTTAGCTGAAACCGGTTTGGCTCAGTGGATAGAGCATCGGCCTGCGGACTGAAAGGTCCCAGGTTCGATTCCGGTCAAGGGCATGTACCTTGGTTGCGGGCACACCTCCATTAGGGAGCGTGCAGGAGGCAGCTGATCGATGTTTCTAACTTTCTGTCCTCCCTTCCTCTCTGTAAAAAATCAAAGTAATTTTTTTTTAAAGTTTAAGTTTTAAAAATTTGGCTCTCAAAAGAAATTTAAATCGTTGTATTATTGATATTTGGCTCTGTTGACTAATGAGTTTGCCGACCACTGGACTCTAGAGCATTAAGTTTGAACCTTAAACTTCCCTGGCTTTGAGCCATAGGTTACTGCAATAGCACATTTAAAACTAAATCTTAAAAAGAATAATCCAAACTCTACCTCCACCAGCTTTGTGTTTTGTGTCTTATTTTATTTAAAAAAAAATTCCTAGTGAGTGTATGTTCACTTTAACAACACCTCTCAGTGTTTTCCCTAAGAGTCAAGCTGTAGGACCTACTGATGTAGTGCAGAGTTGGGTTCAGCCTAGTATAAAATGGCAAAGGGTATAACATGGTTGTACGCAAGGCAGGGTTGTCCTGTGGTTATTGGGATGATCTCAGATCCAGGCCATGTGTGTTCAAGTCTCAGCTCTCCCACTTATAGCTATGTGACCTACATGTTATGTAACTTTCCAGTCCTTCAGTTATCTATAATATGAAAATGATAATATCTACCTCCTGGGGTTATTGTGAGGATTACATGATGTAATTCATATAAAAGTCTTACAATAGCACGTGGTACATCATAGCACAGTGAAGTGTCAGCTATTACTAGTTTTTGTAGTTATCCAAGCAATTCACTAGGTGAAACAACAGAGAAAAACATTGGGTCACTGCTAAACCTTTAAACTAATAGCTGGCAAAATAAAGTTGAAAATGACACTAAACCTAGGGCAAGAACTGAAATGAAAATTTTCATGTATTATTACCAGCAGCAGGACCATAGTACCACTCTCATATATTTTCCTAGGCTAGGAATTTTTATGCTTGCTTCTAACAGTAGAGGATAGGGAATGAAAATTTATCTGCATATTGTTGAATGACCCAGATGTGACTATAATAGTGAATAACACAATGAGAGAAAGCTTTTGGCTAAGTGATTTTAGAGAAATGCCAGGTCAAAGAGGCATAGATAGAAAAGGGAGCATGTTTTGAAGTTTTATCTGCAAGTGGTAAGGGAGATCTTAGAGGGTGCTAATAGCTAGTTACTTAGAGCAACCTAGCACCTAATGACAGTCACTGGCACCCAGTCCCCTGGAAATTCTAGGTCTCAGGTGCAAGGACTAAATTAAAAACCAACTCAATAATAAAATTCTCCATAATCCTTGCAAGCCCAAGTTCCACCTCTGAAAATTTTTGTTATATTTAATATATGTTACTGTGCTCCGCATCTAATTCAAAACACTTGCAATCCATTTATGATAGTTGAGTTTCCTTTACCATAAACATCAGGCACTAGAAAGCTGTAAACACCCTGAAAGGTACAAAGAAATAAAAAATAATGCCTTTTTCTGAATGATGTTACCCTTAATTGAAGAGAACAAATAACATGGAGAATATAAAAGAATGAATATTCAATTGTTATTCCGACTGTAAGAGCAACAGTGTTTTAAAGGGATTGATCACTATGAGCTAGGTGAAGAAAAAAAAGTAATGAAAGAGTTGAAAAATAGTGTGTATGGTTTAATGAGCCCAGATAAATCGATTAGTCAGGATTCTCTAGAAAAACCCTTACTTGAAATATTTTGTATTCTGTTACCCTCGACGAAGTACTAGAGTTCAAAATTTAACAGTGACTACTACACTAGTTCAGGAGATAAAGTATTCCAAATATTCTGAAGACAAAAGGATCTCCCCCGCAAGCCAGAACCATCTTGAAGGATGTTATCTACTAAAGTAGTTTTTACTGAGCTCTTAACAGTGCAGCGTGTCAAGCCCTGCGGCTAGTGGCCTGAGCTAGCTAAGCAGCGTCCCTGCTTCACTGAGCTGCTTTCTTTTGCAGGAGACGTTCGCGTTACGGTGTCTGAATCGCAACAATAACACTTCCTGCACATCGGTTACCTGCCAGATACCAACAAACATCTTTCATGTCCCGTCTCACTTAATCATCACAACAGCCCTACACAGTTAGCACCTAAGATGTCCAGTCCAGTCTTTCCAAGGGCACCTCATCTACTAGAGGTCCCTATGACAAAAAAAAACAAAACTGCGAAACGTTTTGCTGCATCATAACGGGATGGGACCCCGACTCCGCAAAACGCTCAAGAGCGGCCTGCACACTACCGGAAGCGACCCTGGAGGCGCAGCGGGTCTCCTAGGCGACGGGATGCTCAGGCTCCGCCTCTTCCGCGCGGTGTCCGCGGCGCCTCGCTCGCTTTCTGCGCCTGCGTGAACGCACTGACCACGCCCACCATCGTCGCCGCAGGAGCCATTTCGCCGGCGCCTCTGTGCGAGTTGCGGTTCGTTCGCCGTGTGTCTCCGAGAGAGGCCGGACCCGCGGGCCGTCCGTCCTCAGAGGGCTGTGCTCTCGGGCACCAGACAGCGAAGGCTGGTGAGGGAAAGGCGTCGTTGCCTTTCGTGGTGGCGGGCGGCGTGGGGCCCCAGCGCTCTGCAGCCGCGCTTTGTTGCGAACGAAGCGCGGGCCGCGGTGGCGGGTGGGGGAAGGGCGAGCCGCCGCGCCGCGTGCCGGGATTGCGGGGTGCGTGCTACTCGCCCCGCCGCGCTTGCGCAGCCCTGGGTGCGTCTTAGCCCCCGGCCTTCGGCCCACTCATCCCAGTCCTGCCTCCCAACAAATTCCACCTCTCCCTCCGGTCGCGCCTGGGCGTTGTCCGGCCGGTCGAAAGGGAGACCGTTGTCTGGGGACGGGCTCTCCTGACGCCGCACACGCCCGAGGCCTTCTCGTCCTTCCTTTGTGCTGCCAGCACTGGGCGCAGGCCCGCAGGCCCCGTGAACGGAGCCGGAACAAGTTAGGCACAATCCTGCTCCTCACCGAGGTGGGGGGGGGCGGGGAGAGGAGGGAAGGGAGATTAACGTCTGCTGGTTTCGATAAAAAGGCATTGTAACCAGGCAAACATTGGGTCCCTGCTGCCTATCATTACTCGAGTCAGTGAAGCAAAGACAGGGTTAAATCGTACATGAGCATTTGTTCCAGTATTACTGGCAGTACGGGAGAGCCACAAGAATCGGCTCTGCAACCCCCAATAAGCCAGCTGCGTCTATACGTAGAACTACAAAGGAAAGGTAGGCAAAAGCGCAGTTTACAGATACGGAAAAGGATTTAGTGATCTGTAAGGGCTGGAGTTACGTGGGGAACTAGCCAAGGGGAATGCCGGATGGGCAATTAACTGGTAAGCGGGCTGGGGGTTTGCAAAGGCCTGCAGGTATGCAAAAAGCGCTGGGGGACCTTCAAAGGACTGGCGATTCTGATTTCTGCAGCATAGTTATTAATCTTCCCCTGATAATAGGTAGCTCCAAATCGGATGGAAGGGCTGCATCTCCAGGTCAGATCCAGCCTGGCTAGAATGTGCCTTTAATCAGAATAAAACAGTCATGGTCAACAGCATGGTTAATATTTCTTAACAATACTAGCTGATTCCCCAACATTCTATTACTGCCCCCTTTCAACATGAGAAATTAAATAGTGTAAAGAGAGAGAGGGCTGCATAGAGTGGACAGGGAAGGCCTTTGAGCGGAGGGAGATCTTTAAGCTGAGGGACGTGGCTCATTAGCCTTGAGGACAAGGAAAAGCAGAACTGCAGAGGTAGCGGGTATTCTTGAGCGCTTAAGGGCAGAGATTGGGAAGAAACTGAAAAGGTCCTGTGACTGCTGGTGTGGTGAGAAAGCTTTGTTTATTTTATTGTCTAAAATTTTATGTGCGTCTTTTACCCAATTGACTTCCCCTCCCCCACCACCACCACCATTCCCACCCTGGCTAGCCCCCATCGACCCAATGTCTGTGTCCATTGGTTATGCTAATATGCATGCATACAAGTCCTTTGATTGCTCTCTAACCACCTCCTCACCCCTGCCATTTGTTCCTGGGTCTATTTTTGTTCATCAAATTATGATGATCATTATATCACACATATGAGTGAGATCATGTGATAGTTCTCTTTCTCTGATTGGCTTATTTCGCTTGGCATAATGCTCTCCAGTTCTGTCCATGCTGTTGCAAATGATAAACGTTCCTGTTTTATAGCAGCATAGTATCCCATTGTGTAGATGTACCATAGTTTTTTAATCTATTCATCTGCTGATGGGCACCTAGGCTGTTTCCAAATCTTAGCTATTGTAAATTGTGCTGCTATGAACATAAGGGGTGCATATATCCTTTCTGATGGGTGTTCCTGGTTTCTTGGGATATAGCCCTAGAAGTGGGATTACTGGGTCAAATGGGAGTTTCATTTTTAACTTTTGAGGAAACTCCATATTGTCTTCTTCCACAGTGGCTGCACCAGTCTGCATTCACACCAGTAGTGCATGCGGGTTCCTTTTTCTCCACGTCCTTGTCAGCACTTGTTTGTTGATGATAGCCATTTTAACAGGTGTGAGATGATACCTCATTGTGGTGGGAAGGATTTAAAAGAAAAATGGATTTCAGAGTGAAAAGGGAATCATTCAGGACGACATTGAAGTCTGCCAGGTACATAGTAGTGGTGGGAGAAGAGATGGAAAGGTCCAAACGGGTAGAGAATTTTTATGAGTTTATGTGAGCCAAAGTGATCACAATTCCTGGGAAGCAAAATTTCAATGGAGTGGTTTGGAGAATGGCAATCTTGCAGCCTATACATTAAATCAGAGGAAGAGTCATAAGGAAAGTGACAAGAAATTCATTGGTGGTAGATGAAGGATGGGGGGGAAGCAAATGGGGGCAATCTCTGGGATTGGCTAAAAGTAAAACAAACATTTCTCTTACATTTGGGGTTACAGAGTAGTTAATAATTAACATAGAGATGGTATTCAGGAGCCATATAACAATGAGGAGTTCTGCAATAGGTTGTGCGCTACGGGGTCTGGAGAAGTTTCAAAGATGTGCTATCTTAGATCCACAAAGACAGTAGACAGGCTCACTTAAATTGAAAGATTGACCTATGACGAGAAACTCACTGGCCTCTAGGACAGGACCACCCACCATGGTTCACTTCTAGTTAGGCATTTTTATGTTCAGACCTCTGAGTTTGTGGGACCTATCATGCTGGCCTCCCACCTCACCCCTTGAACTTGTCCGGTTTAATATGTGTCTGTTTTTCATCCACAGAGGTAAGTTTTGGAGGCAGAATTGTATGGTAGATTAGGAGTCATACTCACCGGTAAAAAGGGGACACTAGTATTTTTTCTATATAGTTATTGTCCAGCACGGAGTAAAGGCTCTAGAATGATAGCTCTGAAGGATCTTGAGTAGATGAATCCCAGTTAATTGATGAGTGACTTGTTGGATGGTGGTAAATGTAAGGAGGTGGGAACATTGGAATTGGGGCATGGAGAGGGATGAGTTTGGGAAGGAAATTTAAAATTCTGTTTTGACTGAGATGCCAAATTAGAATTCAAATGAGTTTGTTAGTGCTGCAGTTAGATGAACTTGATTTTGTACCTTAGGAGTAGATTTTCCGTGTATTTTTGGACACATTAGCATGTATTTGATATTGAATATTGTGGAGTTAGATGAGCTACATACCTAGGAAGGAAGAATATTGATGGCGTAGTTTTTTTCTATTTTATGTTACTCATTCACCTTGAAGACTTGTTTTTTATTATTATTAATTATTCAGGGGTGGAATTTATAGATAGGTAGCTTCAGCTTTTCATGCCCTTTCTGTTAATAGGATGTCCCCAGGGTTAGTCTGAAGCTACAGAATGAACAGGTTTATACAAACAGGGTCCAGTTTGATGACATTGGATGTAGGTATTAACAAAATGCACTAAACATTAATTAACAAAAGACAAAAGGTTTGATGTAATGGGGTTTCTTCTCACAGCAAAAAATTCATAGTTTTTGTTCTAGTTCTAAATTTGGTTTCATATGTTGCTTATAATTTGCAGCCATGTTTTAGACTCAGGCTTTGTATCTGTTGGTATCTTGCAAATTGGGAAGTAGAGGGGTAGTGCTAAGTATGCTATGTTGCACCTCAAGAAAACTTAATATCCTCCAACTGCGATAACAGCCTAAAGGAGAGATTGAAGTTAACAGATTACTGTTTTTAGTTCACATACAGCATATTTTTTGTATTTGGACTTAAAATATACAGTCTGCAGCTAGGAGACATAATCAGAGTAAGAATAAAAATGGATGATCATTTGAATTTGAATTAGGCTTCCACAGCTGGTGACTGCAAAAGGTTACTTAAACTTTGTATGCTCTTGTTTCTTTCTCTGTAAAAATATAATAGTATGTATTTGCCATATAATGTTACCTACCATTGTTGTGAGGATTAAGTGAGTTAAAGCACATAATGTGCCTATTGTAAAATGTGGAGCACTACATAACATTTTTAAAAGTCGCCCAAAGATAACCATTTGGGGGACATTTCTAGTATTGACTTATGCATATATACTTTTATGTAGTTCTAAGTATACAATTTCGTATCCTGCTTTTTCTTAAAACATCATAGACCATTTATGTCATTAAAATTTATTCATAGGCAATTTTACTAGCAATGCATTAGAATATCTTGTGTTTGACCTAGATTTTTAGAAAATTCCAGTTGTTTAATTATTTCCAGCTTGGTAATTTCCAAAGTTTACTCTTAAAGTAATGCAGTTTTTAACTAACTTTTCTTTTCTTTTTTTTTTTTTAGGTCTGCATCATGGCTGATGTTAAAAACTTTCTGTATGCCTGGTGTGGCAAAAGGAAGATGGCCCCAACCTATGAAATAAGAGCAGTGGGGAACAAAAACAGGCAGAAATTCATGTGTGAGGTACTAAAGAATACTGTATATTGATAAGATTTTTGAGGTTATTTAGGTGTTAAAAGAATATCGTTTTCTATTTGGAAATGGTAATGTACACATTGGATAATGTTCTTGATTGTGGCTTGCCTGCTATTCTGTATCTTTATAAATCATTTTCAGATGAATATTATTTTTAAAACAATATGCTAGGTAAATTATTCTAATTAGAACATGTATCTTTTTCAGCTCTATGGTACCAGTAACACAGATTAGGCAATTGTTCGGTATTTTGCCAACTCCTGTAGAAAGTAGAGCAATTCTTCATTGCTTTAGATCTAAGTGCTTAAAATAAGTGGAGAGCTTGTTCTTGGGTCTTATAAAATTGCATTTTATTGTGGAACATTCTGTTGCATGAGAAGGAGAATTTCTGAGTCACATAATTTAATATTCTTGCTTTTGGATTAGTTTATCACTGGACAACATGCTTTAAGCTTTTTCATAAGGCAGCCAGTCCATAGTCTCTTATGGTAGATGTGTTATTTTCAGCGTGTTTATGGAGTATATCTCCAGTAGTCAACTGTTATCCCTTTAATGGGTTGTTGAATTGCGATTTTTTTTTTTTTTTAAGTTCCAGAATTACACTTAGGCTAGTCTCTTAATAAATTGTTTCTTCACTGTTAAAGGTTCGAGTGGAAGGATATAATTACATTGGCATGGGCAATTCCACTAATAAAAAAGATGCACAGAGCAATGCTGCCAGAGACTTTGTTAACTATTTGGTTCGAATAAATGAAGTAAAGAGTGAAGAAGTCCCAGCTATTGCGGTAAGTATTTAGGGCCAAGCACTTGAGTATGTATGTGATGAATGTATGCTAACCCAATGTGTGTGGAGACTTAAAGTGACAATTTTTCAATGTTGTTTTCAAATGCATTGGATTTTCTAAGAGTACTGGGATGAGTTCCTTAAGATTTTATTTCATTATTATGTACCTGATTTTTGTGGGCTTAGGAAATACCGGTTTATATATTTTATTAATTATTAGACTGATTTTTCCAGAACCTCTTGTGTTCTGTGTACTTCCAAAGATAACATGTTAAACAAAATATAAAAATCAGTAACATTTTAAGACATGATGTTACATAGCTGAAAGAAATAGCATTTCATGCAAGGGAATATCATTGTGGTGGTTTTGATACTATGATTATTTCAGTAATATATAAATACAAAGCACAGAGACCTCTCTCTAGTATTGTTTTTAAGAAATAAACTTTATTCCTCTTAATTAAAAAAAGTTGGCCATAAAAAGGTTCATATTATGATTTAAGTAGATCGCTTAAGTAAGTGAAATGAAAAATTCAGTTTTATAAACTTTTAGAAATCATATGTGTAAATTTTAACAATTTATTTTCACTGAATTTTTGTGTCCTGACTTGTAAAGATACATGTTTTATTTTCTTCCATTGCTTTTGACTCAGAAAAGAGACTTTCTAGTATATTGTAGATAATCATAGGATTTTTAATTACATTGTTTTGCCCATTTGTAAAATGAAGGGATTGGGCAAGGTAATCTTGACAGTATTTCTGGCTATGAAAACAATAGTACTTCTTTCAAATATTTGAAACTATTAGCATTTGCTTCACATGGTATTGCCTGTTCTATTTCTCTTAGCCTCTTCGTCTTGCTTGCCTTGCCAACAGCAAATCCTCTTTAATTTTTTTTTATGTAAAAATGTGTTTTTTTTAACCTTCTTTGAGTAATAGGATTTTGGAATGCCTGTTTCCATTTTCCAGTATTTTAAAAATAATTTTTTATTCCCTTACTGCCATTTTTTTCTAATAGGAAGTCAACTAAAACCAGTCATTGTGTTGTTGTCTTCGGTTGCTTTCATTTTTTTTCTTTATGTTTGGTTTCTAGAGTTTGATTATGATATGACTAGATATGGTTTTTTTGGTTATTGTTTAATTATACTGCTTGGGCCTTGCTGAGATTCATGAATCTTTAAATTTGTCTTTCACCAAATTTAGAAACTTTTGGTTATTATTTCTTCTGTCTCATTTTTTTCTCTTCTCTTTCTGAGATTCCTGTGTTCACATGTATGTTTAAACTTTTGATGTTATCCCAAGGGTTCTTTTTTCCCCCCTACTTGCTCTCTTTTAATCAGATTGGATGATTTCAAATGACTATCTTAAAATTCACTGCTTTTTTCCCTTTATCATCTCCATTTTGTTGGTAAGTCCATCCAATGGATTTTTTATTTCAGATATTATATTTTTCTCTTCTAGAATTTTTAGCTCCTCATGCCCACCAATTTGGTGGCATTTCTTACTTTTTCATTCATTATAAGCATACTAGTGACCCAGTACATGGATTAGTGCACTTGAAAGGAAATTAATTAGAAGATGGTCAGCAAGGCAGGACTGGGTAAGAAAGGCTGGACACACCCTGGAGCTAACCTTCCGCAGTCCTTCCCCAGTTTCTGCAGAGTAAGCAGGGTGCCTCCAGCAGATGGGGTCCCTCAGCTTGGCAGGGATTGGGCTGAAACCAGCTCCTCAACATCCCCTTAGGGGTCTGGAATGTGAGAAGCCACTCTGCAAAGTTGCTGTTGTACAGTGTGTGGAAGGTAAATGCAAGTGTGCAATAAACCAGATTCAGGGCCGACAGTGCCCCAGCAACAACATAAGCCTGATTCTTCACAGGGCCGCACCTTAAAGGTGGAATCGTGAGGTCCCA
Source organism: Lasiurus cinereus (assembly GCA_011751065.1). Lineage (NCBI taxonomy): Eukaryota > Metazoa > Chordata > Mammalia > Chiroptera > Vespertilionidae > Lasiurus > Lasiurus cinereus. The sequence continues at coordinate 20,317,402 of JAAGEH010000042.1, read as the reverse complement.
TGAGGAATCAGGCTCCCTTCTCTCTGGTTTCGGGGTGTGTCACCCAAGAACCACACTGCCAAGTCACTGCAGCTATGCAGCTCCTGCATTGAGCATCTACCCCCTGGTGGTCAGTGCATGTCATAATGACCAGTCGGACACTTAATATATTAATCTTTTAGCCTATCTAATTAGGGGGAAAAAAGTAATATGCAAATTGACCATCACTCCAACACAAGATGGCTGCCCTCATGTGGACACAAGATGGCCAGCAGGGGACTCAGTTGGGAGGGACCAGGCCTGCAGGGGAGGGCAGTTAGGGGTGATTCAGGCCTGCGGGAAGAGGGGGGGCAGTTAGGGGCAATCAGGCTGGCAGGGAAGTGGTTAGGGGGTGATCAGGCAGAAGCGATTAGGGGCAATCAGGCAGGCAGGTGAGTAGTTGGGAGCCAGCAGTCCTGGATTGTGAAAGGGATGTCCACAATTGCCCATTTAGGGATTGGGGCAGTTGGACGTTCCTTGAAGGGTTCCAGATTAGAGAGAGTGTAGGCTGGGCTGAGGGACACACGCCCCCGTGCACAAATTTCATGTCTACACTTTAATAAAAGGGTAATATGCTAGTTAAACTTGGAGATCTCAGGACAAAGCCATGGTGGTGGGGCTGAGTCAGAGGTGTTCAGGCTTGATCAGGTCAGGAGGGTAGAGCAGTTGGGAGTGATCAGGTGGGCATGGGGGGAGCAATTAGGGGACGAGTAGGCCGGCAGGCAGATGAGCGGTTAGGAGCCAGGGGTCCTGGATTGCGTGAGGGATGTCCAACTGCCAGTTAAGGCATGATTTCACAGGTATCAAGCCTAAACCGGCAGGCAGACAACCCCTAAGGGCTCCCAGATTGGGGAGGGTGCAGGCTGGGCTGAGGGACACACACACACACATGAATTTTGTACACCGGGCCGCTAATATATATAGACTAGATAAAGCCTGGCCTCCCTCATAGAGCCCCTCCATTGATGGCACCCACCTAGGCTGGCCTGGCACCAGTGCATAGTGTAGTCATTCTGCTGTTTGGTTGATTTGCATATTATGCTTTTATTATTATAAATGTTCATAATATATGAATGTGAATTTCCTTTATGTCATTGAGCATAGTTATAATAGCTGCTTTTAAGTCCTTGACTGCTAAATTCTAACATCTGAGTCACCTCAATGTTGGGATCTGTTCATTACATTTTTTTCTTGAGATCAGATTACCTTTTCCTTTTTGTGTGTCAAGTAACCTTGTAATACAGTCTGAGCATTGTGAATATTATATTGTGGAGATCGTAAATAGTGTTCCTCCAGAGTATTGCTTTTACTTTGTTATCAAGCAGGTAAGTTGATTGGACTCTATCTGCAGACACTTGCTAGGCAGATTAGAATCTGCCCAGTGTATGTGTATGTAGTTCAAGGGTTAGAAATTTGGGCAGGGTTCATGCACAGAATTTAAGGTTCCTCCCTCTTTACTTTCCAGGATTCCCTCCTCACTTTCTAGCAGTTTCGGTCCCCAAACTCTTACCATCTGATACTTCTGGCCAGAAAGACCAGATTTTCTATTGGAGTTTTATTTGTCTCTCACACTCTTTCCTCAGACTAAGAGCCAAAATAAATAGAAGTTATACTTTCGCTATCCTTTGCTTTCTCTCATTTTAAGTCCCCTCCAGAGTCTGCTAGCTTTTGTTCATTTTTTAACACCTTCATATAATTGAAGGAGTCTTAGGTATTTTCCCTCTGGAGTTCATGTTACCTGCAGGAACTTGTTTGGCCACACCAGAAACAAGACCCTATTGTCTTTTCATTGTAGCATTTTAACATGCTCAGAACTTTTCTATTGAATGCTTTGACTATGCACTTATTTTCTCCCTCACTTCCTGTTTTTCAGCTACACTGGTCTTGCAGTTCCAGCATGTTTTCTGTATAAAATAATAGAATCTTTTAATCAGAAAGATTGAAAACAATATATAGCTTTATCAGACAAATGAAGTATAATAAAACGGGAGTAGTCATAATAATATCAGAATAAACTTTAAGGAAGAAAGTAGAAAAGACAAACAATAGTTCATATTGAACCAGCCCCCTTAGCATTAAAAATGCTAATATGTATTGGCAAAATTAAAATGGTAATGTTAAAAAGGACCAAAAAAATCCTACTAAATATTTGGAAATTTGAACACTCGGTTCTAAATGAGATTTTAAAATTATAGTGACAGATTGTTTAAATAACAGTATCTATCAATACTTTGGAGGGCAGATAGGTGAGTTTATTGAAAGGAACTTCAAATGCATAGTAGTTCTCAGGATAGGAAAGGCCATTTTGTGGAGAATGTAAAAGACAGAAACTAGATTTGACTATAGAAAATATACTAACAAAATAGTTTTTTATACAGTGAACAGTATTCATAAAGTTAAAAGGGAAAGGACAAACATTTTTTGGAACTTGTATGACAGAGTGAATAGCACTGAAATGTTAAATCCTTTTTTTTTTTATTAATTTTTCACAGAGAGGAAGGGAGAGGGATAGAAAGTCAGAGACATCGATCACCCGCCTCCTGCACATCCCACACTGGAGATGTGCCTGCAAGCAAAGTACATGCCCCCGACCGGAATCGAACCCGGGACCTTTCAGTCCGCAGGCCGAAGCTCTATCCACTGAGCCAAACCGGTCTCGGCGAAATGTTAAATTCTTAAAAATCAATGATAACAGTGAATATCCAGGTAGAATATTGGGCAAAGAAACTGTAAAGTAATAGATTGTTAGAACAAATACCAAAACTGATACTGATTAAAGATATAAAATGTATCTATAATTCTAAGAATTGCAAAGAATGTGAGAAACTATCATATGTAGTGCTGGGTGAGTATGGAATTCATTCTTTCTATAGAGCTGTGTGGTGCTTTTTAAAATGTTAATGTTTTTTAACTTTTATGAATTTTTCTTAAATAGCCTAAGTACAGAGTTTAAGGCAGTGTTTTATAATTTTTTAAAAATATATTTTTCTATTGATTTCAGAGAGGGAGAGAGCGATAGAAACATCAATGATGAGAAAGAATCATTGATTGGCTGCCTCCTGCACGCCCTCCAATTGGGGATTGAGCCCGGAACCTGGGCATGTGCCCACAACCACTGAGCCATGCCGCCTGGGCTTTCTAAATTTTTAATAGTGATTTTCAGTATTTGTTTTTCTCTTGGTTTTGAAGTTATACATTTTTTAAGATACCCATCAACATGGTATTGCTTGAGTTATATATAGAGTGTGGGTGTGCATGTGCGTGCACATGATGAGATGTTAGTTGGCTCGGGACTCCTGGTAACATGCTATGAATGACATCCATAATGTTCTGTTTTTAACAGCTTTGCTCAGCTCTTATAGATTTGTACCTATGGCTTTTTTTATGGAGTCAATTCATCTCATATTTGGTCTTTCTCTTTTCATACTACCTTCTATTTTCCCAGTAGTAATAGTCTTTTCCAAAAACCCCGCCTTCTCATGATGTGCCCAAAGTGTAGGACAGCTTCCGTGTTTCTGTTTTTATTTTTCATTTTTGCCTCCAGTGATATTTCAGGCTTAATTTGCTCTAGGATACACTTGTTCATCTTATACTATATTTGAATCTAATCAGTTTTTCCCTGTCAGCCTTCTTCACTGTCCAACTTTCACACATCCATACATAGTAATTAGAAATAATATGGGTGTGAACAATTTTCGCCTTGGTCTCTGTTGACATATCTTTGCTCTTGATGATCTTTTCTAAATCTTCCATTGCTGCCCTTCTGAGTCAGCTTGCTCTTGATTTCTTGGTTGCAGTCTCCATTTGAATTGATGACTGAACTAAGGTAAGAAAATCTTTACCAATTACAAGGTCTTTATTAATTTATCTCTGTTAAAAGTTGTATATTTCTTCTGTAATCATGATTTTTGTTGTCTTGATGTTCAAATGCAGTCCTGCTTTGATCTTTTCATCAGCAATTTCAAGTCATTGCTACTTTTTCTTTGTGTATTACAATGGAGTAGTAAGTCCTTAAAATTCATGTAGATCAATATTTAAAGAAGTAGAAAATGTATGAAAAGTATTTTGAATTGGTCTTAAACCTTGATATTTCCTCTCTGGAACTCCTCCCAGTTCCTTTTTTGTTTGGCTCTTCACTTGCTTTGTATCTCTTCTCAAATGTCACCTATAAGTGCAGCTTTTCCCTGTTCACTTTATTTAAGTAGTGATCTCTCACAGTCTTTATTTTCTGCTTCATTTTTCTCTGTCACACTTGACATATTATGTATTTATTTCTTGTTTAGCTCTATAAGAATACTATAGCTATTGAATTAAAGCTCTGTTAGTATGGACCATGTGCTTTTTGTGCATTGTTTTATCCTCAGTACCCAGAACAGTGTTACCATGTAGAAGGCTCCTAACAGATACTTCTTGAAAGTTGAATATACACCTAGAAAGATAGTAAGTGGAAGAAGTAAATTAACAATACAGCATAAACTGATCTCACTTTTTATGGGAAAATTATATTTTATGTACATGTTACATTATAAAATTCCCAGATGGAGAATTATGAGTAGTGTATACTACTCTTGCCTTTTCTACCTGAAATGAGAACTTGATTGTTTTATATAGTTACTGAAAGCAAGGAGGTTAATATGGGAGGTTCTCATTTCAGGAGCAGCATGTGGGCTTTAAGTAGAAAAGAATTTACTAGTCCCTGTAAAAGCAAAATTGCTTATACTATCTTGACTTTTTCACTTGCAGGTGGCACCCCCTGTTCCCCCATCTACCGATACACCTGACACTACAGCAGATACTGGCGAAGGTTTGCCAACTACCATGGGAGGACCTCTTCCCCCACATCTGGCTCTCTTGGCAGGTAGGGAACTTGAGTGTGTTCCCATGACTGAGAGTAAGTTATACACTATTTTGGCCATTCTGTTTTTCACTTGGATAGAAAGAAATAATTCTAATAAACTCTTAATGTTATAAGCAATTCCAAAGCCTTCATAAGTTTGCAAATACCACCAGCTCATTTAATTTTTTTTATAAAGCATGATGCAGCTTAAATCCCTTACTATAATTATTTCTAATCTATGGATGGATTTTTGCACAGGCTAGAACATGATGCAGCTTAAATCTCTTACTATAATTATTTCTAATCTATGGATGGATTTTTGCACAGGCTAGAACATTTGGTTAAAGGATCTTATTTATTGCCCTTTCTTGTTTCTAACTTACCCTACCAAATATTATTATAAACTTATTTGTTTACCTATGGATTCAAGCCATTGCTGAATTCTATATATCACTTAAACTTTCATTGGTATGTCCACTGTAAAGTAAATGAACTAAGATATTTGATCAAATAAGTCTCATATCCAGTATTTATGAAATGAGAATAACTGGTGTTTAAAATTATTGGGTAGAGTAACTATTTTAAGGCATGTGATTAGTCAGTACTCTTTTTAATTACTCTGCTTTTTCATCAGGATTCATCACTTATCCTTTTCAGCTTCTCATTTTTTATCTTCAGCACTAGTAGATAGCTTCCTTCCCTAGTCATACTTGGCAAAGAAATAGTTTTATCATTTAATCAGTTATTTCATATGTAGCACCTTGACAAATAGTGCTACACTGCTAATGCATGCTAGATTGTCAACCAATTCTGACCATTACTGCTAGCTTAGCTCTGCATAGCAGCTTTGGAAATTAGCAATTTAGTCCTATGCTGACATAACACTTTTCAAGTAAGTCATTGAGAATTCAAGCCCATTTCTAAGTAATTGAAACTTGCATTCTATTTTTGGAGTGCCAAAATCTAAATTAGGAATAGTCTTTAAAATATTTAGGATCTTCCTGCATTTTGATTCATCAAAAACAAAACACATAATCATTTTCTTTCCTTAATAGAAAATAATTCTGAAGTTGGGGCCTCTGGCTATGGTGTTCCTGGGACCACCTGGGAACAAGGATCCAACTGCAAAGAGTATTACTCAAAGGAAGAACAGGAAGTACAAGCGGTAAGAATATTATCCCCCTGTGTTAACATCTCTAGGAATGTGAGTGAGGACTAAGTTTATAGCAAGGTTTAAGATATTCGCAACCTAATAATTAGGTGATAGTTTTCAGTGGTTATTTGAGACATCTTGATCACACAAGATGCTAAACTACAAAAAAATCTAAACTACACATTAAATCTGGTTAATAGGATTGCCTGTGAAATAAAACAGTATTTTTCTTGGTTGTAACAAAAGATCTCACTTGCTTTATAGGAAATGTAGTTATCTTACTTGGTACATTTTATGAGCTCTCGTTGTAAAAATGCCTTGACAAAACAACTTATCTTCCTACTTAATATATTTAAAGTGGTAACACTAGCACACACAAAAGAATTGTCGAAGGTTTCTTAGGAACAACTTAAATACAATATGTCAATAGCTAATGTATTAGTTAGTTAATAGGGCCATCAGATGCAGTATAAATGAACTCCAGCTCAATTTTGATCAGGAATAGAAAATATTAAAAGTAGCTTTTAAAAAGCAGCTTTTGCATTATGAAACATGGTACAAAAGAAGTTATTGTTATAAATTTCTCTACCTTAAATATTCATAAGTAAAATCAGTGCAGCCATATTTAATTTTCATTGATTCAACAGACTCTAGAATCAGAAGAAGTGGATTTAAATGCTGGGCTTCATGGAAATTGGACGTTGGAAAATGCTAAGGCTCGGCTGAACCAATATTTCCAAAAAGAAAAGATCCAAGGAGAATATAAGTACACCCAAGTGGGCCCTGATCACAACAGGTTTGCTTGTTTGACTCTTTCCTTCTGTAGAAAGTTAAGGTTGTTTTGGGTATTCATTGGTCTAGATTTATACATCTATGTAAGAAATTCTGTTTATATTGCTAGGTTTAACAAGGTTCTCATTTGAGTTTGAAAGGCAAAAATGATAGTCACAGCTGATGCTATCAGCCAGAGGCCTCAAGTTTATTCTCTGTTAGAGGCAGTTAAAATGATTATTTCTTTAAAGGGTCAAATTGGACACTTGTATTGCACCTTGATCTAGATTTCCTTTTGTTCGGCTTTGAAACTTGCTAGCTCTGAAGAATCCTATTGAAGTTTTAAGAGTTTAGCCTTAATCTTTGTATATGAATTAGCTTCCTTATAGTCTGTTAACTTGATTAAACTGAACATAAGGGGGGGTCCTTGTAACAGTGACAGTATGTTTCTCAGCCCGCTTGCTGTTCTTCCTGAGAGCATTCCAGGGTGTAGTAATTATTACTCCCAGGAAGGCTCATATGGATTAGACTCTTCAGGGGGAACTGTATTTTATTGGAAGGGAGGGAAGGTCATAATGAAAACCTGGATGATTAATTTGCTGTTCTTTATAAGAAATAAATTACTCAAAATACATTAAAAGTATTTTTTTTTTTTTTTTGAAAATCAAAAGCATTCCTTCTCCCTTGGGTGCATCTAGCAACCCTAAAATAATTATTACTAAAATAGAACTTTGATCCTGTGGTCAAAGTGATTTTTAGAGCATTGTTACCTCTGCACCCCACTGTTTTGTTCAATCCTGAATTCTCAAATACTTAATTCTGATGTCAGACTTTAAAACCCTCAGAGGTTGTAAAGGAAAGATGCATTTGTTAATAATTTTTCTTTAATATTTTGTCCTTCTGAACTAATTGGGCTTAGCAGCACTTGGTGACTTTCAGAAGAGTAAGATAACTTAATTGTGCTGGCAGTACTTTGTAAAAATTTTTATGTCACTATCATATCTTTGACTTGTGATACAAAGAATTGAAGAATTCAGGATATGAAGATGAGGGAGGCAAAGACAGTTGGGGAAGCTGGGACAGCATTGCTCTTGTATGTCCTTTATTTAAAGGCATAACAGACAGCAACACCAGAGGTCTGTGTTCATACACACACATGTGCTGATGCTTAGGCTGAACTAAGCAATCACATGGGAAACGATTGTAAACTGATTTCTGGTGTCGCTGTTCCCCCTAGGTGGAGGAGAATGAGATTGACTTTAAGCCTGGCTGAGAAACATACTGGCATCGGTGTCATTAATGAAAGGGTGGATGTTGTTCCCCTGAAAGTCAGTGGCCTTTGACCCCTGAACCAGCTGTGCCTGAAGGTCAGTTCACAAGATGTATAGGAAGGAGTATAACATCTTTTTCTTAACCCTCACTTAATCTTTTATTCATAGCGCAAAGTCAGGATTAGAATATACCTGAGCAATGGGAAAATCAGAAAGCATAGTTTTCAAAGGGCAGTTTTTCCCTTATTGAAACCTAAACCATTCCCTAGAATCTGCCAGCAATTTTAGCTATAATTTTCAAAAGTTCTTTGTTCTCCAGGATCTGATTTAAGTAAATTAATATAAATATGCTAAAAAAAAAAGTTGTATTTATTAAGGGCTGTTGTCACATGTTAGAGAGATACAGACCCCTGCCTCAGGAACCACTGATACATGCAGTGTTTGTGTGTCCATGTGCTGTGTGCATGCATACCTATATTTAACTTACCTTAACAGATTGAAGTCATTAGTGGGTAGCCCATGCAAAGGAATCTTAATCACAGCTATAATTTAAAGAGCTTTGGTTCTATTTTATTTCTTGGCCCCAAGCTAAGTTGAAAATTCCCTTTCATCAAATGTTTTCTAGCTATTCAGAGTACAACCTTTGGAGTAAGAGTAAGTAACTATAGAATCTAAAACCCTAACATTTTCTTTTCATGAAAAATTGGCTTATCAGCTTTGATTATATCAGTCTTGTGCCATGTTGTATGTTATTTGAAGTTTATATACTCCATTTGTTCTAGGATTGAACAGAAGCAAGTGTTTTACAATGGGTTTTTTGTTTGTTTGTTTGTTTTCTTTTGTTTTTTTGGCTGTGATTTGCTTAAGCAGTTGGAAAAGCCTGCCTGATTTAGGAATCCTGGATTGAGTAATTTCTAATAGTGACATTCCTAACCTTGTTTGTATATGTCGTTTCAGGAGCTTTATTGCAGAAATGACCATTTATATCAAGGTGCTGGGCAGAAGTAAGTGTTACTGATAAGCTGAATCTTATGTAGAGAAATAGTATTCACAGTAGAGTCTTGAGCTACAAGTATGTGGGTTTTATTCATTGAAAGAATACATGATATGAGGCAGCATCTAAGGTGTTTTAGGACAGTGGTTGGCAAACTGCGGTTTGTGAGCCACATGCGGCTCTTTGGCCCCTTGAGTGTGGCTCTTCCACAAAATATCACATTCTGGGCGTATACATATAGTGCGACTGGAACATCGTGACCCACGCGCAGAAGTCAGTTTTTGGCTCTCAAAAGAAATTTCAATCGTCATACTGTTGATATTTGGCTCTGTTGACTAATGAGTTTCCTGACCACTGTTTTATGATATTAATCATTATATGAAAGGACTCAGTTTCCCAAGTTGCAGGTGTGTGTGTGGGGGAATTAAGCTAGTGTTAAAATGGAAAGGGTGAGAGATGATAGGCTACTTAGGAGTCTGCAAGTGTCAAAGAATTTTAAAACGTTTTTTAAAATTTCTACACAAAAATGTTCGTTTTGTTTAGGTAAAACTAGCGAGATGAAATTTAGAAAAGGGGTTAGAAGATGGATGTATAGCATTTATTAGTCATAGAGTCAAGAAGGAAAGATGAGAAAGTAATCCTGAGAAACAAGATTAGATGGGGGTTATTCATAAAGAAAGTAAAAAGGTAAAGGTATGATGCTGCATGTATTCTTTGTGCTTAGCAAGTTTAAAACGGGCAGTGTGTTGTGTTTGAAGGCTAAGCAGCTAGCCTTATGTGCCTGGCTTTGTTACTGACAGATTTTATGACTTAAAATATCTCACCTTATTTCTCTGGGATTCAATTTACTTTATCTGGGGATTGAGAGAAATGGCCAAAGATTTTTTCCAATTTGAGAATTCTGCAGCTGACACTCGTTTCAAATCGCATATATGAAGGACTTTCCTGATGAATGAAGTCTGTGAATAAATCATCAGGAGATGTTGAATTTTTTTATCCCAGACTTTAAAAATAAGTTATTTTGAGTGATTGGGATAAAGGAAGAAAATTTAAGGCAGTCTGACATCTGTAAGCCCATTCATCTGACAACCATCAAAATTAATTTGACTGAGTTGGCAAATTAGATAGGAAGGGCCTCTGCCCCTTGTTACTTTGTCATTTCTCCTAAAGCTGAATGATACTGAAGGAGGGGAAACCTTTACTAGCATTTTCTTTAAGAAAGTTGTATTGAAACACAGTGTTACTCAATCTGTTTGTGTCAGGGGATAGCACACTTCTATATAGGGCCAGATCATAAATATTTAAGCTTTGTAGATCACATATATCACACACTTATTTTTGTTGTATTTGTACAGTTCTAAAAACAACTATTAGTTTCTGAGCCTGTACTTTGTCAAACCCTAGTTAAGTATTGTCTATGGATAGCTTCCACTTTAAAGGCGGAGTTGAATAGTTACGACAGATCATATCATTTATAAAGTCTAAAATATTTATTATCTGACTTTATAGGAGAAGATTGCTAACCACTTTGAATTCATTTTCATTTTTTTATTTTGCTATATTGACCCTTTGCTTTTACAATGTTAAACTATGTTTCCCGTTTTTAAAGTCAAATAATATCAATAATGACAAAGTTTTATTGAAATAGGTTATTTTATAGTGATGATTTGTATGTGTCTTAGTGTCAGCCTATAGTCAAAAATGGTTGGTCACTCAATTGATAAGCTATTATAGAATTGATTTTGGTTAGCAATTAGAATGAAAAAGAACTTAGAACCCATTGCTTACTCTGTATTTTAGTGGGGTTTGTTTTGTTGTTGTTGTTTGCTTATGAAACAATATGTTTCTTAGTTGAATTAGTCTTCTGTCTTTGGTAATCCTGACCTTAATTTATAGGGATTTTTGCACGTGAACATGGATCAAATAAAAAACTGGCAGCACAGTCCTGTGCCCTGTCACTTGTCAGACAACTCTACCATCTTGGAGTGGTTGAAGCTTACTCTGGACTTACAAAGAAGAAAGAAGGAGAGACAGTGAGTCTTTAGACCTAGTAGCCTAGAGAGATATTGTGAAATATTTAGCTGCTATTTAGGATTTCAATAAAGTTTAATTTATAGTTAAGAAATGAACATAACCCTAATAGTCATCTATGCCAGATGGGTTGCTTGTGTTCACAGTGGGCAATAATTATTGAAGTAATTCTTTCACGGGAGGGAACTGACTTATTGTTGGCTCTAGGAATATTTTAGACCTAGCATCAGCCATATACTCTGATCCCTGCTATAATAGATCTACTAAATAGTGAGTGTGTGTGATGTGATGTGATTTTTATGGTCATCCTTTTTCTATAGGTGGAGCCTTACAAAGTTAACATCTCTCAAGATTTAGAGCATCAGCTACAAAACATTGTTCAAGAGCTAAATCTTGAAATTATACCTCCAGTAAGTATGTAGCTCTTTATTTCACCTTTGTAAAGAAATTCTCTAGTCAGATAAGCACCTTGTATTATTTTTTTTGCTTTCCCTTTTTTAATAGCCTGATGATCCTTCTGTGCCCGCTGTTCTCAACCTTGGCAAATTGGCTCAGTTTGAGCCAGCTCAGCGACAAAACCAAATGGGAGTGGTTCCTTGGTCACCTCCTCAGTCCAACTGGAATCCCTGGACTAGCAGCAACATTGATGAAGGGCCCCTGGCTTATGTGAGTGCATTGTTATTCTTAAGATCAGATTCTTATATTTTACTTCTTCCTTTCTTCCTTCCTTTTTTTTTTTTTCTTTACTTTTGAGTATATTTCATTAGGGTGTCCAGTGGATTCTGTTTGAGATGAGTTATATGCTTTTAACTATTGCTCTTCCATTTTACAGGCTACTCCAGAACAAATAAGCAAGGACCTCAAGAGTGAATTAATGTACCAGTTGGACCAAGATCATGATTTGCAAGTTGTAAGTCCATAAAATATAATAGACATGTGGCCAGAGCTTCAGAATATTTTAGGTGTGGGCAAAAGGACAGTAAATAATATTTTTTACCCTTTCTAGAAAAGTACATCAAAGATACTTACCAAATGGTTCATCTAAATTACCGTGGAGGGTAGTAGTTGTGAGTTAAGGGGCTGGGATTCATAGTTAATATCAGTGGAGAGATTTGGGGTAATAACTATTACGGTTATTTTTAGTATTTTCCTAATAAAACATTAAAATGTTAGAAGAAAGGATGTATATGGGATGTTCAGGGAGAAAAGAGGAAAAAAGGGTGTGAGCAAGGCACTATGTAGACTATAGAAATTTAGTGAGAAGGGGCAGCTCTATTAGAGATAGAAATATATACGTTCTTTTTAAAAAAATACATTTTTATTGATTTCAGAGGGAGACACATTTTTATAGAGGTGGCAGTTTTTACTCTATTTAGCAATAGGACAGTTGCTTTTACTATACATGTGGGTAGAAATTTGAGGTGTAACTTTTCTAAACACAGATCTTGCAAGAGAGAGAGTTACTGCCTGTGAAGAAATTTGAAGGTGAAATTCTGGAAGCAATTAGTCAAAATTCAGTTGTCATTATCCGAGGAGCTACTGGATGTGGGAAAACCACACAGGTTCCCCAGTTTATTCTTGATGACTTTATCCAGAATGACCGCGCAGCAGAATGTAATATTGTAGTAACTCAGGTAAGTAACCACCCAACTTACTGTATCTGTTGTGAATAGATGGATGGTGGATATGCCTAGAGGCCAGACTATTTCTAATTGTTTGATCAATTCCCCTTTGTAATAAGATATGGGTCTAAAAGTGGTAGAGCATCAGGCCCTTTAAAATTAAACAAAAACAACAACACAAAAATAACTCAAGTCTTATTATGGTCTCCAGTATCCTTCACTGATAAGCTAAACTGAGCTATGAAGGAGATACTTTTTGTCTGGGCTGAAGGGAGTCTTTGGGCCTAGAATCATGACTGAGAGTATTTTCTCCTCAAGTTCACATCCAAATGTTGGTCTTCTATCTTACCACCAAGTAATTTACAGTGAAAACCAGTTAGAATAAGAGCAGGCAAGCTAGTAAACAAAATGGTTAATAATTTACCAAGTGCTTGATTTAAGCCATCATTTCAGGATATAGCTGTCTCTCATATAGAATAAATTCCAAAAATAGAACCAGTTATGTTATAAAATCTGGTATTGTAGAAATCATTTTATTGCTGTCCTGTTCCATCATCGTGTATTTAAATAACCAGATGAGAAATGATATGGCATTCTGGGACTTGTGCCCCTTCAGTTAGACAACTCTAAGATAAGTTATTGCAGTTTGGGATAAATGTGAAGAGGAGTATATCAAAGAGGTGGATTCTAGAACCCTGCAAAAGAACAGTTCAAATGCCAGTGGTATGGAGAGTGTTACCAAGTGTCTGGCACAAAGGGAATTCAGTGAGTCCTCAGTAAATATTAGCTGTTTTGGTTAAAGTGAACACAGATAAACTGTGAAGAAGTAATCATTTAAAAACTATGTTCTACTAAGGCTGGACCCCAGGCAAGAGTAGGTAGAGATTCTGTAGAGGAAATGAGATCAGCAGTCAAGTGCAATAAAAATATAAAGAAAAACTTATATCCTAGAGATTAATGGAAGTATTCTGTTGGAATGACATTAATCCTTGCTTTCATCACCACTACTTCCTAACTAGTTTCACTTAAATTGGTTATTTTGTTACTTTTTTTAAAATATATTTTATTGATTTTTTACAGAGAGGAATAGAGAGCTAGAAACATCGATGAGAGAGAAACATTGATCAAATGCCTCCTGCACACCCCCTACTGGGGATGTGCCCGCAACCAAGGTACATGCCCTTGACCGGAATCGAACCTGGGACCCTTCAGTCTGCAGGCTGACGCTCTATCCACTGAGCCAAACCGGTTTCAGCTATTTTGTTATTCTTAATATATTAAATAATTAAATACAACATAAAGCTATGGCATCAGGCAGAATAATTTGAGAAAGGATTAGATTGGGAATAAATAAAATGTGTTACAGCTAAAGCAAATTGTACGAACTTAGACAAAATAATTTAACTCTCAGTGTTTTGTTTTTTTAATTTAGAATGAAAAAAAATAACAGTCTTGTGAAACACAAATGAAATGGTATACAACCATAGTATTTACTGTTATGTTACACAGGTGTTAATTATAAATATCCTAGAGGTCTCCATAGTCTTGGTTCTTTATATTTATTTGTAAAATATAGCATATTGCAATATACTTTAGAATAGTATACTATAGAATATCAGCTAAGCCACAGGGGAAAGGTAGTTCTACAGGTATAGATGATGCTTGGTGCTCCTTGTCTTGTATTTATTTACTATAGGACAGCATGTAAAACAATTGTTGAAGCACTGAAGATCAAGGGAAAAGATAGATTAATTCAAGAGTAAAGAAGAGCAAACTTCTTAGGCTATCCAGGTGGTATACAGTTTGAGAAGTGTTTCAATAATCACTAGTAGTATTTTATATTAAGCAGAATTCTACAAAAAATGCTTATCCTGTAAATATTTATAATGAGAATTAGGAGATTACTTTTAGTAGCCTTTTTCTGACTATAAAAGGAATATGTAGCCATTGGGGGAAAAAATTAGAAAATAAGAATAATTTTTTTTTTCATTGATTTCAGCGAGGAAGGGAGAGGGAAAGAGAAACATCAATGATAAGAGAGAATCATTGATTGGTTGTCTACTGCACGCAACCCAGGCATGTGCCCTTAACTGGAATCGAACCTGGCACCCTTCAGTCTACATGGTGACACTATATCCACTGAGCCAAATCAGTTAGGGCTAGAAAATAGAGTAAATTTTAAAAAAGCAAAGCCCACTCAGGATCCTGCCATCCAGAAGTAATCATTTTTACTGTTGGTCTGCATCCTTTGAGGCTGTTTTATACACATACACACCGAAGTTAAGTCAGAGAAATATATAAAATAGGGGAAGGAGATTGCAAGGTCATTTGCTGCCTGAATCTTAATATTGATGTTTTCTATCCATACTCAAATTTATTTAACTGATTTGGCTTCTGAAGATGGTTCTATAAAGTACCTCTTGCCTGGCTGGTGTAGCTCAGTGGTTGAGCAACCTATGAACCAGGAGGTCGCAGTTCAATTCCCGGTCAGGGCACATGCCTGGATTGTGTGGGTGTATTGGTTTTTAACTACTTCTTGCATTAATGATGGATGGCTTTCTTGAGTCTCTGAAGACAGTTGTGTTTGGGGGCAATAGAATTAACTACAGTATATACTATATGAGGAATATGCTATCTCCTGCCTATATTCATTTAGAAGGCTGGAATCTACAAAGCTTATAGACATGAAAGTAGCCCTAAGGTGATAAAGGCTCAACCTCTGCCTACTCAAAAGCATATGAATACATCTCCGAAGAGTCAGATATCCTACTGAGTTTTAAGTTCTAGAAGACAGCTATTTATTTAGGAGAAATGCTGGAGACTGTAAGAAAGACAAGTAGAGGAAGAGATTAACAGTAGCATTGAGCATTTACCTATTACTTTATAGACCACAAAGAACTTCTTGAAAGGACCCAGAAAACTATTTTGTACCTTTAATGGAACACCTTTTTCACATTTCCTATCATGAGTCCATAGCAGAAGTCTTCTCGTGATGGACAAATACAGAGCTCAATTCTTCATGGAATACTTTTATTCAGGGTTGGTGAAGTTCAGAGAACTGGTCAGGTCAGTAAAAGCTAGTGTAGTTCAGCAAGTCAAGGCACATAAACCAGATAGAATATAAGCTCATGAAAATTCAACACAGTATGTTCAAGAAGGCATCTTTTAATCACTTGTCTTTTTCCGGGATAAATATGAACCGAGTGAATGTACACTTAAACTTGTATTTGTACGAGCTACATACCCCAACGGGTTCTTTTATGAGGGACATAGAAGTTAATAATTCATGTTTTGTACTAATTCAAAGGGTAGTTCAAGTGATGTTGTGTTGTTTTTTAATTAAGATTCAACATCTGATCTTCTAAATAGTGATAGTCTGTAGTATCTTAACTAGATAAACTAAAAATTTTCTCAAGCAAGGAACTAAAATATAACCTCTCATCAGGAATTTTTTTTTAATATATTTTATTGACTTTTTAGAGAGAGGAAGGGGGAGAGAGAGAGTTAGAAACATCAATAAGAGAGAGACATCGATCAGCTGCCTCCTGCACACCCTCCACTGGGGATGTGCCCACAACCAATGTACATGCCCTTGCCCGGAATCGAACCTGGGACCTTCCAGTCCGCAGGCCGACGCTCTACCCACTGAGCCACACCGGTTTCAGCTCATCAGGAATTTTTGGACAAAATCAAATTCAAGGCATCTTAGGAGCATTCAGTCTTGATAAATCTTTATGTACCTACATAGCTATACCTTTCAGACATACTACCCACCAAGTAAATACTGTTTTGTATGCTTAAAAGATAGGGAACATTTCAGAAAAGTTTTCAGAAAAACAAAGGTCCAACACTAAAAACATTAGCCAATAGCATTCCCTTTAGGAATCGGCATATTTATTGCTGGAAGTAGTAATATATATTATTGTCCCGCTACGTAAGCTCATCAGAAACAGGAGTCATTTTATTCCATGTGGCACATAATGCAGAATGTAACAAATGCTTTCTTTATGAATTAATAGATGAATGAAAGGTGGCTACAGTAGAATATGGCAAAGGAGTTTGCTCACCTTCCTAATACCCAACCATCCTAAGTAAATTATTAAAGAGCTTTCGCTGTGATTGGCATTTATTTACAGGGAAGCTCCCTAGTTGTATGTGTTGTCCCCTTCCCTGCTAAAAAATCACTCAAAATATCTTGAACAGTTTAGGCAAGTGGTGAATAAATTGTTTTTTATATAAAAATCTTGAATCACTTTACATACAAGATGAAAAACAGGATGTCTCAGTATCTGACATTGAATTAATTTTTTTGTGTCCTGAATTTAAAAAAATCAATTTTGGAACTTCCTATAAGATAATCATCATTACTACTATTGTTTCTATTTATTACTGAGCTGGCAGTGGGGAGATTGACTATGATAATTTAGTAATCCAAATAAACAGGTGTAACTGTGATTTTGCTGTTTTTAAATCACTTTTCTTTTTGGTCTCAGCCCAGAAGAATCAGTGCCGTGTCTGTGGCAGAGCGCGTTGCATATGAGAGAGGAGAAGAGCCTGGGAAAAGCTGTGGCTACAGTGTGCGATTTGAATCTATACTTCCCCGCCCTCATGCCAGTATAATGTTTTGTACTGTAGGTCAGTCATGTGTTGAATTTTGGTCTTTCATTTGGGGTTTACGTTGTGTTATTTTTGAAGAAAGTTTGGTAATAAATAGCACAGAATGGCTGGAAATTATAAATCAAGGGCCATTCTCAAAATTATTGTTTAAATAGAACTTTGAGCAGTTTCTTTTTTCCTTTATGGACAACATGATACATCTGCTGGACATTGTAGCTTGGAAAAAATGAAATTAACTTAGGTTACTAGAATTATATCTTTTAATTCAGAGTTCACCGTCACTTTTTAAATAATTTTAAATATGCAGGTGACTTTTTTTTTTTGAAATGATGCTAGTATTATAGAGTTGAAGCATAATTGTCTAGAAACTTGTTTCTTTGAACTTTTCTATCCTCCCTACTCTAATCAACGTAGAAACTCATCCCCATTTGTTGCTGTCATTTTTTTTCCCAAGGTGTGCTCCTGAGAAAATTAGAAGCAGGCATTAGAGGAATCAGTCATGTAATTGTAGATGAAATACATGAAAGAGACATAAATGTAAGTAAAACATTATAAGATAACAATGCTAATATTCTAAATAAAAAGAAACCAAAATGTCTGCTTTGCTTTTCTTTTCCCACTATTTATATCATCTACCAAAACCATGAACTTTTTCACTAAGATGTTGAACATTTTTTTCTAGTGAGGCCATTAAAACCCTTTTTTTCTTTAAATGTTCACAGTAGCAAATGTTCACAATAGTAAAATTCCTGAAACAACCCACATACCTGCAGTATGTATCATTAGATAAATACTGGTGAATCAGTTGATATATTCATATATTGGGATATTAAAGTCATCAGAAAGAATAACTAGTAATGTGAGTGAATCTTAACAGTGATACAGTATATGAGAGGAAATCCCAAAGATTATATAAAATACATATTCTCATATAGTTAAGAATATTATATAGGTGACTATATAAACATTTATAGATGAGGTGAAAGCTGTATATATGAAAAGAAATATAAAAATATTTCAATGTGTGTGTTTTTTTGTAGTTGGGAAAGGCAAAGTGATGGGTGAGAGACGATGCAGCTAGAGAAAAATTTTGTTCCTGTTCAGTGGATACATGATTAAGTGTCTTAGTCCTTATTTTGTTTGAATGAATCAGCTAGGACCTTTTCAACATTTTTAAGATTTGCTTTATATGTGATTGGATAACTGATTTTTTAAAATTGTATTTTTTATTGATTTCAGAGAGTAAAGGGGAGAGTGAGAGAGATGATGATGATGATGATGGGAGAATCATAGAGTGGCTGCCTCCTGCATGCCCCCCCACTGGAAATCCAGCTCACAACCCAGGCATATGCCTTAACTGGGAATAGATCCTTGACCTTCTGGATTTATAACTTGACAATCACTGAGCCATACCAGCCGGGCTAAATAACTGATTTTTTACTTAAAATATGTTTCCCTTTTTTCTAGTTAAAGTTGGTATACCTACAAATACAAATTTCACTGAAAAATTTGAGATGAATTCTTTGCTCTCATTTTTTTCTTCCTTACCTGAAGAGTACTCATTTTAATCCCCATAACTATTAACCTATGACTGTTCTTTTAAAATACAGTTGTAACTGCACCCCACTGTAACCCTTTAAGCCTCCTAAGTAACTGAAATCTCTTGGGTGTATCTCATTAGCACTGACTTTTTAATGCAGTTTTGTTTTGTTTGTGTTTGTTGGAATAGACTGATTTCCTTTTGGTGGTGCTTCGAGATGTGGTTCAGGCTTATCCTGAAGTTCGAATTGTTCTCATGTCTGCTACTATCGATACCAGCATGTTCTGTGAATATTTCTTCAATTGCCCCATCATTGAAGTTTATGGGAGGACTTTTCCCGTTCAAGGTAAATATTGTGCAGGGGGTGAGGGTGAATATCTCTTGGGCTCCTCAGGAACACGATTGACCAATTTCTTAATTCTGGAGATGAAGAAAATTTTGTTTGTAGGTTAAAGCAGCAGTCGCCAATCTTTAAGATCTCTCTGACCACCAGTTGGCAACCACCAGTTGGGTTAAAGGATATTTAAAATCCAGGCAAATTAGAGTATCAAGTGCATCATAGCATTCTTGGGGTTTTAGTTAAGCAGGAGTGAGTACAGTCTGAGAGCGAGAACAAGTTTTCATTCACTACTTGCAGAGTGTGCATATTTAGTAGCCAAATTTAACTTTTAAAATTATTACAATCAGGTGAATCAATATGGTCATGGGAAATACTGTTAAAAGTTTAAGTTTAAATTAACAAGATAATTTTTGCTTAGAGCCAGAGCAGGCAGACTTTTGAAATGACATTTCTGATAGTTAATATTCTGATAGTTAATATTCTGATAGTTACAAGTACAGTAATTCTTTAAAAGGATTTTTCATAACCATTTTTAATAGCTTGGGTTAAAAAAGAATGAATTATGGGGCAGTCTAATTGAGGGCATCAAAATAAGCTAAATAGTGTAAGTGAAATAATGAATGGATATTTCAGGGAGCTATTTTTTGAAATTTTAAAATAGAGTAGCTCTGAAGTAAAAGCCAGTTTAGTTGTGTCTCACAAGAGAACTAAAACTGTTTTGAATGTATACTGAGATTGAAAAAAAATACATGGGTGACAGATGGTAGGAGCCAGGTTTTACTGTTAGAGTGAGAGGTTACAGGTAGGAGGGAAGAAAGCCATGGGTTACATCAGGAAGAACTAATGTATAGATATGAATGGATAGATACATTTCTATAAGAACAAATGTTTCATATATTTGTATCCGTACAAGTGGGTAGATTCAGAAGTAAGTATAATGAATTAGTACATGGGCTAATATCCATACATGTATTTTCTAGCTTTATCTGCTGAGCAGTCTAGAAGCAATGATATCTCACTATTAAAGGACATGCCACCACCCAGATGGTATTTTTTTTTAATATATTATATTGATTTTTACAGAAAGGAAGGGGGAGAGGAATAGAGAGTTAGAAACATTGATGAGAGAGAAACATCTATCAGCTGCCTCCTGCACACCCCCTATCAGGGATGTGCCCACAACCAAGGTACCTGTCCTTGACCAGAATCGTACCTGGGGACCCTTCAGTCAGCAGGCTGATGCTCTATCCACTGAGCCAAACCAGTTAGGGCCAGATGGTATTTCTAGTACTATTTTTCCAGTTAAAGAAACCGGTCCTTAGAGAAATGGCTGATTCTAAGGTTAAGGCAGGAGATATCTGAGATGAGCCTGGGATATTTTGTAGTGCCAGAAAATGAACAAAAACACCCCACAGTGATGAAGTCAAAGGGACTTAGGAGCCAACTGAGAGAGGTCTCAATGACCAAAGCTTGCACTAATTGGAACCAAAAAATATAGTAATGCATTATGTAAGTAAAAAATAAATACTCATGAATCTGTGGATGGTAGCTAAATGAGTAAATAGATAATAAAGACAAATCTCTGTACATAAATACTCCCTCAAAAAAGTGAGAATTAACTCCCTGTCCTGTGAATGCTATGCTTAATGACTTGTTTCCAAAGAGTATGGAAAGGGGGAAGCAGGTGTAACTTTGCAGTATAGTAACTTGGCAAACATTATCTCAGGTGATCAAGTTGAACATCATTGGGGTAAGTCCATGTGCCTTGGAGATGATGTGATGAGAATGGCATTTTGGGCTTTTAGGGCTTAGGAGACAAATGTTTAGATTATGAGACACTTCTGGGCCCATTATAGAACCTCAGGAGATAATTGATCAGCACATGTCCCGATCTTTTCTTTGAGGTCCTCCTTCAGAGCATTAACTAAAAGAAACCCATTTATGTGTACATCCTGGACCATGGAATGTTACTGTATTGATGTTATTTTATGTATAACTCTCACACCATGGGAGTGTATAACATAGTGTATGTACATAGTAAGCATTCTATGAATGTTTGGTGGAACATTGTATATAGATACTGTGGCTGGCTTGGTGGGAACATGTATAAGAATCTCCTTCAGGATTCAAGATATGGGAATGCTGAATTAGATCGAGAAAAGAGGTTATTGCCACTGGAATTTCTTTGCAGTTGGGAAGAATCAGGTTAATGGATATTAGGTCATTTTGAATTATGAATTTGAAAATGAGTCTTCTGCACATGAGTTTTAAAGACTTATCCATTCTGAAAGTTAATAATACTTACCTGACTGGATTGTCCTGGCAGAATATTTTTTGGAAGACTGTATTCAGATGACCCACTTTATTCCTCCACCAAAGGACAAGAAGAAGAAGGATAAGGATGATGATTGTGGTGAGGAGGAGGATGTAAGTGAATTTCTTGGAGACTTCATTATGGGCAGGCAGATTGTTGTTACAGAGAAGATAATGGATTTTAGTAAATATATGCAGTTTAAGTTAGCATTACAAAAACTTTATAAACTGACTATCTTTCTCTACCTCCACCTCTACCTCTCCCTCTTTGAAATCAATTTTTTAAAAGTATATTTTTAAAACTAGTTATGGTAATTGGTTCGGTTCAGAAAATCATGAGCAATTCAGTAATCAGTAGGGAAAATATTTTAGAAAAACCAAGAGTTTATAGTTAGTCATAAGTAAGAAAAGATGCTCAGTAGGAGGAGCCATTAGAAGTTCAGAGCCAAACATAAGTTTGTACTTGAAAATTAGTCATGTCCTGTGGGAAATACTGGTTAGTATGTAAATCAGCATGCCACAGGTTCTACTCTTTGGGAAATTAAATTTCTTCTGAATGCCAGAAAGGACTAATTAGCTAGAATTAATGAGATTAGGTGTCATTTGAATATTAAGAGCAGACATTGGAGACTTATCTAATGAGCTGTGGTAATCGAGACAGTCCCAAATATGTCCCTTCTTTTGCAGGCAAATTGCAACCTGATCTGTGGTGATGAATATGGGCCAGAAACAAGGATGAGCATGGCTCAACTTAATGAAAAGGAAACTTCTTTTGAGCTCATTGAGGCTCTACTTAAGTACATTGAGACCCTCAATGTTCCTGGAGCCGTGTTGGTCTTTCTGCCTGGCTGGAATTTAATTTACACTATGCAGAAACATTTGGAAATGAATGCACATTTTGGTACGAGTCTGCATTCTTGCATATATAAGAGTGAAAATGAATCTTTCTGCTTGTGCCCTAACCAGTATGTAAAAAAATTTAGTGTGTCCATTTTTATATAACATCTAGAGGCCCAGTGCATGAAATTCGTGCATGGGAGGGGGGGTGGAAGGGGAGTGCCCTCGGCCCAACCTGGAACCTCTCCAATCTGGACCCCTTCCGAAGATGCCCCCTCCTTCCCCATTGGGCTAGTTGCCCCATGCAGCCTACTGTTGGTCATTACTGTGACAGCATCCCAGACAATTTGCATATTCCTCTATTATTAGTATAGATGTGTATAATATATAGCAGTTTTAAACTAGGCTCCTATTTTTAAACCTTAACCTTTCTGTATTGTTACAGGAAGCCATAGGTATCAGATTCTGCCTCTACATTCTCAGATTCCTCGAGAAGAACAGCGCAAAGTATTTGACCCAGTGCCGGCTGGCGTAACTAAGGTAAACAGTGAACATAACAGTTATGGGGTTGTGAATGTCATAGATACTAAATGTTTTCGGTCCTCAAAGACCTATTAAAAAAAACTAATCTATCTAAATTGAGGGAAAAGGGGATATTCTCTCCAAATTTGGTAAGCTTTTCATTAAGTAGTCAATGGCCGAGAGATCAAATTCCTGAAGTGTAATTTTTCTTTTTTCTTTTTTTTATTAAATCTTTATTACAAATTATTACATTTGTTTCTCTTTTTTCCCCTCCATCCGGCTCCTACCCCTCCCTCTACCCTTACCTCTCTTCTGTTGACCTCATCCATAGGTGTATGATTTTTGTCCAGTTCTCTCCCTGTACACCCTTCACCACTTTCCCCCTGAGAATTATCAGTCCACTCCCTTTCTGTGCTCCTGATTCTGTTATATTCACCAGTTTATTCTGTTCATCAAATTTTTAATTCATAATTTTTTGTCTTTTACCTTTTTCTTCTTCCTCTTCTAAAAGAGTACCTTTCAGCATTTCATATAATACTGGTTTGGAGTTGATGAACTCCTTTAGCTTTTTCTTATCTGTGAAGCTCTTTATCTGACCTTCAATTCTGAATGATAGCTTTGCTGGATAGAGTATTCTTGGTTGTAGGTTCTTGCTATTCATCATGTTGAATGTTTCTTGCCACTCCCGTCTGGCCTGCATCTTTTCTGTTGAGAAATCAGCTGACAGTCGTATGGGTGCTCCCTTGTAGGTAATAAACTGTTTTTCTCTTGCTACTTTTAATATTCTCTCTTTGTCTTTTGCTCTTGGTATTTTAATTATGATGTGTCTTGGTGTAGTCCTCTTTGGATTCCTTTCATATGGGGGTTCTGTGTACTACCTGGACTTGTAAGTCTATTTATTTTACCAGATGTGGGAGATTTTCAGTCATTATTTCTTTAAATAGGTTTTCAGTATCATGCTCTCTCTCTCTCTTCTGGCACCCCCACAATTCTAATGTTGGTACGCTTGAAGCTGTTCCAGAGGTTCCTTACATTATCTTCTCATTTTTTGGATTCTTTTTTCTTCTTGCTTTTCCAGTTGAGTGTTTTCTGATTCTTTCTATTTCAAATTTTTGACTTGATTCTTGCCTTCCTCTAGTCTGCTGTTAGGTGTCTGTATAATATTTTTTATTTCAATCAGTGTATGTTTAATTTCTAGTTGGTCCTTTTCCATCTCCAGTTGGTTCTTTTTCACCTCCTCTTGGGTCTCACTAACTTTATCCATCTTTTCTAGGATATTCTTGAAAAACCTTATAATCGTGGTTTTGAACTCTATATCCAGTCGTTTGTTTTCCTCCATTTCTTTTGTTTGTGATCTCTTCCTTCATGTTGGCATTTTCACTATGCCGGGAGAACTTCTGTTTTGGATTCAGCCTTATGATACAAGACTTGCAAAATTGCAAAAGCCTCTCTGTTGAGCTTGGGAGGGGTGGAGTCTCAGGGCTTAAGGGACCGCCTTGCCTTCCAGTCGGCCCCGCCCTCCATGGCCCCTGAGTCTCATGTGACTGGGTAATTGCTGGAGCGGTCCCTGTGTTCGCACACGTGCTCTCACAGTGCCTCTAGACTGCTGCCTTTCTGGCTGCCCTGCACTCCAGGACCATATGAATCTGGGTCCCTAGGGTTTTGCCCGAAACTGGGGTTTAGTGGAGTTAGAAGTGGCGCAGTTGGGAGGGTCTGTCTCCCGCCCACTTGTGAAAGCCAGTGGCACAATCAGCAGTTGGTCTTCTGCGCGCAGTGCTGTGCGCACCACCCCACTTCTGCCCTTTTGCGACACCCCTAAATTTCCGTGTACTTCTCCCTTTTCACAGTCCAAACTCCCCAGTATGAGTTTCGGTTGGACCTGGGGTTTAGTGTAAGGGGTTCAATACCTTTGGGAGTCTCCGTCTCCCTACCGCCAGAGAAAGCCAGCCAGGTTCTCCAGCACCCGCTCTATGTGCGTGTGTCTGTACCTCAGCTTTTTGCAGCCCCTCTCTTTCCTTCTAGTTGTAGAATTTCCACTCATCCAGCTTTCCTGTGGTTCTGGATGATGTCCGTTCTGTCTTTTAGTTGTACTTTGAAATTATTGTGCAAGGCAGCAGTGTAGGTGTTTACCTATGCTGCCATCTTGGATTCTTCCTGTAATTTTTCTTAATGTCATTTCTTTACAGATTATTTTGTCCACAAATATTGCTGAGACAAGCATTACCATAAATGATGTTGTTTATGTCATTGACTCCTGCAAGTAAGTTCACAAGGAACCTGTTTGCCTGGAATAAATCTTTAGAATGTAGTTTCAGTTCCTGTGTATCAAATCACTGTGCATATTTATATATACTGGGCAGTAAGCTAATTAATAGTGTCTCTTGGTTTTTGATCATCACAAATAAATTATGGGAGGAAGTGACAAAGCTTAGCACTCTTAATTTCTGACTAATTCCACTGTCCTTATCTGTGAATGTTTTGTTGGCAACTTTCAGGAAAATAAACATGTTTTGTGTATAAAAACAATATTTAGCACATGACAAATACACTACCTCTAGGACCCTCACTTTAGAATTAAAAGACTTCATATTTAGTATGAAATGAGTCAGATACATAGGGTGGCGTTCTGTACAAGTACTTACGGCAATTGATACACAAGACAAAAAAGTCTCTGTTAAGCTTCTACCCACGTCTTCTCTATATAGTCTCTCTGCCTACCTGACAGTTGAAAAAGATTTGCCAATGCCCAGTTTAGGGATTGGTGAGTAGTATGCAGCTTCTCTGTGCCAATCCCAATCATATTTGTAGCATTGAAGGATTCAGGGTTGCATAGGATTTAGAAGGACACTGCTGGAGGGGTCATGAAAAATGCCCCATATTCCGGTTTAGCAAGCACATGACCTTTAGATCAAAGATAGTGTAGATCATCTAATTGTCCACTTACATTTATATAATAGATACTTAAATGCTTTACATTTATTGATTCACTTAATATTTATATATAAAAACCCCTATGAGGTAGGTGATATTACACTCCTTTTCAGATGAGGAAAATGAGGCACAGTATAGGTTAGTCACTTAGCCAAGATCATCTAGCTCAGCGGTTCTCAACCTGTGGGCCGCGACCCCTTTGGGGTTCGAACTACCCCTTCACAGGAGTCGCGTAAGACTCTTGGAAAACACCTATTTCCCATGGTCTTAGGAACCAACACACCAGCTCCTCGGTGTAGCAAAATGTAGCAATGTAGTTTACTTTTGTCATATGAAGATTGTTACCCATGCTACACCACGATTCAAGACAAAATTTCATTTATTTGTAATTAGAAATAAATATTTCACAATATATAATTACATATTGTTTTTGTGATTAATCACTATGCTTTAATTATGTTCAATTTGCAACAACGAAAATACATCCTGCATATCATATTTTCATTATGTTCATAACTAGCAAAATTACAGTTAATGAAGTAACGGAAATAATTGTATGGTTGGGGGTCACCACCACATGAGGAGCTGTCTTAAAGGTTCACGGCATTAGGAAGGTTGAGAGCCACTGATCTTGCTGGTCATGGTATATATGTGTTACATTGCCTTTTAGTAGGTTGACAGGAGATGCAGTCAAATTCTTACTGGTACTGTTCACAAATAGATAATCACATGTAGGTGTGGCCATTTTGAACTCATCCCCCACTTAGAATAATAATAATTATGTATTGGTAGTTCACATGAGTCTTAGAATTAACTACTTTGTGCTACGTAGGCAGAAGGTGAAGCTGTTCACTGCTCACAACAATATGACAAACTACGCAACAGTGTGGGCATCCAAAACAAATTTGGAGCAACGGAAAGGACGAGCTGGCCGAGTACGCCCGGGCTTCTGCTTTCACCTCTGTAGCCGAGCTCGTTTTGAGAGGTGAGACCAATTATAGAATAAAGATGGATATTGTTTTTAACCCTTCATATACCTCTTCCCCCGCCCTTCTTTTTCTCTCTCTCTGCCACGAATTTAATGAAATCAGTGCATAAATGCCTCCACTTAACTATGTTGGAGGAAACTTAGCTTGGATGTCAAGATTACAGTAAGAATGAAAGAAAGCATAAATTGTCAATGGTGGCATGTTAGATACTGGTTTACTTATAAGCATTTAAAAGGAGAACATATGGACATTATTTTGGTTCTGCAAAGCTTTATCACTTTGGGGTTATTGATATTTATAGAATGATTAACTTTCTAAAAAATATTAAAGTAATACTTTGTATTTATAGAATTTTTTTTTCCACTATTAGCACATCACCTGTTTCATGATCTCCTCATCTGTGTAAGAAATAGATGCCATTATTTAGATAAAGAAACTAAAGCTTAAAAAGGTTTAGCTGACTGCTCCAGGGCTGAAGTCCCAAGTTTGTTTATACCTTGAGCATTCCCATTTATAGTACACTAGTGGCCAGGGCACAGATTCATGCCCATTGAAAGGAAATTAATTAGAAGGTGACTAGTGGTGCAGGACTGGACAAGACATCCCCTCCTGTGGTCCCTCACCTGCCAGCTGCACCTAGGGCAGCACTGCAGCTCAAAGGGAGTCTACAGGATGAATGGGGTCCCTTGGGAGGCTTGGCCTGCTGGGATCAGGCCAAAACCTCTCTCCTATTGTCCTAGGCGTCCTGTTCTGAGAGAGGGCACTCTGCAAAGTTGCTGTTCCTTGGCAGCTCCTGCGTTGAGCTTTTGCTTCCTTGGTGGCCAGTGCACGTCATACTTATCTGTCAGCTGGCCTGTTACCTAGCCTTTGATAGATAGATGATGGATGGATGGATAAAGATAGAGATGGCCTTTTAGGGAATGTTTGTGGATGGTACATATTAGTTAAAAACATCCTTATAGCTCTTAATTACAGATCTAACACATTGTGTGCGGATCATGAGCATTCTCATTTTCATATTACACAGTGTTTTACATAAATGTTAAAGGTACACCTTAAAATTAAATACCCATTGCATTTTGAAGTTACTTAATACATGTTCTTACAAGCTAATATCTTTTTAAAATAGGATGCTTTGTAAACCTTTTTTTGTACTCATTCAGTAGAAACTTATCTGGCCACTGGGTAAAGCTATCTAAATTTACTGGTGTGCAATGTGTTAAGACATGTATTTAGTTCTATATTTCTGGGGATTTGTATGCATATATTTATAATAGTAGAATTTTATGAGACATAAATTTAGGTGACCAAGTGTACATAATGCACTGAAGAAAAACCAGAGAGACTTCAGTTTGCCTATATACTGGTACCATATGGCTTTCCAATAATTATGAATGTGGGTTTATTTTAGCATCAGAAGTTAACTCAGGAGACTGCCTGTGATATTTGGATAAGTTCTTTTAAAAGGTTAGAATATCCCTTGAACTGAAACAAGTACTGTACTCTTGACATCTTAGAATAAAGCAGCTACTAATTAGTAATGCATGAATAGAACTACAATGTGGAATTTTTGTCCTTTCTCTGTAGGATGAGGAATGAATATGCTATATAGGCATTTGTGTGAACTTAATTTTAGCTGTTTTGCCAGTAGTATTGGAATCATCTGTAATGGTTCCCATTGATCTTCATCATAAACAGTTCATAGGGAATAAGCCTGGATTAGAAGTGTAGAGACCTGGATTTTAATACTATTTGTTTCTAGTATGTTTCATGAACTTAAGCATTTACTCTCTTTAGGTCTCTTTTTATAAAATAAAATTAAGTTACTTGACTGTTTGTTACTGTTTCCTCAGTTGTTAAAGAAAGATAGTATACTACCTAGCCCATAAGATTTGTTCCAGAATAAAATTAGCTAATAATGTAAAATACTAAGAACAGTGCTTGACACATAATAAGCTCTCGGTATATGTTAGCTATTGTTATTAGTGTTAATTTGTAATAAAAACTTATTTAAATTTTAAAGGTTAAGATCTGTAAGATCTTTTCAGTGGCACTAAAATTATATGGACGAGGATGAGGTTGTGAGAAAATGTCTGTATAAGCCCACATCATCACAAAAGGTCTTGCTACTATTTTTAGCTTATGTTTGCCAGCAGGCGGGAATTGAGATGCCATAGGTGGGGATAATAACATTAGGAGTTTGGGATAATTTTTTCATTCTCTCTAATTCCCAGCTGAAAAAGCTATTGGACCCAGTAAGTATAGTCATAGTCATAAGTCCCTCCTCAACCAGTTTAGAGAGTCTTGTCAGAGGCAGTTTTTGCAGTAAATATTAAATATTCTTTGATAATTATAAAAGGATGAGGGAAGTGCAGTTCTATATTTCTGATTATCTGCAGATTTTATTATATAAATGTATGTATATGAAAGGAGGATTGTTATTTTATGTTTGTTTTCTCTTAGACTCGAAACCCACATGACACCAGAGATGTTCCGAACACCATTACATGAAATTGCTTTGAGCATAAAACTTCTGCGTCTGGGAGGAATTGGCCAATTCTTGGCCAAGGCAATTGAGCCTCCTCCTTTGGATGCTGTGATTGAAGCAGAGCACACTCTTAGAGGTACCTATAAATAGACCAACGGGCACATGTGAATTATACCACCTGTCTTGTTCTCGCAAGACAGAACACTTAACAATGAATCAAAAATAAAAATACAGTCCACAAGACTCTGATGCTAAGGCTTCCAGTGTTGTTTTATGTGCTTAGTATTATCAGGATTAAAAATGAATCCTGGTAAAAAGAGCTAATGTCTTATTTGGGAGGGGGGGATGGAGAAAAGGCAAGATGTCACCTCTTAACCAATATTTAACAATCACAACATCAATAACTCATATGATACTCAGTATTTTATGTACATCTTTTAAAACATCTATTTTTTCTAATCACACTTCTGATTGAAGCTGTTGTAGTATAGTGGAAAAAAATAAAGGCATTGGAGCTGAGTATAGTACTCATCTGTGTAAACTTCAGACTTGCTCTCAAGATATTTTTCTCAGAATTATCAATAGATGATATCAGACTTTGGCTCGTAGGTACTTTTAGTATTACTATATTTATAGACTTCTCCTGGACTGTATTCAGCTTTACAACCTACAAGGCCTAATTCTAGTACATCTTCATAGTAGGTGCTCCAGAATCTTTGAGTGAAGAAAATTCTTGGCTGGTGCTCCCAACTGGCTTGACAAGTGATAGAAACTCAAGTGCACTTTCCTAATCTTAATCTATAAAGAAATGTTTCATCTTTGTCTAGGTTAAAGGGTGTTCGTTACTGTTTCTGCTCACAAAGAAATATCTTCCCACAGAGCTTGATGCATTAGATATCAATGATGAGCTGACTCCTCTAGGCCGAATCCTGGCTAAACTCCCCATCGAACCTCGTTTTGGCAAAATGATGATAATGGGGTGTATTTTCTAGTAAGTGCTTTGTTTTATTGCTGATAGTTAAATGGTAGGATAGTTTCAAAATCTTATTCCCTTCCCTTTAAAAACAGTATGAGCTCAGATAGAAGAAAAACTGAACAGTTTTAAGTAGGCAAGTGGCATACTTTAGACACTGAAGTATGAAATGAGAACAAATAGTAGATGGACACCTAGACACAACTCACTGGGGAAAGAGCTCTGGGTTCTTAGAGGTTGGTTAACTATCATTGTCCCTAAAAGAGAAACAGCATTAGGTAAAAGGGTATGTTTTATCGAAGTATTGAAGATTAAGAGATTTGGTAAAATGGGTAAGAGAATATGAAAGGAAAACTATTCACTAATACTTAGTCATCATTTACAATAAATATGCATCCTTTAATATCAGACCTCATCATTCTTTCCTGTATTGCTTCGGGAGGGAGTAGCTGTAAAGTTCTTTGTTAAGCCAATTTCAGTGTTAATAAAGCAGTGTCATAGCCAGTCAAGACACTGACCCACAATATACTGTCAGAGGCCCTGGAACAAAATTGAATGAGACTGATTTTTCCTGTCTTCATTTCAGTGTGGGAGATGCTATTTGTACCATCTCCGCTGCCACCTGCTTTCCTGAGCCTTTCATCAGTGAAGGAAAGCGACTGGGCTATGTCCATCGAAATTTTGCTGGAACCAGATTTTCTGATCATGTGGCCCTTTTATCGGTATTCCAAGCTTGGGATGATGCTAGGTATGGATTTGAAAGATAGTTGTTTTGTAAGGTTTGGGTGAACTGTCTCTAGTTTCTAATTTGTATCTAATTCCGTGGGCTTTGAAATTACTTATTTTAGAATGGGTGGAGAAGAAGCAGAGATTCGTTTTTGTGAGCACAAAAGACTCAATATGGCTACACTAAGAATGACCTGGGAAGCCAAAGTTCAGCTCAAAGAGATTCTGATCAATTCTGGATTTCCAGAAGGTAAGACTCTTACAGTCTTAAGACACATCTGGAGGGAATTTATGTAGTGCACACTAACAGTGCATGCAGTCTGTCTCAGTTTCTGACTTTGACTCTGTGCTTTCTGTTTGATCTATGGTGGAAATCGGTTTTTCACATTACTTCAGTCATTTTATTTTTATTTTATATTATTTTGTTGTTTTTAATCCTCACCCAAGGATATTTTTTCACTGATTTAATTTTAGGGAGGGGGAGAGAGAGAAACATCTATGTGAGAGAAACACATCGACTGATTGCCTCCCACACATGCCCTGACTATAGGGTTGGGATGAAGCCTGCAACCTCTAGAGGTACATGCTTTTGACTGGAATCGAACCCGGAACCTTTTAGTCTGTGTTTTCTATCCACTGAGCCAACAGCCAGGGCAGTTCAGTTATTTTAAAAAGGAAGCAAAAGATTATGATGCTCCTATAATAATGTAAACAATAGATGCTTAAAAAATTATAATACTTTGGGGAGTTTTAAATCACTTTGTGAAGAATACTGGTCTAGCTTTCAGTACTCTTTGAGAATGAGTGGTGTGCTGAATAACCTCAAATAGTGGCTTATGAAGTGATTCCTCAATGTGTCCATGTCTTTATTCTTAGACATGAAAACTCAACCATGTTACATTTTAAGTGGCTTTAATTAAGGTTTTTAGTGTATAGACACTTACAGAGGACTTGTGAGGTGTGATACATAAAAAGTAATCCAGCTGTCTTCTCTTGATATGAAGTTGAGCTGTTGTACTTTCTCCCCCAGCTAGATTAATAGCCAAAATTATTTTCTAAATCATTGAGAACTGGAACATAAACCAAAAGTAGGACCTGTTAAAACCTAGTGGGCAAGATGGCAATTTTTAAATATATATTTTATTGATTTTTTTACAGAGAGGAAGGGAAAGGGATAGAGAGTTAGAAACATCGACCAGAGAAAGACATCGATCAGCTGCCTCTTGCACACCCCCTACTGGGGATATGCCCGCAACCACAGTACATGCCCTTGACCGGAATCAAACCTGGGACCTTTCAGTCTGCAGGCCGACGCTCTATCCACTGAGCCAAATTGGTTTTGGCAAGATGGCAATTTTTAAAAGGATCTGATCTAAACTAACCAAAGTAGTTCTCTTCTGTAAGGTGACTAAATTTATAATTTTTTTTTTAAGTTGAAATCAAAGGAAAGGGGAAGAGCATTTTTTTATATGATAGAATCTTCCACAACGGTCTTGTTTGTAGATATTATTACCCCATTTTATCAATGAAGAAATAGTACAGAAGTTTCAACTACTTGTTCAAGTTCATTCAGCTAGGCGGTTTTAAGACCAGAAATCAGGTTTTTTAGAACAGATTATCTATGCTGTGGGCCCTTCACATGATGGTGAAGTCCTCAAGAGTATATAGTCTGGAGTGGGGAACATCCTTCTCATTCCAGTGGGTTCCCTTGGATCATCACTTGTCTGTCCAGAAGAAACAGCTGTTTAAGACCATCCAAAGGAATACTTTGACTGGTCCTGCCAGTCTCTTATTCGGAGAGTAGAGAATTGTTTCGGGGTGTGTGTGTGTTTAAGTAATCATCCCAAGCTTATCTTATGGTTAAGGTATAAGACACATAAGAGGTTTTTGTTTTCTTAATATGGATTCTCAGCAGAATTTCTTCTTGAACTTAATCTAGGTGTAAGAGTGTCGAGAAGAGAAGCTAGGCGAGTTGTTTGAAAAAAGGGTTGAGTCATTTCTCATAATGCTCTTAAATAGTTTATATGCAATGTAAGGATTAGCCAAATATCTGATTTTTTTTTTTACTCCATTTCTCTTAACAGACTGTTTATTGACACAAGTGTTTACTAACACTGGACCAGATAATAACTTAGATGTTGTTATCTCTCTTCTGGCTTTTGGCGTGTACCCCAACGTGTGCTATCATAAGGAAAAAAGAAAGATTCTCACTACTGAAGGGCGTAATGCACTTATCCACAAGTCATCTGTTAATTGTCCTTTTAGCAGCCAAGATGTGAAGTACCCATCTCCCTTCTTTGTATTTGGTGAAAAGGTAAGAATAGATTAGTTAGAAAAGTTTAGGTTTAAAATTCAAATTGTCTTTATTAATGTGCCGTGGGAACAGGAGTTTTAATTTATAAAGCATTGTCATTATATAGCAGATGCCATGTCAACTCTTCCTTGTCTCTTTCTTGATCTGCAGATTCGAACCCGGGCTATCTCTGCTAAAGGCATGACCTTAGTCACCCCCCTGCAGCTGCTGCTCTTTGCCTCTAAGAAAGTCCAGTCTGATGGGCAGATTGTGCTTATAGATGACTGGTATGGATTTTCAAATATCAATTTCAAAGTCAGTTTTGAGAATTGTGAGATGAGATAAAATTAGTTGCTGAGGTAACTTAATTGTAAAACAAATAATGGCAAAACTTGGTGGCACCAAAGGTTCTTTATAATTTGTCATTCTCTTCATTCCCTTTCTATCTTGATAGTGTGGCTTGTACTTGCTAGTAAATCTTAAATCGACTATAGCAGTAAGAGGAGCAAATGCATTAGGCATCTATCACCATGAATACTACTACACTAAGGAATTAGAATCACACTGGAGCATGGGTACCTCTTTCATGTGCTTTCTATATATTTTGGTTAGAGACTAAGTGTAAGCAAATAGTATGCACAATAGATTCATAGTTTACAACTCCTGCCAACAGCTAGCAATGAATTTTAAGACGTTAATGTAGGTTTTTTATTCTTCTTTATACATGTGTTTGCCTAAATTGCTGGGGGGTCTGGGGGACATTACAGTAATTAAAAGTATTGGTACTTGATAAAAAGTTAAATTTATTTCATCACTTGCTGTGTGTAAAATTGAGAGAGAATAGTCTTTTCCTAAGTAACCCCCTCTAATTTTTCTCTATTTTAGGATCAGGCTGCAAATATCTCATGAAGCTGCTGCCTGTATCACTGCTCTCCGAGCAGCCATGGAGGCTCTGGTTGTCGAGGTGACCAAGCAGCCTAGTATCATCAGCCAGCTGGATCCCGTAAATGAACGTATGTTGAACACGATCCGCCAGATCTCTAGGCCCTCGGCTGCTGGTATCAACCTTATGATTGGTGGTCCACGGTGAGTATCACAGTAACATCTCTGTGAATTAAGCAGAGGACAGTAATCCTGCACTGGCCTAAAAGCCCTACAGTTTGTTGATAAAGGCCCTGTTATTTAAGATAAAGTTCTAGACATATGCTGAATATGGAATTTAGTTCTGATTAACACACACAGAATAAGAATATTTACTTTTTTTACTGTCAGTGCATGTTAAGAGTTTGTAAGGGACCTTAAAGTACATACAGGCATATCGTTGGCTCAGTTCCAGATCTCCACAGGAAAGGGAATTTCACGAGGTTTTTGTTTCCCAGTGCATATAAAAGTTACCGCTTTTATACTGTAGTCTTTCAATCATGCAATAGCATTTTGTCTGAACAAGCAATGTATATACCTTAGTTAAAAAGTACTTCATTGCTAAAAAATGCTAACCATCATCTGAGTCTTCAGTGGGTCATAATCTTTATGCCAGTGGAGCATCTTAACCTTTGTGTGTAAAAACGCATTATCTGTGAAGCACAATCCAACAAGGTATGCCTTCTATGTATTCCATGGTGGCTCACATGATAAAGTGACAGAACCTAGTCTTCTTTCCACAATATTGTTTTGTCATCTCCAAAGAAAAAAATGATGGTGCTGGGTTAAATTGCTGCTGCTTCAAATGAAAAGCATCACGGTTTATCTTATGGAAATAGAAGAACATGGTATCTTAAAGAAGTGTGGAATTTCTTTTAAATGTTTAATTTCTTTTTCACCTTTTAAATATTTCTTTGCCGACAGCTAATATCTACAGAAAAAAATAGTATAGTGAACATCCATTCAGTCTCTTTAATTTAGGATCACTAATGGTTAGAATTCTATGACACTTGCTTTCGTGTATGTGTTACTTCTTTAGCTTACGTAATCATTTGTGATTAAGTTGCAGGCATTATATCATTTTACACCAGTATACTCCATATTTTTTTTTTTAAGAACATAACTACAGTACCACAGTAATACCACAAAATCTTAAGTTACAGTAACAGTAATATACAAACTAAAATTTTATAAAATGAAATGTTTTCTAATTATAAGCTACTAGTGGCCTGGTGCACGAAATTTGTGCACAGGGACGGAGAAGGGGAGTTCCCTCAGCTCAGTCTGCACTCTTTCCAATTGAGGACCCCTTGGGGGATGTCTGACTGCCAGTTTAGGTCCAATGCCACAGGAGGTCCACTTATACACAGATTTTTAAGAATAAATATATAACCAGCCTTCCAGATCTCCAGATTTCATATCTAAGGATTCAACTGTTCACAATCAAAAACAGTATTTCCTATCTACAGTTGAGAATCTGCAGATGCAAATGGCTAACTGTATTCATTGTTCTGTGCCATTTTTATATAAGGGACTTGAGCATCTGCAGACTTGGGTATCTTTTTGTGTGTGGTGGGGAGGTCCTGAAACAAATCCCCCACAGGTACTGAGGGACAACTGAAGTTGGGGGGAGGTGGCGAGTTTAAAGTTACATGTGCTTTGACTGTGTTGGAGGTCAGTTATTCTTTAAGGGTCAATTATACTGTGGTCACATGTATAGAATTACTGAGGAGACTCTTCAAAAATAAATCTGGAAAAAAGTGTCATATGCAGATACAAATGCAGTTATCATAGATGTTTAGAAGAAGAGTGATTACTTTTGGCAGGAAGGGATGGTGATCGAGGGTGCTTCACAGATAATCTGCTCTGTGAAGGACTGAAGTCCAGAAACTAGAAAGGATGGTATAAATGCAAGACCAAGTTTAGGATGTGATTTATTAATAAGATGGAGCCCTGAATTATAATAGGGTTGAAATGGGAGAATAGATTAGACAGCTGTGCAGAAACATCAGTAGGAATTGGTGATGGATTGAAATAGGAAGATCGCAGTGCAACGAGGGTATGACGACAGATCCTGGCCACATCCTGACTTGGCTCTCTGCTAAATTGGTAATGCTAGTCTCAAAGCTGCATGGAAGAAATAGCGGTTTGGGGTGTTGTTGGCAAGACATGATTTCTGCAACATTCCATTACCCCTCATTTTTCTTTGCTTGCCACATGAAACATTTAAGTGTAAACAGATTAACAAGACATTGTCAAAAACATATTTCAGAGTTAACGCAGAAAAATATTTGGTTGATAAAGATCAAATAATTTATTCTCAATTCCAGGAACCTCTTCCTAACATACTATTGCTTTGAGGCCTGGTGCACAAAATCTGTGCACGGGGGTGTGTGTCCCTCAGCTCAGCCTGCACCCTCTCCAATCTGGGATCCCTCTCACAATCCAGGACTGCTGGCTCCCAAATGCTCACCTGCCAGCCTGATCACCCCCTAACCACTCCCTTGACAGCCTGATTTATGCCTAACTGCTCCCCTGCCAGCCAGTTTGCCCCTAACTACCCTCCCCTGCAGGCTCAGTCACACCCAATTTCCCTCCCGTGCAGGCCTGGTCTCTCCCAACTGTCCTCCCCTGCTGGCCATCTTGTGTGTTGGAGTGATGGTCAATTTGTATATTACTCTTTTATTTGATAGGATTAGAATCCTATAGAGTTGAACTGAGTGAAAATGAACTGTCTTAAAGTTGTGTGGCTATACTGCCAAAATGGAGAGTCTTTGAGAATGAACTAGAAAGAGCTTTAGAAAAACAGATGGTTACAGTTGATGCCTCTTCCTGTATCAGTTTTGGAGTAGTAGATGTATTTCATTGCAGTTTGTACTTGTGCAGTTTGTTTTATTCCCTTTATATGTTACATTTTCAAATATGCCTAATGTTTATATTTTGTGACTAGTTGAGAAGTATTAAGGATCCTTGCTAAAGTGGTGGCTTTGTGCTTTTCGTAGGTATGGAGATGGTCCACGTCCTCCCAAGATGGCCCGATATGACAATGGAAGTGGATATAGAAGGGGAGGCTCTAGTTATGGCGGTGGAGGCTATGGCACCGGAGGCTATGGCACTGGAGGCTACAGAGGTGGTGGAGGCTATGGCAGTGGCTATGGTGGTGGCTCCAACTCCTATCGGGGAGGCTATGGTGGAGGGGGAGGGTATGGTGGAGGAGGAGGTTATAGAGGAGGTTCCCGAGGGGGCTTTAGAGGTGGTGCGGGAGGAGACTATGGTGGTGGAGGGGGCTACCGAGGATCTGGGGGATTCCAGCGAGGAGGGGGCAGAGGGGGCTTTGGGGGTGGCTACTTTGGGCAAAGAAGAGGGGGTGGTGGCTTTTAAAGCTTGGTTATGTTGGGGCCTATGCATAGACAGTAAACAAAAAATGCATGCTGTTTTCCCAAGTTGTTTATTTGCTGTTAATAAGTAAACCCATTTTTCACCTATTCTGTGGTTCATTGTAGTTTAAGGAAACCAAGCTATAGACACATTAGTGATTTTGTTTATATTATGTAAAATATAACAATCTATTATAAAAGTACCTGTTTGTATTTTTTTCTTTAAGGAGTAAAGATTTGCCTTAAAATTACCTTGATATTTTCTTGGCTTTAGTTTAATACAATAGAAAATAAAATATTACACCAAATACAGGAAATGTAATTATTGATCTTACACAGAATAACTTTACAATGCCAGTTACATCTGTTAGTTTAAAACGTGAGAGGACAAACTGTACTATTTCAAAGTACATCAAGTGATATCGTTTGTAGTAAAATAATTAGCCTTGGAGTGGAGATGTTACTCTTGCAACAAATACTGGCCAGTACACATTCACATAGACCACTGCATCTGAGTAAGACTACTAACCTAGGCTTGAGCATTTTGGCTTTTTCCCAAGTTTAATTTTTGAAAAGTCCAAAGGTCAGCATTATCTTTTCTAAGTTTCCAGTGTAAAAATTAAGAAATAATTTTAATTAGAATTTAAAACGCACAAAACTCTTTGAATAAAGTTTAGATTTAGGCAAAGAATAAAGATAAGTTTCGCCAATACATGAAGTTTATATACCTGACAGTTAACTCTGTATTAATATACATGTAGTTTTAAGCTAGTTTATTTTAATAGAGATGTTTATACATTTGTAACACTGTACAGTTCGAAAGATGATTACATATTCCTCATTTGAGAAATAGAGTACAGTAGAGATTACAGATGGAATCGAACCTGGGACCCTTCAGTCTGCAGGCTGACGCTCTATCCACTGAGCCAAACCGGTTAGGGCAGTAGTTGGCAAACTCATTAGTCAGCAGAGCCAAATATCAATAGTACAACGATTGAAATATCTTTTGAGAGCTGAAAACCGACTTACGCACATAGGCCATGAAGTTTCGATCACACTGTATGTGCATACCCGCACATGGTATTTTGTGGAAGAGCCACACTCAAGGGACCAAAGAGCCACATGTGGCTCATAAGCCTCAGTTTGCTAACCACTGGGTTAGGGCAATTTTATTTTTTATCACAGAAGTTTCAACTACATAATTGCTGAAAGTCACTTTTACTTATAAAACTCCATTCATTCGTGCTTTTATAAGCAACAGACTGTTCTATTCTGGATATTAATTTGGGTGCACAATGATGCAACACCCTCTTAATTGATCTTTGCTGCCTGCAGTCCTGTCTGCAGTGCATTCTCCACACTCAGCTGGAGTAAACATCCCATAAAAATCTATTATCACCCCTCCCGTTCCTGCCTTACAGCATGGGTCCTTCAGGGTCAGGCCTAAACACTTTGCCCCTATTCCTACTTGACACCCTGTTCTACCTTCCAGCCACACTGCACTTAGGGCCTTATCAATGAAAGCTCTTGCTCTTTGTACATGTTGTGAAAACATGTCAAGTTTGTGTGGACTAAGAGGCACCCCTGAGAATATGATGGAAGCTATGGACTCTCCACAAAGGCATGTAACAATTTTTAAATTAAAATTTAAGGTGGTTCATAGTGTTGGAACCTGTAGTGCCTGATTTGTTCAATCACTGAAAGTTTAAAATAGCTTTTTTATTTTCCACTTTAATACTTTAGAAAAAGACCTCTTTTCACAAATTTTTTGCCTTCTGGTTATAACCATTAAATTTATAAGGTAATACACATGCAATTCCCAAGTTGGGTGTCTCAACTTGCTCCTCTAATCATAGTATCTCTTGTACCTTGTGCTGCTGAGGACCACTAACTACTTTTATTTCATAAACTGAAAAGGGATTCTAGCATTATGGTTTCCATTCTGCGCTTCAAATGAGGCTGTGCCCTCACTGCTGCTGGCAAGGCAATGAAGGAGATCTCCACTCCACTGCTCCATCCCCTACAGAAGGCAGAGAGGTTCTAATTCTTACCTTTCCATCCACACCAAGGCCACTCCTAATCTCAATCTGCCATCTTCATCTCTAGGATCCTAGCATTTCCATCCCCAACTACTGTAATGAAATGTCCTTTCAAGTCCTGGATCATAAATCTCATTTCAGTCTTTTGCATAGGCAGAGACCTAATAGTGCATTCTTTTAAAACTATTTTGACAGTTACTAGTTGGCAATGACAGTATAACATCGGAAGTAATGGTTACTAAGACCCAGTATCTATATTCTAAGAAATAGAATGTGTGCCCACATGGGAAGGACAGCAGAAATACAGAACCATCTCTCCTTGGGGTACTAAATTAGAATTTCTTTTAAATGTACAAAAGATAAGCATTAGATATCTGGTCCTGGTGGAGGAAACTTCTTAAATCCCATTTGAGGAGTAGAATTAAGATTTTTCTTACTTTAACCTGGAAAATTGAAGGTTAGATGGTAGGCAGAATACCACCACCACCACCCAAGATGTCCACGTCTTAGGTTTCACAAGGGACATGTTACAGATGTGATTAAAGTTAAGGAACTTGAGTTTGGGCAAATTATCCTGGATTATCCAGGTTCATGTAAGTTCTTAAAAGTGTAAGAGGGAGATAGTAGTGTGTTGGGAGATGAGACTGAAGAGGCAGGTGAACTTCAAAACATGAAAGGGATGTAATCCATTGTTGCTGCTTTGAAGATGGAGGAGGCCATGATCCAAGGAATGCAGTTGCCCACTGGAGGCCGGGAACAGCCCTTGGCTGACAACTGTCAGGGGAACATTTCAATCCTAAAACTGCAGGGAAATGAGTTCTGCCAACCCCCAAATGAGCAAGAAAACATTCTTTAAAGCATCCGGAAAGGAACACAGCCCAAAACACTGATTTTAGCCCAGTGGGACCCATATCACACCTGAATCTACAGAACTGTTAGTGAATGTTGCTTGACTATTTAAATTTGTGGTCATTTGTTACAACGGAGGGGGAAAAGGGTGGGAAGGTCAAGGAAAGAGATAAAAATATTTATTAAAGATGAAATTTAGAAAATCTTAGGCTTTGTGCATGCCTTAGGAATGTGAGAATAGGAAAAACTTCCGAAGTGGGACTGGGAAAAGATAAGTTGGCAACAACAGGATGGAGGCAGATGACCAATGAGTGACAAATTTGTTCACACAAGGCTATTGCTTTCTGCTCATGCTCAAAAGATCCTTTTTCTATGACCTCTTCCTAAAACCAAAAATGGAGGTGGAGGAAGAAGCCTGGAAAGGAAAATCCCCACCCTCTGCATATTGATTATTGAAAGATTGTTTAGGATCTCAATGGGCAATCCCTGGAATTATATGGCACCCAGCTAACAGGACCTTACATTTTTTAAAAGACTGTTCAACGAAACACTGAACAACTACCTTATTCAATGCAGCCTCAAGAGTCTCTGTGGCAACACAGAGTAACTTGCTAAGAGGTTACAGATAACAGGGAAAAGTAAGTATTGGAGCCTAAGTGCTTATTTCAGTATGGTTTGCTTTGTAGAAAAGACTTAGAAATGAAGCCCCCTTTTAGAGAACACAAAAGATTTCCTACCTTCATTTGCAGTTAGGTATAGCCATATTCGATTCTAGCCAGAGAAGAATGCAGTTGGAACAATGTATTCAACTTTTATTAGGCACTATCCCTTCTGCTTAGCTGGAATGTTGGCATAATGGCTTGTGCAACCATTGCTATGATGGACCACATGATTTTGAATGGAAATACCATACGATGGTAAAACAAACTAGAAGAAACTTGAATTTCTAGCATGAAACACCCACCGCCCTATACTAAGGAGCCAAATGGAGTATCTCCTAACACTGTATTGATAACCTGGACTTCCTGAATGTGAGGGAGAAATACATCATTATAATGTTTACCTCTCATTTAGAATGTGTTTGCTGCAGTTGAACCTGATATTATGGGGCTATCTTTATTTTATTCCAGTTACTAACACAATTGGGAATGAAGCAGGAATTAACTGTAAAATTAACATTCTCCACACACAATACAATGCTTCTTTTTGGACTCAGTATTAAAAGCAACATTTAAAACCACATTTGCTTTTGAAATTAGCAGTGATGGTGATACCATATACCTGGTACTAAGAATATACTAAATACTACTGAATTATACCCAAAAGTATAGATTTTATGATTTGTGAGTTATATCAACACATTTAAAAAATTCTTTTTCTTAAATATATTTTTTAAGTTGACTTCAGAGAGGGAGGGAGCAAGATAAAAACATCAGTGATGAGAATCACCAATCCGCTGCCTTCTGCCCATACTGGGGCTTGCTTGCCCGCGACCCTGGCATATGCCCTAACTGGAAATTGAACTATGACCTCCTGGTTCATAGGTCAGTGCTTAACCCCTTAACCACAACAGTCAAGCTAAAAAAAAAAAATCTTACAATGAATCATTCAATGAAAACATGAACATGTTTAGATGTTTTTAATTAAATAAGTTGAATTTAATTAGAATTACCATTTCTGTGGGAGATGTTTATTAAACTCTCTGAAATATAAAACGAACATAAACCCAGTGCTTTAACTTGTGGCTATTCTGATATCCCCCTTTAAGTTTGC
Source organism: Lasiurus cinereus (assembly GCA_011751065.1). Taxonomy (NCBI): domain Eukaryota; kingdom Metazoa; phylum Chordata; class Mammalia; order Chiroptera; family Vespertilionidae; genus Lasiurus; species Lasiurus cinereus. Next base: position 20,275,177 of record JAAGEH010000042.1, on the reverse strand, counting down.
TTCCATTTTATTATCATTCATTTCCAGATTTAGATTTTGCATTACTTTGGAGAGCCTATTTTCATCTTTTTTGTCTCCTGAAGCAGCCCCTTTGTTGCAAGTTTCTGCTACAATAAAAAACTGTTCAGTTGGTGGAAGAATGCTTACTCCATAGCCATTGTTGTTGTAAATATGATTATTAGTCATCCTCAATTTGGGTGCAGGGAGAACCTGAAAGAATTCAAAGAAACTAGTTTTTCAATAGTTTCTATAAATATGAATAATGAAAATGTTATAAACTCTAGAACTTATTCTTGGGTGTACACATTTCTTTTAGACAACAGAATCTCAGTTTTGAACAAGTTATTTTCCTCACTGAGTTAATATTAACTACAAAAATGTTTAATGAGGAAACATTAAATGAAGTTTTTAACTTAATTTTTATCAGTTATTGGTAAAGATAAATCATTCTAGATGGGGTTACAGCAATACCATGAAGCTTTTAATATGATAAATATGAAAATGATTTAAAAAATAATGAAAATGATAAACATGAAAATTTTAATTGATATGTAAACTAGATTTCTATGGAAAAACTTCATTAGCTACACAAGTCTAGAGAGGGCTCTAGAAAGGTAGAATTTATAATAATGGGAAGGCATTTCACTTATAAATTACTGCCATTAATGTTTTAATTTATTTTTCAAAGTTTGAAAGATAAAATATATATTTTTTAAATATATTTTACTGATTTTTTACAGAGAGGAAGGGGGAGAGATAGAAAGTCAGAAACATCGATGAGAGAGAGACATCGATCAGCCGCTTCCTGCACGCCCCACAGTGGAGATGTGCCCGCAAGCAAGGTACATGTCCCCAACCGGAATCGAACCTGGGACCTTTCACTCCACAAGCCGACGCTCTATCCACTGAGCCAAACCGGTCTCGGCAAATATTTCTTAATATATTTATTATTCTATTGTTTTACTTTCCTAAATATTAGGCATCTGCTCACTGAAAGATTTAAAACATTTTTATAAGAGCAAACTTATATACTTATATTTGAAGTTACTTGCTAAAATTCAAGTTGAAATTATAAGACTAAAATTGTTTATCAGCCATCATGTAAGCCATATTATATATTCTTTTCCAAATCAATAACATTTAGACTGAATCTAGACTGAATCTGAAGCCTAAAAATAATATTTTAGTGTCTAATTGTCATTCTCATAACAATTCTATATTAAGGAATATAAGAATACCTTCATATTAACACCACCTAAAATGCTTTTTGAACTGTCATTGGTTCTGAAATTATTGCAGTGATGAATTTCATTCCTTTCCAGAATGGCTGTGCTGCCAGGATACAGTTCAACACCAGCACCCTGTCAATGCAAAGCAAATACAACAGTCAGTAAAACACATTTCTCTCCAAAATTTCCTTTAAATCTCAAAATTGTAATCCTATATTAGCAATCTAAACACAATAAATTACATGAAAATACACAATAGTGCAAGCAACAATTTATTGTGTAGATGTTTTTAAAATAGGGAAAACTGCTATCTGTGCTAAGAAGATCTTAGGCCTAGAAAGAAGATTAAGTTGTCGCCTGTTACGTTGCTCTCCCACTCAAATGAAGTCTCTAGAAGGGAGTCAGAGGTGTCTTTAAGCAATTCTTTTCAGTTGTAAAAATTTACTTACATATCCCTCATAATGCTGCTAAAGTCTATTGACTCATTTAATGGAAAAGTCCTTTTAGATATCTGCTTCCTTTAATCTTATTTCTCATTAAATTTTCTATTCCTTTAGATAGGTACTTGAAGACTCAAGCTGTTAAAACTTAACCACAAATCTTACAGCAATGTCTAATAGCTTATGAGTACTATTATTTTTAAAATAAACTATCAGATAACTGGTTCATAATCTATTTTATAACCACTGATTCCTACGTTTTAAAAAAATCACACTTAATACAAAGTAATTCATTATTTTGGACTTAGTTCACTTTTCTTAAGTATACTATGACACTCTTGTACTGGTCCTCATTTTGTTTATTTTCATCAGTTTCTAAGCTTAATAATTCAAAGATGAAGTAACTGTTACCCTTTCTTTGCATACTAAGCTCATTCAAAGTTTTATCTGTAGTCACAGAAAGCAAGTTTTAAAATTAAATACCTGGGCACCGATTATTTCACTGTCTTTAATTGTCAAAGAAGCCCCTGTAAGAACACACACTCCTGTTCCTTCACATTTTAATACACAGTTCTCCAGAGTCATGTGACCAGACTCCACCACCACAATGCCATCCACTGTCCCTTGTTGTATCAAAGATAGGTGCATTAGTTTCACATTAGCAGCTTTGGATACCACAAAACTGTCATGAGAAGGTTCAGAAGTAATCATAATTTCCTCTCTCTTTCCAACTCCTGAATCATGGGAACAAAGAGACATAATTAAATTAGTAGTCCCAAAGTCAAAAGCCTTTTATTACTCAATATTTGCTATTACCAAGATTTTCACACATTTTTAATAAGTGATATGTGATTATTCACTTACTAAATTAGATACTTACCTATAATGTAACATTTTGTCAGTTTGATGCCAGATTCTGGGTTTAAAATCAATCTAAATCTACTTTAACAGTATTCTATTTTTAAAATATATATTTTATTGATTTTTTTTTTACAGGGAGGAAGGGAGAGGGATAGAGAGCTAGAAACATCGATGAGAGAGAACCATCCATAGCTGCCTCCTGCACAATCCCCACTAGATATGTGCCCACAACCAAAATAATTGCTCTTGACCGGAATCGAACCCAGGACCTTTCAGTCCGCAGGCCAACGCTCTATCCACTGAGCCAAACAGAGCTAACAGTATTTCTTTAACATACTCATTCCATTACATATTTCCCTAAATTGTATAATCAGTAATCCTCTACATACAAAATGTTTAAGCCTCAAAAAGTATCTTAACATAGCCTATTTTTAAAACCATAATAAATTATATTTAAAAACACTGGCAGAGACTCTTGAATTAGGTTATAAGATTAATCACAACCATAATTTTGCTCTGGAGTAGTTAAAGCAATTTAGATTTAAACATCAATCCAAAAAGAAGGGTTGGATCTTCAAAAAGGCTACACATTTTAAAAATTACAAATATGATCTTTATTATCCACTAGTCGTTTTCAGCAAAATACTACTGATTATAGTAATCAAAATCTAGTGAAAATTTTATGTAGATTGGCAACTTTTAAGTCACCTGTTCTTTTCTTTTGGTCAGACAGTGGGAATATACATGGGGCAGAATAAAGTTACTTATTCCGGCCCTTTAGAAAAAGTATGCTCTGCTTTTCTACTGTTTTAATAAGTTTGCATGTGAATTAACCTTTTAAAGGAAATGCTGAATATACTTTAATATAGCCTTACATTTGGGCTTTCCCACAAAAGTGATATGAAGTGCAGAGGAGATAGATGAAAATTTAATAAAAATATAGATGGTCCTAATAGAAAATACTGTCAATAGGTTTTCATTAGCATAGGGAAGAGGTCATTGATTTGCTCTTGTACAGTATGTCCAGACAAGGTCACCTATACAGGCAATATACACATGACAGGTGAAAAAAAATCTTAATTGTAAAAAGGCATATAAAGGATTTTTGTGAAAAATAAACCTGTGTTCTAATTCCTAATAATTTCATTAACCATGCTTGTAATAATACAATTTGCCTAGTACACATTGCTATAAAAATGTAAAGGACGCCCTGCTAACCCTTTATAATGATGTCATCAGTCAATAAAGCAAGATTGACAGCTTGATATTCTCCTGGGAAAATAACTACTGTATCTCCACTATAACAACTATCCAAAGCCAAATCCAAATCATCATGCTGTTGGAGAAATGTGTCTGAAGATAAGTCCTTTACCTGAAAAGAAGAAATAAAGCAGCATACCTTCAACAACAGGTTAAATTGAGAGAGGTCATTTTATTCAGTTAACTTACTGCTAACATGTTTTTCCCAAGACTTTTCTTGTAAGGAAATACATTGAATTGGTGTAAGTATTATGTTTATTAAATGCTCAAAGTATGAGTCCATCATTTAAAGGAGTGATAAAATTAAGATTTTCTTTATGATCACTAATAATTTTACAGCTACAAAATAGTGTGTGTTAGAAGTCATATTTTGAATTTTATCTGTACCTTCTACACTTCACAATAATTCTTTGAGGTGAACTATTATAGCTTTAAAAGGTTCAGGAAGTAGAAACTCAATGAGATTAAATGGTTTGCCCAAGGACATACTGGTAGGGTTAGTGAGCAATAAATCTAAGCTTTAGATCCAGGTCTTTATGATAGCAGATACCTTTCCAATATACTTTGTTTTCTAACTTGAACTGACCCTACAATTTTGATAAATCCACAAAATCTTATATATTAAATCATAGGACTAAAAAAAGTGCTAAGAATTTTCACTTGGGGTAGAAAAGGGTAGAGGGCTTCATTATTAGTACCTTTTAGAGTGAGAACATTTAAAATAAAACTTGGAAGCTGGAAATTTTTTCCAGTAGAAATGGCAATATCATTCATATACCTTCTTATAGGAGTAGGTTAGAGATTCACCATAATGGCCTCATTTTTTTTTAAATTTAAAATTGAAATTTTTGGTTAATCTGCAATACTTTTTCCATTTGTTTTAGAAAGTGAAAGAGGCAGGGGCGAAAGAGAAAGAATGTGAGAGTGTCACATTGACTAGATGCCTCCCACATATGGGGGCCTGGGATTGAGCCTACAACCCAGGTACATGCCCTTAACTGGGAATAGATCTCATAATCCCTCAGTGTCCAGGCTGATGCTCTTGACCACTGAGGACACTGGCCAGGGAGATGGCCTCATTTTTATTTAATCATTTCTCTGTTTCTCATACACACTTCTCTGTCAGACATGCACTCATTTATTTAACCAAAACAGTTGGGCACCATATGCTTAGCATGATGTGAGGTGGGGGATGTATGGTAAATATATACCCTTTGCTCTCAAGAAGCTCATATTCTAGTAAGAGACAGACATTCAATAGATACCAACAAAAAGTATTAAACACAGTAGTGATGAGAAAGTGCCAGTAAGGGGAAGGGCAGGGTGCTCTGATAGTACACAGCTGTCTAATGTATTCTGGAAGGCCGGGAAAGGCTTGACATGATGTTTACGTTGAGGGTTGAAGGATGTGCAGCGACTCTGAAAGAATGTTGTATACACCAAAGTGGATATATACATGGAGGTGAAGAGGAATAGGATAACTCAGAAAATTTTAACTAGCAACTGAGTAGGTAGTGGAACCATTTACTGGAACAGGGAACTCTGGAATATAAACAAGTCAATTAAGAAGGTCATGTATTTAATGGTGGACAGTTAAAGTACTTTTGAGATAGAGTGGTGATGAGCAATGAGCAGTGGACACATTTTCAGTTATCAGTACTGTATATATAACTGATCAGAAAATATCATGTAGCAAAAGTACCAAGCATTTAAAGGACAGGAGGAGGAGAGGGAAGCATCTAGAAAGAATGAGAACCAGGGAAGTGTAACAAGACAACAAAAAAGAATGTTTCCAGGAGAGAGCTGTGAAATGCTAGTAAGAGGTTGAGATAGAAATATTTACTTTTAGACTTAGAACATTTTCCCCTCTTGGGCTGTTTAAATTTATAGTCTTCCTTTTTTTAGGTTTCAACTGAGTTATTTCTCTCAGCCAGCATTGCCAGACTTGCTAATTCAGGCTTATATGCTCATCCTATATGCATCCTCTACATACGCATATCATAGCATGTATCATTCTTTGTTGTAATTGCCTACTTGTTCATATCTCCACCACATTCAAAGTTATACAATGTGTGATGTGTGGGTCTGGTTCAAAGTTGTATCTTCCTCACATGCAGGCTTTCTCATATCTGTTTCCATCCCTTCTATACTACTAGCATAGTGCCTGATGACAAAAGTTATTACTCAGCAAATAATTGTTGACATTGATTCATTTAGTTCTTACTATATGCCAATCACTAAGCTGGATGTAATGGGGGGAAATACGGCATTTCTGAGTCAGGCAAGAACCCTACCTTCAAAGTGCTGCTTTTCTGTTTATACACAGCTAAACTTAAATGAACAAGTAAGAATGAAGTGTATTTCTTACCATGTCAGTAGTCATCACTTTTGCTACAATATGTGTTATAGTCTTTCCAAAATCTCTTTTTCCTTTCCTACGCCTCAGAATTCTTGGAAAAAAAGGTCCATGAACTCTAGAGTTAAAAACATTTATGATTAACAATGAAAAAAGATTCAACTTATACTTGCTTAGAAGAAAAAGGTTTCACTAATTTTAAGCTCCTTGAGAGCAATGAGCAACTTGAGAGTAATGATTAAAATATTCATTAGATAATTGAGTGTTTAAACCTTTGAACTCAAATCTTTTCATTTTAATGGTTTGTACCTGAAATCTGCATGCAACCCACTACAGTTAATACCTCACTCCCCTCAATTTTTTAATACAGTAGATACTTTTCCTGATTATACTATCATAATCCACTGCACAGAGCAGAGGTAGGTTATGCCTGTGATATTGAGGCATAAGAATGTTGTAGGATGTGTCTAATTTCAGATAGTACTATGTTCAATTAACAGCTTGTTTTATTTCAGAGGATAGTGTCTCCAAAGAAATAGTTGGCTGAGGCCTCCTAGAAGAACAATTCTAGCTTTTCTGTTAGTTGTTTTTATATTATTTGCTATTCAGCGCTTCTAATTACTTTTGTTCTTTTTCCTTTTCTTTACAGTTCCTGTGTTCTCTTAATTTCATTTATGTGTCATCAAGAGAAAAAAAAATTTGAATGTAACTTTTATCATTCCTGTCAGCCAAAGGGACACTCCTTTTCCAACAGATGTCGATTTGCCATTAATCTCATTAGGTGTAAACGTTTGGGTTTTCTGTAGCACTTTGTTGCTTGATGTTAAATGGGATGTAACTTTAGTACCAGTATTTTTCAGGTTTATTGCAATTATCAAATATTTTTGTGAAGCTTAAATTTTCAGGAAACCGGTTCTAAGATTTTGCCATGCAAGTTTGAATTCCAACGTATTAGCAATATCCTCTAAAGCAAAAGTTTCATTTAACATTTCAAAATCAAACCCGGGCAGCATTTTTATACCTACTTAAGTGGTTTCGATATTGAAAAAGGGAGCAACTCATACATTTTTGCACCATATACCCGATTACTAGTTGCTCAAAGAGTAAAGCATCCTATACTCAGGATATGTCATACAATCCTAGTTTTAACAACAAACATATATCAGTGATTTTTAATTGAATTTATTAGGGTATGATTACACAACAAACGCTCATTTTAAATGAATCGCTTCATGAGGTTTCACAGGTGTATACACACATTTCATAGGTGTATACTCAGTGTTGTATCTAAAAACATATTGCCAAACCCAAGGTCACCTAGGTTTCTGCCTATGTTTTATTCTAAAAGTCTTATAGTTTTGTTTTCCATGTAGGCCTGTGGTTCACTGTGAGTTAATTTGTGTGAAATCCTTTTTCTTGTTGTGAGCATGGTAACATGTCTAAGCTGAATCTGGAGATCTTTGGTTCTCTTAACATAGTTTCCCTCTGATGAGATTTTCCATGTACTTATTAACACTATATTTTCCTCTCATTCTGTAATCATGTTTCCCTTTAATTCTTCAAACATAATTATAATAGCTGTTTTGAAGTCTTTGATAAATCCAACATCTGGGTCCCCTAAAAATCAGTCTCTATTAACTGTCTTCCCCTGCTTCCCCCGAGTATGAGCTAACATTCTGGTTACATTGCATGTCTATTAATTTTGGTTGAACGAGAGATTTGGGATAATATATTTCAGTAACTCTGGATCGTGTTGTTTTTCTGAGGATTTTTAGACTTATATTATATGTGCGAGGCAGTTTCAACTTGCCTGGTCCCAGAATGCAAACTTTCTCCTTTGAGGCATGCAGCAGCTGGCATCTCTGCTTAGTTTTCTCAATTTCCAGGTTCCTTTGTTAGCATTTCTGTTTCACCAATGCTAGTATAGTTTAGAGGTTAACCAAGAATTTGAAATGGCAGAGTTTAAATTTGTGGATCCCCTTTTGCACCTCTTTTATCTTCTGTATACCTCACCTGAGTTTCCACGTGCTCTGCTAGCCCTCAACTCTGTCCTTTGTCACTTTTAAACACACTGCATTTTTTGCTGCCAGAGTTATGAGAATTGGTGATTACCCTCAAACCAAAAAGCCACAAATTTCAATTTTTTACCCATTCCAAGGATAAACTTTTCTGGTTGCTGCCTGCTTTTAGTCATTTTATAGTGCCTTAAAATAGTGCCTTTTAATAAATTTTGTCCAGATTTTATAATTGTTATCTATGGAAGGGTTTGATTAACTCACTCCACCACTCAAAGAATTAGATTCTCTGTGATTATAATTTTCAGATGAGAGAACTCTGTTGTTCTATGCCCTTGGAATCTCAAGTCTAGTGATAACTTGTATTCAAATTCAACTTTTGTAAAAGCTGCATTTCTAGATCAGTAGATTTCAAAAATCATATCCATCTTGATTTCTTTTCTTAACGTCAAGGTTTTTTTTACACAGGAATCTCACAAAGGATCCCCAAGGTTTTGTTACACAGAAATCCCAATAACAAGGAAACATCAAAAATAAGCACTGGAATAGGATTCTTAGTGATTATAAAACAGGTCAAATTTGAGAGAAAATACAAAAGGAAATATGTAGGCTCACAGTTCACAGTTAAATAAGTAAAATGTGGCTCAGAATTCCTAAGAATGAATAAAGGTAGAACACACAAAAAGAGGTTTAACAATTTTGTATGAAATAGAAGTTCTTTGACTTCAAAATTTTCTATTAATTTGAGGACTATGAGCAAGAATTCCTGTTTCCCCTCTTTTAAAAACAAAGACAGAAAAGACAGAAATATATATTTTTTTGCTGCATAACAATGTAAAAATATTTAAACATATTTGGAGAATGATGCTGATTAAATCTACGTTGTTTTATTTATCATCAAAAACAACTTATCAACTTACGTTGGTTAGAAAAGCAGAAATTTATGAGGCAGCCAAATTGTTTGCATTTAAAATACAGCAAACTCCCTGGCCAGTGTGGCTCAGTGATTGAGCATCGACCCATGAACTAGGAGATCAGGTTTGATTCCAGGTCAGGGCACATGCCCAGGTTTCAGAATCGCTCCCCAGTAAGGGAGTGTACAGGATGACAGAGTAATTCTATGTCATCATTGATGGTTCTCTCTTTCCTTCTCCCTTCCTCTCTCTCTGAAATAAATCAAAACATATTAAAATAGAATATAATAAAATAGAGCAAAGTATTACCGGAGGCGTAAATCTTCCCACATTTTCAATAATTCACAGAGCATTACTATCTCGTAGTATTTTTTCCAGCATTCAACAGCCTCTGCTGCAGAGGGATCCTCTTTAATATTGTTCTGATACTCAATGAGCTCGACACGCTTATTTTTATATTTCTCCAAAGTTTTTTTGAAACGTTGTGCGATAGGACCAGGTATTGTTCCATCTTGTATATCACACCACCTGAAAAGTATCAATATAATTTCAATGCTTATCTTATATAATGTACTGAGCAAGTTTGCTTTTTTAAATATATTTTTATTGATTTCAGAGAGAAAGGGAGAGGAAGAGAGAGACAGAAACACCAATGATGAGGGTAAAATAGTGTAAAAGATAGGAGAGTCATGACTAATCAGCTGCCTCCTGCTCGCCCCCTTCTAGGGATCAAGTCCACAACCCAGGCATATGCCCTTGACTAGAATCAAACCCTGGACCCTTCAGTCCACAGGCCAATGTTCTCTCCACTGAGCCAAGCCAGCTAGGGCCTGAACAAGTTTATAAGTATACTTACAAATTAATTCTTTCTTCAATCAAAGCAGTATAATTGTCACAACGTTCTTCATCATCCCAGTCTCTCCAAAGAAAATCATAAAAAAACCTAAGATAAATTAAAATAAGATGAAAGTGCTCAAAAACAGTACCACATTTAGAATTAAAAGCATTCTGATGTAAAAATTCTTTACATGAATTTTAACTGTTAAGAAAAAAAATATTTTTTCCTCACTCAAGGACATGCTTTTTACATTGATTTTAGAGAGAGGAAGGGGGAAAGAGAGAAAGGGAAAGAGAGAGAGAGAGATATCAATTGGTGTATTAGACAGGCATGTGCCCTGATAGGGAACTGAACCAAACACCCTTAAGTATACAGGAGGATGCTCCAACCAAGTGAGCCACACTGCCAGGGCAGAAAAATATTTTAAATGACCTTTCAATGAATTACTATTAAAGGTAAACTTTAAAAATTTGATTATCTGAATTCTATTTTAGGTTACTACAGATAATGTTCCTTGAAGTAGAATTATAAGTTTCAGGTTTCAGATTTGGGTTATTATTTTATTCATCAAAAAATAATATTTAAGATACCATCAAATTTGTATAATGAAAGCAAGAAAGCATGAGAAAAACAGAAACATGCCTCATCTATAGTAAGTTTATGGATGGCTTCTCTTAAATTGTACCAGATTGTAAGAAGCAATCATAATGTGAATGACATCAAGTATTTGTAATGCCCTTAAATGTGAAAAAAAAGGAAATCTGATGTATTTAAGATGTTTAAATATGAACAGAACTTACAACTTATTGCTAGAATTCTTTAATTCAATTTTTATAAAATGCAAAGTTGAAAATAGCAAATGTTTATTGCCCGTATAAACTAAGTTACAAATATGTTCATTAAAAATAGATTAATTGAATTAAGTGAGTAAAATTAAATCAATAAATATTCATAAAGTACTTGTATGAACAAAATTTACATATTAAACTAAACTGTTAGCTATGATAATTTTAACTTTAAGAAGTAAAAAGCTCTTCATACCTTACAACTTCCAAGGCCAAAGCAATATCATGTATATTGGAATCTTGTCCTTCAACAGGGTATACTTCCAAGAGAGGCACACTATGTTCTAGTTCTTCTAAAACCTCATTAACCAAATTCCTTGGAATATTTGCAATATTAGAAGAAAAAGGCTCAGCCACAGAAACAGTTACTCTGAAACAAGATGATGAGCTCTGGCGTGGTGTACAAGTTGCCTAAAATAAATATTTTAAATTTTAGTTTTGATTTCTTAAATCAGTATTATACATAGATATATTTTAGAATCAAATGGCTGTACTAGGTTTGTTATAAAAAATATAATTTCTTTATAATCTCCCACCACCCTCTAACTCTTATTCCTCTAATTCATACTCCTCAGAGACAAACACTTGTAATTTTTGTAGCTGATTATTTTGACATGTACCTTTTTAAAAAAATATCCTCGTATTGCCACTTAGTTGGTTTTGTTTCAGTTTTTAGCATTATATATTGACCTCTGACTATGAAAGATAAGAATTTAATCATCTCTTTATTTTTAAACTATATTTTTATTGATTTCAGAGCAGGAAGGAGGGAGAGAAATGATAAGAAAGAATCATGGATCTACTGCCTCCTGCACACCCCCTGGGAATCAATCCTACAACCCAAGCATGTGCCCTGACCAGAAATCAAACTGTAATCTCCTGGTTCATACGTTGACACTTAATCACTGAGCCATGCTGACTGGGCTTAGTAGTCTCATTCATTTTCCCCATCCCCATCACATATACCCACACTCTCCTGGTCCTCCAACTACCGATGTTGTTAAAGCTTAGGATTCAAAATGCCATTCACAGGTGAGCCATACAGTGTAAGCTGATTCATTTTCCTTTCCTGAACAAACTTGTTTTCTCGGGAGTCAATAATAGGTTTGTAGGGGGGAGGGGGGACGAGGGAGAGGATTTTTGCTGTTTTCTGTGAGCCTTTCATTAATTTAACCGCAAATTCCCTGAGTTGTGTACATCTCCTTTCAATATGTTCAAAATAACAGGTTGTGTTTGACCAGTTCCAATCTGAACTGCCTCTCAGGTCTGCTACTTGCATAGTTGTTACCTCTTCACCATCATTCTGGGGATTCCCTTTGCTTCTCTCTGATGTTGGCCTCTCTGTATTTTGGATTGGATGTCTTCATAATTCTTGATTTACTTCCTTGACTGAACATCCATTAACTTCCTGAGGGGTACATTGGACATAACTTTTGAAATCTCACATAATTGAAAATATCTTCTTTTCTACTCTTATGTTCTACCCAGGCTCTTTCCATGGGAACTCCATATATCCATATCTTTAGGTCTTTTCTTTTGAGCGGATTCATAGAAAAATCTTCTAGTTTTCATGCCGTAGGGATATGCCTTACTGCCTGTATTCAAGAAGCAGAGTCAGGGTGTCTTTCATTTATTTGCAGAGACTTTGTTTCTTTGCCGAGATAGTTATTTCATTTGTTTCATGTGCATTCAAAATTGCTCACTAATGCATATTTTGATGGCTGCTTTAAAATCCTTGTCAGAAAATTCTAACTAACATCTGCATCATCTTGGCGTTCATGCTTATTGTTTATTCCAGTTAAGATCTCCCTGATTCTTAGAGGTGATGACAAATGATTTTCTGTTGAAACCTGGACGTTTTTGAGTACTATGCTATTAGATTCTTATCTTATTAAATCTTTCATCAGTCCTCTTCTGACATCAACCTGGCACAAAAAGGGGGTTGCCACCTTGGTACTGCCTAGGGGGATGGAAGTCCAGATTCTTCAGTTGGGGTGGGGAGGGGGTGTTCTTTTTTTTAAAAAATATATTTTATTAATTTTTTACAGAGAGGAAGGGAGAGAGATAGAAAGTCAGAAACATCGATGAAAGAGAGACATCGATCAGCCGCCTCCTCCATGCCCCACAGTGGAGATGTGCCCGCAAGCAAGGTACCTGAATCGAACCTGGGACCTTTCAGTCCGCAAGCCGACGCTCTATCCACTGAGCCAAACCGGTCTCAGCGAGGGGGTGTTCTTTGTTACTGCTGTTCAGAGGTGGGAGTTCAGGATCCCCATTAGGCCTCCACTGATACCAGCACTCTGGCTGGGAGAGAAAGAAGCACGTCATTACTGCCCGCCTGATGCCTCCTCTGACAGCACTGGGAGGAGGGGTGAAAATCCTGATTCTCCACTAGACCTTTTCTGACACCCCTTGGCAGGGATGAGAGGAGTCTCCTTACTGGCAAGGTGGCAGGCTAGGTTTCCCATGTGGTCTACACTGACATTGTGAGGGGGGCGAGGAGGGGCAGTTCCTCACAGCACTCTGGTGGTGGGGTTAGTCTGCCTTGATACAACTTGGGAAGGGTAGTCTCTGTTTGAAAAGATTGTGTTCTTTATCTGTTAAAAAACCAGTAACTTATTTTCCATGGAATACAGAATTGTTTTCAGGTAGTATGCAATGCTATGAGTTTTAATCATAATTAAAACTACAGATTTGAGATGATTAAAACTACAGATTTGAAATATCTAATCTGAGGCAGAAGTACCATTTGTGATTGTAAATGTTAATTTCCATACAGAAATAACTGACCTTTAAGGGAATCAAATATATATCAGATATGCCACAATATTTAACCTATAGGCATAAAAGAGCAAAATATCAGATGAAGGCTTGAAAGTTGATGTATTATATTAAAAGGTACTTTTCACCGAGACCAGTTTGGCTCAGTGGATAGAGCGTCGGCTTGCAGACTGAAAGGTCCCGGGTTCGATTCCAGTTGGGGGCATGTACCTTGCTTGCGGGCACATCTCCACTGTGGGGCGTGCAGGAGGCAGCTGACCGATGTCTCTCTCTCATCGATGTTTCTGACTTTCTATCTCTCTCCCTTCCTCTCTGTAAAAAAGTCAATAAAATATATATATTTTTTAAAAAAGTACTTTTCATAAGAAAAAATGTCAAATTATAATGGTAGTTTTCTAATTTTTTTTCTTTCCTAATCTAACTAAATATTATTGAGATAAATGAAGAAGGGAAATGATGGGAAAAGCCTCAAATTTGTTAAAGGGTAAATTACTAATTTTTAAGAAATAGGTTTTATTATTTTTTTAAAAAAATATATTTTATTGAATTTTTACAGAGAGGAAGGGAGAGGGATAGAGAGCCAGAAACATCGATGAGAGAGAGACATCGATCAGCCGCCTCCTGCACACCCACTACAGGGGATATGCCCGCAACCAGGATATATGCCCTTGACCGGAATCGAACCTGGGACCCTTCAGTCCGCAGGCCGATGCTCTCTCCACTTAGCCAAACCGGTTTTGGCAGGTTTTATTATTTTTACATTATTTGAGCAGTTAAAACTAGGCTAAATACTGTCTAGTATTGTAAGTTAGATTACATTTAATGATAACTGTTGTTTATAAGTAAATAGTGCTAACATTCCCTCTTCTTTTAACACTAATTTGCTTAGAAATTTAAAATATAAGTAAACTTTTGCCAAATTCTGTTTATATTTCAAAGTTCCAAGTTAATAAGGTCATATTTTCACTCAAAAGGACAAAGATCAGGTCAAAATTATTTACCTCAACTAGTATACCAACAAAAGGGATAGAAGCTTCTTCATATTTCAGAAAGAATAACTCAGGGTTAGTCTTCCAGACTCCAAGCCACTTGTCTTTCAACTTTAATTTTTCTGATAGGTAGTTACTCATAGCCTCATCAGCATCTTCTGCCTAGCAAAAGAAAAGAGTACATATTTCGTTAAAATTATACATATATACGACATACGTTTTTACTGATTTCTATTTTAAACAGAATCAATATACTTCTAAATAATGAAAAACCTGGGAAATAATAGATTTGAACTGAATCTACACTTAATGGAAAATATAAACAATAATTATATGTAAAAATAGTTATTTTTTCTGAACTTTAATAATGAAATGACAATTATTTAAAATACATTCAGTACATAATTTTAAGTAGCACTCAATTCTGTATAGCAAACGAGTATATTAAACTATTTTCCCATTTGATTTTTTTAATTAAATTCAGCTATTTCAAAGATGACAATCTAAGCTAAAATGATAGTTACTTGACCATATTTAATGATAATTTATATAAATGTTTTTCAATGCCTTTAAGAAACATACCCTTCTCCAATACTCAATATTAAAGTTAATCATTAATAATGTCCTATTTTTATGAGTGGTTTTTAAAATAATTTTTTTTCAAATTATAAAATATTGTTAAGATATACAGAGAAACTTGAAAAATACAGAAAATATCACCCCTAATCTTGGCAGCCAGAATATAACCATTGTTAATATTTTAGTGTATTTCAGTCTTTTTTCTATGCATATATTTGTCATACATATGAATCAATGTTTTCTCTCCTGATTAATTTTACTTAACATTATAGCATAGACATCTCTACAGTTCGTGAAAACAGGTTTTACATGTGCATAGTTTTCCATTACTTATGAAGCTACAAGTTCTTTACTCACCCCCTAGTTGGAAATTAGTATACATATGTAAGATATATGTATATAATTTTAGAGGGGAAAGGAGAGGGAGGGGTGGATGTGCTGCTTCCTGAGCCGAAACCCAGGCACATGCCCTGACAGGGAATGGAACCGGCGACCTGGATGAAACAGCACTCCACCAACTGAGCCACACTGGCCAAGGCAGTTTCTAATTTTTATAAATATCACTG
The DNA here is from genome assembly GCA_011751065.1 of Lasiurus cinereus. Taxonomy (NCBI): domain Eukaryota; kingdom Metazoa; phylum Chordata; class Mammalia; order Chiroptera; family Vespertilionidae; genus Lasiurus; species Lasiurus cinereus. Next base: position 20,259,504 of record JAAGEH010000042.1, on the reverse strand, counting down.
CAATAAATATCTTGGTACTTAAGTTCTTTTGCTTAAAAAGCAGAAACATACAGTGTTTGCTCTGTTCAGTATTCTCAGGTACCATATGTATATGTTCTATACAAAACATGCTTTCCACGCCCTCAACTGGCCTGCAGGGGCCGTCCGCGGGCTGGAAGCCTTTCTGGTTTTGTAAAGCAGGGTCAAGTCCAGGGCTGCCAAACGGGGTCTTATCCTTCCGTCTGCGCCCAAATGGTTAAACCAGTAAACCTGACATGTATACCCGGCATTGATGAGGTCTACATTTACTGGAAGCTCTAGGAAAACAAAAGAAAGAAAATAACACCACCGGAGCTGTCTCCTTCACTGAGGAATTTTCAGTTTGCCGGAAGCCTCATAGTTAGTTACTCCTTCAGGTCAGGGCCTGGGCGCACCTAATAAGGGAGGTATGAGCCCTATAAATGCTGAGTACATTTGACTATTTTTAAAAATATATTTTATTGATTTGTCACAGAGAGGAAGGGAGGGAGAGAGAAAGTCAGAAACATCGATGAGAGAGAGACATCGATCAGCCGCCTCCTGCACGCCCCCTACTGGGGATGTGCCCGCAAGCAAGGCACATGCCCCCGACCGGAATCGAACCCGGGACCTTTCAGTCCGCAGGCCGACGCTCTACCCACGGAGCCACACCGGTCTCGGCCATCTGCCTTTTTGAAATGCAGGTTTTCTTGGTGCCTCTGGGCCCCCGCCCCCCGAGAGTGAGACCTGGCTTCCCCGCTAGCCCCCCGCCCCTCCAAGGCCGCTGCGCGGGATCCCGGCCCGTTCGCTCCTCCCCTCACCTTACAGCCCTGCAGCACCTCGTCGCAAAAGAGCGCCACCTTCTCCTCCCGCCACATGCCGCGCATGGGGGACACGCAGACGGGCGGCAAGGGCTGCGCCTCGGCCCTCTCCTCCTCCCCCTCCGCCGCCGCCGCCGCCGCCGCCTCCTCCTCCTCCTCGGGCACGGACGGAAGGGGCTCCTCCTCCTCCTCCGCGGCCGCCTCGCCCGGGTCCGCGGCCTGAGACACGGGCAGCTGCAGCCGCCGCCGGGCCGCCTCCCGGCCCGCTTTCCCCTTCACTGGGCGCGAGGCGGCCACCACCGACCGCACCGGGGACGCGCTGCTCTTCAGGGTCTCCTCCGCCGACAGGTCCCGGCCGAGCGCGGTGACAGCCTCCTCGACTCGCCCCCCGGGGTTCATGGTTCGGTCCGAGTCCTCAGGCACCGAAGTCCGGGACCCCGACGCCATCCCTGCACCCCGAGGGCCAGCTGGAGCCGTTGGCCACCTTTCCCGCCTGCGCCGCGCTGGCCAATGGGCGAGCGGCGCCCTCCGAGCCCGCAACGAGCGCGGGGGCTCGAGGGGGTGCCGGCGGCGACGTGAGTTGCGGATGGAGGGCTGGAGGGGAGAGGGATGCTGTGGGTCGCGGCTTAGGGCGGGGCGTGGAGGGGCAGTGTCGGGGGGCAGGGAGGGCGTGAGGGGACCGCTCTAGCGGTGTCGGAGGGCGGGGCTTTGGGGGAAGGGTGTGGACAAGGGGCGGGGCGTGAGGGCCCTTCTTATAGGTGTCGGAGGGCGGGTTTGTGGGCGGGGCTTTGTGAGGGGGCGGGACTGTGGGCGGGGCGCCGTGGTGGGGCGGGGCGTTGGGACGGGGCGGGGCTTAGGCTTGCGGCGTTCTGGAGCGCCGTTCTGAGCGGTGCCCCTACCCCCCTCTCTCCTTGGAATCCCTCAGTAACAGAATTCTCACCCCAAGGCAGGATTTCTTAGGGTCTTCATCCCTTTTCTGGGTGATTGTGAGTCACCCTCCAGGTCATCATGACCTAACAAATGCGTGCGCCACATGAAGCTCCACACACCTGAAAGAAAAGCTGTTTACACTCGGGGGCCATAATACTGTACATGAGACTTCCAGTTATTACTAGAGGAAACCCTAACGATAAACCCAGCGACCTAGAGTGTCCCCAAAACTTTTCACATGGTTCCTAAAATAATTTTTTCTTTTTTTTTAAATTAAATCTTTATTATTCAGATTATTACATTTGTTTCTCTTTTTTCCCCTCCATAGCCCCCCTCCACCCAGCTCCCACCCCTCCCTCTGCCCTTAGCTCCCTCCCATTGACCTCATCCATAGGTGTATGATTTTTGTCCAGTCTCTCCCTGTACACCCCTCACCCCTTCCCCGCTGCGAATTATCAGTCCACTCCCTTTCTGTGCTCCCGATTCTATTATATTCACCACTTTATTCTGTTCATCAGATTTTTTATTCACTTAATTTTTAGATTCACTTGTTGATTGATATGTATTTGTTGTTCATAATTTTTTTGTCTTTTAACTTTTTCTTCTTCCTCTTCTAAAAGAGTACCTTTCAGCATTTCATATAATACTGGTTTGGAGTTGATGAACTCCTTTAGCTTTTTCTTATCTGTGAAGCTCTTTATCTGCCCTTCAATTCTGAATATTAGCTTTGCTGGGTAGAATATTCTTGGTTGTAGGTTCTTGCTATTCATCACGTTGAATATTTCTTGCCACTCCCGTCTGGCCTGCATCGTTTCTGTTGAGAAATCAGCTGACAGTCGTATGGGTGCTCCCTTGTAGGTAATGCCCTGGTGCCAGAAGAAGAGAGAGCAAGATACTGAAAACCTATTTAAAGAAATAATGACTGGAAACTTCCCACATCTGGTAAAAGAAATGGACTTACAAGTCCAGGAAGCATACAGAACCCCATATAAAAGGAATCCAAAGAGGACTACACGAAGACACATCATAATTAAAATACCAAGAGCAAAAGACAAAGAGAGAATATTAAAAGCAGTTCAGAAAAACAGTTCATAATTTTTTCTTTACATTTTAAGCAAGGCAGCCACTTTCTGCATAGAAGGGTAGGTTAGTCTATTTTCATGTGTCTGTTGTGCTGCTCAAAATTCACACACAAAAATATTATGTAACTGTTAACTGGAGGCAAATTTCCAGCTGAAGAGTAATGTGTGCAAATCATGAACACTTTCACAATAAGAGTATGCTCAAAATAATAAATTTTGGAGAAGAACAGAGACCACTGATTTCTGTTATTTTACTCTCACATTGAGCCAATTGGAATAACTTTTGTTTACTGTCTAGCTGGGAGGAAGCGTTGTCCTGGGGCTCACAGTTCCCACAGCCTTGGGAAAACACCTGCCTCGCTCCACGCTCATTTGGAAGGACACTGTGTTAAATTTGGAGTTTATTTTTAGGAAAATATTAGCATTACTATTGTGTTACTAGAGTTCAGGGAATAATTACAACATTCATCATGTTTTGACTCTAAAGATTTTTCCTCCTGTCAGGAGTTCTGGATTTTGTTTAAAATGATACCTCACTATATATTTCACTCACCAAAAGAATCTACTACTCTAGCATTTCTTCAAAACGTTTCTTTTTTAAATAAATAAATCGTGGTGGAGTTTTTATTTTTAGGTTCAGAATAATAGATACCACTTGTCCTAGTCAAAAGTTCAAAAACAACTCCTCTCCCATCCCCTGCCTCCCAAAGTAAACAATTGTTAAGAACCTGCTATGAGCTGAGCAATCCATAGATACAAAATTATAAAAATAAAAGATAAAATTCCTGTCTTCATAATCCTGGTGAAGGGTGCAGATGGTCAATAGATTATTGTGTTTAGCATGATAAAAAATTATACATATATACTTAATCCACATGGGAGGAGGTGAGAGTCCCATTCTTTCCAGAAGAAGTGATGCTTAAGCAGAGCTGGAGATTCACCTGTCTTTCCTCCTGTTATTTTATTCTCGTCACCATTAGTCCTGGTGATGACTAACATGACTTAAGGTGAAAAGTTGGGACCAGAATTAAGAGGAACTGAGCGGGATTCCATGCAGCAAAAGATTCAGGTTTCCAAAGTACAGAACATGTATTGAGCACCTGCTTTGTGCTGACCTGGTATTAGGGGCTAGGGATGTAACAAAATACACAAAAATCTCTGAGATTGGGAGACAGACAATACCAGGTAAAATGTGTTTTTAAAAAGTGAAATTCCCAAGAGACACAAAAACTTACACCTAAATGTTTATAGCAGCATTATTTATAATAGCCAAGAAGTGGAAAGAATCCAAATGCCCATCAGCTGATAAACAGGGAAAGGAAATGTGGTATATTCATACAATGGAATATTAAATAGCCATTAAAAGAAATGTACTGATACATGCTACAACATGGAAGAAACTTAAAAACATGCTAAATGAATGAAATCAATCACAGAAGCCCACCTAACGTGTTATTTCATGTACATGAAATGTCCAAAACTATCAAATCTAAAGAGACAGGAAGTAGATTAGTTGTTGCCTAGGAAAATGTTTTGAGGGGAAATGGGAACTGACTACTACTGGGCCCAGGAGGTCTTTCTGGAGTGATGTACTACAATTGATTGTAGTGATGGTTGAACGATTCTGAGAATAAACTAAAAACCATTGAATCGTATGCTGTAAATGGATGAATTGTATATTATATGAATTACACCTCAATTTGAAAAAGTAAACTTTATAGCACATTAGATGGTGGTATGTGCTGAGCAAAATTATAAAAATATGGGAAATGTAGGGATGGGAGAGTTTTGGAGGGTAGGTGACATTTGAATAAAGAACTAAAAGAAGAAGAAAATCTTAAGTCTTTGACAGCTGTAAGGGAAGGAAAGTTTTTTCCATCAATCAGTCATTCCCAAGGGGCAGTTCAGATATAAGGAACAAAGGTAAATACGGAGTAGTCCTTAATACTGCTAACATATTTTTTTCATATTTCTCTACAGGATAAGCGTTTAAATAAGCATTGGTCAAAAAACATTAAATGAGTGCATCTGGGGATTTGGGGATACTAGAAGTTTTGTATGGTGGAGATTTGGTTTTTATTGTTATATTTTATTATTGTTGTTATATTGTTTTATTGTTATATTTTATCTTTATTGGAAGAGGTGCCATCACAAGAAGCTGTGAAATGCAGTGGTGTTTGTTTACCCTTTTGGTTTTTCTCAGTTGAACAAATAAATATTAATAGACACTCAAATCAGCAATTTACTCCCTAATATTTTAGTTTTTCTTTCTTAGTTAATCCTTTCCTCTTCCTTAACATTTTGCTGTTAACTTTGAAACAAATACTATGAATGGTGGTGCATGGGGAACCAGCTCTCTTGGAAGCATGTACCCCCTCGTTTTACCAGCAGAGGGCACTGGAGAGCTTTTGGGCTGTTTAAGGGCCCCCATCCCCAAAGGGCTGGGTGGAGCCTGAAGCATTCCTGTAGTCCTGCCAGCCCCAGCCTCTGACTCAGAAGCAGACAGGGTTTGCTAAAGGACAAGTTCAGACACATTTCTCTAAGGTCTTACACCTCTTTAACCTCAAAATGATGTTCTGCTAAATCCTCAAACTTGGACAATGTGGACTAACTCTCCTGGTACTTGTTTTGTGTTCTGTTTTTGTTTTTAGCAGTTTTTGAGGTAGACATGAGGTTTTAATTTCATTTTACATGACTCACTAGACATGTTTCAGGGCACACATATTCTACAAACAAGAGGCAATACAGGGTCTGGATAAGGCACAGCCTAAAACCAATGACTAGAGCTTTGGTGATAAAAAGCTAATGGCCCACACACATTAGCCTTAATAACTATCAGAAGGCATACACTTCAATCTTGGCAGGAAAGGACACTAAGATGACAACAGCTAATTAACCTACATGCGAAAGAGTGCATAACATCTAATAGTACAGCAAATATATTTATTTACTTAATATTTATTTATTTATTTGTAATATGTTTTATTGATTTTTTACAGGTAGGAAGGGAGAAGGATAGAGAGTTAGGAACATCGATGAGAGAGAAACATCGATCAGCTGCCTCCTGCACTCTCCCTACTGGGAATATGCCCACAACCAAGGCACATGCCCTTGACTGGAATCAAACTTGGGACTCGAATCCACAGGCCGATGCTCTATCCACTGAGCCAAACTGGTTAGGGCTATTTAATTTTTTTTTTTAATTCCATTTTTCAGTTATAGTTTACATTCAATATTATCTTGTTTTAGTTTCAGGAGTACATCCTAGTGGTTAAACAATGATATACTTCACAAAGTGATCCCCTCCATATTCCCACTACCCACCTGGCACCATCCACAGTTATTACAATATTTTTTACCGTATTTCCTATGCTGTATTTCACATGATGTTCGCCATGGGTTTGCCATTATATGGCCTTTATGATGTTGAGGTATGTTTCCTCTATTCCCTCTTAGCTGAGAGTTTTTATCATAACAGGGTACTGATTTTATCAAATGCTTTTTCTTTGCCTACTGATATGATTGTGTGATTTTTATCCTTTGTTTTGTTTATGTGGTGTGTCATATTAATTGATTTGCGGATATTGTACCAACCTTGCATCCCAGTAATAAATTCCACTTTATCGTGGTGTATTTTTAATGTATTGCTGAATTCAGTTTGCTAGTATTTTGTTGAGGATTTTTGCATTTATGTTCATCAGAGATAGTGGCCTATTTTCTTTGTGGTGTCTTTATCTGGTTTTGGAATTAAAATAACGCTTGGGAATAAAATGAGCTTGGGAATATTCCCTCATCTTGAATATTTGGAATAGTTTGAGAATAAGTGTTGGTTCATTGAATATTTGGTAAAACTCACCTATGACGCCATCCAGTCCAGGTTTCTGTTTGTTGGGAGTTTTATTTTTGTTTTTGTTTTCTTCATCAGTTTTGTTTACTCTAAATTGTCTGTGCAGATTTTCTGTGCCTTTTTGATTTAGTCTTGGAAGATTGTATGTTTTTAGAAATTTATCCATTTCTTCCAGATTGTCTAATTTGTTGGCATATAATGGTTTGTAGTATTTTCTTATAATCCTTTGTATTTCTGTGGTGTCAGTTGTTACTTCTCTTTCACTTCTGATTTTACTTATTTGAGTCCTCTCTCTTTTTTCTTGATGACTCGTGTTAAAAGTCTATCAATATTGTTTTGCTTTTCAAAAAACCAGCTCTTGATTTCATTGGTATTTTGTATTTTTTAGCCTTTTTATTAAGTTAATTTCATCTGATATAAGTATTGCTACCCCTCAACCCAACACACCTGTACAGTCCACACACTATAGGCAGTCACACACTAAAAAACACAGGCTATATATTCCGCAGAGGAAATGTCATTAGAGCTATTTCAGGCAGTCATACAAATCAGGTCATTCACTTAACAATTACATTAGAATTAGATGACCCCACATTTTTTAAATATAATAACAAATAGAGACTGATTCATTAGAAAAAATTTTAAACATTTTTTATTGATTTCAGAGTCTTCACATTTAAGGTTGTTCTTTGTAGAAATAGATCTGAATATTTTACCATATCCATTGCTTCACATTTCAAATCCCTTAAAAATAAGCAATAATGGAAGGACCCTGACAAAAATGGCCATGTGGTAATGCAGGAAGGCATAGCCCTGAGTGGCAGGGCCGCCAAATAAACAAAGGCTTGGGCGTTCCACTGACGTGTGACAGCAGAGTTGTGTACCTTGAAGGGACCCCATGGGCTTGGACACTGAGGACATCCATGTCCCCGAAGGTGACCTTACCCTTAAGGATTGTCCAGCACCGGAAGTTCAGTGAAGAACCTTTTGTCAAAACTCTGCCTTTGCTAGATTTCCAAGGCAAGTAAATCAATTCACTAAACCTATAGTGAAATCATCAGATGATTTTCCAACAAGTAGCCCTTCTGCTAAAAGCCTTCTTGGTACCACAAAGGAAGCCAGCATAGGTGCAAAGCCAACACACGTAAGGACAGAAAGAGAGAAAGGCAGGGTCCTGATGCAACTATGCCTGAAGCCTTGGACCACTTCTGGGCTCTTCAGTTATATGGGCCAATAAAACCCCTGTGCCTTTAAAAACATAATCAATAATGGGTCATTTATATTGTATATGTTAGTGAAGCAAAGAGGCAAGTATTCAATAGAACAAGCGAGTTTCTTATTGTGGTTTTGAGTCCCAGAAGCCAAATTTATGGAGCACGGACTTATACACAGCGTCACACCAGAGTTCTAACAGCATTACCTCTGTTCCCTCTCACTAGGAATTCCAAATCCTATTTCTTTTGGAGTACTTACCTTGGATTCTTTGCATATGAGTTACAAATCTAAGCCAGAGTAAGGTTTACCGGTGAACACACATTTCATGGCAATCTGTCCACTGCAGGTTTGGAGGACACACCCACTGAAGGGATCGCTCTGGCCGGAGGAGCTGGAGCCCTGGGCCACCTGGGACATCTGCCAGATCTGGCTTGCCCACGGACTCAGGCCCCAAGGGAACTATGTGGACAAGCACTGCTCCAGGGAGTCACTCACCCTCTTTTTTTTTCTGTGAATATGTCGCTAGAGGGAACATACCAAACACTAAGGGACAGGGAAATGAGCTACTTTTTGGATATGTAAACTGCCTGCCTTTAACACCATTTCTCCATGCTCATCTCTTTGATCTCAGAGAGGGAGTAAGGATAGAGGCATGCAAGTCATGTCTGTACCTCATAAATGCTGAAAAACTTGAATTACTGAATACTTTTAGCTGGCTTTTGCCTGTTTAGATAATAAAAACCATCTTTAGGTAGCTGGAGCATGGTTATAGTTAATGGGGGATTGGAAAACTCCAGGCGAGGCCAGTTCAAAGCAGGTTCCAATAGACTTATAAATACGTACAATGCATTTTATCTCATAGCCTTGAAAAGTTAGTCTCTTTCTGTCCTAGGCAGTTTGACGCAGTGGATAGAGTGTTGGCTGGTGGATTGAAGGGGCCCAGGTTTGATTCTGGTTAAGGTTGCAAGCTCGATCCCCAGCTGGTCAATGTTTCTGATTTTGTCCCTCTCCTTTCCTCTCTGTAAAATCAATTAAATATATATATATATAATTTTTTCTTAACAAGTATCTTTCTAAAGAACTTACAATCAGAAGGTAGCTCATGGGCTAGAAAAAGAATGGAATGGTTTAGGGGAGAATGATCGGGGTGCATGGGGACACCGTGCTATAAAACAGTTGAAGACAAGGGCAGAGAGGATGACTGTGGTCCTAAGATTGAGCTCTCACCCAGTGTGAACACTGTGAAGTCAGTCCCTGGCAGAGGGCCATGTGTGTCCTCCCAGGTGGGGAGGGCAGGGCCCCAGCAGTAGGTTCCTCATCAGACCAGTTTTGCACCAAGGTTTTCAGTTTCGTTTGTGGAAGTGTAGCCTCAAGCCGGTTTTGTCCAGTCCTCCCATGAACTCTGTGAGCTATCTTCTAAACTGTAATAAGAAATATCCTATAGCCGAGACCAATTTGGCTCAGTGGATAGAGCGTCGGCCTGCGGACTGAGGGGTCCCAGGTTTGATTCCGGTCAAGGGCATGTGCCTCAGTTGTGGGCACATCCCCAGTGGGGGGCGTGCAAGAGGCAGCTGATGGATGTCTCTCTCTCATGGATGTTTCTAACTCTCTATCCCTCTCCCTTTCTCTCTGTAAAAAATCAATAAAAATGTATTTTATCTAAAAAGAGAAAAGAAATATCCTATATAATAAAACCCTAATATGCAAATGAAGAGAACAGTGGAATGACCGGTCGTTATGGCACTGACCAGACGCTCAATACAGGAGCTGCTCCCTGGTGGTCAGTGCACTCCCACAGGGGGCGTGCCACTCAGCCAGAAGCCAGGCTCATGGCTGGTGAGCACAGTGGCTATGGCAGGAGCCTCTCCCACATCTGCTGCAGGTGAGCAGTAAGGAGCGAGGGATCCTGGACTGCGGGAGTACCATACTGCGAGACAGATGTCTGACTGCCGGCACAGGATCAGGCCTAAGCTGGCAGACAGACATCCCCCAAGGGGTCCCAGACTGTGAGAGGGTGCAGGCCAAGCTGAGGAACTCCTCCAAGTGCACAAATTTTGTGCACTAGGCCTCTTGTATATTTATAATAAGAAATATATATTTGATCTTTGTCCCAGTGATGATAGCACTAAAGATGTCTTTTGTTATGTTAATGGGGTGACTTTTCTAAAACACCTAAGTAACCTAAGAATGGAAGCTGGTTACTCAGGGAACCAACCATGTGATTAAGGGTTGGAGCTTTCAGTGTCCCCCCAGCCCTCAGCCACCTCCTCCACCTCTGGGAAGGGGAGAGGGGTGGAGATTGAGTGCAGTAACTAGTGGCCAATGATTTCATCATCATGCATAGCTATGTAATGAAGCCTCCGTAAAAACCCAGAAAGGAAGTGGTTCAGAGAGCTCCCAGGTTGGTGAATACTTGGAGATATGGGGAGAATGGCCCTCTCTGAAAGCATGGAAGCTCTCCGCCCCTTCCCACATACCTGGCTGTATGCACCTCTTCCATCTGGTGGTTCCTAAGTTATATCCTTGCATCAGAATCTGGTGATCTAGTAACTAAAATGTTTCTCCCAAGTTCTGTGAGCCACTCCAGCAAATTAATTGAACTCAAGGGAGGGACTTGGGAACCTGCCCAGGTGACAAGGTGGACTTGCAATTGGTGTCTGAAGTGTGGGGTGGGGGACAGTCTTGTACTGTGCTCTTGTCCTGTGGGACCTGACCCTATCTTCCGGTTAATTGCTTGGTAGTGTTGAAAAACACTCCTTGGACATCCACTGTCCTCCCCCAACCCCATACCCTGGTCCACCATTTGCCATCCCTATCAAGTCAAATAACATTCATCAATAGCCTTTAAAAACATCTGTTAATAAGCTGCTTAAATATCTAGAGTCAGGTTCATTTGTTTGTAATAACAAACTCTGAGTTGCTCATAATCGTGAAGTGATATGGCATTTCCTTTGGGAGGTTTTGTTCCCGCTTCTATTATCATAGTTAAGTTACTCATCAGTCTCTCTTCATGTGTTCAGTTGCATTTCTCTGACACAGTTCATCACACCTATGGCATATTTTAAAAATAGGGAATATCATAAAAATGGCTTAAGTCAGCATTGAAGTGGACTCTCTTTTAAGGCCCTCCACCTAACCGACCTCGCTGATACCCACAGCATTAACTTTGTGGCAAGCTGGCCACTCTACGAGCCTTGAGATGTTTGGTCAGAGCTTTTTATGCCTGTCATACTTAGTGCTTAATCCATGTCTAATTTGACACCTAAGCAATTTGAAGTTCTTCTGTCTTATTGTTTCCAAAGCATTCAACTTAGTTCTCACAGAGGCAATTTTTATGTTTAAAATTTTTAAATCAAAATGTGTAATTAGATAAATGCAAATGGAAATGTCACCATGAGATGTTACCAATCGGGAAACCCCTTCTTGAAGGCTGCACCTGCCTAATGTCATATGATATAACATAGGGAACCACACACTTCAGTGTTAAAGGCTAAGTGTCACCAGAAGAGAAACTGAAGGCCAGCTGAGGAGCCTGAAAGTTGACAGATACAGACAGCAAAAGAGCGAAGAGGCGGATATCCAAACAGTAGCAAGAAATGAAGGCACTTTGGGGTTTTTTGTTGTCTTTTTTTCTTTTTCTTTTTGAAATCTGAGGTCTCAGGACATCTTGAACATTAAATCAGTTTGTTTAGAAATCTGGTGTAAAAGTGGACTGGGATGAATTCAAGACACAGTAAGACATGGATAAGATCTTCAAATGGTATTCTTTTTTAGATAAATCTAATCATGCCTTGTTAGCATTCAAAACCCAACCTAAGTCCCACCATACAGGGCTGGAGCACTGTGAACAAAGCTCGAGGGTCTCAGAGAAATGGAGAGAGAATAAAAACACTCGTGGTAAGTTCTTCCTAGCTGGAAAGTGAATTCCTCCGAACAATGGAGCTAGACGCCTCATGGTGGTTGTGTTACCAAGCACAACTGACTCAGCATGAAGTGTTCCAGTTCACAAGGAGGCGTGGGTTAGAGGAGCCTCCGTTTACTTTACCTGCAACAGTACAATTTGGAGGAAAATCCGTTGAAATGCTATTTTTCTCATTCTGAAGTTTACTTTTGGTTTTGAAGGAACCCCCTGGTTTCTCAGGCCATTGAGGCAAAGCACGCTTGTTGTTTTCACTGTGAGGTCACAGGAACTAACTCCCGGGGTTCTCAGAAACACATGGAATAAGGTTGCCTTTGTCAGCAAACTATTAGAAATCGACTGTTGATTAACCCCCGCTGCAGGTCTGATGTTTAACTTCCTGCAGTAAACATTTGCAGGTCACGGCTGTGACTCTGTTTAGGATATTCATATCTCTCTTCAGGTGCAGGAGTAAAAGTATTCATGGCAAACTGCACTGATCAATGTACGGTATCAGCTCCCCATGTTGGAAGAGTTGAAAGTGAATTAAACCTATCAATGAAATCAGTCTCTTAGATTCTAATCTATAAATTCCATAATAATGTCAAGGAAAAAAAATTATAACGTCATAATTTCAATATGAAACCATGACTTTTGAAATGGAAAAGTTTGCAACAGAAAACTACAACATGTTTTTCAAAAACATTTTTAAGTTGGTTAAGTTTCTAAGACGCAGTAGGAATTGAGTCATTCTAGGAGTTGCTAGATTTCTGGAAATAATTACCCTCTAGGAGATGAACACCTCTCAACCAGTTAATGCCCAGCTCTAGGCTATTGTTTGTTGGTAAAGGGGCTATTCATTCATAATGTTGGACTCACTCAGCCAAACAAAGACTCTTGGTGACTGTTCAGGTGGATTCCAAGCCAAGAAAAAGGGATTGCCTCATTTCCTCAAGACAACCTTTGATCAGTGCTGTGTGGCCAAGCTAAAAAGTTAGATGGAATTTTAAACAACGATTTAATGGCGGTTCGGCAGCCACCACAAACATCCTCCACTAAGGAAGCAAAGTAACATGATAGATGGGGTCAGACAGGAATTTATTACGGAAATTCACCTCCACTACTACAATATGCACAGAACTCTTTCTGCATCTGTCAAGATCCATGAGTATTTTCCAAGTAATTATAAATTATTCACTTTGACAAAACTGAGGATGTGATATGTGTTTTATTCACAGCTGTCAAGATTTGACTAACAATACGGGGTGGAGTTTACAGGATGCTGGGGTGCAACAAAGACTGAGAAAGCCCCTGTCTCCAGGGACCTTATATTCTAGTTGTAGAGACAGACCTTAACCATCTTTTTACAATATTGTGTTAAGCATTGTGACTTGTGTTTTGAAGGAAATGGGATATTGAGGAGGAAATAACAGTGGGGAGCTAATTAAGTAGGATGGTCGCAGAAGTTGGAGACTGGTTAAAAGTCTCCTCTGAGTTGGAGACTTTTAACCAGAGACCCAAAGCACGAAAGAAGCCATCTATGGGAGAACTGGTGGGAGGAAGAGTGCGGGCAGGGCACTGCACAGGCAAAGGCCCCGTGAGGCCAAGGTCTGGCAGTTATAAAGGGACCCACCGAAGGCCTGTGTGACTGATGCATGAGGACAGGGGGAGAGTGGCATGAAATGTGAGCCTGGAGAGATCCGTGGGCACAGGCTCTGGAGGGAAGCTTTTCTCAAAATTGTTGACCCATAACGCATAGTAAGAAATTCATTTTGCATATCATTCAGCACTATTCACCAAATGCTTAGCAAGACCAGGGACTTCCACATCTAGATCCAGACATGGTTACCTCGCTGTGTCTTCCAGCAGGGTTGTGCCTAAGCATTCGCACGCTGAAATAATAACACTTCCCTTTTATTTCTTTATGTTACCGATAGGATATTATGTTGGTTAAAATATGCATCAGTAGATTACACCAACTATGAATTTAATTTAAGACTAAATGGTCTATTACCAAAAATTATCATAAAAAGGGGGCATTTTTGTCTAACGGGGTTGAGAATCACTGTTTCATCTAATACTAAAGAATTTCTGTTATCTCCACTTAACTCAGAATAGAAACACTGTTAAGGCTATTCTCAGCTGCTTGGATTAGCTCACTGAATACACAATCTCTTATGGATCCATGCCAATTGATAAATCCAGTCCAACCTAAAGCTATGTTCCTGCCTCCTGATCTATGAGCCTTAGAATTCATCCCCGCACATATTCAGTGCCACAGTTGAGACAATATCAATTAGCACTTAGAAACAGCTTCCACAGTCTGACAGATGTAACTCCTGTACACCACCCTTCCTCCCACCTAAGATGTATTGCAGCAGATATGACGTATGCTAACACCCTGCTTTTAGTAGACATTTGCTTCACGGTCATTGCAAATAGTAATTTAAGTGTTTCATCACTGGTGTTAGGTCTACCAATGTCCCATCCCTTCCTCATTATGGTTTTCTGATTCTGTTTCATAAAGGATGTGTCATCTTGCATTTTATGGAAGAGGTAAAAAATAGAAATTTCCCTCTGAATAGTGCTCTAGTCGATTTTTTCAGAATTAGGTTTTACCCACTCCCAAACCCCCACCCCACTGGATTATCAGTCAACAAATATTTATGGAGAATGTATTACATGCTAGGCATTAAAAGTAGTTGTCAGGGCTATAAAACTGGCATTATCTCTGCTCCCAGGACACGTTAAAGATACTGTTTCCTTTCTCTTGTTCTGCAAAACATTTTCATGGCCCACACTTAGTTTTTATCTCTTAGTAATTATTCATGTATTCCTTATTTCTTTATGAGATGAAATCTTTATATGTATATATAAAGATTTTTATGTATATATAAATCTTTTATGTATATATAAAGATTTCATATATATATAATTTCAAAGAGGAAAGGACAGGTAGAGAGTCATTGCTACGCTGCCTCCTGCACGCCCCACACTGTTGATTGAGCCTGCAATCTAGCCATGTGCTCTGACTGGGAATCGAACCGTGACTTCCTGGTTCGTAGGTTGACGCTCAATCTCTGAGCCATGCTGGCCCGGCATGAGATGAAATCTTTACACATTTTATATTTGTCTTTGTCAACAACAGTGACAGTTGAATAGATCTTTTTATCTGATTCTGGATTATGCCTGAGTGTCTGCTAATTTAATTCAAAGAGTATGTATCTACTGCATAAACTGTGCTAAGAGGTATGGCTAATAATAATAATAATGATAATGTAATAATAGCTAGCACTTAATGTTTAATGAGTGCAATCACTTTTAAGTACTTTGAATGCATAGCTTGTTTGGTTCTCAGCCGCTCCATAAAATGTTGCTATTATTATTCCCATTTTACAGATGAGGAAACTGAGGCATTAAGGGGCTTAGAAGCTTGCTCATGGTTACACTTCAGTAATTAAATACAGGTGGTCCATATCCAAGCCAATTCTCTTAATCACTTCTTTGGGGTAAATAAGACACTAAGCTGAAGAATATGACTTGCTTCAAACACCTTGCTATCCAGAGGGAAGCTTTGAAAATGATTATAACATTATTAGTTAAAAAAAGAGTCAATCAAAATTTTTGAAACTTTTTGGAACCTATTCAGGTAATGTTTCTATTTTTTGTTTGTTTGTTTCACTTTTTTTTTTTACTTTAGTGTTTCACTTGACCATTCATGAAATTGTACTTCTTTGTGTTGACTTTGATCTTATTATTTGTCTTCCCTAGTAAAATGAAGAATTCTTTGAAGATAGGAGTCATATATTATTTATCTTTTTATCTTTGGCACCTAACATAAGATGGAGAACCACTAAATATAAGGACTAAATAAATGATTACATTAAAAACAAATAGCAGTAATTATTCATATTTAGTATTTATAAATAAATTTCACCCCAAGGGCACAACAGTGTTTCAAAGCCTTTAATTGAATAAATCACAATATACTCTCATAGGAGAGTTAGATATTACAGTATTATCCTGTCTCACAGTCAAGGGCTTAATTGTCAAAAGGTCAAGTGGCTTACCATAAGTTATTAAGTCAGTCAGTAGAGGAAACAACAGAATCTAAGACTTTCTTTTCTTATTACAAAAAAAATAAAAATAAAAATGATTCCCCCAAAGTTAAATGAATGCTCACAAGAATACCAAAAAAATAAAATAAAAATCATAACTTTATCAAAACCAAGCAATATTTAAACACAAATAGTAACTTATGTTAACTAAGTTATTTTGCAAAGCAATTACAGAGATCGTGTTCAAAAACTTCTTTCCCTCACACTATTTTTGTGTTCTGCACATTATTTTAGAAGTAAGGGCTATATCCTCCCATGAGATCTAGAGGGCGGATATGAGATAAGCCACAGATGAGTGAACTTGTTTTGGCTCCAGTGAGGAAGTGTGCTGTTCCAGATGCTTCCATGCTCCAGGCACATCGGATCCCGGAGGCAGTAGAAGCTGGACTAAGACTCAAAGAAAAGGGGTGGTTTTAGCTAAAAACAAAATCTACTCCTTCAGTGTTTCCATAGACTAGGACTTTTTAAAAAGGAAAATATTATTACAACACTAGAGGCCCAATGCACGAAATTCATGCAAGAGTAGGCCTTCCTTCCTCCGGCTGCTGACACCCAGGACCCAGGCTTCCCTCGCAGCCTCAGCTTCGTCTGAAAGATTGTCTGGAAGGACATCTAGTCTAATTAGCATATTATGCTTTTATTATCATAGATGTACATAGATTAGTTGTTAGCGAACAAACTCTGACAAAGGATGATTCTAGAGTCTTGAATTTCTACATGTAGAAACAGTTAGTTTTACTCTTACATGTGTTCCGATGACTGTTTTCCCTACATCTGTTCAGGGCGTCACTGTCTATTGAACAGAACAGGTTAAAAACCTCAAATTCATTCTCCACAGCTCCTCCTCCCTCCCTCTCCCAGGTCACGTTCCAAGCCCCGCTTATTTTATCTCCTAAGTGGATACATCTCCATTGCATCTTCCAAGGTTGAGCGTCTTCACCTCTCTCATGGACTATACAACAGTCTCTTAGATGTTTTTCCTACCTTCAGTCTCTCTCTTTCTAGTCGTTTTTCCTCACCACGCTGATAAACTTACTTGTCCAAACACCAGTGGCCTACAGGTCAGAATACAAGTATTCACGCCTTCCCCAATTTTTATAACTTACCCTATTTTCTTCTATTTCCCTGAAACCCTCTATTTTAATTACGAGTTTCTTCTTGCCATTTTCCAGACACCTCTGGCATCTTGAGCTCCTTCATGTTTGTGTCCTAGCACATGATGCTCCCTCAGGCTGCAGAATCCTTCCTCTGGATTCATCTCAAGGTCAACTCTTAGGCTTCCTTCAGATCCGGTATAGAAGTGGCCTCTCTCTGAACGATTTCCTGACTCTCCCATGTAATTAATCGCTCTCATTTCATGTCTGTGGCAGAAACTCTTGCTCCTCACTGAATAGCCTTCTGATACCCACATTGACCGACTCCCTTCTAATGAGGTAAGGCCCCGTGACTTCGAGTGGAAGCAAGATGTATCAGTTCTGATCCAAAACACTTAAGAATTGATGCCTGACCATCCAACTCTTTCTTCTGCTATTGGCAGTTATGGAGAGGGCAACACCATAAGATAGAAATGGCCTGGACATACCACATGGAGGGAGATGCTCTGGAAAGTTCTTGAACCTGCATCAGAATTCATATAAGCACAATGTAAACTTTTGTTGGCTAAGTCACTTTGGTGTTTAATCATTACCATATTATAATTGCACCTATCCCAACTAGTTAAACATTGTGCATATCTCTATTTAGCTTTTTATGATGCTGAATTATGACCACGTGTTCATTCTTTTTCTCCTCTATTGTGAACCCTTGGGTCAGACACTACGCTTTATTTTTCATTTAACAGAGTGCTATAACCCAAACCGAACTTGTTGGAAATTGAACTCAGCATCTTCAAACTTTACCCCCCAAAAATGTTCAGTTTCCAGTGTTTCCTATCTCAGGAAATGACATTCCCATTAACTCAGTCACTCAGTCCAGAATCTGGAAGTATTTTTCTTCGTCTTCCTCATCTTGTTAAATTCCTAGGAGTTTGCCATGTTTCTCCACCCTCTTCTCCATTATTATCTGTCTCTTGTTGAGACGATAGGCACTAGCTTTGTAAGTGACCCTCTCCCTTTACTCCTTTGCCATTCATTTTTTTAAAAATTTGTATTGTTCAGATTATTACAGTTGTTCTTTTTTCTCTTCCCTCCACCCAGTTCATACCCCATCCCATGTCTCATCCATAGGTGTATGATTTTTGTTCAGTGTCTTCCCGCACTCCCCACACTCTTTTCCCCCTGAAGATTATCAGTCCACTCTCTTTCCTATCTTCTTGATTCTATTATATTCACCAGATTATTATGTTCATCAGATTTTTTATTGACTTGATTTTTAGATTCACTTGTTGATATGTATTTGTTGTTCATAATTTTTATCTTTACCTTTTTCTTCTTCCTCTTCTTAAACAATGCCTGTCAGCATTTCATATAATACTGGTTTGGTGGTGATGAACTTCTTTAGCTTTTTCTTATCTGTGAAGCTCTTTATCTGACCTTCAATTCTGAATGATAGCTTTGCTGGGTAGAGTAATCTTGGTTGTAGGTTCTTTCTATTCATCACTTTGAATATTTCTTGCCACTCCCATCTGACCTGCATAGTTTCTGTTGAGAAATTAGCTGACAATCATATGGGTGCTCCTTTGTATGTAACTAACTGTTTTTCTCTTGTTGCTTTTAATATTCTCTCTTTATCTTTTGTTCTTGGCATTTTAATTATGATGTGTCTTGGTGTGGTCCTCTTTGGATTTCTTTTGTTTGGGATTCTCTGCACTTTCTGGACTTGTAAATCTATTTCTTTCACCAGGTGGGGGACGTTTTTGGTCATTATTTCTTCAAATAGGTTTTCAGTATCTTGCTCTCTCTCTTCTTCTATCACCTCCATAATTCAGATGTTGGTATGCTTGAAGTTGTCCCAGAGGGTCCTTACACTATCTTCATATTTTTTAAAATTCTTTTTGCTTTTTGCTTTTCTGGTTGGGTATTTTTTGCTTCTTTGTATTTCAAATCTTTGATTTGATTCTTGCAGTCCTCTAGTCTGCTGTTAGATCTCTGTATATTATTTTTTTATTTCAGTCAGTGTATGCTTAATTTCTAGTTGGTCCTTTTTCATATTCTCAAGGGTCTCACTAAATTTATTGGCCTTTTCTAGAAAATTCTTGAAAAGCCTTATAATCTTGGTTTTGAACTCTATATACAATAGTTTGCTTTTCTCCATTTCTTTCATTTGTGATCTTTTTCTTTGTCTCTGCATTTTGGCTGCTTCCCTAAGTTGATAGAGTGGCTTTGTCTGCCAGGTGTCTTATAGGGCCCAGTGGCTCAGCCTCCCCAGTTACCTGAAGTGGACCCTCCATACACCCCTGTGCCTGTGTGCACAGTCTTGTTGCAGTTAAGTCTTGATTGTTGTTGGTATCACTGGGAGGAATTGGCTGCAAGGCCAATTGGCTGTGAGGATCAGCTGTATCTATGATGGGAGAACTTCTGTGCTGTAGACAACTGTATGAGGCTTTAGTAAGGCTTTGGTGCTCACTGAGTCTGCCCCCTGAGTCTGTCTCTTATGGATCTGAGGAGTTGTAATCTGGATGGTCCTACTCTGACCCCTGAGTACACTGGCTCTTGGATCTCCAAGGAGGTGCTAGTTAGCCTCTGCCTGAGGCCACCCAGCAGGAACTACAGAGAGATCTGCAGATTCCTCTTCTTTGTTTAGGTTTTGGAAATGCCCAGCTGTGAAGCAATGCAAGCTGCTGTGGGACCTTGGGCCTTCTTTGACTCAACTGCAGTTTGAGAGGTAAGTTTAGATTTCAAAGGACCAGGCCATTCATATGCAAAAGCCTCTGCACACAGCTTGGATAGGGCAGAGTGTCAGGGCAGAACAAACAGCAATGGCTTCTGTCCTAAGAGACCCCTGGGTCTCAGTGTCCCTTGGTAATCACTGCAAGCACCTCTGAGAGAAAGCTGCCCTCAAGTTCCAGCCACTGCCAGGCAGTCCACTTTCTTCCTGTATGAGGCTGGGTCCCCAGAGTCTCACCCAGAACTGGAGTTCAGAGCAGTCGGGAGCTTGTGTCTCCCTATGGGTTAAAAACGGCAGCCACGTACCCAGTTACCAGCCCTCTCCATGTCGTGCCTCTGTACCTCTGCCTTTACTTCTGCAGCTCCTCTGAGTCTCAGTGTGCTTTTCTCTTTCTTTCCACTCAGCCAGCCTTCTTGTGGTTCTGGATGATGTCCGTTTTGTCTTGTAGTTTTGAAGTGGTTGTGCGAGGCGGCAAGTTCAGGGGTTTACCTATGCCGCCATCTTGGTTTCTCTTGCCATTCATTTTTCATCTGCAATAAGAGGAAGATGTTTTAAAATTTGCAAATGCAATCATATTACTTCCAGGCTTACATAACTTTGTTATTTTTTTAAATATTTCCATCAACAACTTCTAATCACATTTGCATTTCTTGTATCATATGCCATCTTACTTTATTATAATTTTTTTTAAACTTTGCTCTCCTCTTTTGGATATTTTGAGACACAATTTCCAACATAATAGGGGTTCCCCACACTAACAAACAATTCTTGGGCACCAAGAATTCAACTCAATTCTGACACTGAAGCAGCATCAAATTCCAAAAGTTGAAGGTTCAGTCCTCAAGGACTGCCTCCTACTTCAGATGCCAGTGGCAAGACCAGTCTGTTACCTGTGTTTCTGACCAACCTGTTACATATTGCAAGTTCCCACAATCCCTTCTGGGATTTTAGACACCAATCAGAAGCACCAGTTGTTTCCTGTACTTCTGACCAACTGGCTATAAATCAGAGGTTCTCACACCCTCTCCTCAGGTTTTACTCATGTGCTGGAGCAGCTTGCACTTCCATGCCCTCCCAAGCACACCACACATGCCCTCCCAAGTACCCCACACTCCCAGCACCTCCACATGTCTGGCAGCCCGGCAGCTCTTCTCACCCTGTCCTTCCAGAGGCTTCGTGGCATCGGTGTGACGATTAAGTTGCTGAGCACTGGTGATTGAACTCTCTCTCCAGAACCTCTCCCTTCTCCAGGGGTGAGGATGGAGGGACTGAATGTTCCAACCCGCTAATCACATGGGTGGTCCCACTGTCCACCAGTCCGCATGCTCGGGGCTTTCCAACCACCTCATTCATAGTAAAAGACACCTTTATTGCTGCCAACACTTAGGAAATTCCAAAGGTTTTAGGAGCTGTGAACCAGGGACTGCAGATGAAGACCAAATATATATGATTGATGTGTGTGTATGTGTGCGTGTGTGTGTGTGTGTACACACACACACACGCACACATACATTATAAATCACAATATTACACCTCCCCTTGGATTTCAGGTATGTTCACCTTGAAAGCATGTTCTGCCTTGCCTATTCACTGCTATAGTTCTAGCTTCTGACTCACAACAGGCAGTAAAAAATATGTTGAATGAATGAATAAATTCACTTGGAAAACAGTAGATACACAATGGGTGTTTCTTGAATAGATAAAAAGCCAACTATTCATGTACACCCAAGCAAATATGAATTTCAGTACTGTCTGAAATGTTTTATCAGTCCAGATTTTAACTTCTAGTACCTTCTCTTCTTAGGCCAGCCATAGCCCTTTCGGCATTTAAAATTCTAATCTGTTCATTTATTCACTTTTTTTGGGGGGGAGGGGAGGCTCTTTGCATATTAATTTTTATGCGTTATGTATTTGAGCCGCATAACCTTTGACAATTTGTGTCGTTTTGTAAATGTGCTTGAATAATTTTTACACTTATCTACTCTTTCCTCTTGACTGGATTATAAACAAACTTAGAATGGAAACCTGAGCCCTATTTTGAAACATTTGCCTCCGCTCACCCCCCTGCAGCCTAGCATTGTGCTCTGCATAAGAGGTCACTTAGTAACTAATAGAGACTGAAGGGTTATCCTGCAAAGGTGGACGTGAGAAGTGCTCAGCACATAGGTCACTGGAATGGATTCCTGGCTCTGCCTCAGGGTGGAAATGTACTTTCGGGCTGCAATCTAGGGCTTGGGTCAGAGATACAAGGTATCTGGTGCTTATTGTCTTAGTTTCCTTGGGCGCCATTCCAAGATGCATTCTTTCCAACTCAGTCAATTATGTTCGGTGGTCCCAGGTTAAATATAAGGCACCTTAAAACCAGTCAGTGGAGAAGAAAATTCAGTTTGCCGAAGGTCCTTTCACATTTACTGAAAACTTTCGATTCCTAAGATAAACTGCATTTATTCATTAGAAATTAGTTAAGATCTAATTTATCTTTACAACTTTCCTTCCATCTCTCATTGGTACCAATATTTAAAACAAAAACAAAAACAAAATCCTCGAGCAGGACTATAAAAGACACCTCTGGTGGGAATGAAAACAGGTACACGTGTGAATTCATTCTCAGGGGGTCACTGACCATCGCCCTGACTCTGAGTGTGCTGAGGGACCCTCCCTGGCTGTTCCGTAGCTCCAGCGCCTGGGTAATTAATTACACATCTCAGATATGGGGGTAAGACTGATCAGGAGGGCAGCTGATGACAATGGTTCTTTCACACACTCACCTGACATTTACATGATGTTTTAATAATGAGCTGTCTTAAGACGGAAGTTCCAGAGTAAGAAATACTCCATTGTTTCAGAATAATGCAAAGCTCCTGTTTCTTAAAACAATCCTATGCACACAATGAGGCATGGTCCTATACACAAATGAGGGGAAAGTACTGTAAATCTTAGTTCTTACATCTTCCATGAAAATGTTAGGATGTTACATATGTTAAGCGAAGAAAATTCATTCTGAAATTAAATTTTAAATACCTGTATCTAACATCAAAGCTAGAACAGACCTTAGAGCTACAAGCAGACAAGATTTTGGCATCTTGTGACTGCATGAGCTTTGCTGAGTGACGAAAGAGTTCCTTTTATTGGTATATTTTAGAGGTCAGTGAATATTAAATTGTGACAAACATGGGCATATTAAGTTCTAATGTGTTCCTACTTAGGAGTTCTACAGCCAGTTAAGAAAAATAAATAAAAAAGCAGGCCCATCTTCAGTACACACAGAGTCATCATTTCTGAGATACAGCAGGCTTACTTTGTATCTACTCTGTGGCAACTGACACAAAGTGAAGGTAGTTTAACAGCTCAGGCTGCCTTCACCGATGTCATAGACTGGGTGTTTTAAACAACAGAAATTTATTTTCTCTATGTTCTAGAGTCCAAGATCCCGTGTTTACCAATTTGGTAAGAGTTCTTCCTGTCCCTGCAGACAACTAGCTTCTTGCTATGTCCTCACATGGCTAAAAGAGAGAGAGAGGAAGGTGGGGAGAGAGCGAGCATATGCATGCTCTCTGGTATCTCATAAGGGCCCCACCATCAATGCCCTCATCTAACCCTAATTCTTCCCCAAAAGTCCAATCTCCCAGTACTGTTACATTGGGATTCAGGGTTTCAACACATAGGGATGTTTATGGGGAGGGGCACAAACATTCAGTCCATAACAGTAATTTAAAATGTTATTATTTTTTTTTTAATTTCATTCATTTCAGAGAGGAAGGGAGAGGGAGAGAGCCATAGAAACATCACTGATGAGAGAAAATCATCAATCGGTTGCCTCCTGCATGCTCCCCAACAGGGATCAAGCCCACATCCCGGGCATGTGCCCTGACTGGGAATCAAACCCTGACCTCCTGGTTTATAGGCCAATGCTCAACCACTGAGCCACGCCAGTGGGGCAAAGTTTTTTGTTTATTTGTTTTTTCCGTAAAGCACATCTGGCTTTTGGTAGTTGCCACGGTGCCTATTTACAGAATGTGTTCCTTTTATTTACATTTTGTTGGTTTTTCTTCCCCAAATTTTAGCAATTTGCTTTGGCTTTCATACTGTGCTGTCCTGAGGAGAGTTCTTTGGAAGTGGTTATTTTCTTTTTCTGCCTCGGACCCTACTTGTGCGGGGAGTACATTGTATTCCTGCTTTATCGCTTCGAGTATTTTCTTTGTAGAAGTGTGGTGATGTCACAGAGGTCCCTTGTATTCAGAATGTCCTTTCCACAACCCATTCCAGAAGGAGTGATCAATGCTTCCATTAGCACAAATGTCCAGATGCTATTAAAAACAAAACAAGGGTGCCTTATGCCTAAAACGTCCTGACGTGCCTGAAAACTGGTCCTCCGAAAGACCATCCGGCTCTTTGAAAGAAAACGGCATTCTTGTATTCAGTGAATACTCTGATGTCAAATTACTTCCTGGAATGACTTTTTCATAAAATCAGCTTGAGTCACTGGTAATTCTTGCTTTGGAAAAGCATATCCTATGTGGTTAACAAGTGGGCATAGTGAACACACACCAAAAGTCAAAGGGGAAAGGTTAGCAGAAACCACTTATGACTTCAGTCAAATACTATTGGGTAAAGGATTCAAAGTGCTGTTCCTAAAATTGTGGCATGCTAATACTGATAGCAAGTTAAAGGACTTCAATTACTATGTCATTTATTGGGTAGTTTAAAAACTACCCTATGTGGGGAGAGGATTGTTCAGCTTTGCTCTCATTAAGCCTAGTGGGTTATCAGGTGACCATGTCTCTGGACTTGGATGACAAAATAATGGACCCTTTTCGCCATGTGGAACTAATACACATAAGCCTTGTCAGTACAGGGTGTTTATGAAGTTCTTGAGTAGTTTACCATTAAAGTTTAACTTTTAAACTTTAATAATTTAGGTTGTAGCCATGGAAAAAAAAGTAACCTGTGTGCATAACTTAAGGGAAAAAGAAGTTTTCTTTCCCCCAGTTGATCTTATCTGTAACAGTCATTTCTAGTTGTCATAGAACTCAAACTAAAACTATAATCCATATTTCTGGGCAATAAAAAATCACACACCATACTTCTATGCAATGACATTTGTGCTAAACTTGACTATTTGCAGCTCATTTCTAATATGCTCGTATGTTTTTAAATTATGAAAATTAGAACGTTAGGAGCAAAACATTTACTCAGAAAGTAAGTGTCTCATCATTTCTGATATAATTATCAAACCTAAGTGAATGTTAATTTGATGGTATAGACATGTGAAGTGATGGTTTTGACACTGGCCACGTCTTTGATAAGTCGACAGAGTTTGGGAGGCCGTGATATGTAACGGTGAAGACAAAGGCTCCGCAGCCAAACTGCCCATGTTTGAACCTCAGCTCACTTACTCGCTGTGTGATCTTGGCTATAAGTTACTGGGCCTCCTGTCCTCCATGGGCTCGCCTATAAAGTGGGATGATAGTTTACATACCTCCCTCACAGAGTTATCACAAAGATTATATGAGTCGATCACTTAAAATGTAATTGCTACCTACCTAGCAAATATCGAGTAAACATTTGTTACTATGCATGTGGCTAGGGGCACTGGCTCTCGTGTCAGACATCCTGAGTTTAAATCCTGGCTCCACCAGCAGCTGGAGGACTTGGGGCAGTGCCTTCGTTTCTTCATTGGAAAATGGGGATAATGACAGATCTGAGGACTAGCTGAAGTAATAGAGGCACACTGCTCGGAAGAATGCCTGGACCATTGTAAGTGCGGAGTAAATCTTAGCAATGGGTATTCAAACCACACGAGAGAGACTACATTATATTCAGGTCTCCTAAATATCAAGTGAAAAATGATATCAAGTGAAAAATGTTACATCCTGTTTCACAAGCTTGAAGAATAACGTAAGGTCACATATTTTTAGTAGTAAGATGACTCCAAACATCATTCTGAATATTATATGAATGTCTTTTCTTTTCTGGGTCCGTCCCCCTGTCGTGGAACCAGGGGTTGTTACTCAGTCTCAAGGGGTCAGTTCTGATGCCTGTCCCTTGCTGTCGAAAGGCCGTTGCCATTTCTGCAGTTCATTCTCCGGCTCCTAGGTGAGAGAGCTTCTGGTGCCAGCCCTCCCTTTATAATTTGCTCCAGCCACAGAGTCCTCTTTCTCAGCCCCTAAAGCCCAGCGAGGGGCAGACTCCATGATCCCAGCAAGACAATTGCAATAGTTAGAAGTACATTTCCTCAAGTCCCAGTGATTTGAATGTAAATAACCAAGAAAACTAAAAAATCCCCCAATGTTTAGAATTAAGCAACACACTTGTAAATATCATATATGTCAAAGTAGAAATTGCAACCGACATTAGAATATATTCTGAGTTGAATAGGAATAATGATATGGCCCATCAAAACTCATGGGAAGTGACTAAAGTGGCATTTGAGGGTAATTTATATCCTAAATGCATATTTTAGGGAAAAATGGCTGAAATTCATCATCTAGTATTTCATCTCAAGAAGTTAGAACAGGAGAAACTCAAAGTTGAGCCAAAACAGGTTTGGCTCAGTGGATAGAGCGTCAGTGTGGGGACTGAAGGGTCCTAGGTTCAATTCCGGTCAGGGGCACGTACCTTGGTTGCTTGCACATACCCAGTAGGAGGTGTGCAGGATGCAGCTGATGTTTCTCTCTCATCGATGTTTTTAACTTCATCTCTCTCCCTTCCTCTCTGTAAAAGTTCAATAAAATAAATTAAAAATAAAAAACCTCAAAGTTAAAAGAAGAAAATAATAAAAATGTAAATGAATAACATAGTGAACAAATAATAGGTTAAAATTACAAAGCCAAGAGCCAGTAATTTGTAACAATTAGTTAAACTGGTAAAATCTAGTAAGTAAGAAAGAGAGAGAAAATACCAGTTTTAGGAATGAATAAAGTTCCTGCCATCATTAAGAAAATAGGAATTAATTATAACTGAATCTATACCAATAAATATTTTTACTGATTTCAGAGAGGAAGGGAAAGAGAGATAGAAATACCAGTGATGAGAGAGAATCATTGACCAGCTGCCTCCTGCACCCCCTCTGTGGGGGATAGAACCTACAACCTGGGCCTGTGCCCTGACTGGGAATTGAATCATGACCTCCTGATTCATAGGTCGATGCTCAACCATGGAGCCACACCAGCCAGGCAAGCCAGCTTAATCTTGATACTAAGTCAATATTTTTTTAAAAAAAATATAAGATCAATTTCTTTCATTTACATAGATGAAAAAAATCCTAAATATAATACTAGAAACTAAATTCAGTGATAGAAAGTAGTGAAATTAAATTTGGTTTATTCCAGTATGCAAGGTTGGTTTGGCATTTAAAAATTAATTAATTCAGCATATGAACAAATAATAACATATGGTATGTATAATAAGAAAGCTAAATAAACATTTTCAGAAATGCATAAAATCATAACCAATTCCAATATTCATGCATAATTTTTAAAAATATATTTTATTGACTTTTTACAGAGAGGAAGGGAGAGGCTCAGAGAGTTAGAAACATCAATGAGACAGAAATATCGATCAGCTGCCTCCTGCACGCTCCTTCCTGGGGATGTGCCCGCAACCAAGGTACGTGCCCCTGACCAGAATCGAACCTGGGACCCCCTCAGTCCGCAGGCCG
The DNA here is from genome assembly GCA_011751065.1 of Lasiurus cinereus. NCBI lineage: Eukaryota > Metazoa > Chordata > Mammalia > Chiroptera > Vespertilionidae > Lasiurus > Lasiurus cinereus. The sequence goes on along the minus strand of JAAGEH010000042.1, from coordinate 20,232,111 downwards.
ACACTCTATCCACTGAGCCAAACCAGTTTCAGCCATAATTCTTTTTTTTAAATCTCTTATTAAACTAGGAATACAGGCATGGGTAAATGTAGGTTTACAGTTTTTCATATGAAAAAAAAAAGGAATACAGTACAAGAATAAATGTACCTAGCTCAGTGATCGGCAAACTCATCAGTCAACAGAGCCAAGTATCAACAGTATGTTTGAAATTTCTTTTGAGAGCCAAATTATTTTTTTAAAATATTTTTTATTGATTTTTTACAGAGAGGAAGGGAGAGGGATAGAAAGTCAGAAACATCGATGAGAGAGAGACATCGATCAGCCACCTCTTGCACGCCCCACACTGGAGATGTGCCCGCAACCAAGGTACATGCCCCCGACCAGAATCGAACCTGGGACCTTTCAGTCCACAGGCTGACACTCTATCCACTGAGCCAAACCGGTCTTGGCAAGAGAGCCAAATTTTTTAAACTTAAACTTCTTCTAACGCCACTTCTTCAAAATAGACTCGCCCAGGCCATGGTATTTTGTAGAAGAGCCACACTCAAGGGGCCAAAGAGCCTCATGTGGCTCTCAAGCCGCAGTTTGCCAACCATGGACCTAGCTAGTTTGGCTCAGTGGATAGAGTGTCGGCCTGTGTACTGAAGAGTCCCGGATTTGATTCTGGTCAAGGGCACATACCTAGGTTACAGGCTCCATCCCTGCTCCTGTGTGTATGAGGCAACCAATCAATGTGTGTGTGTCACACTGATGTTTCTCTCTCTGTGTCTCTCTCCTTCCCTTCCACTCTCTCTAAAAAAATCAATGGAAAAATATCCTCAGGTGAGGATTAACAACTACAAAATAATAATAATGGTAATACAAAATAAATAAGAATAAACTGCATTTATTCACAGCTATAAATCTGCTTTCCCCCAGTCCCTCTATAAAGGAATTCCTTAATCTGATAAAAGGTAAACATACAAAATGTACAACAAACATTATATTTAATGGTGAAATGTTGAAATGTTTTCTTCTGAGATCAGGAACAAGGTAAAAGTGTCTGCTATCATCATTTCAATATTATTATATTAGATGTCCCAATCAATGCAAGTTGAGAGGAAAAAGAGATAAAAGGTATTAAAAAGGAAAATAAGAAATAAAACTGTCATAATGCACAGGTAACTAATTTTGTAGCTGGAAAATCAAGAAGAATTTACAAATCATAGGATATGATAAGTGACTTTAGCAAGGTTGTTAGAAGCAAGCACGGATGTTACATTTAGGGAGAAGGAAGGGCTACTGATGGACAGGGGGCAGGGTGGACCTTTGGATTAGGGTAAGATTCTGTTTCTGGACCTGGGTAAGGATTACACAAGTGTTGCACTTTGTGATACAAACTATTAGACTATATCCTTGGAATTTGTGCATTTTTCCTATATACAAATTATACTTCAATAAAGGATGTCTATTAAAACAAAATAATGATATGAGCTAGAAGAGGGAATTCTGATAAATGAAAAAGTCATATTAGTGTAGTAGAATTATGGATGAACTATTTAAAGTCTTGATTTAATTTGGTTGCTACAATAGACAAATTTTGGGTGGGAGGATAAAGTAATTTAACATTTATTCAAACACATATGTAAACTGGAGATGGAGACTCTTGAGTTCTGTGCCAGGACCATAACAATTTTAGCCAGAAAAGCTTTTTAAGCTGGTATAATAACAACATCCTAAAAACTCTCGGTCAAGAGCTATGAACTTCTTATTTTGAACAATGCAATTTCCAGGCGCACATCCTAAAAACAAAACAAAAAACCTGTTGCAATATATATCTCAATAATTGAATGAGGTAATGAACCTAGGAGGCAAGTAAATGTTAGGAAAAAACAACCAATCATAATAACTTTCCTTTTGCTTTGAAAGAATTAGCCTTTCTCTTTTTTTTTAGTTGAATTTTTAAATCGAGGTATAATCGACCTATCACATTAGTTTTAGGTATAGAACACAATGATGTGATATTTGTACACTCTGTATATTGTGAAATGGTCACCACAATGGGTCTAGTTAACATCTGTCAGCATACATAGTTAAAAATTATTTATTGTGATGAGAACTTCTAAAATAGACTCTCTTAGCAGCTTTCAAATAGGCAACCCAGTATTATTAACTATAGTCATCAGGCTGTTACCTGTACCCTTTCTAACAATATTTAACTATTCAGGGTCAAAACCTCAGGACCTTCTGAGTTCCCACAATAAAACCATGTATGTAAAAGATGATTTCGGCCTCCAACCTCTCCAGTGAGTTGTTAGTAGAATACAATGTTTGAGATGTGAGGCTCCCTGAACATTTTGGGTCAGGGAGTGATTGAGCTTTCCTCTTCACTTTGGGAAATCTTTTCTTTTGTTGTCTTTGCAATAAAGTTCTAGTTTAAATTTTATGAATGATGATAAGTGTCCTTTTCTCTCCCTTTTTCAAATAGTATCACAGTATCAGGGTGGCTTAAATTGCATGTGTGGGGCTGAGTGGGAAGGAGGGACTTGACCTCATACAAGAAGAATCCCCGTCTACCTGAGCATGGCCACAAAAGATATCTTATCTTGTTATGCTTGGACTTGGACCAAGGACCCAGGCAAGAGCTATAAACCGAACACAAAGACTCATGTGTAGTTACTGTAACTTTGAAGATGGATATTGTAATTCTCTTCCAGTATCACATTAATTTTCACCTAATTTTAAATTCCCACTTGATAACCTAAAAACCTGGGAAGTCTGAAATAGCTCTTCCTTTATCCTCTTCTCTACTATGACCTTTAATAGTAGAAAAGGAAACAGCGCTGGACAGGGAGCCAGAAAGGGCAGGTTCTCATCTTGACCTTGCCGCTTGCAAGGTTACAGAGATTACTTCATCTCTTTGAGTCTTCGTTTTCTCAACACTGCACAGTTAATATCCCCTGTTTCAGAGTTATTGCATTTGAAAAGAGTAGAACATAATTAAATATAGGCTAACATCATTATAATTGGCTATCTTTGGTTGCATTCTAAATATAAAAGATAAAGGATATATATAGTGGTGCCTGGGCTTGGGAAGAATACAGGGAAATGAGGTCAGGAAGATGAAGGAATGGAAAAATAAACACATTGGTAAGTCTAAAAGGCTAATAAATAAGGGCAAAGTTGCGACCTTAAAAGGCCAATGTAACCTTTTACATTATTTTTTCTAATTATATCACACACCTCAATCTTGATGTAGTAGACATCTGTTGTTTTTATTCTGTCCTATAACCTCCCCTCCTCCTGGCAACCGAACCTCTTTCCTTGGAGAACTGCATTCTCCAAATTTTGTGGTTCTCTGGTGGCTGCTGAACACTTATGACCTGTGTGCACTTGGTTAGGAATGAGATGCTCAGAAACTGGCAGGTGACCCAAGCCGGGGAAATCAGCATCCTTCCTTGAAATTGTTCACCTATTTCCTGAGGGGGGAAATCTCTTTTCTCTGGAGTCCTAAGTGGATTTTCTTTTAAGTGGAGCTCTTTTTTTCCGTGCAATAAACAGCTACCTTCCTTCACATTTTTCCTTTCTGACTGCACAGAGGCACTGCTGATTGGGCACAAAGATCATCGTTTGTGGCATCTGATCCCATTCCTTCCACACCTTCACATTTTCCTTCTGAGCAACACCTCTGTTTACTAGATGATGGAGTTTCCAAGCAGTTAAGAACAGATATGAAAAGAATCTAATTTTTTTAAAGGAACAATGTAAAAATGCCACACACGTTCACTTAAGAAAACAACACGTCAAGCTTAGTCAACAGCGGCATCTCTCCAGGCATCTAAACTATCTATTTTGTTATCACCAAATACCTAGTGTTCAAATCTCCCCAATTGCCTTAAAACTTTTTGTTTTAACCTTTGGTGTGTTTAAATCCTGAAACAATGGAGCAAAGGTGTGTGTGTGTGTGTGTGTGTGTGTTTTCCTTAAATCGTTGGGCACACTGGCTGGTTACATTTTACCTCTCTTCCAAACAGGCATTTCATTGTCTCTATAACACATCCCCATTGAGCAACAGAATTTAAAAATAAATTTAAAACTTTGCTATGTGCTTTGTAAATACCAGGTGAGGTTCTGGTAATGAAACTATGGTATAGATAAGCATAAGTGATAGCTTGAAGGTACCCCTGGACATGAGAACCCAAAAAGGGGCAGGGACAAGCAAACACTCGGCTTTGCCTCCTTTGGGGACTCCTTACCTTTTTGGTGGCAAAAATGACCCCCACCATTTGACAATCCCAATAAAATACTTGGTTTATAAGGCAAATGCATTAATATATTTATTAAAAATGCCTGTAGCTTCATTTACCACCAACATCCTTATCTTGGTCTTACATGGTTTTGTTTGTTTTTGTGTACAATCAAGGACCCAACATCATCCCCTCTGGTTATAAATGAATATATTTACTTTGCTTCCACTCAAGCATAAAAGGGTGGAAAACCTTGCTACAGACAGCCCTACAACTTTCTTCTCAAGAGGAGGTGCCAAGGGGTGGAGAGTTAAACTTTCAGCCACACATAATCTCCACCCATCTCATTAAATAAATGAACAAAGTAAGTGATCTTCGTACTTGCTAAGCAACCTTAGCATTTTGACCAGTCCCTTGTGCCCCTCCTCTCCTCAATCAGATCAATCCCCTTAAGGTCCTCCTAGAGTTAACACCGGCTGCAACCATAGTAACCTAACATTACACATTTCATTACGTTAGATACTCATTATCCTTTTCTATACAGGACCACATGGGTACCAAACCAGGCGTGGCTCCCCGCCCTCCCTGCCCGGTGGGATGATCATTCTCACTTTACAACTAAGATCTTGAAAAGATTTTTGATTGTTTTTTAAATCTGTCACCTGGAGAACCACTAGGTGCATTCACTAAGCTTAGAGACTCGAGAGGTTTAAAACCGCCGCCCCAGGCTGTGCGCTTTTACGGCCCTCTGCCTTCCTTCCCCATCTGCTCTGGGTCAGCACCGGGTAAGTGTCCCGGTTCTGATCTGGGACGAAACTCATGATCTTCTGGCTCAGGTTCTGTGAACTGAGTCATTCTGGCACCGAAAATATTCCGTGACTCAGCAGGCCCGCAAAGGAGGATGTCAGATCCAGATAATTTCGAGTCTTTTAAAGGCAAGCTGGGGAACATAAACAACACAGTGGAAGAATTTCGCAGTGGGTGCGTACCCAGGGGAAAAATGTCATTCCATTCCCAGCCTTTTCACTTCCTTCCTTGCCCCTGTTGGACGACAGGTTACACTTTCATTTAGAGGCATGAAATCGCTTCAGAAAGTGCATTTCGATGCTGCCACCAGACCCTTATTCTCCGGGGACCGGGTCAGCCCCCCTAGCCATCCCGGCCC